>OX638368.1:28963304-30175348 GCA_951812925.1 Calliopum simillimum | reverse complement strand
GCAAAGCCCGATGAATTGTCAATTATTGCTAAGGAAAATGCAAAAGAGTTCATATTTAGCCTATGCCACTATGTATTGGCGTTTGCTACATGCTTGGCAGTCACAATTTTACCACTGTGCTTAACTATTGTGCTGTATCTTAAGAACAAAAAATTACAATTTTATTTCATTTTAAAGACAAGGTTTGTATTGTATTGGGATTAGTTTTTAAGTTTAAATATGTATATATAATATTTTTTTTTTTTTTTGGTAATCTTAGCTTCGATCAAAATCAGCCTGTTAATTATTTTGTTGTTACGTGCATTTTAATTGGATGTGCTTACTCAGCAGGGCACATACAAGTTGCTACTGACACACTTTACATGTGGTTAGTGTTCAACACGGCCGCACAATTTCAAGTTTTAAAGTTTAATCTCCAGCAAGTGGGACTATGCCATCAGGATAGGGAAATGTATTATGGCATAAAACGTTGTATAAGGAGACATCAACGAATTCTTGGCATTGTTGATGAAATTAATCAGTTTTATCGTATAATAATTTTTCTCGAAATCCTAATAAGTTGTGTAGTACTTTGTTTGATGGTTTATCTACTTGGCCATATCGATGAAAGTATTGAAAACCTGCCTTATTTGATAACATATCTTATGTGTATATTGTTGCGAATAATAATATACTGCTATGGTGGGCAAATAATACAAGATGAGGTAAGTAAAAGATTGTTTCTGGTTCCATCTTAAATTGTTCCTTGGTATATTTATAAATATAATATTTCACTTTTGTCTGAACAACTTGTTTGTTTGTCTTAATAGAACTTACGATAAAAATGGGGTAGTTCTGCATCAAAATATTTCGGAATGGTACTTGCTGGGTAAGGATATATATTTGAGAAACAGTAATAGTTTTCCCTGAAAGTATGTTAGTTTATTTGTATATTTTATATTTAAGTCCGCATTATTTTTGGTATACATTTTTAGAGATTACGATACAAAGTATAAATCCAAAATCTGTTGATGCAGAATTTCAATATATTTGACATACTTATGATTTAACACGTTGAGTGCCACCATTCAAGCAAAATGTCCCCCGTCAGGTGCCACGTGAACCGCCGGCGGTACACAATCACATGTGAACTCAATGCATTATATATTCTGAAGCAGAGAGGAAAAGGTATTATTGGTTAGAGTTTTGAAATTTTTTCGATATCTTTTATTTTAGAAGAATTACAAAAGTTACAAAAAAGAGGAACAAAAAAAAAAAAAATTTTTATTGGAACAAAAACTAACAAAAGTAAAAATTACATTTAATCAAAGGTTATAAATATTAAAAACTAATGACTAATGTGTTGAAACATTCCAGGCAAAAAGGTGGATTATAAACCATAACGGTTATAATAATTATTTTTACACCTATTTCAAAATGTTGCGAACTTTTTGGTTGTTTTTATTGCTTCTTCACCTCAAGATGTATATTTTATTTGTATGGTGGCACTATGGTCAAATATTTTCAACAAACCTGTGGTGAACAAGGTACTTAGATAATTTGGTTTCACTCATGTGCCACGTGTACCGCCGGCTGTCACGCCATTATATAGGACAATTAACACTTATAAGCACAAATCTCTTTCCACAAACTCATTATATACCCCTATAGATCAATATTCAACAGTTATTACAAGTCGACATTTTTTCATACATTTTGAATTTGTATGGTGGCACAACGCTTTAAGTAAAGTGTGTACCGCCGGCGGTACGCATGGCACTCAACGTGTTAAGTTATTTTTTTTTTCTAAATATAGTTCTAGGTCCACCTAAAAATACAATCATACATATATATTTCATATTTACTCTTATAACATATAATGCAATTTGATTTTTCAGAGTGAAAATATTGCTGATTTTATTTATGAAACTTTTACATGGGATTCAATTACAATACGCAGCAAGAAATTACTATTGATATTTATTATGAGAGCACAAAACTGTTGTCATCTCGCAGGATATGTTTTCATTCCAAATTTCAGATTATTTTTATGGGTAAAACATAGCTATGTATATAGATGAGAAAACTTCAAATTTCTTTAAATTGGTTTTTGTTTCATTTCAGATTGTCCAAACTAATTATTCGTATTTAAGTATACTCTGGAGCTTAGAAGAAAAACATCTAACCTAAAGTGATTCAGTTAGATAACATTATTACCAGGGCTGCAAACCGTTTTTGAACCAAACCATGGCCTTTTTTTCTGACTTGAACCGCACAACTAACTGAACCGTTTTAATTTTAGAAGCGCTGAACCGAACCGAAAACGATACTAAAGAAATGGTTCGGTTCGGTACAAAACTTAAAATCACTTAAGCAGTGTTTGCAAATTGTGCATTTAATTTCGGAAAGAAAATATTTAGTTTTAATTGAAATGTTTTTGCATGGTAATCACAAAAGTTAAAAATATAAAAAAAACTTGATTGGTTAAGTCTTAAGTTTTCTGCAGCAAATTCAAAACATGTGTTTTTGCTGGCATATATTTAGACCCCAAACACCAGTTCTTACTGACAGATTTAAACAAAAAATTTGGAAAAAAAGCATTTGCTTTGAAATAAGAACTTTAGAGAAATTTTAGATGTTTCGAGAAAGCTCCTTTGATGAACTTAAGCACATACTTTGAATAGAAAAAAAAAACTACCAAATAAAAAATCAATTCACGACGGTACCAGTCTGAGTGGAGTGGCCCATTAGGCATGCGCTTATTTTACGATTTTCTGAAATCCTTTTAATGGTCATAAAAACAAATACTATGAAGTTTCACGGCGGTCGGATAACGATAACCCGGCCCTCAAGAGAGGTCAAGGTCAAGTTGAGGTTTCAGGCAAAAAATAATGAAAATTTTTTTAAACTTAACTAAATTAGTCAAAGCATAATTTTATCTTATAGCAAACTGAGATACCTTTCCAACAAGCTATAATTGTTTAAAATCTGGTAATATATATACATATGTAGTGGTATAGCATTTTGCGGCAATTTTGCTAATGCCGTAAAAGAAAAATTCATAGAATTCGTATTTATTACCCGATTTTAAACAATTATAGCTTGTTAGAAAGGTATTTCAATTTGCTATAATTTAATTAAGTTTAAAAAAAATTTTCATTATTTTTTACCTGAAACCTTAACTTGACCTTGACCTCTCTTGAGGGCCGGGTTATCGTTATTCGATCGCCGTGAAACTTCATAGTATTTGTTTTTATGACCATTAGAATGATTTCAGTGGGCGGCATCAACGAAAATCAGAAAATCGTAAAATAAGCGCATGCCTAGTGGCCCATAATGGAAAATTGTGGAAAAGTAAAAGTTTCCGCACGGAAAAATATGTAGTTTGTGTTAAAAATAATTATAAAATATTTTGATCCGACATCCGGTTGGACCCGGGTTGGGCTTATTTATCAGGAAAAATGTAAAAAACTGACTTTTTTCACATATTTTTATATAAAACAACCACAAAACTCAATTTAGTACTTTTAAATTGTCTTTAATCATAAAGTACATACATTCACCTTTCCATGGAATCCAAGATTTCTGAAATCGATGAAAAAATCACGACATACGAGAACATCACACACTTAGAAGTACGGGAACATATTATAAAACGGACGGCACGCCGATATTAATTCAACTAAAATGGAATTACTTCTAACATAGTACGGGAAAAATTTGAAAATCACATACATATAATTTAAAAATCATAAAAAATTTTAAATCCATAGAATATTCTTTTCTTCCTTTTCTTCTCATATTAAATATAGGTATTCTACATAATGACCCTTATTCTACCTCTCTTATCTGTTTTTCAAATGCTTCTTCACCCAGAAAAATTCCGGAATCGGTACATTTTGGTTTTTTTTAATATATAGGGGAGATGTGTGTACCTTGGTCCGCTTTTCAGTTTTTTCAGTGTGCTGGATTTTCCAAAAAAGTTTCTTTAGTTTTTTGATTAAGTTATATTTCTACAATGCTTGCAGCATCAAATGACGTGACAATGATATTTCTATGTCTTACCATTGGGTAGAAATATTACTTTTTCCGTTGCAATCTCAAACGGTCCAAGGTACACCATGCAAGTGTACCTTGGACTATTAAAAATAAAAGAGAATACATTGTATTTTGGTAATAAATTATGAAAGAACCATTTATTATGTAATCAAAAGTAACATTTTTTTCAATAAAAAAAAAAAAATTAATCATAAACAAAAATTATAACACAAAAAAGTGCATTTAGTAAAAAACAATTAATTAAACAAAAATGGTGCAAATAAATACATTAATCGCGTAAATAATAATAATAATATTATATTGAGAGGCGATTATGGTTTCCTGGTTGCCCGTCGAAAAAGGCTCGCTGCTCAATAAGCTAGGTCCAAGGTACACACAGACAGCATGTTTTAAAAACTGTCAACACCTACAACACATGTTAATGAAAGCACATCTTAAACACACTAAAAGCTTAAAACAATAACTAAACTTCCTTCCTGATGTTGTAAAACTGAAATATTTCAAGTAAGTTCCTCACAAAACGTTTCGTAGCTTACTCCAAAAACAAATTTTTACACACAAAAAACACTTTTTCCGTCGCTTTTTATACACGCGTACAGCTTGACGGTCTGAAGTCTATTTATATGAGTCACCAGTATAAGTGGAAAATTTCATAGAAGAACATTATCGTACACGTGCAACTGTTGAGTGGTAACCGGCACTCGGACCGAGGTACACTCGGACCAAGGTACACACATCTCCCCTACTATTTGCGACCACCAAACTCAATCATAACTATCTTTTATCAAAAAACTGCATAAAATCACCCTTTCAATAAGCTCATAAAATCCAAAATCGGGTGAAATAGCACCACACACGATAAAATCGAATCCCTTAGAAATACGAAATGACAAGAATATAGTGGCAATTATTTAGATATGTAATTTTTTGTGTTTTAATTAAGAAAATGGCTGCGACATCAGGTTCAACTCAGAAAAAACTCCGATCTGATGATACAATATTTTTGGTGGGAAAATGTGAAAGTTCTATAAATGGCGCAAAGTTGCCGAGCAAGTACATCAATTGTAAAATTTTGTTTGTGCTTGTGGAAAAAGTGAGTATAAAAGCCAGCATGAAATACACCATTGATGCTACTCGTGATTTTTGGCGAAAAGCAAACATTCCCTCGATGACCGAAAACAACTACTTGAGAAAATTGGAGAAACCATACGCAGAGTGGCAAAAATTGTCCAAGGACAGACACGGTTCATTTGAAAAGTACCGAGAAAACGAAATAAAATTCTCTGAAAAGATCGAAAGCTTGATATCGTTGCTCCGGATGCACTGGAAACGATGAAAATTCAAGAGGACAAGGATTTTCTTTTGCTGCAAAGAGAAAAGGTGGTCGGAAGCCGTGGGCCAACCGTGTCGCCATCGTATCTGATAACTGTTGGTTAAAGCTGTCTTTGAGTTAAATTTTTGGAAAATCATCAGCACCAGAAGTTCTGCTCTTCAATCGTTTCTCGAGCAACTGGAAATTAATGAATATCAAGAATTTCAAGAGTGGAATATTGAAAAAACTGAAAAATATTTTTAATTCAGCAGAAATAACGGTACACAAGAAGCCTTAAACTCCAAATATGCGCGTACTGATTATAAGGAATTGTTCCAACTTTCATTGGCGAAGATGTTCCAAATTTTACGCAGTTGCAACTACCTGGAGCAACGGCAAATTCAAAATTCATGTCCATAGATATCGATACATCCAACGTAAAAGTTTGTAACTTAAGTTACCAGCTTTTTACGGGACAGTGATTTTCGAAATCTGCGTATTAGACTCTATCTTGTGTCAAATTTTGGTACCTCTAGCTAGAAATTTGAAAAGCTGGGAGCAATTTTTGAAGTTACAACCTAAGTATATTTTAGTGAGGTACACATGCAAAAACTTGGCAACTAAAGTTGTTAACTTATACACGGGACGAATATGACAAGGTTTTTAGTTAATTTTTCTTTAAAAATCAGTGGTTGTAAGTCCTACATACCAACGTAATGGCCGTAAAATATTTTTAATGGTAGTTGGCAAGTTAAGTTACCAACTTTTTTCATGGAACATTTGGTTGCTGAAACAGAAAATAGTTGGTAACTAGAGTTACAACTCATATGTATTCATTTTTATCCAAACTATAAGTTGAAGTTGTTAATATCTCTGTAAATCAATTTGGAATATAGACAATGATTTAATAGTCGAAAAACCTTTATTTTGTCTACAGATCTTAAAAGTATTTATTGAATTTTTGTTTTTGGTTTTCTTGTTTTAACGAAAACAATACAAAAATTATCATAACTAAAAACTACGATTTTCGAGTTACCAACTTTTACGTTGGATGTATCGATATATGCAGACCCTGAAATAAACTTTTTTAAAAGTTTTTTTTTTAAGTTTATTTAGACTAAAAACTTTTAAATCATCTAGATAAAAGTTTTTAAAAACTTTAATCTTTTTGAAATAAAAGTTTTAAAAAACTTTTAAAAAAAACTTTTAAAAACTTTTTAAAAACTTTTAGTTTTAAAAGTTTTCCTATAAAAGTTTTTTCAAAAATTTTTATATAAAAACTTCCTAGGAAGAAGTTTTTCATGAAAGTTTTTGATAAAATCTTGTCACATAAAAGTTTTTTTTTGGGAAAAAAATACCTTGACTGGAGTATAATTACGGCCCAATTTTTAAAAAAAAAATTTATTGCACCAATCGATGGGGAAAGGTCGAAAAAAGATTTTGGACATGACCAGAGGTGTCCCCGACCCCTCTAAGTGACCGATTTGGGCCCATTTTGGTGAAAAAATTTTATTGCACCAATCGATGGGGAAAGGTCGAAAAAAGATTTTGGACGTGATCAGGGGTGTCCCCGACCCCTCTAAGTGACCGATATGGGCCCATTTTGGTGAAAAAATTTTATTGCACCAATCGATGGGGAAAGGTCGAAAAAAGATTTTGGACATGACCAGAGGTGTCCCCGACCCCTCTAAGTGACCGATTTGGCTCCATTTTGGTGAAAAAATTTTACTGCACAAATCGATGGGGTAAGGTTGAAAATACATTTTGGACTTGATCAGGGGTGTCCCCGACCCCTCTAAGTGACCGATTTCAGCCCATTTTGGTGAAAAAGTTTTATTGCACCAATCGATGGAGAAGGGTCGAAAATAGATTTTGGACATGACCAGGGGTGTCCCCGACCCCTGTAAGTGACCGATTTTGGTGAAAAAATTTTATTGCACCAATCGATGGGGAAAGGTCGAAAATAGATTTTGGACATGACCAGGGGTGTCTCCGACCCCTCTAAGTGACCGATTTGGGCTCATTTTGGTGAAAAAATGTTATTGCACCAATCGATGGGGAAAGGTCAAAAATAGATTTTGAACATGACCAGAGGTGTCCCCGACCCTCTAAGTGACCGATTTGGGCCCATTTTAGTGAAAAAATTTTATTGCACCAATCGATGGGAAAAGGTTGAAAATACATTTTGGACATGTCCAGGGGTATCCCCGACCCCTCTAATTGACCGAATTCAGTCCATTTTGGTGGAAAAGTTTTATTGTACCAATCGATGGGCAAAAGTCGGAAATAGATTTTGGACATAACCAGAGGTGTCCCTGACCCCTCTAAGTGACCGATTTGGGCCCATTGACCAAATGTACCTCCGGCCACCCTTGTGACCGTTTATTGCCATATTTTTAAAATTTCGTTAGGGAACATTCAAATGACAAGAAAATAAAGCATAACCTACTGCATCTGGCGCTGCTGTTGCTTTTGCTTTTTTTTTATGTTGTTGAATACGTACATATGTATGTGCATCAGTGATTCTCAACCTATGTGCCGCGGCACTTTAGTGTGCCGTGAGATTTTTAAAATGTGCCGCCATTGCCAGAAAGCAAATTTGCCGACATGAGTTTTTAAGGTTTCTGGAAATTAAAACCTTTTGGTCATAAGAGCATTTTCACCAATTTATAAATTGTGATGTAATGATGTACAGACTACCTCCCACCACGCCTTCCTTTCCTAACAAACTTCCATGTGGTAGTATCTAATAGGGATAGTTGGGCTATTTTAAATACGTTCTTTAAAAAATATACAGATTGGTCAAAATTATATACAAATACTTTCGAGTACTTCCGAGTACACAGAACTAACAAAGGGAACAATCGATAGTAAATGTATTCAGCTTCCCAATTCCAGATGGTAAAGTCTATAAACTTGAAAGCATATTAGATCAATTTAATTTGCGATCCTTAATAATTAATCGATCTAAATTTTTTATAGCAATGGAAAAAAACAATGTTCGTAACTTAATTGCTATTCCTAGAAACTGTGGCATAGAAAACCATACATATCTAAGCAGAAATTGCAAAGAAACTGATATGGAAGATACAGTTCTTCATTTCTTGCTCATTTCAATTTTGAACCGCTTGGCTCACTATCTGAATTGTGTCTTAAGTCCATGGTTCTCCTTGAATAAATAAATCAATTAAAATTCTCTTCAAATTTTTGTTGTTAGTGTACCGCCAAATTTTGATATTATTAAAAATGTGCCGTGACGAAAAAATGGTTGAGAATCACTGATGTACATTCTTATTTTCCTTCGCATGCAAGTTCTGTAAAATCTGAATTTGCAAATAATCATAGACAGAAAACAATATGCATATATATCGATACCATAGAGCGCTATAGTCCTATCTCCATTTTTTCAATTGTTGAGAAATGCAAAAAGAAGATTTCAAACAGTGGTTATTTAGAATTGGCTGCCATTTTGATATAACGATACATGCAATAATTTTACCTATAATATATTTTAACATAATTAAATGGTTTTAACCAATTTTATTAGTTTCTAACGAAATCCGAGCCAATTTATAGTACGTCATTACTTTTGCCCTTATATAGAATTGTACTACTATTAAAATAAACGATACATTTAGTAAATTTTATGAAATTTTTTCACTAAAATGTCGTCAAAATTCATCAAGCGCGTATAAAACACGAAAAAAACGAAGTTTTTATTTTTTTTTTTTTATTTTTCGGTTCCGGCATATAAGAGTCCCCCTTGGGTGTAACAAAATTTGTTCACTAATATGTCGTAAAAAGTCATAAAACGCGAAGAAAACATTAAAAAACGAAAAAAATTACTTAAAAATGTGACTTATTTGAATATTCAGTGGAGATAGGACGTAGCGCTTTTAAAAAAAATTACATTTTGGAGATAGGATTTTTCTTAATTTTCAAATATTTTGTTGTTTTAGTAGTATTTTGACATCACACAGTTTTCCACACGGTAAAGATGTCCACAATGATACCATAAGTGCAAAAATCTCAAAATCGCAAAAAGTAGAGATAGGACTATAGCGCTCTAAGATATCGATATGAGCCCTTGATTTTGAAAGTGGTATAAGTCCATTTCGGAGCAAAAGTAATGTCATAATATGAATTAGGTGGCATTTTGTTCAGAACGAATAATATTGAATTCTGTTTTTACAGAAAGTTTACCACATTACATTTCATTTTTTATTCGGCAGGGGGCGCTTTAATTAAAAAAACATCGAAAACAAATTCGTTTTATTTTCTATCAAGGAATTTGCTTGATTTTTTTCAGAATTTTAGGACCTGTTATGTGGCCGTAATGAGTGATTTAGACTTTTTAACCCATTCTGTCGCCACGACCCACATACGATTTTTTTGAATTTTACTTCAGAATATTTGGAAAGGTGCCCCGTAACATACATATCTACTACTTCTGAAATATGTGCTCTCCCGTATAGTATCGAAAATCTCGATTTTCCCAAAATTTTCAGATAAAACGACCTCCTGACACCCCTTCAGGTCGAAATTTTTTTGTTCGCCTATTGGAAATTTCAGCTTATACATACGTCTAGGAATAAATTCCACCACATTTGGTTATTGTACATGAAAAAAATTTTTTTTTTAAAACTGGGTCATATAAGAGGAGATTATTTTCGGATTTGCCCATTGCTTATGGTCCTGAAAGGGTTAAAAAGGTAAAATTATGGCTTTTTAATTATAATTATTGTGAAATAATTTCAATAATAACATAAATAGTTCAGCTAATTAATAAATTCTAAATTAATTCCTTTTTTGCATAGTTACAACATTTTTCTATTATTATATAATGTCAAATTTTAAGATTAAAGACCCCAAACAAAACAATTATTGAGTACTAGATTTAAGAAACCTGTATTCGCTTCTACTTAGTTCTATGAACTAGAGAAGACAGCATTATTAAACTTTTGAATTATGTGTAAAACCTTAAATTGTATGAACTCTTATTATATAGATGTTATGTACCAAATTTTTCATTCGTATAATAATAAAATCATCTTAAATAAATAAAAAAATTAAATAAAAAAACTTATTCAATATCAATAGTAGTTTCATATGATTGAGTACCAAATCTTATCCAACTGCTGTGAATTGTTTCGAATATATCGATACCTTAGAGCGCTATAGTCCTATCTCCACTTTTTGCGATTTGGAGATTTTTGCAGTTATGGCATCATTGTGGGCTTCTTTACAGTGTGAAAAACGCTGTGATGTCAAAATACCACTAAAATACTAAAATATTCAATAATTAAGAAAAATCCTATCTCCAAACTGCAATTTTTTCAAGAGCGCTACTGTCCTATCTCCACTGAATATTCAAATAAGTCATATTTTAAAAAAAAATTCTTCGCTTTTTCGCGTTTTCTTCGCGTTTTCTTCGCGTTTCATCACTTTTTGCGACATTTTAGTGAACAAATATGGTTACACCCAAGGCTACACTCTTGTTTGTCGGAACCAAAAATTAAAAAAAGAAAAAAAAAATTAGTTTTTTTCGTGTTTTCTACGCGTTTCATGGCTTTTTACGACATTTTAGTGGAAAAAATTCAAAAAATGTACAAAATGTGTTGTTTATTTTAAAAATAGTGCAATTCTATATAAGGGCAAAAGTAATGACATACTATTAATTGGCTGGGATTTCGTTAGAAATTAATAAAATTGGTTAAAAACATTAAATTATGTTAAAATATACTATAGGTAAAATTATTGCATATATTGTTGTATCAAAATAGCAGCCAATTCTAAATAACCACTGTTTGAAATCTTCTTTTTGCATTTCCCAACAATTGAAAAAATGGAGATAGGACTATAGCGCTCTAAGGTATCGATATGTACTATGGAAAAATCGTACTTTTAGGTTAAAAATTTAAATTTTTAACTTAAACATACTCTAATGATTATTTTCTTTTCATACCTTAAAAGCATATCTTGTACCGTTTTGCAGAAATTTACAGAAAACTGTGAAAAAATTAAAAATACTCTCAATTTTGCATCTTTTCCCTCACACGATCAATGCAAAATTTGGGATGGGTTCTAGTATAGTATTTTCGATTGCCATTGATAAGTAGAAAAAAACTGCCAAATGGTTTTTCGAAGTTTGGACGTAAAGCGGCGCTTTAGCGATTCGAAGTTCGAAAAATCAAGTATTATGAAAAAACCGTACTTTTAAGTTAAAAATTTAAATTTTTTACATGAAATGTTCATTTCTCGTTTATAATGAATTATAAACATAACTTAAACATACTCCAATGGATATTTTCATCGAAGATATTAAAAGCATATCTTGTACCGTTTTAGAGAAAATTACTGAAATTACAGAAAAATTTGTTTTTCTCTTTCTAATGAGATTATGTTTTCGTTCATTATTTATGTATGGGAAGTCTTTCACTTTGTTTATTTTATTGTAGTTGCTGCTGAAAATGTGTTGTCAACATCCCGAAATGCTTCTAATTTGTTAAAATTTAGTTTTAAATGAAAATTAATTTTAAATGTGTGAACTTTTTTTCTCAGTTTTTTTTATATATGGATGATGCCGCAACACAAAAGATATAGAAAAACGCAAAGGGAATCCGATACGATTTTGTAAATGTTATATTCTGATTATATATGGTCTGGAGAGTCGAAGTACGTACTTAGTTTTTCGCGTCATCGGGGAACGCCTTTTTTTCGTTCAAGCCAACTGTGTATAGCGAAGCAACTTTGAAATTTTTTTCTAATGGCAATCGAAAATGCTCTACTAGAACCCATCCCAAAATTTGCATTGATCCGTTGGAGGGTATTTTTTAATTTTTCACAGTTTTCTGCAAATTTATCCAAAACGGTACAAGATATGCTTTAAAGATATGAGAGTATGTTTAAGTTATGTTCAGAATACATCATAAACCAGAAATGAAGATTTTATGTAAAAAAATTGAATTTTTAACCTAAAAGTACGATTTTTCCATAGTACTTGATTTTTCGAACTTTGAACCGTTATAGCGCCGCTGAACGACCTTATGGAGGTGTTATGTATCAAATTATGGAGATGTTATGTATCAAATTATGGAGATGTTATGTATCAAATTTTTCATTCGTATAATAATAAAATCATCTTAAATAAATAAAAAAATTAAATAAAAAACTTATTCAATATCAATAGTAGTTTCATATGATTGAGTACCAAATCTTATCCAACTGCTGTAAATTGTTTCGAATATACTTATGACGAAATTTATAAAAAAAAAATTTTCGATTTCTATTCTGGAAATCAAAATATATGATAGCAAAATCTCGATTCGGTTTAGTTCCAATCAAAATCGAATAAGATGATAAGGATGAATGTTCAAAATATAGCGCTCAAAGGTTTTGTTTGTACGGACGGTAATCATGCTCGTTGACCGATTTTGCTCATTTTCAATCATACAAGTAAACTTTTGCGATAGAGTAATTAACAATCACCAAATTATCTTGCTTGGTTATCACGTGAAAAATATTTTCACAGACAGACAGCCAGCACGCCCGCTGGATAGACAGATGGACGGCCATGGCTATATCGACTCAGAAGGTGACGCTGATCAAGAATGAGTCTACAGCAGGTCAAAGCCAAAGTCGTACACCAAACAAACTATTTTTCAATTCCCCAAAACTAAGTACGCAAAAATAATTTAAGAAATTTGAAGTACATTTTTAAATAGCCCATTTAGTCCCTCAAATTTAACAAGAAACCAAACTTGAAATTTTCCGTTATTTTTGAAAATATGTAAATAATAAGTTACAGAAATCAAGCATATTCAGTACCAAAGCCAAAGTCGTACACCTTAAAAAAATTATAATTTTTACATGTGTTCAGTAATTAGAGTACATTATTTTGTTTTTATTTGTCATGTTTAGTCCTTTTGGTATCCTTTGAATTAGTTTTTCACAATAGCTCGGATAAATTTTATCCCATTTTCCATGAATACCCTTTTCAGTTCAGTTTTTGAAGAAATATTGTGCTGGCGAACTATTGCGTCCAGATAGTTCCACAAGATTTCAAAAGCATTCATATCTGAACCCAGCGTCAGCGCTACGAATACATTGGGACAGCTGTATTGAATCCGTGATCTCATATAATAAAGAAGTATCTGGAGACCGATCCCTGCTCGGTCAACAATCTGATCTTATTATTTTAGTCGATGTTTACATTCATAGCTATTTTTGTCATAAAACTCGTACCTTTTCACCTTTAATGGTTACGCTTTCAAAATGATAAATTAACCGATGAGAATAATAATAAGAAAAAACTCGGAAAGTATCGAATGGTATAGAAAATCTCAAAAACTCAACATTTTTGTTGGTGAAATAGAATGCCCTAAAATAAATAAATGGGATATGCCACGCACCCAAAATATTTCGTCTTTTGTATTTGTATTTTATTTGATTAGGAAAAGTGTGGCTATTCGATGCCATTAGTAAAACAGAATTTCACCTTTTCTTGTAGCTACAGTTCTGCTGATGATGACGGATTCAGCGTCAAAACTTAGATAAGACTGCATATAAGGAAATAAAAAGTTCATTCCATTTTTTTTTTTTTTGCCTGAGTAACTAAGCAAATTTTTCATTTTGGTAAAAAGTGGGCGTGGCAATTATTGAACAAAGCCCACTTTTCGTCATGCTTTAGATACTCATGATCCAGATTCGCATACCAAATTTCATCGAAATATGTTGTACAACAAATTAATTCATTTAAAAATGATATTTATAGAATCTTGGATTTGGTTTATGTTTCAAATGATTTAAAAGCATCATGTGACTTAAGCCTAGCCCTTATTTGTAATAATATCATACACCATAAAGCCTTAAGCATCAGTTTCGAATTCTACATATTCGAAAAAATGCCTGATGATGATTCTGTAATTTATGATTACGCGAAAGGAAATTTTTCGGAGATTAATACATTTCTGCTATCTATTGATTGGTCAATCTTAAGTTCGACTGAATTAGTTGTGGATGCTTATAATATATTAATTAATAAATTTAAAATTGCCATTTCTAGCTTTATTCCTACAAGAAGAAAAAAAATTATTAGGAATAAGCCGCCTTGGTTTAACATAAGGCTTTCCAATCTAAAAAATATAAAAAATAAAGCGTTGAAAAAATTTAAGAAAACAAAATGTGAAGCCGATCGCTTATATTTTGTTCGATTACGTGATGAATTTAATTTTTTACATAATTATTTATACAGACAATATATTTTTAAAATTGAGTCTAATTTAAAAGCAAATCCGTCTGCGTTTTGGCAATACATAAATTCAAAACAAAATACAAGTGGCTTTCCAACAAGTATGGATTTCAATGGAGTTCAAAGTAGTAATTGCCTTGATTCTTGCAATCTTTTTGCAACCTGCTTTCAAGATGTTTATGAAACCTTTGATAGTTCAGCTGTCTATGACTTTGTGCCTCCCAATCTGCCAGGCATTCAAAATTTTATAATTTCAGAAAATGACGTTGCATCTGCAATTTCTGAACTAAACCCTAGCGTTAACTGTGGTCAAGATGATTTTCCACCGATATTTTTTAAACAGTGTTTAAATAACATAATTAAACCGATTTGTATAATTTTCAATGCTTGTCTTAGCGCAAGCACATTTTTGGATGACTGGAAATTATGTTCAATTACTCCAATTTATAAATCTGGTAATCAAAGTGACATTAATAACTACCGTGCAATTGTAAAACAAAGGACATTTGCTAAATTATTTGATCACATAATCAAAAATAAATTATTAGATTATATTAAAAGTGCGATCTGTGATTGTCAGCATGGTTTTCTTCCGGGAAGATCTACTTGTTCAAACCTAAATCTAATCACTAATAACATCGTAAAGCATTTGATAAAGTTGATCACGCTATTCTCTTGCTGAAGTTGAAACATTTTGGCCTATCTGATAGTCTCTTAAATTTTTTCAGAAGTTTTTCATCTGATCGCAAATTAGTAGTCAGAATCGGTTCAGTTGTTTCAGAAATTGTTGTAAAGGCTACTTCTGGAATACCTCAAGGGACTCATTGTGGTCCGCTGCTTTTTTTAATAATGATCAATGATCTGCCTCAATGTTTACAGTTCTGTAAATGCTTAATTTTTGCAGACGATGTTAAGCAATTTTTAAAAATTTCAGACATGGCCGATTGTTTGAAGCTTCAAAGCGACTTGGTGGCGTTTAAAAATTGGTGTTGTTGTAATAACTTATCTTTAAATATAGATAAATGTTGTATTGTTTCATATTCAAAATGTGCAGCACCATTTAATTTTGATTATTCAATAAATGATTTACAATTATGTAGAAACGTAAAGGTTAAGGATTTAGGAATAATTTTTGATTCCAAATTAACTTTTTCAAGCCATTTTGATTTAGTAATATCCAAATCTTATTCTATGATTGGTTTCATAAAAAGAAATACACAAAATTTTAAAGACCCTCTAACCCTTAAGGCTCTTTATATTTCTTTAGTAAGAAGCCACTTAGATTATTGTTGTATTATTTGGAATCCGTATTATGGTGAACATATAAATAGATTTGAAAAAGTTCAAAAAAACTTTACTAGATACGCTATTTGTAAAATGAATTGGCCTGGTAGTCTTCCACCTTATGATGCTAGACGTAAGTTACTTGGCTTACAATCGTTGAAAGATAGAAGAACATATTTTTCACTAATGTTTGTATTCAATGTACTCTCTGGAAAAATGAAGTGTACTGAAATAACAGGTTTCTTCGCTGTTTATGATCCACCTAGGAATTTGAGAAACAATCGTTTGTTTGTTGAAGATTTTCATAGATCAAATTATGCTCTCAATGAACCAATATCACGAAGTATTAAACTATCTAATAGCTTCTCTCCCTTGATTAACTTTAATTTAAGTGAACATAAATTTAAATTAAATCTTTTCATTTTATTTAACTAGGCTTAGTTTATTTTAATTAACCACTGTAAAAAGTCTGTAAGATCATATAATCCGTAGACTGAAATAAATAAATAAATAAATAAATAAAAAAAAACTTGCGAGAAATGGCTTTTAATGTGTTTTAATTGTATGGGAGGTTCTACGCCCACAGGCGATATTTTGACTACTTTCAGTTCATAGGTGTAGTTTAATTCGGAAAGATTGCTTTAGTAGTTTTCCTTTTATAGAGTATAATATTTTTGTGGGCGGTGCCACGCCCTTCAACGAGTTTTTTTAATATAACGGCATATCACATTTATTACTTACAATCCCTTACATTTTCTTTAAAATTTTTATAGTCGTTTTCGAGTAATAATGAATAAAAATTTTCAATGGTTAAAAAAGGGGCGTGGCACTCCTTCGATGCCGCCCACATTTCAGTTGTTACAAGGCATTGATAAGTAGTACCTACATACCAAATTTCATTAAAATTTCTTGTAATATTTGCGAGAAATAGCATTTAACGTACTTTGCTTGTATGGGAGGTTCCACGCGCAACGGCGATATTTCGGCCACTTTCAGAACAGAGATGCCCTATTGCAATTAGGCTTCACACAGTTAATTCCAGAATGTTTGCATTATAAATTTTCTTTTAATACCGTTTTATATTTTTGTGGGCGGTGCCACGCCATTCAACGAGTTTTCTCAATATAACAGCGTATTACATATCAATCCTTGTTTGCAGAGGTAACACCTCCTAAATTTTTATTAAAATTGTTTCAGTCGTTTTCGAGTAATATTGAATCAAAATTTTCAAGGGCTAAAAAGTGGGCATGGCACTTCTTCGGTCCCACCCACTTTTTGTCTGTTACAAGGTATTATTAAGTCCTACCCGCTCACCAAATTTCATCCAAATACCTTGCATAGTTTGCGAGTTATGACTAAATCAAATTTGAAATTAAGGGCAGTGCCACGCTCCCTGGTGAGCATTTACAAAGTTCAAGCCTAGCTCATTCTTCATTGTATGCTAATGTTTAACACTGTTCCAAGTTTCATTTCAATCGCTGTACCCGTTTTCGAGAAAAATATTTGGCACAGAAATAAGTACAAAGAAACAAAGGAACAAACAAACATACAATTTTAGCTCGTATAAGAAGAGAAGATATGTTTGAAATCGTTATTATTAGATTGACCAAGTTTATCCTTATATTGCAATAAATTTAGTCTCTAAATGTTCAAATGCATCTTATGATCATTACTACTATCAATAAAATGGAGTATTCTAGGCCCAGCTGTTGAAAAGGAGCCCCAATCCATTAATGAACCACAGTTATGTTTTATATATGGTTAAAGGTTTTTCGAACAAGGTGCTTCAGTTGGTTTCCTCCATGTGTATGGTCTGCCATCTGATCCAAAAAAATTAATCTTACTTTCATTCAAGAAGAGGACATTTTTCAAAAGATAAAATCTCTATGGCAGTGAGTTTTAGCAAACAGAAACCGAGCCTCTTGATGCTTCTTCTTTATTAAAGAAAAACGTTAGACCATATGTAAAACATGAAGATGGTTCACTAATGGTTTGGGGCTCTTTTCAGCAGCTGGGCCTAGAATACTCCATTTTGTTGATGGAAGTAAGGATCATCAGATTTATTTGAATATTTAGAGACTAAATTTATTGCAATATAAGGATAAACTTGGTCAATGTAGTAGTAGGTACTTTTAATAAGATAACGATTTCAAACATATTCTTTTCAATATGAGATCATGGATTCAATAGAACTGTCCCAATATAACACTGGCGCAGGGTCCAGATATAAATGCTATTAAAATCTTGTGGAATTATCTGGACGCAAAAGTTCGCCAGCACAATATTTCTTCAAAAACTGAACTGAAAAGGGTATTCACGGAAAATGGGAAAAAATTTATCCGAGCTATTGTGAAAAACTTATTCAAAAGATACCAAAAGGACTAAACATGACAAATAAAAACAAAATAATGTACTCTAATTACTGAACTCAAGTAAAAATTATAATTTTGTTAAGGTGTACGACTTTGGCTTTGGTACTGAATATGCTTGATTTCTGTAACTTTTAATTTATTTTCAAAAATAACGGAAAATTTTAAGTTTGGTTTTTTGTTAAAATTGAAGGATTTAATACTCTATTTAAAAATGTATTTCAAATTTCTTAAATTATTTTTGCGTACTTAGTTTTGGGGCATTGAAAAATAGTTTGTTTGGTGTACGACTTTGGCTTTGACCTACTGTACATACTTTTCAACACCTGCCACTCCTCCTTCTATGCGTTACAAATGGAAAGACAAAGTGAATATACTTTGGTTGTAGAGAATAAAAATTGGCAAGCTAAAGATTTTTTCAATAAATAAAACCAGCATCCCAAACAGTGTTGTAGAAACCCAGAGAGTATAAGAAATTGGTAATACTGTAAAGAAACGACTTTTATAAAATTATTTCTTTCCTTAACGATCCTTTGAATCGAAGATAATGATGAGTTTTAAGATTTTAGGTCAAAAACAATATATGTATGCATATAACCCAAATATAAAAGCTTTTATTTTTAAAGTTCAGAAAAAACTTTAAAAAACTGATGTGCTATGAAGTCAGAAAAAAATTTGTTTCCAAAAAAATGTTTAAAACTTTTGTAAGTCTGACTTTTCGGATAACGCTTTCATTGTCAGACTGTAGTTAAGCTTTGGCCTACTCCCTCGTGTAAATTCTGTCATCTGGTCAGACGCCTCCTTCAGACCTTTTTCACATCTGTAATTAAATAGAAAGAAGTTTTGTCTTCCTCCATGGATTGTTATTCTATTTTCGGATTTGGCAAAGTTGTGCAGCAACTGTATTTTCTCAGCATTTTAATAAAAACTGGAAGTATCTCATTAAAATGTTTCCAAAGTGTGCAAATGTTCATTCAACCCATTCCCTGTAATAATCTTCTTACCGGCTCCTTTGTATTGGAAGATAGTTAATGAAAGGGCAAATTGTACTTGTAAAGGAAACAAAAAATTTACAAATAAAAATATTTTTGCAAAGAGTAGAGTTCTAGAAAAATGTTCGAAAATGTTCCACACTGAATTCTTGGAAACTATCAATGGTATTTTCATTAGGTCATTTTAAAAGGAAGTAAGACGTTCATTGGTTTTTATTACAGAAATCGATCAATTGGTCAATAAGCATGAAAAAACCACGGTGTGCAATTAAATTAGAATTTGGAAAACGGAAGTAGGGGGAGAGGGGGGGGGGGGTAAATCAATCTTTTACAATTTTTTAAAAATATCTAGCGAACGACGCAAAACTTCGATCTGTTTTTTAGAAAAGTTTTTGTAGAAAATTAAATTTGCCATATGGGTGATTCTCAGATAACTGTACTTTTTGTGTCCTCTGGCGATTTCACCAATACAGTAGGCTTTTTTTTCACAAAAAATTACGCTATAAGTTAGAAACTATGTTTTTCTAATAGAGCGTATCAATTTTACCACCAAATATTTATTGGTCTACTTTGAAAGTTTGCAAATATACCCCAAATGTCACAAACGTGGCATGTCCTACCCCTACTTTTTATACATATAACACCAAAAAACGGAAATAGAACAGAAAACAACTTACTGCACATATTAAGTAAATACTTAAGGCTACAATATTCTGAGCTCATCTGAAGTTTTAAATAAGTTTTAGAGGGCACAACTTCGAATTGAAAACTGTCCCCTAGATTTGGAAAAAAAAATTTTTTCAAAGCATTATGCTACTACTGCATGGTACTACTGTTTCAGTCAATAGATTGCAAAACATATGCATTAATTCTGATCACTATCCATCACCCAAAGGTAATCATGTCAAGACGAGTCCAAAAAGAAATCTGTTTGCGTTTTATAGGGCAGTTTATAAACAAAAGCAGTTTTTTTTTTAAATTATGGTCACAAACGTGGCACTCGGCACTCCCAGGTAGTACATTTTATTTTATGCATGAAACAATTTTTTTGTAGGATTTGCATACATGACCCCAAGTTCTTTCGGAAAAATCTTGAACTCAAAAGCGTGCTTTACACAGAGCAAAAAGTGACCCCTAAAAACAAGAAGATTGTCGCATTGAGCTATTTTACTATGAATTCACATTAAAAGTAGTAAACAATATGAATATTCCATAGAGAAATCCCTATGACTTTACTAAGAAAATCTTCTTAAAAATTCAAAAAGATTTTCACATTATTTTTATATAGAATACAACATAAAATGATGTAAGTTATGTGAGCAACTTATTGATTTCTAGTTTTAAGAAGGAAAGCGTATAAATTGTTTTCTGCACAAAAAAGTTTGTCGCTTAAAATTAAAAAGATACTCTAATAAAATCTAAGAGACATTGTTTTTAAAATTATCAGGTTTCTCATAAGTTGAATTTTTCAGTTTAACAATTTGTGTGAACTCCATTGATGTGCTAGAAAAAATAGAAATGGAAGATGTGGAGAAATTTTTTGGAAATATATATGGCTCTGGGTTTTTTGGTGAAGAAATAAAGTTCAAAGCCGGATTGCGGCAGTGGCGAAAGGACAGGGTAAGTAATTTTGTTATATTTAGGTAAATCGCCTTTACCGTCAATTTGTTCTTGCAGAACAAGCCCTTAATATGTGACCAAGGGACAATATCGCCACCATCAACCCGCAAAGTGTTAGAAATGCTAGAAAACATTTCAAATAATATAAGCAATGTCAATTGCTCCAGATCCTCAGTCACAGGTATTTCCCGTGCCTCTACGGAGTTCTCGCTTAAGCCTTGTGGCAGCGCTTAAGTTCGCTGTAAAAGGACAACTAGTTTTGTAATGCTGGCTAAAAATGTGTTATTATTAACTTCATTTTATTAGATGGACCTCCTATTCATTTCTACACGTTAAACAATGGACTTGTCGAAAAAGATACTGGAATTAGGCACGGTGCGATTTTACCAATTGTTAAAAATTATTGTACTGCATAACATATGTTTAATGTTTCTTCTTCTTTTCAATAAAATTAACTGTAAAACCATTTTTTCTTTACAATATATTAAGAGCCAAAACAACCACATGAAATAGAACAAAAATAAAAAGATATCTCTATGCTTTTCATCCAAGAAGAAAGTCACGTCAAAATCATAGAGAAATCTTCTTAAAATATCTGCAAACCTTTTCTATGAAAACCTTATAATATTAAGAAGAAATCTTATCCTTTTTCAAAAAGATTTCTCATAAATTTTAGTTGAATTTCACGTAATTTTCAATAGAATGAAAACATCGTTTCAAGAAGAAATCGTATTGAAAATGATAAGATTTCTTCTTAATATTACAAGTTTTTCATATAAATGTTTACAGAAATTTTAAAAAGATTTTCTCTATGTTTTTGATGTGACTTTCTTCTTGGATGAAAAGCATAGAGATATCTTTTTATTTTTGTTCTATTTTATGTGGTTGTTTTGGCTCTGTGTACAATGAGCGATAAACTACAAAAATGTCACAAACGTGGCGCATCAAAAATGTCACAAACGTGGCACTTTTTATCAGTCTGCAAAAAACATATTTCGATATAAAGTTTGAGTATACAGATGTTAAGTTGAAGGCTATTAATTATGTTTTTAATACAAACATTTTTCTACACCATCAGAATCCTGAGTTATCCTTGCTCAAAAGTGAAAAAATCACTGTTTTGACATCTACTTAAAGCTATAGAACAAAAACAACAACAAGTAAAATTAATTTTTGTCAATGGACTTAGACAGCCAAATTTATTGTCAACAAGACATAGTTTACTGTTTTTCAATTGGATTCCCAGCTTCCGAGTTATAAGCGTTTAAAGTAAGGATATCTTTCGATAACATACAAAGGATTTTTCGAGACCGAAAAGTTACAAAAAATCAAGTTTTATTATTTTCATCAATAACATATTTAACTACAAAAATTTCGAGACCTTGCAGACCATAATCGCATGAAAAATTACAGTTCTATGCTAGATTTAGTGAATGACCCTACTAAACTACTGCTTTGCAAATTAACAGAATCAAAATTTCATCTCTTCATTCACTAAATCTACAATAGAGCCTTATTTTTTCATCCGATTTTAGTCTGCAAGGGCTTAGAATTTTTGTGATAAAATATATTTTTGATAAAAATAATAAAACTTACCATTTTTGTTTATTTTTCGGTCCAGAAAATCCTTTTTGTGCTATTGAGAGGTATCCTTTTTTTAAGTAGATGTCAAAACTGTGATTTTTTCACTTTTGAGCAAGGATATCTAAGGATCTTGATGTAATAGAAAAAATTCAAGATCAGATTCGTAATTAGGAGATTCTAATCCACCATAAACGGCTATAAAAACAGGGGACAGGAAACCATAATTGATCTTTAGGGCGGTAGGGTATAAAAATGGACCACTGGAGACATGACACCGTCGCAAAATTAGTCTTGAAGTGTAAATTTGTCATTATATGCAATATATCTCTCATCAAAACGCTTCAAAACCATCATTTTTCCATACAGTGGCTAAAATGTCACAAACGTGGCAATTTGGTCACAGACGTGGCAGCAAAATTTCTTAATTTCGACCTCAAAGCCGTAAATTCACACTTGTAGTTGATCTACTTAAAAGGTGAGTTTTAAGAGTGTGCTTACACAAGAAAGCATGAAGAAACTTGCAGGATTTCGGGTGAATTCGCGGTGACGGACCAGTTTTGAACCCGGAACGTACTTAATAATGTTAATGCTGTCTTTTAAAAAAAAAAAAAAACATTCTGAAGCGCTTATTAAAAAAAAAAAATAAGAAAAAAAAGAGAAAAAAATGTAACTATCCGCCTATGGTAGGATTTGAACCTTGGTAAATCCGCAACGCCCCTACGTTATATCTCCAATTTTTTACGATATTAGCCTGACAGAAAATAAAGCGCAGATCTCGTAAAAATATGGCTCCGATAAAATTTAGTATGTTAGGCATGGTGTCTATTTTGTGGTTTTATTGTACGGGGGTACAACACCCCCTTGTCTGATCCTCCAAATTTTCTTTAAAAATTTATAGGAGCACCAAGAAGACATACTTATGTTGTGAATATGGTTTTAATATGGTTTTAATACGTATGGAGGCATTTTTTTCTCTGAAAATTAATGGGGTTCCATCATACATTTTTACCCTTTTCGGCTCTTTCCAAACGGGGAAATGTTGATTTCATTATCAATGGGAGTGGGGTTTGACCTGGACTACTCCAGCGATACGAAAACCTAGGGTGACCCAAAAAAACTAGCTTCATATTCGGCTTCAACGACCTCGAATTAGTAATATAAAGTTTAAAAACCCCAAGGGTTTTTTTATTTTGCTGTTCTGTTGTATAGTTTTATGTACGTCTTGACGTATTAGACCGATAAAAAAAATTGTTTCTTAATATCCTCAATTAAATCTAATGAACAAACAAACTTTATTATATCATGGTCTTATTTTTGAATAGATCAAGTGAAAAATTTAAGTCAGTTTTTCGAGTTCCATGTTTTTTGGTATTTCGGTTCTTAAATATTATAGTCCTTAGACTGATGAGACCCATTGAGTCATTTCTCTGTAACAAATTAATTATTTTCATCATGAAATTAAAGAAAAGCAACAATTTCCATATATTACAAAAAAAAAAATTTTTTTTACCTTCAAATATTAGATTAGGCGCCAGACGGATTTGAGTATGCAAAATATGACTACCAAAAGCTGACTTCAGATTCTTCTTATAGGTAGGCCCTTTAGTAACAAGTGGATGTTGACAGGATTTGCGGTGGTCCATTTTGTTATCATCTTTTTCCTATAATGTTAGAGTCCTGAGTTGTCACTGCATAAAAGATCAAAATAGACTGTTTTGAAATATACCTGAAATAAATTTTTGCTAGTGGATTAGGATAGCCAACAATACTTTCAACAAGCCGTTCTTTCCACTTTTTTCTATTGGAGCCTTACTTACTTTCCGAGTTATATGCCTTTAAAGTCAGGATATAACTTAATAACATTTTTTGACCCAAAAATTTAAAAAAAAATCTAAATTTATTATTTTTGTCAGTAACATACTACATTAGAGTGGTCCAAATTTTGTATGGAAAAACCAAGAGTGTTAAAAAGTCAAAGTGCGCGCGACTTTTCTTAATCCTTGGATCCTGCTGATTACAAAAAGTGCTTTGGAACAAAAAAAAATTGCGTTTAGATATTCCGCAACGAGCTTGAAGGTACTTTTTTAGGAATTTTTGAGTTTTTTAGTACTTTTTTTAATTTAAACGCTATATCTTTTTAACCAGATAAGGTTTTTGCAAAAATTCAATTGGATTTTTATAAGAATATTTTGAGCCCAATTTTGCATTTCCCTATTTTTTTTATCGGCACTTTGAACTTCAAAATTTGTTAATTTTTTGAGATGTTTGCACATTCAAGAACCGATTTTTTTCTTATTTTGCTCTAGCAAATTTTTTTTTCATATTATTATTTTTTTATGCATTAATTTATCTATTCATTAACTTCAACAACTAAGCTATAAGCTTCACTTTACCTAGTAAAAACCGTAAAATATAATCAAATTCGGCCAAAAAAAAAACTTTGAGTTTAAAATTTTCGTGGTGAAACAGAAACAACAATAGTCAGTTGTGATGTATGTGTTCATGAAAATTCTAGATCCGGTCTCAGAATTGCTCGATCTTACATGGTTTTAGAGATATCCTAACCTAAAAATGCAAAAAGCACCGTTTTTGCTAATTTTGAAGCTGTTATATCACAACATGGTAACTTTCAGCCTGGTATGGAAGTTAAAAGTGACAGCCTTTTTCTTCAAAACCCAATTTAAATTGTATCGATATTTCTTTGTTCCTCCGAAATATCGTAAGCAGAAAAAACAAAAAACCTGTTTTTTGCACTTTTTCAACTTTTTAGCTTAGGATAACTCAGAGGATAAAAAAGATATCGGTATAAATTAAATTGAATTTTAAAGAATCAGACTGACACTTTTAACCACTATACCACTTTTTGTGGCTGAAAGTAACCTTGACTTGTAATATCACTTTAAAAAGAGCAAAAACGGTGTTTCTAATACTTTTATGTAAAAATATCTCCTTAACCGTACAAAATACAGCAATTTTGAGACCGAATTCAGAATCAGCACCAACAAATACATCCAAAATGGCTATTTTAGTTTATTTTTGATTTATTTATTTTTTTAGTTTCCTTAGAAAATCTATGAAAACTATCTGTTAACCTATTTTCCCAAAAATAACATGAAGTGCCAAGGTTTCGATATTCCCAAGAATGTTGTTTTACTCAGAAGATTAGGAACTAATGAATTTATGAGAAAAAAGTGGTACCTTACGTCATCCCATTAAGATATCTTATTTCAATGCCTTGAAAACATGAAAATAATTTTTTTTTTTTAAGCCCAATTTAATTATACTTAATTGTTTTTAGTTAGTAAAAGTGTTACTTAAAGCCTAGTTGTTGAAATTATTTAAAAGATAAATTAATGCTTAAAAATATATGAATTTAAAAAAAAATTTGCTAGAGCAAAATAAGAAAAAAATCGGTTCTTGAATGTGCAAACATCTCAAAAAATTAACAAATTTTGAAGTTTAAGGTGCTGCTAAAAAAAATTGGGAAAGACTAGATTTATTATTATTGACGTATGTAGAATTTGACTCAAAATATTTTAACAAAAATGCAATTTAATTTTTGCAAATACCTTATCTGGTTAAAAAGATATAGCGTTTAAATTAAAAAAAGTACTCAAAAACTCAAAAATTCCTAAAAAAGTAACTTCAAGCTCGTTGCGGAATATCTAAACGCAATTTATTTTTGGTTCCAAAGCACTTTTTGTAATCAGCAGGATCCAAGGATTCAGAAAAGTCGCGCGCACCTTGACTTTTTAACACTTTCGGATTTTGGACCACTCTAATATGCCTATAACCCAAATATTAAAGCTTTTATTTTTAAAGTTCAGAAAAAACTTTAAAAAACTGATGTGCTATGAAGTCAGAAAAAAATTTGTTTCCAAAAAATGTTTAAAACTTTTGTAAATCTGACTTTCGGATAACGCTTTCATTGTCAGGCTGTAGTTAAGCTTTGGCCTACTCCCTCAAGTTAATTCTGTCATCTGGTCAGACGCCTCTTTCAGACCTTTTTCACATCTGTAATTAAATAGAAAGAAGTTTTGTCTTCCTCCATGGATTTTTATTCCATTTTCGGATTTGGCAAAGTTGTGCAGCAACTTTATTTTCCCAAGCATTTTAATAAAAACCGAAAGTATCTCATTTGAAAGTTTCCAAAGTGTGCAAACGTTCGTTCAACTCATTGCCTGTAATAAACGTTTTACCGTCTCCTTTGTATTGGAAGATAGTTAATGAAAGGGCAAATTGTACTTGTAAAGGAAACAAAAAATTTACAAATAAAAATATTTTTGCAAAGAGTAGAGTTCTAGAAAAATGTTCGCAAATGTTCCACACTGCATTCTTGAAAACTATCAATGGTCTTTTGATTAGGTCATTTTAAAAGGAAGTAAGACGTTCGTGGGTTTTTATTACAGAAATCGGTCAATTGGTCAATAAGCATGAAAAAACCGCGGAGCGCTATTAATCGGAAATCTGAAGTAGGGGGGAAATGAATCATTAACAGTTTTTTAAAAATATCTAGCGAACGGAGCAAAACTTCGATCTATTTTTTAGAAAACTTTTTGTAGAAAATAAAATTTGCCATCGAAAAAGCTTATTGAAAAAATTTAAAAAAAATTTCTTATACCAAAAATTTTGTAGCAAATTAGAAAAAAATAAAATAAAATGAATTCTTGTATATTTTTACTTTTTTCCCTAAAACATTGAAATTTTGTTTATGCGGTTGGAAAAACGGTTTTTATTCAAAACTAAGGCATCTTACGAAAAAAGTGAATATGGCAAAATAACCTTAAAATCATTCAAGGGATACATATAATTTTATTCATAGTTTTTGGGGGCAGTTCATAAATTTTCAAAACTTCGGTAAAACAAAAAAAAAAAAAAATTAAATATTTCCAAAAAATGCTGAATAAAATTCTCGCGTATTTCAATTTCTTCGAAAAATAAAGAAAATTTCCATGTTCCATTGGCTATATTTCGGTAAATTTTTGACCTAAGGAATTTTTTTATGTCATTTTAAAGGAAATGTTATCTGCTTTTGTTATATGATGCAATGTTTATACCTATCTCTGACCCTAAAAAAGTTAGAAAAAACTGTAAAGGGTGCATTTCCCCCTCCCCCCGATTTCCACCCACTGATTTAATAGCACTCCGCGATTATTTTATCTTTAATGACTTATTGACCGTTTTCTGTAATAAAAACCCGCGAACGTCTTACTTCCTTTTTAGGTTATTTTTTACGACCTAATCAATAGACTACAAATTTACCACATAAGTATCCAACTGATACAAGAGAGCTGATACTTTTGAAACAAAAAACCGAAGTTTAGTTTTCTACCTAGATTTTTATTTGCCCAAAGGTATGTATGTATGTGTATGTTTTCTCCTTTAACTCCTAGGAGGAACATAGGGCCAAAATGAAACATATCCATTCGTCGCGATCCCTTGCGATGACTTTGATCTCTTGCCACGACTTTCCCGATTCTTAGATTTCCTTTTCCAGCGACCTTTTCCAGTTGGTTTTCGGTCTACCATGTGCTCTACTGCCTTGTGGATTCCACTCAAGAGCCTGGCGACAAACTTCGCTGTGTGGTTTCCGGAGAGTGTGACCAATCCATCCCCATTTGCGCAGCTTGACCTTGTTTGCTATAGCCATCTGATTGCATTTTTGATGTAGCTCGGCATTTGATATAGTGCGAGGCCACCAAATCTTTAGTATACGCCTTAAGCATTTGTTGACGAATACTTGCAGAGAGTATAAATAAGGTATAGAGGTGGAGTTCGATCGAGCATGTCAATCAAACATAAAAACCACGAGAATTTATTGAGGTATGAGAACTCTCTACTTCAAGGTTAAATGATTTTTTATGAGTGCAAAGATGTGGCACTCTTTTAAGCGAAATTCATTTTTTAGCTGCCAAGTGATCATAAAAATTAGCAAGTGGATTTCTTTAAGAAAAACCAAAATATGCAAAAAAAAATAAACATTACCTAACTCATTCACACATGCGCAGTTTAACCTGCAGACCATTTGCATTTCATTCCCTCCTACGTAGCAGTTGTTGTATTTGAAATTGTTTTTTCTTGTTGTTGGTATATTTTGTTTGCACGTTTTTTTTGCTATGATCGTTAATGGTTTTTTTCTCAGAAGGAGTTTGTATTTTCATTTTTTGTTGCTTTCTTTGTCTGTTGATACGAATCCTTTTGAAGCCAAAAAACAAGTTTAACCGGCTCGCAGGAAATTGAATAGGGTCAGAATTGATAAATTAAACATTATTTTTACATTTAGTTTTCTCGTTGCTGCTGCAAAATTTTTGTTTTTTCAGAATTTAACAATTTAACCCTCTAGTGTCCAAGTTTTCGTTTCAGATTAACAAATTTTATTAAAAGGTTATTTTCGATATAAGAGGTGAAAATTAGATAATGCATTTTTTCTAACAATAAAAAGATGGTTTTAAGGGGTTGAAACATGGACAACTAAAATTTTAATCTGAGCAAGAATATGTATATTCTGTGTTTTATGAATTTTAAACTATTCTACTGATTTTAATGGAATATCGCAATGTATCAGTATCTTCAAAGGGAAATGGTCCTAGGCTGGCCGTCCAAGAACCAAGTTGTTCAAATGTCATATCAGTAAAAATATTAGACACAAATGAATGATATTTTTTGCATACCATACTCGTATGTAAATAGTATCGGGAAGAATAACATTCTCTTGAAAAACGTGACACGACTGCTTCACGTTCTTATTATTACAAATATCTGCTTATCGGTATGCCATATATGCATTGGAATCTAATGATCTCAAAAGGTGGTCATGGGCAATAAAGGGTTAAATTTCATTTTTGCTTGGATTTTGAAAATCTCTTTAGGAATTTGTTTTAATTTTTAACTTCAGGCTCATATTCTGAAAATGGTCTAAGTGATATATTAATTTTTTTAAGAAACACATCTAAAAATTCACGTTCAAATAACAAAATGTTACATATAATTGCTAACGTGTTAAGTTACTACTGAAATTAACTTTACATAAATTGCTATTTTACCAAAATAGCTTATTTCGATTTAAGAAAAATCACGAAAAATTTAAATTTTCCAGTATTCCTGGGTGAAATTTTCCTCTTTATTTTAATGTAATTGTTAATTTCTTTTCTGCAAAAATATATTTGTTAAAATTATTAGATTAAAAGTATTTTCAGATATGCGAGACTACGTAAGTACTACCGCAGTAGCATTATTTATATTCACATAGTGTACCTTCTGGGAACACTGTTCTAATCACATAGTTATAAATGCAACAATTGAAGCGCAATATTTAAGCAAAAAGCGCGGTAATCGGCTTAGTGTTGAGCATTATACTATGCGATGCACAGTGCAACCAAGTTAAGTTGCATTTCCGAAAACACCTTATATGTTATTTTACTGTTTAGAGTTACATATCTGTAGACATTTGACAAAACAACCTAACTCGAAGTAAGACAATTTTCTAAGATTTTAAACATATGTATAAAAATAAAATATCTCTATGACTTTTAGTTGCAGAGATATAGAATCGAAAATCAACCTATCTCAATGTACAAATGCTTTTCACAAAACAACTTAAGTCGACATAAGAAAAGGGTGTTTTTCTTCACAAAACATCTTAAGTCGAGATAAGATACAGGTTAAATGACAAAAAAGTTTTTGACAAAAGCACTTCTTCGAAATAAGTTACTTTTCCTATGGAAAAACCTGAATTTCTTAAATCAAAAAATATTTGACAAAAACATCTTATTTCAACCGTATTAAAAATTATTGCCCATGGAGCAAAAAAAGTTACTGGAAAATATTCATTTAGTATTCATGTATAATAAAAAACTTTTACATTTGTTCCAACTCTTACACAAACAGAATTGAGAAGCATAAAAGTAGTTTTTTAGCTCTCCTGAAAAGTTGTCAATTTCGAGTAAGGTTGTTTTGTCAAAAGTCCACATATATTATCTTTGCAAATTGACAAAATTTGGTCTATATTTAATAAAAAAAAAAGGTTTTTTGTGAATGCCCGGGAAATGGTTTGTCTTAGACAAAATTACCTGAAACCATTTAGCTGGAAAATTTTGAGATCTAAGACTTTCACTTCAATTACAAAGTTCGTCGCTAAAAAAAACAAGATATTATAAAAAAGCCTATTTTTATTAAAGTTGGATCAAAACTATATCATTTTGTAAAGACAATTAGGGTATTTCTTAAAACGAGTAAATGCCTCGAAAACCTTGTAAACTCAGAAAACTGTCAAAATTCGTATTGATTTTCACAACTATTTAGTACCCTAAATATGTTTTTTTAACACTTAAATAAAGTACCTATAATCTGCGAAATTTAACCATCCTCTAACATAAAGTAAAGTAAAATTCAGCACTTCATGCATCAACAACTAAATATTTTATAACTGTCATATATTTATCTTTTAATTTATTTAATGCAAGTCTTTAAATATCTTGAAACAAAGAATATATCACATAGACCATTTTTGTAATATGAGCATGAAATCAAAATTTTATAAATTTATTTCTTTGTTCTTTTCGAAATTTGGCAACATAGTTGCAAATGAACAAAACCATCGTTCCAACAACAAAATAAAAAAAACCATTCATAGAATCAAAAAAAAAAAAAACAATCCCCGCAGCTGCAAACAAAAAATGAAGAATAAAGCGAAATATTATGTACCCTATACCGCACACAATAAAAGTTCCGTCTACCTCTGAAAATTTGCATTTTAATTCAAACGATTTTTAAATGAGTATATACAGGTTAAGCGGGAATCGGTAGAACACCGGAAAATGTAAAAATCTTGGGACTATTCGGAACTACTTTTCTTAGTACCATTTTCCGAAACGGAGATATAGCCATCGGAAGGTTGGGACATAGCTTTATCAAAAACGGTTTCAGTTGCGAATCCCTTAATGGATTTTAATAATATTGGTGTCATATGAAAGTTATTTTAATTGGCTATAAAATTGTTGCAGTTAAGTTTTAAATCCGAGTCAAGCTTTTTGCGATATGGCGAATTTTCGAAAATTTTGACAAGTTTTTTTTTCAAAAAGTCTTATTAACTCATAACTTTGGTAACAAAATATGAAAGCTTAATCTATTTCTTGTCATTTGATATGCAATTTGTCTTTGATTTCTTTCATTAGCACATTTTTTTATAGAAAAACTAAAAAGTAAAACAAAGATATTTTCATGAGAATTCGCAACACATTACAATAACACCGAAAATTCGCTGTATTTCGAAAATCACTCGGATTTTAAACTTTTGAAGCCAATTAAAATACCTTTGATACGATACCAATATTATTAAAATTCATCAAGGAGTTCTGAACTTATACCGGTTTTCATAAAGCAATTTCTCGATCTTCCGATGGCTATATCTCCGTTCGTTTTGGGAATTTCAAAAAAAGGGAATTAAGAAAAGTAGTTCAGAATCTTACATTTGACGGTGTTCTACCGATTCCCGCCTACCTTCTATAATTTTCTAAACCTAAAACGGCTCATTCTCTGCGTCTCAAACGATTGGACAAAGTGCATGTAACCTAAGTGTAGGGTGTAAAAACAATGTTTAGTTTATTAATTTTGACCCTATTCAATTTCCTGCGCGCCGGTTATATTTGTTTTTTGCTTCAAAAGGATTTGTATCAACAGACAAAGAAAGCAACAAAAAATGAAAATACAAACTCCTTCTGAGAAAAAAACCATTAACGATCATAGCAAAAAAAACGTGCAAACAAAATATACCAACAACAAGAAAAAACAATTTCAAATACAACAACTGCTACGTAGGAGGGAATGAAATGCAAATGGTCTGCAGGTTAAACTGCGCATGTGTGAATGAGTTAGGTAATGTTTATTTTTTTTTGCATATTTTGGTTTTTCTTAAAGAAATCCACTTGCTAATTTTTATGATCACTTGGCAGCTAAAAAATGAATTTCGCTTAAAAGAGTGCCACATCTTTGCACTCATAAAAAATCATTTAACCTGTATGACCGACCCCCATTATTTCTAGGAAAATTTATAAAAAATAAAAATTGTATGGCAGCCCCTTTCAGTGTTGAAAATGGGGGGCAAGTATGTGGGAGAAAAATATAGGTCGTAAAAAAATAATGGGGGTCGGCCATACATTTGACCCTTCTAGGGGTACCCGTGGGCCAGTTAGGGCAGTGGGGACATTTTATATAAAAACAGTAACTTGGTATGGGAGCCCCCTTAAGGATTAGAAATAGGGGGTAGGTATGCTGAGAAGAAATTTTGGAGGTTGGCTAATGGGGGTCGGTCATATATTTGACTCCTCTAGGAGTGACTTCTGGGCAGTTATGGGTCAATTTGACGATTTTCTTTCCATATTTTTTATGTCTATGACATCTATTTTGTATGGGAGTCCCCTAAAAAGTCAGAGATACAGGGTAAGTATGCTGGGAAAAAATGTTGGGGAAGAAAAAATATTAGGGACCAGTCATACATTTGGCCTTTCTTGGGGCACTCAGGGAGTGGTAGGGGTCGATTTCCTAAAAATGTCAATTTTGTATGGGAGCCCCCTTAGGGGTTAGAAATAGGGGGTAAGTATGCTGGGTAAAAATGTTGGTGGGGGAAAAATAATGTGGGTCGGTCATACATTCGACCCCTCTAGAGGGGACCCCTAAACATTTATATTGCTGTATGTAAATTTTTTCTCTTTTTCTCTCACCTTTGACCTCGATGCGCCAACCTTTACCCTCATCCCACCACCAAAGTTTTTTTTTCCAAATTAATTTTTTTTTCCAACCTCACAAAATTGAGGGGTGTCAAGTATCAAAATGTTGTTAGTAAACACCTCTAATGTACATACATACATATATGTTGTATATATATGACAAATGCACTATCATATTAAAAGATATTTAACGAAGATTTCAAAAAAAATTACAAAAAGCTATAGTAATAGGACCTTTTTCATACTAAAATGGCCATCAAAGTCAAAAAATGGGGGAAAAATATTAAAATATCAATTTTAAAGGTCCAGAACTTTGCGAAATCCTTTTAAACCCTATAAACCATATGCACTATCTGAAAGCTCTTACAATTAGAAATGTTTTCCCTAAAACGTTAGGGTGATCCAAGAAAAAATTTTTTTTTCTGAAAAGAGGCAGAAAATCAGTTTTAACCCTATAACTCTTTACCCCTCCGGGTAAAATTTTTTGTAAATCTAGGCCTCCCCTATTGCCTCCCAGAAGCTTCGTATCCTTATGAAAATGTAACAACATATTTTTGATTGAAGATTTCCAAAAATACTTATTAAAAGTATTTTTTTTCATATCAACCGATTTTAGCGACACTTTTATACGTAAATAATTTTCTTCCGTATCACCGTGAAGGAAAACTTAAGCCAAAAAGCCTGATAAAGAAGCTTAAAGCCAAAGTCTTCTACTTCAAAAATCCGAATCTGTTAACCGTTTTTTTCTATCACGTCCGAGATCCGAGTTATCCTTGATTTAAAGTGCAGAAAACGCTATTTTCAGACACATGGCGTGTATCCAGGTAAGATCGATTCCGCTTTGGAAATTTTGATGTAAATCTTGTCGACTATGCACCAAAAAAGTGAACGAAATTCTTGAAAAGGTGGAGGAAGACCGACACAAAAGCAGTCAAAACATTGCTATATAAAAAAATCTTATTGACCCCTTTCAGTATATGAATCTCGGATTACCATTTGTTTCACTCGTTGCAGAATTATCTTGATAGCGTAAAATCGAATTCCCAGTGGGTTGCAAAATGGTTTTGACCGAGGTTTTCGAGCAGAAACCCCAGAAATCCTTTAAGGACCGTATTATGGTCCTTATTATAACAATGGAAAATATTAGACTAAACAGAGTTATTTTCATATGTGAAAAAAAAATAGTTTAAACTAATAGTACAGTCATTTGGTAGTTTTACCTGGAAAGTTTTGCGGGATTTTTGCAATTAAGTTATTTTATAGGTTTCGATGTGCTCTCTCTGAATTTCAACTTTTCTACCTCGAGTCGTGCTCGCTCGCGCCGCCATATTGGAAAAATGGCGTCCACAATCAGTTTTTTATAAATATCTCTTTAACGGTTACGTCTAGTGAAAAATAATGTGCGCCAATATTGTAGCTTATAAAATTTTCTATAAAAATGACATTTGAATTGTTTTCGTACGACTTATATCCTAATTCAAAATTCGAAAAAAAATTAGTAAGTGCCTGCCGCTTATGAGTAGGCACAGTGAAGTGTTGAGCTTAATATTACGATAACTCATGAACGGTGAGTTACACGTTTAAAGTAAAAATATGTATTTATAGGGAACTACTTCCACTATAATCTACATATTATTTTGTTTTTCATATGACCTATACTTTAGGAGATATTTTTTCAAAAAACCAAAAATTTAGAAAAAAACAGTTTTTTCAAAAAATCTCCAAAACGGTTCGTTCCAGAAAAACAAATTTTCTCGCATTTTGTAGAACGTTTCAATTTCAAAATTGAGCATTGTACCATGCGCAGTACTCTGTTTAATTTTGAATGATTTTCAAGTCACGATATCTTATGAGCGGTAAGTCTGACGAAAAAACAGTTCGAATAGACCCTTGTAGGGAATTGAACGTTCTACAAAATACACGAACAATTTTTTTCCTAGAACGAACCGTTTTGGAGCTATTTCGAAAAAAACGATTTTTTTCTAAATTTAAGGTTTGTTGAAAAAATATCTCCTAAGTAATAGATCATATGAAAACAAAATAGTATGTAGCTTATAGTGCAAATGATTTCCTATAAATAAATATTTTTACTTTGAGCGTTTCACTCACTATTCATGAGTTATTGCAATTTTAAGCTCAACATATCACTGTGCCTACTTATAAGCGGCATGCACAATTTACTATTTTTTTTTTCCAATATGGCGGTGCGAGCGAACACGACTCGAGGTAGCAAAGTTGAAATTCTGAAAGAGAACATCGAAATCTATAAAACTACTCATTTGCAAAAATCCCGCAAAACTTTCCAGGCAACATAATTTTTATTCTCCCAAATGATTGTACTATAAGTAATTTTTTTTTTTTTGCTATTTTGAAATTTTTGAAATTCGATTAAAAAGCACCTAATTTTTACGACCTTTGAGCCTGAATTACTTCAAATGCGGGAATGATCTCGATATCGGTTTTGAAATTTTTTTAAAATGCCAAAATAAAACGATTCCAATTGAAAAATAACTGGTTCTAATTTTTTTGATCCGAAAACTTATCACTGGACCAAAAATTTTTATATTTTGTTACTTTCTTTCTAAAAATTATTTGATGGTCTACATTTTAAATAAAAGTCAAAATCAAATAGCGTTTCTAATATTTTTAAATTTGCGGCAACAACCGCGAAATGCAAAGAAGGTTTTTTTAAAAAATTATTGACTCTCTGAATGGTTGAAATTAAGCTAACCCACAGAAATAGTCAAAATGACTAAGATATTATAACTAAAATTATAGGCACGTGAACTAATTAGATTAATTTTATTTTATTTCAATACATATTTTCAATTCATAAATATTTATTTAATTTTTTTGGGTAAAAGATCTTCCTGGGGGGGTTTGAACCCCCAAAAGCCCGACATCAGATCTACTGTGGAGAGGTAGCTTTTTAGAATATCGATCTGAATCAACAAAGCGCATGTTAATCGATCCATCTATATTTTTGTGCAGATAGCATCAAAAAATGCAGGTCGTTGTAACAATCGAGCTTTTGAATCACCCCTTTGTATTCTTTCGCTGCGTACTGAAAGTATAAAAAACTTTGGCAATGTATTTAGAATGTCAAGGTTAATTGCTACAGAAATAAGTAATTTAAAAAACCAAAGGTGAAGCATAAAGATAAAAATATAATTTACAAAAGTGCAGAATTATAATTCAGTTGAAAATCGATATTCGGAAAGAAATTTAATTAAAAGTGGAGAATTTACAATCGGTCTTGTCTGATTAAAAGTTAATTTTACTCCAGTTATCTGCAATTTGTTACGCCTTGTAAGTCCCAAAGACTAAACAGCAAAAATCTGGAGCGTATTATTTTTATCTGTTGTGACGAAAAGGAAAAAAGAAGGATACTCTTCATTCCTATGGCTATAAATCATGAACAACGTTTGTTATCACCTAGAGTATAACGCCCTTATATAACCTAAGATTCTAGAAAGAGAATAAAGAATATAAGTTGTCAAAGAGATGAAGATGCACAACAATTACTGAAGGCTTTTTAAAGAGAATATAAGCCATCAGGAAGACACCAAAACGATGAGGATGTACTAAAGATCCTGGAAAGAGTTTATAAGATACATAGATCAAGATGGTGAGCAAATTTTCAAGATGCTAGAAAAAAAATATAAACTATCACATACATATAACAAGAAGATGAGAAAATATTGAAAACTCTTGTAATACATATATTATAAGCTATCAGATTTATCAAGATTCTTGAAAATGATTGTAAGCTATCAAATAAGGACTGCGATCAATAAAATTGTCCGATACAAAATTCAAAAAATCTCAGGAACTAGTAGAACTATTTTAAAATGAAACTAAATTTTGAACCACCATTTTATTACCATTTTTATTACGTACAATTTTAATATTATTTTTTTTTGTAAAAAAAATTTTGTAACTTTTCTGGCACTTCTTCCATGAGGGTTTTGTCGAATTATTTGATGCCATTCTAGCTGCTGAATACCTCTTTCCTTGAAAATCTTTAGCATCTTTGGATATTTTTTTTGTTACCTTTATCTCTCTTTTGACTAAAACCCAGTATCTTTCAATTGGCCTGAGTTTGGCGGATTTGCTTCACGAGGCAAAAAAATCACATAATTTTTTGAATATCACTGTAAGGCCATTTTACTGTAATGACAAGATGCTAAGTCTGGCCAAAAGAATGTGAAAATCTCATGTTCTCGTAGGAAAGACTTAAATCTTTTTTCCGAGCATTCCTTAATGTAGAATTCCGAATTTGTTGTTCCAGTGGCTACAAAAGATTTTGACTCCTTTTTTGCATTAAACTTTTCGTCTGAATTCAGTCCCGAGTCTGCAGTGTAAAATTCTTGGCTTGGGAGCTGCGAAAAATGAGCTAAAACATACGATTCGTCGTCCATGATGCGGCATTCGAATTTTTGAAAAATTTTTTTTTTTATTCCGTGTTCTTCACATCATTGCTGCCAGAAACCTTTTGTACCTTGAACGTCTCCACCTTCTGTGCCAGTTTTCAGCATGAAATGTTGGGGTTCTTCTTTAAAATCGTGACGATTTTCTTCTCCTTGTTTTGGTCACAGACGCCGTTTTTTCTTCCAGAACCTAGCTTTCGAAAGACATCCAAGTCTTCCTTAATTTTTTTCAGGACTCTTGATACCAATTTCACATTAACTTAATCGCAGTCCTTAAGTGGACATATTAAGTAACGAGCAAATTCTCAAAATTCATCAAAAAGAATATAATAGTAGGCAGGATCACTTTATCTAAAAGATAACTACGTTCAGTTAAAGTCATAATAAACATTGTGTAGAGGTACTTTCAGTTAAGTTGTCTTTAAATACAACAACTAGATGAAAATCGGTCTGAGTATCTTCTGATTAATCAAAGCAATAGCAATATGTTCGACTCGATTCCTGGTGTGAAAAATTTTTGCCTCATTCAACGCCTTGCTTTTTATGGCTTAAGTATTGATTTGTTTTCGGCTGATAACAAAATTCGTAAACCTTTTCTCATTGGACTAACTTTTGTATGCAACGTCGTATACCTCTCAGCTATGGGCCATTATTGTTGGAAAAATGTAGCTGATTTCAATGAATTTTTGACAACAATAGCACCTGTATTGTCCCTTACAGTTTATACCATTAAATTTTTAGTATATCTGAAAAAACGCAAAGATGTGGCAAAACTAGTGGATAAAATCTGGATATTGACAATAGAGGGTGAGTTTTGTTTTTTTTTTTTAGAGAATAGAAAAATACTGAAATGTATGGATGTTCGTGTTATAGCAAAGTCCGATGAATTGTCTATTATCGCTAAGGAAAATGCAAAAGAGTTCATATTTAGCCTATGCTACTATGCCTTGGTTTTTGTTTCGAGCTTAGCAGTCATAATTTTACCACTGTGCTTAACTATTGTGCTGTATCTTAAGAACAAACAATTGCAATTTTATTTCATTTTAAAGACAAGGTTTGTATGGTATTAGGATTAGTTTTTAATTTAAAATATGTATATATAATATTTTTTTGTAATTTTAGCTTCGATCAAAATCAGCCTGTCAATTATTTTGTTGTTACGTGCATTCTAATTGGATGTGCTTACTCAGCAGGACACACAACAGTTGCTATTGACACACTTTTCATTTGGTTTGTCTTCAATGCGGCCGCACAATTTCGAGTTATAAAGTTAAATCTCCATAAAGTAGGACTATGCCATCAGGATAGGGAAATGTATTATGGCATAAAACGTTGTATAAAGAAGCATCAACGAATTCTTGGCATCGTTGATGAAATTAATCAGTTTTATCGCATAATAATTTTTCTCGAAATGCTAATAAATTGTGTAGTACTTTGTTTTATAGTTTATCAACTTGGCCATATCGATGGAAATATTAAAAATCTGCCTTATTTGATAACATATCTTATGAGCATATTGTTGCGAGTAATAATATACTGCTATGGTGGGCAAATAATACAAGATGAGGTAAGTGAAAGATTTTTTCTGGTTCCATCTTAAATATGTTCCTTGGAATATTTTTAGACCTTTTGCATAATATTCCATATTTTGTATGAACAACTTGTTTGTTTGTCTACATAGAACTTACGTCAAAAATGGTGTAGTTCTGCATCAAAATATTTTGGCATGGTACTCGCTGGCTAAGGATATATATTTGAGAAACCATAACAGTTTTCCCTGAAAGTATGTTATTTTATTTGTTTATTTTCTATTTTAATCCGCATTATTTTTGGTACTTTTTTTTTTTTTAGAGATTACGATACCCAGTATAAATCCAAAATCTGTTGATGCAGAATATCAACATATTTGACATATGCATGATTTAAGTAATTTTTTTCTAGTTTCCACATTTCAGTTTTCCACATAAATTTTATATCTTCTGCAAAAAAAATTCAATGTCCAACAATATGTCGACCCACCTAAAAAAACATTTATTCATATATGTGACCTGATCTATAAAAAGGGGGCTTACGTGCCAAAAAAAACAACTTTTAAGGGTTAATTTAGCGAATCGGGAAAAAATTAAAAAAATTTTTTTTTTGTGACACGTAAGCACCCTTTTCATAGACCAGGTCACATATATTTGATATTTACTCTCATAACATATAATTTAATTTAATTTTTCAGAGTGAAAATATTGCTGATTTTATATATGAAACTTTTCCATGGGATTCAGTTACAATACGCAGCAAGCAACTACTGTTGATATTTATTACCAGAGCACAAAACTGTTGTCATCTCGCAGGATATTTTTTCATTCCAAATTTGAGATTATTTTTATGGGTAAAACATAGATGAGATCACTTAAAATTTCTTTAAATTGTTTTTTGTTTCATTTCAGATTGTCCAAACTAATTATTCGTATTTAAGTATACTCTGGAGCTTAGAAGAAAAACATCTAACTTAAAGTGCTTCAGTTAGATAATATATCTTCTCTTCTTATACGAGATAAAATTGTATGTTTCTTTGTACTTATTTCTGTGCCAAAATTTTTTCTCGAAAACGGCTACAGCGATTTTAATGAAACTTGGAGTAGTGTTAGATATTAGCATACAATGAAGAATGAGCTAAGTTTGAACTTTGTAAATGCTCACCAGAGGGCGTGGCACAGCCTTAAATTTTAAATTTGATTAAGTAATAACTCGTAAACCATACAAGGTATTTGGATGAAATTTGGTGAGCGCGTACGGGTTAATAATACCTCATAACGGACAAAAAATGGGCGGGATCGAAGAAGTGCCACGCCCACTTTTTAGCCTTTGAAAATTTTGATCCAATATTACTCGAAAACGACTCCAACAATTTTAATGAAAATTTAGGAGAAGTTACCCCTGCAAACAAGTATTAATATGTTATATGCCGTTATATTGGGAAAACTCGGTGAAGGGCGTGGCACCGCCCACAAAAATATAAAACGGTATAAAAAGAAAACTAATGAAGCAAACATTCTGAAATTAACTGTGAGGAGCCTAATTGCAATAGGGCATCTCTGATTTGAAAGTGGGCGAAATGTCGCCATTGCGCGTGGAACCTCCCATACAAGCAAAATACGTTAAATGCTATTTCTCGCAAATGTTACAAGATATTTTTATGAAATTTGGTATGTAGGTACTACATATCAATGCCTTGTAATAACCGAAAAGTGGGCGGGATCGAAGAAGTGCCACGCCCCTTTTTTAACCATTGAAAATTTTGATTCAATATTACTCGAAAACGACTTCAACAATTTTAATGAAAATTTCAAAGATTTTACCCCTGAAAAGAAGTATCAATATGTGATGTGCTGTTATATTAGGAAAACTCGTTGGAGGGCGTGGCACCGCACACAAAAATATAATACGCTATAAAAAGAAAACTACTAAAGCAATCTTTCTGAATTTAACTATAGGGAATCTACTTTTTATTAGGCACCTACGACCTGAAAGTGGGCAAAATATCACCGGTGCGCGTGGAACCTCCCATACAAGTAAAACAAATTAAATGCTATTTCTCGCAAATGGTACAACATATTTTGATGAAATTTGGTATGCGGACCTGGATTACAAGTGTCTAAAGCATAACGAAAAGTGGGCTTTGTTCAATAATGGTAAGGCCCACTTTTTACCAAAATAAAAATTTTAGTTAATAACTCATGCACAAAAAAAAATTTAATGAACTTTCCGAGGCATGATGGTAAGATATTTCAGCCCCCATACAAGAGGCGAAATATTTTGGGTGCGTGGCATATCCCATTTATTTATTTTAGGTCATTCTAATTCTCTTAAAAAATTTGGAGTTCTTGATATTTTTCTATACCATTCGATATTTTCCGAGTTTTTTCTTATTATTTTTCTCATCGGTTAATTTATCATTTTGAAAGCTTTGGAGGTGAAAAGGTACGAATTTCATTGAAAAAAATAGCTATGAATAAAAACATCGACTAAAATGATAAGATAAGATTGTTGACCGAGCAGGGATCGGTCTCCAGGTACTATAATATAAGTACCAGGGCTGCAAACCGGTTTTGAACCAAACCATGGCCTCTTTTTGTGACTTGAACCGCACCACTAACTGAACCGTTTTGAACTTTGAATAACTTTATGTCAAACTCTGTATGCTAGTCTATAAGGATTTTTGACCATTGACTTACTATAATAAATTAAATAAAATGAAATGATATAAAAAATAAAATTTGTCGTTTATATTAGGGATGTCATTTCGGGATTCCGGCCTAGTCGCAATGGATCCCGGGATTTTTGGGATTTTTTAAAAGAATAAATTTTGCAAATTTAATGCATTTTTAGAAGACTCAAATAATATTTACAAAACAAGTTATCCATTTTCCAAGCACCTTAATGTTATTTTGAATGGATTGGAAATTTTTTCGTCATAATGGAGGAGATTGAGGCTATTGTCTCTAAAAAGCTTTTAATTTCTTTCTACTATTCAACCTATGAGCGTTGAAGCTGAAAGATGCTTTCTTCATTTGTATACATGTAAACATATGTAGCAAATTTCGATCAATATTGGGAGACGAAATTTTGAGCGCATTAATTTTTTTAAGATCTAGTTTTAAGAAAAAATCTAAAAACTAAAGGGAATATAACATACATTTTCATTTAAATTTTACTAAAATCATTGATCTATTAGAAAATGCTTTAGTCCTGAGACTGATCTCGGGATCCCGGGATTACGTTTCAAAATCCTGAAAATCCCGGGATCAGTAAAAGCACGAAAATTGACATCCCTAGTTTATACGCACGGTTCGTCTCCCGAATTTTGGTTGGATTATTTCTTACAGTACAGCATCTTGAAACTTGGATTTCTTATATCGGAGGCATCACTTTCTCTTTTTGCGCCGAGTTTGCTCTTACTATTCTTAGTTTTTATGTCTACTAGAGTTCGCCTTGTGGCCGAAATTCGGCCATTTCGATTTGACCATAAAATGAAGGAAAATGTTTTTATACCCTGCCTTAGTCGATAAAACACAAAAAACTTTTAATATTCTTCCTTAGGGTTCGGGTTATCTGCATCGGTGCAGCAGCTTAGTTGCAATATCGTACTTTTCATTTAGAGGCGTGTAACTCCTACTAAAGAGCAAACAGTTTTTGATATCTATCTATACCAAAATTCATTAAAATCATGTTATGTTACCGTGCTATATAGTGCTAGCTCTATATCTATACCAAATTTCATAAAAATCGTATGCAGTATTTTCGCCGTGAGAGCGTTTTTCCCATTTAGGGGCGTGGCACCACCCACTGAAAAACATAATGGTCATATTATTGTTCCTTAGTGCTAACCCTATCTCCATACCAAATTTCTTTAAAATCGATGTTGCGGTTTAGCCGTGAGAGCGTTTTTTCCATTTAGGGGCGTGGCACCGCCCACTTAAAAAACATTATGGTCATATTATCGTTCCTTAGTCCTAACCCTATCTTCATACCAAATTTCGTTAAAATCGAAGCATCGGTTTAGCCGTGAGAGCGATTTTTCCATTTAGGGGCGTGGCGCCGCCCACTGAAAAACATAATGGTCATATTATTGTTCCTTTGTGCTAACCCTATCTCCATACCGAATTTTGTTAAAATCGATGTAGCGGTTTAGCCGTGAGAGCGTTTTTTCCATTTAGGGGCGTGGCACCGCTCACTTAAAAACATTATGGTCATATTATCGTTCCTTAGTCCTAACCCTATCTTCATACCAAATTTCGTTAAAATCGATGCAGCGGTTTAGCCGTGAGATTGTTTTTTCCATTTAGGGGCGTGGCACCGCCCACTTTTAAAAAATATATAGTCCTATGCACTGCTCCTCCTCACAGCCTTTCTAACAAAAAAAAAATCAAGCAAATCGGTTGAGATTTAGGTATAGAAACAGGGACCGAACCGATTTCGTTTGCCTATTTATATATAGATTTTCGTTTTGTTATCGTAATTTTATCGAGACCAAGACCAAGACGCTGATATAGTTTCAAGACCAAGATCAAGTATTTTATGCTGGTGTGTAATAGTGAAGCCATGTTTCATCTATTGCCACATATCGACGATAGAATTCGAATTTATTGCGGTTTAACAGCGCCAAACACTCCTCTGAAGCATCAATTGCACAGAGCTTTCGTATACCCAAATGTTCGCGTAAAATGGTAAAATGATATTTTTGCAATGTCACCGAGCTCGTGCACCTTCAATGTGCGATCGTTCATAACCAATTTGTGGATTTTTTTATGTTTTCTGGAATAACAGACTCATTTGGGCGTCCACTGCTCTCTCTATCATTTGTGCTGGTACGACCACGTTTAAGTTCAGCAATCCACTTCTCTCGATGGGGGTAGAGTTCGGATAATTTTTATCAAGTCATTGTTTGGTTTCCACTGAATTTTTTTTCATCAAAAAGCAATGCTTTATCAAAACTCGAAACTCACTTTTTTCCATTTTTTTTTTTACTAACAAAAGTTGCTTCACACAAAATGCTATAACTCGCGATTCAATAGTCAGATTGCTGTCAAATTTATACACGTATCATTTGAAGGTTAGTTCTAAATAAAAATCATATGGGAAAAATTTTAGTAACACCATCTATGTGTCATCCTATGGACTTATAGAATGACCTATTTTTGGACTTTAAAAATTTTGTTTATTTTTAAATTTTTATATTTTCGAAAAATTTTAAAATGTCTCCAAAAAAATCCTGACACAAATTCACACGTACTTCTATGATAATTCTAAGCATTTTACGTCTTATGCACTTTTTTCGTACGATGCCTTACTTTTGAGTAAAAAAAAAGAGTTTTGACGACCGCGCGCGTTCAACAGCCAAAAAATCTCATTTAACGACATAGTCCCATGTTGAGTGCTTAGAAACTTTATGCATTTTATAGTCTAGTTCAATTAAGCGTAAGGAAGTTTTTTGAAAAATTGTTATTTTGAGAGTTATGGTCGAAAAACTAAGAAAGACCGAAAGTTTTACTTCAAAACACCCACTGTATGAAATTTGTTGACATAGTTTATTAGAAAAAGTTACTTTTTGGAATAGTACAGAAACTATTGTTCGGAAACTGGGAGTCTTTGACAAAAACTTTGGAGGTCGATAAGCACCGTAATGCAGCTAAGTTTTCAAAACCCATCGGAGGTTTTACTCGGTTATGCTAGGGCTTTCGTTTCAGTGTAGCCAATTATTGTCCCTAATTTTTCTGTTGCATAGTGTAGTCTGTCACTCCCCTTTCAAGCATAAAATCATCCCTCAATTCGAAATTTGCATTTTAAAAACACAACTGATTTGTAAAAATAAGTTTTGATTACTCAACAATATTAAGTAATTTTTTCAAGATTGAGACAAAGACTTAATGTCCCAGATCAAGACCAAGATCGTAGCTGCTGTGGTAGTGGTTTGCCCGTCACTAATATCCGTTGACCGATTTCGCCCATTTTCAATCATACAATTTAGCTAGTTAGTTAGTTACGATGGTGTCAGTGTGCAATCACCTAATAATCTTGCGTAGTTTTTCCGTGAAAAATATTTGCACACACTGATAGCCAACCCGCCCGCAGGTTTAGTGATGAGCATACCAAGGCCAATGCCATAGCAATTTTGGTATGGTCTTGACTTTGGACTGTTGAGTATTCAAAACTTCCGAATCCTTTTTTTACAAGGCAGTTGGGTTTTTAATATGCCAAACTTCGAATTGAGAGATGACATTATGCTTGAAAAAGGCATGACATACCTATTAACTATAAATTATCAAGTCTGAAAAGCAATCTTGGTCTTGATGATCATCGTGACCAAGAACTAGACCAAGACCAAGATCATAGCAGTCTTGATCTTGGCCTTGAAATTATATCAGCGTCTTCATCTTGGTCTTGGTCAAAACTCAAGACCAAGGCTAATTTTGCTCGTCACTATGCCGGACAGATAGAGCCGCACGGGTGTAGGGTATAGACATAGAAAATTAAAGATTTTGTTCATTGCATAAAACCAGCATCCTTACAGTGTTGTAGAAACCCAGAGAGTATAAGAAATTGGTAATATTTTAAAGAAAAACCTTTTATAAAATTATTCCTTTGTTTAATAGCCTTTTGGATTGAAGATTATGATGAGTTGAGATATCTTAGGTCAAAAATAATGTAAACATATAACCCAGATATCAAAGCTTTTATTTTTAAGATCTAGTAAAAACTTTACAAAACTGGTAACTAATAAAATTTTTTCCAAATTAATGTTTAAAACTCTGATTAGTCTCTGACTTTCTGGATAATAGTTCCATTGTCGGGCTGCAACTTACTCTTTCAAGTAAATTCTGTCATCTGGTCTGACGACTCCTCCAGACTTTCTCACATCTGTAATTGAATAGTAAGAAATTTTGTCTTCCTTCATGGATTGTCACTTTATTTTTGGATTTGGCAAAGTTGTGCAGCAACTGTATTTTCCCAGTATTTTAATTAAACCTTAAAGTGTCACATTAGAAAGTTTACAATGTGTGAAAATGTTCATTCAACTTATTCCCTGTAATAAACGTTTTACCGACTCTTTTATATTGGAAGATAGTTAATGAAAGGGAAAATTGAACTTGTAAAGGAAACAAAAAGTTTATAAAAAAGAAAAATATTTTGCAAATAGTACAGTTCTAGAAAAATGTTCGAAAATGTTCCACACTGAATTCTTGAAAACTACCAATATTCCCACAGCTGATACTTTTGAAACAAAACTAGTAAGGGTGTAACATTTGGCCTTGCCAAACATTAAATACCCTACACTGCGGTATTTCGAAAATGTTGCTTATATGGGAGGTGCCACGCCCTCTTGTCCGAATCCACCAAGTTTTTGCTTAGAGCTAGCGCTAATAATTCTTAGTATTTAAGTGTAGTTGGTTGAATTGTTGTGAAAAATACTCCTAAAGTTGCATTTTGAATATATTTTTTGTATGGGTGGTTCGCGTGTCTGTTGACCAATTTCGCTCATTTTCAATCCCACGAGCTAACTTTTACGACAAAGCCAACGCATTAAATTTCACTGAATTATCATGGTTAGTTTTCGTGTAAAAAATATTTCCACGCACAGCCAGACAGACAGACGGACATGGCTATATCGACTCAGGAGGTGACGCTGATTAAGAATATATATACTTTTCTATTTCTGCCACGCCTCCTTCTCTGCGTTACAAACGGAAGGACAAAGTGAATATGCACTGGGTGTAGGGTATAAGAACGGAATTATAGTTTTCTATCCAAATTTTTATTTCCCCAAAAGTATACTTTGTATAATAATTAAGTTTTATATCATGATTTTCGGATATAAGAGCAGATGGCAGATAATTCGAAATTTGCAAAACAAACTTAGTTATTTTTGTCGTTTTTTTTGAAAGTGAAAGAAGTCCATAAATGGGTCAAAAGTAATATACATTTTGTGCCACAATAATTTATTACTTGAACGATATCATTTTTTCAACTTAATGCCATCAATTTCACACAATCAAGTAAACTTTTCGTGAAAATCTCACTTTCAAAACTAATGGTACCAATAATTCTGTTGGTTTCGCGGATTCCGAAAAATGGAAACTACAATCGGTATTGTTTAACTAAAAGTTCTTTTCACTCCAGTTATCTGCAATTTGTTACGTCTTGTAAGTCCCAAAGGCTGGACAAAGGAAAAATGAAAGATATTCTTCGTTTCAACTACTATAAGTTATAAACATCTTTTGCTATCATATTGATTTGATCATCTTTTGGTATAAAATATAGATAGATCAAGACAATGTTGAAAATGCTTGAAGGCGAAAATTTTTAAGTAGATGGAAAATGTCGTCGGGTTAAAACTAGACATCTACGTGTATTGATGTTTTGAGTTAAGTATACAGAAACATGAAGAAAAAACGGCTCTATGACCCAGTCCAGTCGCAAGTCCAGTACAAATCCTTCTTTCTCAAAACTTGAAAAATGTAGATGTCTAGTTGTAGTTTTAACTCGACGATATGATATATCGTCATTCTATAAATTTTCATGGAGACGGAATTTAAACTTTAATCTGATGAGAAAAATCATACAATATCTCTCATGCTATGTCCTGTAATATATTTTATGTCGGGATCCAGAAGGCGTAGAGATATAAGATTGCCAGCTCTTAGATCTAACTAAGAGCTACTTAGATCAAAAAAAGGCTACTATGAAAAAATTGGAACATACTACAATATACATATTTTGCCATCTTTGCACAGACATAATCCAAATGGGGGCCCTAGGCCATTCAAGTTTAGGGGTCCTCTTTTTTTAATTGTAAAATTAATCTTTATTTATGCATTTATCGAAATTAAACAGCTTATTCAAATCATTTCAAGGTTGTAAACACAATAAACAATCAAAATATTTTTTTTTTTTCTGACAAATTCTATTTTTTTTTTTTTTTTTTATTTTGCACAATCAAACTTTCGTAGGGTTCAGAGTGAGTGAACTTAGGTTTTGATGGAAATTTTGATTTAATAAAATCGTGAAACTGTTTGAGTTCAGGATAAAATTCTTCCAAATCATCAGGGTAGAAGTCAACTAAACCGGTAATTTTTTCGCGGTACTCATTTTCTGTCAAACTAAAGTCAGCCAAAATGAAAATCTCTTCGGAACCTCTAAGTAAACTTGGCTTCGGCTGTTGATTTCGATCTGGATTGTATCGATAGTTACAAGAAAACCATTGACACGAAAATAGTCTCGCGCATTTAATACAACTTCTGGAGCATTGCCATCATTTGGGTGTCTTGTCCTTCGTCGAACTCGCGATGCATCATTGGCATAATCCGTCTCAGGTAAATTTGTTCTGGCTTTGTTTTCAAACACCTCGAATTTATGATATCTTTGTCCTATCTTACAATTTTTCTAATAACGAGCACATCAACGCGCAGGTCTCCAGATCAATCTCTTCAGACTGCAATTCTTTGCTGTTGCCCGAACGTTATTCAAAATATCGCTCCACAAAACAAGCATAAAAACGAATTCAAAGGTTTTAATGTTATCCGATATACTTTCAGCTTCGTGTCTACAGCCACTTTTTTGTGAAAAATCATCAGCAATTTCATATAATGCTGCTACGATTTCGTCCAAAGATTTGAGAGCTGCCTTAGTGGCGTTCGCATGAGCTTCCCAACGAGTTTCGGATAACGATTTCAGTACCTTTTCGTTTCAGATAGGTGTCTTTAAAACGTGTGTCGAGCTCGAGAAAAAAGTGTACAATAATTGTACGACAGAAAAAAAATTCACTGAGAACAAGCAGCACTTCACTGCGGTTTCTCCAACTACTTACTTAGGTTAAGCGAATGCGCTGCGCACGGTCAATAAATCGCGCATTTGTTGAGATTTAACAAAATCTCCTGAGTAAATACCGGGCAATCATAAGATTGGCTTAATTATAGATTTATTTTTTAATTTTTAAATTAAATTGATAACACAGGTTTACAAAAAAAAATAAAAAATGTCATGCCGTTTTGACCAGACCATGTGTTTCCTAGGGACTTTGACGTCCTGAATCCGAATTCCGGGTCCGTTTTTTTCCAGAACGTCTGAGAAAAAATATTTCAAGGTCATATGGAGGTCATGTGTCGCTTAGTGATAAATTCGCTAAAATTCTGAAACTAATTTTTATCATTGAGTTCTTAGGTCTTAAAACGAATATGTGATCAAAAAGGGTATCTCGGACCTAGTTTCAGAGATATAGCCATCGGAGGATCCGGATGTATCTTCAATGAAAACCGCTATAAGTTGGGAACCCCTGGATGGATTTGTTAAATATTGATGTCATATGAAAGGTATTTTGACAGCATATTTTCAATTGGATTCATAGTTTTCGATGTATGAACTTTTTTGAAATATTGTGAAATTTTTCAATTACAACAACAAATAAGTCAACAACACTAACAACAACAACAAAAATAACAACAACAACAAAATACCTTTCATATGACACCAATATTTTTCAAATCCATTCAGGGGTTCCGAACTTATAGCGGTTTTCATAGAAGATACATATTCTGATCTTCCGATGGCTATATCTCTGAAACTAGGTCCGAGATACCCTTTTTGATCACATATTCGTTTTAAGACCTAAGAGATCAATGATTAAAAATTAGTTTCAGAATTTTAGCCAATTTATCACTAAACGACACGTGGACCCCATTTTGACCTCCATATGACCTTCAAATCTTTTTTCTCAGATGTTCTAGAAAAAAACGGAGCCGAAATTCGGATTCAGGACGTCAAAGTCCCTAGGAAACACATAGTCTGGTCAAAACGCCATGACATTTTTTTTTTTTTGTAAGCCTGTGCAATTAATCTGATTCTTAAGTGACGTGGCCAAAAATATAAAATGGAAAACCATTGTGTTAACGTTATAAATAAGATTGGCCCCTGCAGTATTTAAAATCAAGAAATTCTAAAACATGTTTACCTATCTCAACACATCTATGACCATCAAAGTTTAAAAATGTTAAAATCTTTCAACAGGCTTCTTAGCAACATATCGGACAACTATACTGAGTTGATCAACGTGAGCGATATCTGGAGTTGAATCGACTGAAAGACTAAAATATCGCTCGGCTATAATCCATGTACAATTTGATACCTTTTTGTAGGGGCCCCTGCTCGTCGGGGGCCCTAGGCCATGGCCTAGTCTGGACATAAGTTATCAGATCAGGGATCAAAACGGTAGGCAAATACTGAAGAATCCTGGAAGAGAATATTTGCATATTAAAGCGCCCATATGTACGAAATTGTGAATTTGTTTGCTCCCCGTCCATTTCCTGAAACTAGAGGTAAAAAAAATAAGATCTCAAAAAATAATTAGGAATAGGTAGTGGAAAAAACCCAGCCGGTTTTCGATCAAACAAAAAAAAGGCAAGTCGCTTTGACTGCCCGTTACTTGGAAACTATTAATTTTTTCGTAATGAAGGCATATTTTATAGAGAATGACTAGGTCAACATTATCTTCTTCGAAAGTTTTGGTCCAAAAACTAAATTTGTTGCTGTTTCGGTACAAACATTTAAATTTTTTAAGAAAATTTTTATGACTTTTTTTCTAATGTAAGTATGTATATGGAGCAAGTTTTTCGACAGAGATTATCTATGTATATACTTACTTATTATATTATAGCAAACGAAATCGATTCAGTTCCTGTTTCTATACGTAAATCTCAACCGATTTGCATGATTTTTTTTTTATTGGAAAGGTAGTATGGAGGAGTAGTGCATAGGACTACATTTTTTAAGTGGGTGGTGCTACGCCCCTAAATTGAAAAAAACCTCTCACGGCTAAACCATTGGATCGATTTTTATGAAATTTGATTTAGGGTTAACACTAAAAAAGTGATAAAATGACCTTTAAGTTTTTCAGTAGGCTGTGTCACGCCCCTAAATAGTGTAATACGAAATCATATAGAATATGGAACTGAGATGATCTTAACGCAAAGGAAAGCTAAATGAAAATTGATAATTTTTGGAGGGAGTGACACGCCAGCACATAATCGCAAGCTTAATACTAATAGTAAAAATTAAAAAGGATATTTAAAGAAGATTCTAGAAAGAGAATTTGAACTATCAGATGGATGGACCAGGATGAAAAAAATTTAAGCTTTCAGATATAAAGTTCATCTCGATAGTTTTATGTTAAAGATTCTTAGAACAGTATAAGCTATCAATTAAACAGATCAAAGGGGTGAACAAGCACTGAAGATTGTGGAAAAAGAATAATATCTATCATTAAACAGATCAAGTAAAGCAACTACTGAAGATTTTAGAATATCTTCTTCTATATCTAATTTTTTAGATGATGCTAGGCGATGATTAAATACTGAAGATTTTTCAAAGAGAATATAATACTTACTTAGCATGTTCAGACTATCACAGCTAGTACAGTTTGAAAGTATTACAAAGTGGATACTGCTCCGAAAATTTTCAAGTTAACTATGGGTTATTCCACGGAGGATTTTCATTCAAAAAATTTTTTGACCCGAATAATTTTTTTTTCGCATTATTTGACTCAAAATAAAGGACACGTATTTTTTCTTTTCGTCAGGATATGCACATTTCTCAAGTTACGAATTTTTCAATTTTTCAGGTTCAAAGAAAGTTCCTCTTTATACTTGCTAATATGCAAAAGAAATATTTAATTAACAATGTATCAAACCATGATGAAATGTATGCTTTTTTCTCAGCTTTCGAATGAAGGATATTACAAATCGATCCAAGTAATTGTTTATAAAAAAAAAATGACAGTTTCCGAAACAAACTAATTTTTTCAAATTTGGTATTGTTTTTTTTCGATTTTTTTGCGGGAAACTGTTTTCTTAACACTTTTGCAGATACCCTCAAAATTTCAGAATGGATCGTCAAGAATTGTGGCTGCAATGAATTTTTAAACTTGTGCGTTCGCGCTGGGAAATGCGCGCGCTCGCTAAGGCTCGCGTCAAGCGTGTTCATTCCTATTATTTTGCAGGAAACCAGACAAACGCGAAAATATTTTTTGAATGAAAATCCTCCGTGGAATGACCCCTATGTTAAGTTAAAGCCATAATAACAATTGTGTAGAGATGTTTTCAGTTTAGTTGCCACAGTCTTGTTGTCTATAAGTACAACAATTGGATGAAAATCGATCTGAGTATCTTCTGGTTAATCAAAGCAACAGCAATATGTTTGACTCAATTCGTGGTGTGAAAAATTTTTGCCTCATTCAACGTCTTGCATTTCATGGCTTAGGCATTGATTTGTTTTCAGCTGATATCAAAATACGTAAGCCTTTTCTCATTGGACTAACTTTTGTATGCAACGTCGTTTACCTCTCAGCTATGGGCCATTATTGCTGGAAAAATGCAGCTGATTTCAATGAATTTTTGACAACAGTAGGACCTATATTGTCGCTTACAATTAATACTATTAAAATTATAGTATATCTGAAAAAACGCAAAGATGTGGCAAAATTAGTGGATAAAATTTGGATATTGACAATAGGGGGTGAGTTTTTTTTTGGAAATTAAAAAATTACTGAATTGTATGTATGTTCATGTTATAGCCAAAACCGATGAATTGTCAATTATTGCTAAGGAAAATGCAAAAGATTTCATGTTTAGTCTATGCTACTTTGTATTGACATTTGCTACGTGCTTGGCAGTCATAATTTTACCATTGTGCTTAACTATTGTGCTGTATCTTGGGAACAAACAATTGCAATTTTATTTTATTTTAAAGACAAGGTTTGTATTGTATTGATATTAATTTTTAACAAACAAATAAAAGATTTTTTTTTTTTTTTTTTGTAATTTTAGCTTCGATCAAAATCAGCCTGTTAATTATTTTGCTGTTACATGCCTCCAAATTGGTTGTGCATACTTGGCAGTGCACACAACAATTGCCATTGACACACTTTACATGTGGTTTGTCTTCAATACGGCCGCACAATTTCGAGTTTTGAAGTTAAATCTCAAAAAAGTAGGATTATGCCATCTGGATGGGGAAATGTATTATGGCATAAAACGTTGTATAAAGAGACATCAACGAATTCTTGGCATTGTTGATGAAATTAATCAGTTCTATCGCACAATAATTTTCCTCGAATTCCTGATAAATTGTGTAGTACTTTGTTTTATTGTTTATCAACTTGGCCATATCGATGGAAATATTAAAAATCTGCCTTATTTGATAGCATCTCTTATGAGCATATTGTTGCGAGTAATAATATACTGCTATGGTGGGCAAATAATTCAAGATGAGGTAAGTGAAAGATTTTTTTCTGGTTCCATCTTAAATATGTTCTTTGGTATATTTTTAGACCTTTCGCATAATATTCCACTTTTGTATGAACAACTTGTTTGTTTCTCTAATTAGAACTTAAGTCAAAAATGGTGTAGTTCTGCATCAAAATATTTCAAAATGGTACTTGCTGGCTAAGGATATTTATTTGAGAAACAGTAATAGTTTTCATTGAAAGTATGTTATTTTATTTGTATATCTTCAATTTCACTCCGCATTATTTTTGGTACATTTTTTTTTAGAGATTCCGATACTCAGTGAATATAAATCCAACATATGTTGTTGCAGAACTTCAACATATTTGATATATGATTTTAGTAAATTTTTTTCTGGGTCATGTTACCAAGTACAAAACTTTTCCACATAAAATTTATATTTCACGCCAAAAACAAATAAAAAAATCTGCGTATAACAATATGCAAAAGAACACATTTCAGTTGGAATCAGAGACCTTTTTTTGTTTGGGTGTCGACTCACCTAACAATACATATATTATTGATATTTACTCTTATAACATATAATGTAATCAAATTTTTCAGAGTGAAAATATTGCCGATTTTATATATGAAACTTTTTCATGGGATTCAATTTCAATACGCTGCAAGAAGTTACTATTGATATTTATTATGAGAGCACAAAACTGTTGTCAAATCTCAACATTTTTTTTCATTCCGAATTTCAGATTATTTTTATGGGTAAAACAATAAGAGATCACATAAAATTTCTTTAACTTGTTTTTGTCTCATTTCAGATTATCCAAACTAATTATTCGTATTTAAGTATACTCTGGAGCTTAGAGGAAAAACATATAACTTAAAGTGAAACTGTTGAAAGTATTTGATAAGTTTTACTGATTTCCCTTATTGATCTCTATTATTGCATATTTCATTTTATGGCTATTTGAATTACTCTTTTATATTTTTTCTACAGTTATCTTTCTCATATTCATATTATGATTGCTCATATCAGTTATGCTAATGTTATGAAAGATTTTTGTATGTTGATACTATTAAATTTAAACCAAAATAGTGCAAATTGTATTAATACTTCTTTTGTAAAATTTTTATACTAACAAGTATAAACGGTAACACTAGTGAATATTTGTAGGAAAATCAGAGAAAGGAACATTTCTACCAAGAAGTAAGTATTTCGGGAATGATGGAGCGAAATCTCTCCTGATATTATAAAAAATCTGATCGATTCTATCCCTAGAATACTGAATGTGGTGCTTAAGACTAGAGGAAAATAAATCAAATATTAAACTGTAATATCCTTTTAATTTTTTTTTTTTTAAATCCTCGTTTAGTTTTCTTTAATTTAATAATTGTTAGTTTGAGGTCAGAAAAAAATAGCTTTCAAGAACAATCCGTTTGAAGGTTGCAGTAGATAAAGGGCATTGCGCCCATCATATGCAGCGAGTATCCCGTGTGTTACATAGGAAAGTATATTTTCCCACCTCAGATTTAAAAATTGATATAATAAAAGCACTATTAAATTAAAGGAAATTTAACGGGAATTTGAAAAAAAACTATAAAGAGATATGTTAATAATACCTTTTTCATACTAAAATGCCCGCCGAGTCCTAAAGATAGAAAAAAAAATAAAATCAACTCTAAATGTCCAGAACATTACGAAATCCTGAAGTTAGTTTTTATTGACTGTTTTTTTGCTTGTATAGTACTAATGAAAGTACCAACGCGCTTTTTTCTAAATTGAAGTATGATAATTTTATAATGAACTAATTAAACAGTCATTTTTGCAATTTTTCAACAACAGACGCAAGCAAGTGTTAACATGGAAATTGATTACATATGTTTCGGCTACTTCCACATGCATATTTATATATTTTTCATATATAAACATGTATATAGCCTCATCAGATCAGTTTTAGTTAAATCTTGCCAGAAACCGTACTCGAACCCGTGACTCCGGTTTTCTAATGAAAGAGAACGCGGTGCTTAAGCGATTGGGCTATAGGTCACGAGTAAACTCTCTGAACAGGATCGCCATTATGAATAAATCATAAGGCTCACTAGCGCCGTCTGTTGTGAAAAATTGCCAAATTGTTAGTTGGTAACACACTCTGGTTTTGAGACATGCTACGCTAGCTACAATTCCTTTAAGTCCCTATAAACCATATATACTATCTAAAAGCTTATACAATCAGCTAAGAACTTGCCATAGAAATATTTTCTCCAAAACGTTAGGGTGATTCAAGAAATTTTTTTTTTTTGTAAAACAAGTCTGAACATCACTCTTTACTCTATAACTCCACAGCGGTACACTTGGGACCCCCCAGGTGCAATTTTTTGTTAGTCTAGGCCACCCCCTTCACCTCCCAGAAGCTTTGTAACCTTACGCGATACACCCAGTATAAGTTGCGCGAATCGAAGATTGATTTTCAAAGTAAATTTGGATAATTTCGTAGCGTTGTTCAAGCGTGAGTCTATTCATGATGATTTGCCAGAGTATATTGAAACAAATAAAAAAAAATTTCATCAAAATTAAATTTTTTGCGTTTTTTTTTTTACAATTTCAAGTTCTATCGGGCTTAAAAAAACACTCTTTATTTGGAATTCAAGGAATTCAATATCGAATGTTCATAAAACTAAGCTTTAAAGGTTTTGTTTGAACGGGCGGTAGTCATGTCCGATTTCGCTTATTTTCAATCATACGAGTTAGCTGTTACGATGGAGTCAGTGTATATTATACACTGTATAATCACCAAATTATCTTGCTTCGTTTTCCCGTGAAAAATATTTCTACAGACAGACAGACAGTCCAGCCATAGCTATGTATATTGACTTTGAAGGTGACGCTGATCAGGAATATACATAATTTTTCATACCTGCCACTCCTCTTTCTCTGCATTAGAAATGGAAGGACAAAAAGTGAACATTTCCTAGGTGAAGTGTATAGAAATTGACAAATCAAAGATTTGTTTATCGAATAAAACCAGCATCCTTACAGTGTTGTAGAAACCCAGAGAGTATAAGAAATTGGTTATATTTAGAGGGAATAACTGTATGATGAGTTTGAGATTTTAGGTCAAAAATAATAAATGTATAAAACCCAAATATAAAAATTTTTATTTATTAGTCTGACTTTTCGGATAACGGTTTTATTGTCAAGCTGCAGTAAGGCTTTGACTTACTCCTTCAAGAAAATTCCGTCATCTGGCCTGACCAGAATTTTTCACGTCTGTAATTAAATAAAAATAAATTTTGTCGTTCTCTATGGATTGTCACTTTATTTTTGAATATGGAAAAGTTGTGCAACAACTGTATTTTCCCAGTATTTTTATAAAAACCAAAAGTATCTTATTAGAAAGTTTACAAAGTGTGCAAATGTTTGTTCAACTAATTCCCTATAATAAACGTTTTATCGGCGCCTTTGTAGTGGAAATCAGTTAATAAAAGGCCACGTTGGACTTGTAAAGCAAAAAAAAAAAATAAGTATATGAATATGTAAAAAATTATTTTGCAAAAAGTAGGTACATCCGCACTAAATTCTTGAAAACTATTAAATTTATCAAATAAAACGCAAAATGAAAAGATTTACTTTGTGGGTATAGCATGATTCAATACCTTTCTGAAAATGGTCTAAACAATGGGTTAAAAAATGTTCTAGTTATGCACCATTTTGTTGTCGGTCCTTTTTTATAAATTTTCAAAAAATCATAACTTCTAAGCCGCGAGACATATTATTTTTGCCACTTTTTTGTATGAAAGTTTATTTTTGGAAGGGCAAAAAAGTAACTGAGCTTTCTAGTAATTTAGTACTAAATTAGTAGTGAAATTTGTATTTTTGACATTGAGTTTATAGCCCAATTCAATGCCTTTCCAAAAGTGATATAAGCATGAAAATCGGTAATGAAATGTAAAAGTTATCAACAAATATGTGAGGATTGTTTGTTACAATTTACTGATTTTCCCCACTATTTGCACTCCACCACAACCCACATTTCTATCAGAAAAGGCATGAAACCATGTACCAAACTTCAGTGAAACTGGAAGAAAGGGGTGTGGTAGATATTGTTACGCTTGGCATGGGATGGCTGTACAACCATAATTTTGTTTTACTTACACCATGATTTTTCGGATATAGTAGACATAATTGTGTCATGGATTTTGTGTACTGACTTTACATGAAAATTTTGCTTGAACGGAAGGTGACACGACATTTTGTCCGAATTTGTCTAGTTTTTGCTCAGAGCTTGCTTTTATTGTTTTTACTGCCTGAGTGTAATTTAGATGGATTATCTCAAAAATGTTTTCAGTATAGCATTTTGAGGCATTTGCTTATATGGGAGGTACCACTCACTGTTGTCGAGTTTGCTCAGAACTTCCGCTTACCATCCTTAGTGTTTAAGTGTATTTTGGTTGCATTTTCGTGAAAAATACTCCTAAAGTTACACTTTGAATATTTTTTTGTGTGGGCGGTAGGCGTGCCTGTTGGACAGTTTCACTCTTTTTCAATAAGTTGAGCTAACTTTGACGATGGAGGCAGTGTACCAAATTTCACCGAATTTTCTTGCTCAAAAAAATATTAAAATGATTTCAACGGATGGAAAGACATTCAGGCAGACATCCAGCCGGACATGGATATATTGACTCAGGAGGTGACGCTAGTCAAGAATATACACACTTTTCCATACCTACCACGCCTCCTTCTCCGCGTAATAACGGGCAAGTTAAAGTGAATATAAAATAAAAGTAAAAACAAAAATTTCCAGATTATTCAGATTTTTATGTTGAGCTTCTACTGGTCCTGGAACTCAACATAAAAATCTGAACAATTCAGGAACATTTTTCTTCGACATTTTAAGTAAGTAGTTTGACCACCATTCATCATGACCTTGTATATATTGTGCACCCTAATGCATAAAGAAGGTCAAAGTTAATTGCTGAGGTAGCAAGTAATAAAGAAAACTTAAGCTGCAAAAGTGCAGAAAGATATCTAAGTAAACGTTGAAAATCGATAGTTTGAAAGAAATTCAATTTAAAGTGATAAAACTACAATCGGTCCTGTCTGACGAAAAATTAATTTCCCTCAAGATATTTGCAATTTGTTACGCCTTGTAAGTCCCAAGGGTTTGACAAAGAAAAATCTGGAGCTTATTACTTTCATCCTCTGCGTCTAAGATCACTAAAAACAATATAAGAACAAAGGATATCATTTATGAGTATTCCTATGACTATAAATTATAAACATTGATTGCTATCATGAAAGCTAAATCACCTTCAGATTAAAGTCAGCTATCAGATAGATGGATCAAGATGATGAGCAAATACGTAATATTCTAGAATGAAAATATAAGGTATCAGATAAAGATACTAGAAAGGGAATAGAGAATAAAACCTATTAGAAAAATCAAGATGATGTCCAAAAAATTAAGAATCTTTTAAGAGCATAAAAAATATTAGACTAAGAGCCAGCGCTTGGCTGACCCTCCTCATAGTATCAAAGCTGAATTTTTTTGTGAGTGTTCTTCCAATAGTAGGTATGAACTTCTGTTCTAGTGAATTCCTGAGAGGTGGTGCCTACGTGTGATATCGGGCGCAAAAGGTCGACAAAAACAGTTTCTTGCAAATATTTCGCTAACGGTAATATCTAAAAAAAAATAACTTCCACAATTTTGTAGCTCATCAAATTTCATATCGAAAAGTGCTGCAAATTGTTATCGCACGACCTATAGTTTAGGAAATATGGTCCAGTGAAATTGGACCTTCCCATCCAACATATAAAATCCATAATTTTTTTTCATTTAGTCGGTCTATTTTATAGTTTCAAAGTATGCACCAAAATTCGAGACCAATTTCACTGTCGTTCAAAAAGTTATTCACGCACAAAGGTCGAGAATTAGTATCTCGATTACGCTTATTTCTACAAAAAAATGGTGCTCCACAATTTTGTAGCTCAGAAAATTTCATACCAAAAAGTGGTGCAAGTTGTTTTCGTACGATCCACAGTTTAGGAGATATCCTATTTTAAGGTATTTTCCGCATACAAGTGTACATAGTAATATGAGTGTTGATTTTAAAAGTACGATAATTTCGCCTACGTCATAGTATCATGGTTGAATTTTTTTGTGGGTATTTTTCCAGTAGTGGGTACCAACTTTTGTTTTAGTCAAACCGTGAGAGGTGGTGCCTTTGCGAGATATCGATCATAGTTATAGTAATTTTAAAATCAACTTTCAAAAAACTGATTTTCTCTACCTTTCGCACCCGATATCTCACGAAGGCACCACCGCTCATGGTTTGACTAAAACAAAAGTTAGTACCCACTATTGGAAGAATACCCACAAAAAAATGCAGCCATGATACCATGACGTAGGCATAGTTATAGTAATTTCAAAATCAATCTTCAAAAAACAGATTTTCTCAACTTTTGCACCCTATATCTAACGAAGGCACCACCTCTCACGGTTTGACTGAAACAAAAGTCAGTACCCACTATTGGAAGAATACCCACACAAAATGCAGCCATGATTCCATGACGTAGGCATAGTTATTGTAAGTAATTTCAAAATCAATTTTCAAAAAACTGATTTTCTCGACTTTTGCACCCGATATCTCAGGAAGGCACCACCTCTCACGGTTTGACTGAAACAAAAGTCAGTACCCACTATTGGAAGAATACCCACAAAAAAATGCAGCCATGATACCATGACGTAGGCATAGTTACAGTAATTTCAAAATCAACTTTCAAAAAACTGATTTTCTCTACTTTTTGCACCCGATATTTTGCGAAGGCACCACTCCTCACGATTTAACTAAAACAAAAGATAGAATTCCTTATTAGAAGAATACCCACAAAAAAATTCTTCCATGATACTATGACGTAGGCGTAGTTATAGTACTTTGAAAATCAACACTCATATTACTATGTACACTTGCATGCGGAAAATACCTTAAAATAGGATATCTCCTAAACTGTGGGTCGTACGAAAATAATTTGCCCCACTTTTTGGTATGAAATTTTCTGAGCTACAAAAGCACCATTTTTTTGTAGAAATAAGCGTTAGCGAAATACTAATTTTCTCGACCTTTGTGCCTGAATAACTTTTTGTACGACAGTGAAATCGGTCTCGAATTTTGGTGCATAATTTGAAACTAAAAAATAGGCCGACTAGAAGAAAAAAAATTATGGATTTTATATGTTGGGTTGGAAAGTCCAATTTCACTGGACCATATCTCCTAAACTATAAGTCGTGCGAAAACAATTTGCAGCACTTTTCGATATGACATTTAAAGAGCTACAAAATTGTGGAAGTTAATTTTTTTGTAGATATAACCGTTAGCGAGATATTTGCAAAAAACTGTTTTTCTCGACCTTTTGCGCCCGATATCTCACGTAGGCACCACCTCTCAGGAATTCACTAGAACGGAAGTTCATACTTACTATTGGGAGAACACGCACGAAAAAATTCAGCTTTGATACTATGAGGAGGGTCAGCCAAGCGCTGGCTCTCCGTCTATATAGATATGTCAATGACATGAAGAAATACATCAAGATAAATACATATTTAGCTCAAGGCTGAAGATTTAGCAAATGCTGAAGATTGTTGATCAAGAAGATCAACAAAAAATTAAGACTACTGAAAGAGAATAAATTCTGTTAATATAAACATCAAGGTAATAACCAGATTCTTATAGATTCTTTATAAGCTATCAGATACATAGATAAATCAAGACGATGAGAAAATACTGAAAATCCTAGAAAGTTTATATAAACTATCAAATAGATAGATCAAAATGAAATAATATAACTTATCACATAAATAGATCAACGCAACGAGCTTATGCTTAAATATTCTTGGAAGGGATAAAAGCCATCAGACCGATAAAGATGGTGCGCAGATGTTCGAGATGCTAGAAAGAGAATTAAATCTATCACAAGTATATAATAATAAGATGAGCAAATACTGACAGCTCTAAAAGTATATAATAAGCTCTCAGATAGATTAATCAAGATTCTTAAAGGAGATTGTAAGCTATCAAATATGTGGACAGATTAAGAAATTCTTAAGATCTTTCAAAAGCAACAAAATAGTAAGCAGAATCACTCTGCAAATTTTATCAGGTTGACTCTCAAAATTGTTAAGTTAACTACGCTCAGCCATAATCAACATTGTGTAGAGGTGCTTTCAGCTTAGTTTGTCTTTAAATACAACAACTAGATGACAATCCATGCAAGTATCTTCTGGTTAATCAAAGCAACAGCAATATGTTCGACTCAATACCTGGTGTGAAAAATTTTTGCTTCATTCAGCGGCTTGCATTTAATGGCTTAAGCATTGATTTGTTTTCGGCTGATAATAAAATACGTAAACCTTTTCTCATTGGTTTAACTTTTGCATGCAGCATCATATACTTTTTAGGCATGGGTCAATATTCTTGGAAAAATGCAGCTGATTTTGATGTATTTTTGACAACTCTACCACCTATTTTATCATTGGCACTTTATACTATTAAATTTTTAGTATATCTGAAAAAACGCAAGGATGTGGCAAAATTAGTGGATAAAATTTGGATATTGACAATTGAGGGTGAGTTTTTTTTAGAAAATTAGAAAAACACTGAAATGTATGAAAGTACTTACGTGTTATAGCCAAATTCGATGAGTTGTCAATAATTGCTAAGGAAAATGCAAAGGAGTTCATATTGAGCCTATGCTTGTATTTATTGATGTTTGCTACGTGCTTGGCAATCATAGTTTTACCACTGTGCTTAACTATTGTGCTGTATCTTAGGAATAAAGAATTGCAATTTTATTATATTGTTAGCACAAGGTTAGTATTTTATTAAGATTTATTTTAAAGAAACAAAGTTAAATATGAATATTAGATTACTTCATAATTTTTTTTTTGCTTCCGATTTGCTTTCCAAAAAGTGTTTTTGTTAAAACGATAGAAACTAAAAATTTTGGTACAAGGAGAGTCCATAATATTAATATTTACTGGTGGCGCATCGTATTTCTTTGTGTTAAGTTTGAAAGACTACACTTCTAAACACTTTTGTAAATATCTCGTAAAGGAGAAAGACCATAAAATTTTTCATAAAAAAATTTATAATAATTTTTTTCGCAAAGATGTTACTTCGGTAGTTTTTTAGCTTTCAATGTTAAAAATCGTTTTGAAACTAAATATTTCGCTTTAAAACTAAACACAGTTTTCTCCAGTTTTAAAACGATTTTAAACTTTGAAAGCTAAAAAACTACCGAAGTAACATCTTTACGAAAAAAATTATTATAAACTTTTTTATGAAAAATTTTATGGTCTTTCCAATGGTAGCAGTTTCATTGCGTTTTCTCCTTCACAAGATATGTACAAAAGTGTTTAGAAGTGTTCTTTTTGAAATTTAAAACAAAGAAATACGATGCGCCACCAGTAAATATTAATATTATGGACCCTACTTACACCAGAATTTTTAATTTCTATCGTTTTAACAAAAAAAACTTGTAGGAAAGCAAATCGGAAGCAAAAAAAAAAAAAAAAAAAATTATGAAGCAGTCTAATGTATATGCAGGGTGTTAACGATATGGTGACAAAGTTTCTGGGAGGTAATAGAAGAGGCTAAGACTAACAAAAAATTGCATCTGGGTGGTCTAAAATATACCCTTGAGTATAGTTATTGCAAAAAAACTGATTTTCTGACTTGTTTTTAAAAAATAAAAAAAAAAAATTTTCTGGATCACCCTAAAGAACATTTTTTTTTATAGAAAAATGTTTTTTAATTGTATGAGCTTTCCAAGAGTGTATTTGGCTTACAGAATTTAAAAGGATTTCGCAATGTTCGCGACCTTTGACTCTGGCGGCCGTTTTATTAGGAAAAATAACTTTTATGTAACAAAACACGCTTCGCTCGCATGCCTTGCGATGCATATGATGAGCGCGCTGCTCTTTATCTACAGGAGCCGTCGAACGGATTATTACTGAAAAGTATTTTTTCGGACGTCAAATTAAAAAATTGTTTTGTCAAATGTACTTTCAAGCTAAAGGAAATTTAACCAGAACTCTAAGAAGAATTCTATAAGATTATGTTAAAAGCATTAAAAATCGCCAAAATCAAAATGCAGGAAAAAAATTCAAAATATCTGCATGAAAGTCCCAGAATTTTGCGAAATTCTTTTAAACCATTTAAACAGAAAGCACTCTTATAAAGTCCATACAATTAGCTACAAATTTCCTATTAATTTTTTTAAACGTTAGGGTGGCTCAAGTTTTTTTTTTTTTTTTTTAAAAAAGTCAGAAAATCTGTTTTGTCGCTGTAAAGTCTACGCATCTTCTATCACCTCCCAGAAGCTTTATAACCATATCGTTTATACCCTACATACATATATAATACTTTTTTTTGTAATTTTAGCATGGATCAAAATCGGCCTGTTAACTATTTTGTTGTTACGTGCATTCAAATTGGTTGTTCATACTTGGCAGGGCACACAACAGTTGCAATTGACACACTCTACATTTGGTTAGTATTCAATACGGCGGCACATTTTCGTGTTTTAAAGTTACATCTCAAAAACGTGGCCTCATGTCATCAGGATAGTGAAATGTATTTTGGCATAAAACGTTGCATAAAGAGACATCAACGAATTCTTGGCATTGTTGATGAAATCAATCAGATTTATCGCTTAATATTGGGTGTACAACTTTGCTTCCGCCGTTTTCCGATAGGTGGCTGTACCGGCTGAGGCTGGTTGAAATACATAGATGATAATGCCTTTAAAGTGAGTGTGGACAGTGCCTAACGAATTGTCATCGCCGTTTCAGTGACAGTTGTTCTTGTTTTTGTATTATTCACGCTCGAAAATGTCCGTTTATGTGCCCAATTCTCGCCATTTGCGGGAAGTTTTACTTTTCTGTTACAATTCGACAAAATCGTAAGGGGTTTTTACATCGAATCGTAACCGGTGATGAAAAGTGGGTTCGATACGATAATCCTAAACGCAGAAAATCATGGGGAAAGCCCGGGCATGCTTCTTCGTCGAAGGCAAAACCGAATATTCACGGCGCCAAGGTTATGATTTGTATTTGGTGGGATCAGCTCGGTGTGATTTACTACGAGCTCTTAAAACCGGGTGAAACCATCACAGGAGATCGCTACCGAACGCAACTGATGCGCCTTAGTCGCGCGCTAAAAGAAAAGCGGCCACAATATCAAGAGCGACATGACAAAGTCATCCTCCAACACGACAATGCTCGGCCTCACGTCGCAAAAGTGGTCAAAAAGTACCTGGAAACGCTGAAATGGGAAGTCTTGCCCCACCCGCCGTATTCCCCAGATGTCGCCTCTTCTGACTTCCACCTATTCCGTTCGATGGCACACGGCCTGGCAGATCAACATTTTCAATCCTTCGAAGAATTGGAAAAATTGATTGCTTCATGGATAGCGTCAAAAGAGGACTCCTTTTTTCGAGCCGGGATCCGAAAATTGCCGGAAAGATGGGAGAAAGTTGTCGCTAGTGACGGACAATATTTTGAATAATACATCTGTAAGCACTTTTTCGCAATAAACCTTTTAATTTTGGAAAAAAACGGCGGAAGCAAAGTTGTACACCCAATAATTTTTCTCGAAATTCTAATAAATTGTGTAGTACTTTGTACTACAGTCTATCAAATTGGTCATACCGACGAAAATCTTAAAAATCTGCCTCATTTGATAACACATCTTATGTGCATATTGTTGCGATTAACATTATACTGCTATGGTGGGCAAATAATACAAGACGAGGTAAGTGAAAGAATTTTAATATATGGGCGATTCCGGGAAAAAACCGCATTTTTGATTAAAAAAAAGAAAGTAAGTAGTTAGGATGTTACCTTTGTCCAAGCCAAAAACTAAATACCGTATTCTGCAGTATTTTGAAAATTTTGGTTGTACTTGAGATACCACGCATGGTTATATATTTTTGTGATATTTACTTCACTGTTAAAGTTCAAACACAAAAAATTACAAAGTCAAAATGGTTATATAAGGTAAGGCAATCTTGTGTTAATTACTTTAAGTTTTTGACTACTCGAGTGTAGTAAAAATTATGACGTGGATCTGAATTCAATTATTGTCGCCAAGGGCAGGCACCTTACAGTGACTTTGACCACTTCAGGGCACCTGTGTCGTTAAACACTACTTCAATGACAACCTTTACCTAGGTAACATTTAGAAAACGCAGTAGACAGTATTGAACTGTGCCATTTGAAAGTCAAATTTGATATTTTCTTTACATTCAAAATTAGCAGGACGCAAAAATGCGGCTTTTTTGCAATCGCCCATGTATGAGTCGCCAAAAAATTTTCCACATAGAACTTAAGTTTTCTGCCTAAAAAATTCAAATTTACATAAAGTTTTTGCTAGATTCAAAATATTTTGCGAAAGGGGTAATAACACTGTTCGACACAAAAAAAAAAACACATGAGAAAATCCAAAAAATTCTTAAAAAAGACGTTAAAAAAAAAATAACCGTGGTTCGTGGTTTTTCCCCAACACGTCACATTTTTTTTTTAATCGATTTTTGAAGTTTTTTTATCCACTGTACATGAAAAAAACAAAAATACCGCATTCTTGTGTTAAATCGATAAATTTAACAATATGATCCTTACATTTGAGGTGTATCATGTGTTCAACAAACTTATGCAGGATATTGCGGGGAATATTTTTGAAACAAATTTTAACCCTGTACAACCCCCACATGTAGGTAATTTTTGCCTTTTTCTTAAATAGGTACAAAAATGACACCTAAAACAGGGGAATATTGAGTCAGTATGTGCTACAGAAATATTTGCTATTCAATTTCACTACTAGTTGCTAAGCACTAAAAAAGCAAAATTTTATCCCGAAAGCAAAAAAATCGTTAAAATCAGTAAGCAGTTATAACAATAAATATTTTCCAAATTTCACCCCTTTGTAAAACTCTAAAACTACATTTTGGACAAAGCTCGTTCTCACAAGATCATAGCGAAATCATACAAGGATCATTTTTCTAGAATGCATTAACCTATTATATCCTGTTTTTATGGGTCTTTTTGACCCTTTTTTTTAAAACTGAGCCACAATGGGTTACATTTTTTTAAAAAATATCCTACAAAAAGTTTCACTTAGAGTTACCAAAGACGAAAAATTCTTAAAACTTAAGGTAAGCGCGTCAGGGATGTAATTAATATGAAATGTGAAAAGTCCTAATCGATTTTAACGATTTTTTTGGTTTCGGGCTCAAATTTCGACCTTTACACGTTTAAAAACTAGTAGTGAAATTTTATAGCAAATATTTCTGTAGTACATACTGACTCAATATTTCCCTGTTTTGGGTGTCATTTTTGTACCTTTTTAGGAAAAGGGCAAAAGTGACCCACATGTGGGGGTTAAACAGGGTTAAAATTTTATACGAAAATATTCCCCGCAATATCCTGCATAAGTTTGCTGAACACATGATACACCTCAGATGTGAGGATAATATTGTTAAATTCATCGATTTAACACAAGAATGCGGTATTTTTGGTTTTTTCATGTACAGTGGATAAAAAAACTTCAAAAATCGATTAAAAAAATGTGACGTGCTGGAGAAAAACCACGAGAAACGGGTATTTTTCTTACCGTCTACTTTAAGAATTTTTTGGATTTTCCAATGTGTTTTTGAAAAAGTTCATAATTGTTATATGGAAAGGAACATACATATTTCAGTTGAAACCAGAGAACATGTGTTTTGTATGACCCACCTTAAAAAAATATATATTTTATTTATACTTACTCTTATAACCTATTAATGAATTTAATTTTTCAGAGTGAAAATATTGCCGATTTTATATATGAAACTTTTTCGTGGGATTCAATTACAAGACGCAATAAGAAACTACTGTTGATATTTATTATGAGAGCACAAAACTATTGTGATCTCAAAGCATATTTTTTTATTCCAAATTTCAGATTATTTTTATGGGTAAAACATAAAAGAGGAAATTTAAAATTTCTTTAAATTGTTTTTTGTTTCATTTCAGATTATCCAAACTAATTATTCGTATTTAAGTATACTCTGGAGCTTAGAGAAAAAACATCTAACTTAAAGTGCTTCAGTTAGATAATATATAATATAAGTACCAGGGCTGCAAACCGGTTTTGAACCGAACCATGGCCTTTTTTTGTGACTTGAACTGCACCACTAACTGCACTGTTTTAGTTTTTGTTCAGATTGTTTTAATGGGTAAAACATTTGAAAAAATTTAAATTTCTTTTAATTGAAATTTCTTTAAATTGAAATTTCATAAAATTATTTTTTTTTCTTTCAGATTGTTCAAAGTAATTATTCGTATTTAACTTTTCTCTGAAGGTTAGAGGAAAAACAATTTACTTAAAGTGATAAAGTTAATATATGAATAACATAAAAGTTTTATGATATCTATAAAAGAAAAGTTAATTTATAAAACAAATATCAATAAATAAAATAATATCAATTACATCCATAATATTAATTTAAACGTTGCATGGAAGACGACTTAGGGCATTTTTGCTTCCATTACTTTTTTGAGAAGTTGAACTTAATTGCACTTTTCAATTCTGACTTGTTTGTTTGATTATAGTTCAAAATTTAATGACCCGAAAAATCAAACGAGAAATATTTAGGGTAGCAATAGAATAAATGGGAAACTAAAAATAAATTTGTATTTTTGTTTTCACTCCTAACGACCTATTCCGCGTACTAAAAACGTCCCTCCGTATATTCTTGCTAAGCGAAAAAGTATTATTAAAAGAATTATTTACGACTAGCTTTTAAACCCGGAGTTGCTCGGGTTTTGTTTAATTTTTGACCGGGGTTATTCGAAGAAAAATTATATAAATGAGTTTTTTTTAGCAAGAAAGCACTAGAAAAGCTTATAACGAAAACTATTTTTCTAAAATAATGTGCCACAAACAGATGCACCAATGTATTTATTTTATTTATTTCCATTAAATTATCCCAACTTAAATATCGGTAAAAATCCACATGTGTCAAAATATATTAAAATACACCGATTTCTCCGGTGTACATTCAAAAGTGTCGAAAAATATTGGTAAAATTCTAAAACTACTGTAAAATGTTGAAAAGCATTGAAAAAATCAGTTAAAATTTAAAAATATCGAAAAACCTGTAAGCTATCGGTATTGAAAATATTGAAAAATATCGAAATTAGTGTGGACAAGAAAAAGGTTTGATTCCAAGTGTATCGAAAATCATCTAAAATATCGAAAAAATCCTAAACATCGATTAAAGTCCAACAGTATTGGAAAACATCGATGAAATCGTTAAAAGTCCAAAAATGTCGAAAAACACCCAATAGGGTAAACCTGGGAGATATCACAGCTTTTTTCAAACATTTTTTTTTTTCATTTTAAAGAAATGCTATAAAGTACCGAATCACCCGAGACTTTGGGTGATATGGCACCATAACATGGGTAATTTGGCACCCCAGGTGACTTTTAAGTTTTTGTTGCCAGAATTGTTGCATGTTTTCAAATCAGTGTACATGTTTTATGTAACCACATACGGCACATTACGCATTGGGTTCAATCATCTGGTCTAGTGGTTTGTACATAGTCTTTTCCACATCTAATGCAGACTCATCTTGGAATAAAATATTTTCTTCACGTTTATGGGTGGAATCGTAACTAGTAAACACCTTACGTTGGTAACACATATTCTTCGGTACCACCATAGTAACGTTGCATTGGTAGAGTTTTAATCTTCAAGTTTTTTTTTTCTGCTGGACCATATAATTACTGGACGTTTGTTTTCTTTTGTTCAGCTTAGAGTTTTTCGATGTCATTGGTACAGGCGAGATATCACTTAACACCATTTCTGCAGTGTGTCACTTGTATTCAAAGTTTTCGCAAGTTTGTCTAAAATATTAGTGAAAAACTCAAATTAATCCGTTCAAAATAAACTGAAGGTCTTACCTGAATAAAATTCTGCGATTCTGGAATAACTGTAAGTTCAAGCGCTTCATATTTCTAATCCCAAATATCTTATAACATGCAAAGGCAGAAATGCCACCAGAACCATATCACCCGTAGTAATGGGGAGCCGTATCTCCCTTTCGGTATATACCGAATAAAATTGCTAAGAAACGAATAAACATCTTCAAAAATCACATTCAATTCTGTTTGTTTTGACATATGCACCATAAAGCTGTATCAAATACTCACCGCTCTGCTGCCTCTCAAAGTTAAGTATATGCAAAATAAAAGTCAGTCGCTTAAATGTCCAAAATTTTTTTAAAAATCCCACATACAAGCTATTGTTGCAAATACAGCTAAATGAACAACATACCACGAAGTCTCTCGTGCAGTTGAATTAAACTGTGTTTATATTTGAATGCTACGAAAGCTGTAAGTATTGAAATTAATAGGGGTGCCATTACACCCAGGGGTGCCACATCTCCCGGGCTTACCCTATACTGGAGAGAGTCCAAAAGAATTGGAAACCATCTAAAACATCGGTAATAAATACTACAGTCTAAAAATGTCGAAAATTATTGAAAATATTGAATTGGCATCACTGACAAAATCACTCTCATAACATCATGTCTTTATTGTTCGTAATAAAAAAAAATGATTATTATATCATATAAAAATCAAAAAAATAAGTATGCAAGCTTGTTGCTTAGTACACGTAAAATGCTTTAAGATTAAAACTAGTAATGGTGGTATCTTTAGCCTGGCCAAAAACTAAATACCGTACACTGCATTTCATGTATATTATTAAACACTTAGTTGACAAATACTATGCAATATTCTTGTACATACAAGTCAGTGGCGGATCCAAGGGGGGCGATCGGCCCCCCTCTCAAACCAATATGTTAAATTTTTTTTAAAATTATATGTAAAGATTTTTAAAACACTCTGTTATTATCTAGAAATGTAGTCAATCGGCCCCCCTCTTGGCAGTGCTGGGTCCGCCACTGATACAAGTTTTTATTAAAATAAATTGTTTTATTCTTCCATAACTCCTAGGAGAGTATAAGAATAAATTGCTTAGATGGGAAGTGCCACGCCCTCTCCAAGCTTAATTAGATTTTGCGTAGAGCTTGCATTTATTGTTTTGAATGTTAGAGTAAAATTCAGTTAGAGTTTTTTAAAAAAATCATTCAATATAGCATTTTCAAAGTTTCGCTTATATGGAAGATACCACGCCTGCTTTTTGTTCAGAGTTTGCAATTTATGAGTGAAATTGGGTTGGATTATCTCAAAAAACACTTTCAGTATACCATTTCGAAACTTTTGCTTAGAAGGAAGATGCCACGCCCTCTTGTCTGAGTTCGCTTGATTTTTTCTCAGAGCTTGGATTTATTGATCTGAGAGTTTGAGTGCCATTTGGTTGGGTTATCTCAAAAAACGCATTCAGTATAACATTTTGAAACTTTTGTTTATATGGGAGGTGCCAAGCCCTCTAGTCCGAATTCGCCCAGTTTTTGCTCAGAGCTTGTACTTACTATCCCTAGTATTTATGTGTATTTTGCTTTTGTTATTGCAAATAATGCTCTTATTATTGCATTTTGAATACATTTTATGTATGAGCGGTAGGCGTGTCCGTTGACCAATGTTGCTCATTTTCAATCCCCCGGGCTAACTTTTAAATGGAAGGCAGAATATTAAATTTTATTGAAATATGTTGCTCAGTTTTCCAAAAAAAAAATGTATTTCCACGCACACCCAGCCAGCCAGACAGACGGACATGGCTTTATCGACTCAGGAGGTGGCGCTGATCAAGAATATATATACTTTTCTATACCTGCCACGCCTCCTTATCTGCGTTACAAACAGAAGGACTAAGTGAATATACCCTGGGTGTAGGGTATACAAATTATTTAAGTCGGTGTTTTATATTTTGCACAACAGCGTTACATATGTAGAGTTTTCATATAAGCAATTTTATAGCATAGATATAGATAGTGCAAACATAATATATGTACATCAATACCAGAAATCTTTCTAGCAAGCTATAAACAAAATCTTGATAGTTTCTGGATCAGTGGCGGATCCAGGGGGGGCGATGGGGCGATCGCCCCCTCTCTCAAACCTAGATTATATGTAAAGATTTTGAAAACATTCTGTTATTATCTAGAAATGTAGTCAATCGGCCCCCCCTCTTGACAGTGCTGGATCCGCCACTGCTTCCCATACAGGAGAAATCGTTGTTAAGACATTACATCCAAAATACACATAAAAACTTAGGATGATCGTTGCAAGTTCTAAGCAAATACTAGGGGCATTCGGATAAGTGGGCGATTTTCGATTTTCTACACTGAAAAGCAGAAGTTGAACTAAATGAATCAATTGAAAAAGCATATCTTAAAAGATATAATCTGAGCAGTTAATTTAATGCCCATAAGTAATTTCGGAATATGTCTTTCATTAAAAACACTTTAACAAAAATATGCTGAACTGGAAATAAAAACACAAAACTCCATCCACGGATAACCAGAGTGATAAAGAGAGACAGTGTAAACGAAAAAAAAAAAAAAAAATGAAATGCGCAAAGAAAGTGAAAATAATGCAAATGAGAGAAAATAATTTTTAAATGATGCGGAAGTGTAGAGATAAGGCTGGAAATACACACGCAAATGTTTTTTTTTTGTTAGGATACAACGACAAATGTGACTTTTATTTTGTGACTGGATTCCATATTTTCGTGTTATTAACAAATTGTATGAAAATATAAAATGATATTTTTTTAACTATTATAAAAAAAGCTTACTTATAAGATATTTTTTTTTTATTACAAAACTTTATTTCCAAATGGTGCAGGCCTTGAAAAATTTAAATAAGTACACAGCTGCATGGTCTACATTTGAAATTATTTTTGTTTAAGAATTCGAAAAAATAAATCTTCAAATTTAACTACAGTTTAAATACACTTTTAATGAATTTTTGCTTGTATGTAAACTGTTGGTATTTTCTTTTAATTTTTAGGATTTACTTAATTGTTTGCTTTTTTTAAACTTTATAACCTGAGCTCTTAATAAAGTTCCAAATGGGTTTGGGGTACAAAAAATGAAAACAATTGCACCCTCCCAGCTTACAGCCATTGCGTTGATCAACAAAGACCATAAACTTTATCGGTTAAACACATTTTAACTCACTGTACGCTCTCTCTCCGCATTTATATTGCAATGCGTAAATTGTGCCCCGAAATTTTCATTAAATGCCAACAGTGCGCGTATTTCACATCATTACATTGTTTCACTTGACTTGGCGTTCATATACCCACCAATGGTACTTCATTCCAAATAGCATTGGTGACATGTGCCATCAGTCAGTGTAACTCAATGTTAAATATGTATGTAATGAGCCGAGTTACACTTAACTACGACGGCATACCATACGAGTACGCCTTAGTGTATGCAACGCTTTTTTTAATTTACTTTTTTTCGTTTATTTTATGTCTTTCTCGAAATAAATTTTTGTTAATTTCATCAAGTCTAGGCAACAGTCATTGGTGGATATGTTATTTTAATTTTACTATATTTCGAGTATTTTTAATTATATTATAATTAAAACAAAATAGATGAATGTGTACAATTTAGGACCACGCGCAAAATATTCCCATGGCAGTATTTTGAACAACATTGTTCTATTTATTTATAATATATATATATAAACTAACGTGTTTTCAGATTCAATGTGTTGTTTGAAATCTAAAATCCATACTGGTCTGTGCAATTTTTAACATTAAAGTTGTGAAATTTCCAAAAGTTTTTGACATGCACTAGCTATCGGCCGTCTGTCACATCCTTAGTATGTCCATTTACATGTTTAAAAACTATAACTGCAGTTGGAGCAATATATGGTATTACAAGTGTTTGCAGTATAAGCAGTTCATAGTTCAGACAACAAACAGTGGCAGTACCCAACAAACAAAAACGTTTGGAAAATAACTTGATAAATGTTCGGAAATTCTTGAATTTTAATTATTTAATAATCGAAACTGGACCTTTCATAGCAAACTTGAGAAAATCATTTGGAGCAAGCTTATTATTAATGTTTTTATATAATATTTTCCAAATTTTTTTATTCAATATTTTTAAATTGTTTTTTTACTTTTCACTTAACATTTTGTTAGTGTTTATTAAGTTTATTAAACAATATTTTCCAAACATTTTTATATTTAATTAAAAATAAAAAATTTATCTTTACTGAGAGTCGACAATCTTATCAACTGACCTAACGTGCCAGTTACGATTCAAATGCCTTTGGTTTTACTTAGCTCGATAAATCATTGAAAAATAAAATAAAAAAATTTCGAATGTTTGGAAAACGATTATAAAAATTTTTGGAAATCAACATTTTTCTAATTGTTGATTTTAGCCTTGCAAAACAATAGTAAAAATTCTAAAAAAATAACATTTTCCAAACGTTTGAAAATTCGTCATAAATAATAATAAAATTTACTTTAAATATAAATATTGAAAAAAAAAATAAAAAAGGGTGCCCCAAGCCACAATATGGCTTTAAAAAAGAGCTTTTCAAATATGTGAGTATCCAAAAGTTTCATCGAACTTCCTTTGGCCGCCATCTTGGAAATTTTCGGAAATTAGTTTTACAAAAGTTATATGTGTGTCAAACACTAACTTTTCTCCAATTCTCATAAAAATCGGAGAAGTCAACTCAAATTTTTATTGATTGACCCATGTAAGTGATTGACAAAGTGGGAAACACTCCTTAAAAATATGTTAAACGTTTTTCATTGCAATTGAACAAGATTAAATTCAATAACCGAAACTTTAGGAAAATGATATAAAACCTTTGTTTTATTGGCATCAAACCAAAGTAAATTAACAAGCCCAAGATATTTTACATATTGAAGATGATTTAGTGCGGAATAGTATTACCTGGCCTTAGGGCTTGGGATATTGTCAAGTTTTGTGGAAAAATGATTTTCGGAGAATAATTTTTGAAGGTAATGTATTAGATCTTTTCGAGGAATCTATTTTGCTTTATTTATCGTTTTTGGCAAAAATAAGTTTTAATTCTTGTCTAATTGAGGGTTTGTTTTATATAATTAATCCCTTATTTTCGCCAATTATTTTTATGTGACACTCAATACGGCAGACGATAACTGTAAATCCACCTGTGTTTATCTAAAATCTGTTGACAAATCGTTTAGTTAAGCACCGTCATTTACAAATAATTCGCTAAAATGCAACACTACAATGCACGACAACAACCAAAACAACACCTTTATCAAACTAATGAACTAAATTACTAACTGCATAAAGTGTTCACTACTTGAGGTGCAAAGGTGTGCGTTAGTGTGAAGTGCACAGGATACACTATGATTAAAGCAGCAACACCATACAACTACTATAATGTCAAGCTAAAGAGCAGTAAACAGCGCTGTACAATATAAGTGCATATCGCTCGTTTTCTGCAAGACCGTCATGAGTCAAAAAACCAAAATTTCGAGAAAAATCCTTTTAAGACTTCAATTAAATAAACAGACAAAAACAATAATACCAAAGCTCAAAATATGACACCTTTTTACCCATAAATAATATTACTCAAAATATGCCAATTTTTGATGATTTTTTAATCATAGACAAATGGCTTCGTTTTTCTACAATAATGTCTCAACTCAAAATATGGCATTGTTTTTCCACAATTATGTCACAATTTAAAATATACCAATTTTTCAAAGACTTTCACCACCGACAATTGCCTTTGTTTTTCAGTAATAATGTCACAACTCAAAATATGACGCTATTTCAAAGATTTCTTTAACCACAGGTAACTGATTTTGTTTTTCAAAAATAACATGACAGCTAAAAGTATGCCACATTTTCGATGACAACTACGATGTTTTTCAGTAATAATGTCACAATTCAAAATAAGCCACTTTTTCGAAAATTTATTTACTAGAGACAATTTATTTTGTTTTTCCACAATAATGTTACAACTTAAAATATGCCTTTATTGCAAACATAATAAAAATTTGTTGCCTATGTTTTTTCAGCAATAACGTCACAACTTAAAATATCCCACTTTTTCAAAGAAAACTGTATTGTTTTTCAATAATAAAGCTACATCTTAAAATATGCTACTTTTCGACGATTTTTTTACCACAGACAACTCCCTTTGCTTTTCAACAATAATGTCACATCTCACTATATTCCACTTTTTTGAAAATATTTTAACCAAAGACAACTGCCTTTGTTTTTCAACAATAATGTCACAATTCAAAATATGCCACACATTCGAAGATTTTTTGCATACTTTTTTTCCAACAATAATGTTACAACCAGACCTTGAAACTTTTAAACTTTTATTCAAAAAGTTTTGCAATTGCAAGTTTTTGAAAACTTTTATTGTATGAAAGTTTATAAAACTTTTATTTTTAAAAGTTTTTAAAAACTTTTTCAAAAAACTCTTTCAAAAAACTTTTAAAAAAAACTTTTAAAAATAAAAGTTTTTTATAAAAGTTTTTAAAAACTTTTATCCATAAAAGTTTTTGTATAAAAGTTTTTTGGAAAAGTTTTTAAAAACTTTTATTTTTAAAAGTTTTTTATAAAAGTTTTTCAAAAAACTTCTCATATAAAAGTTTTTTTTTTGGAAAAAAACATGGCAAAAAAAAGAAATACTTTGAAAAAAATCCAGTCACAGTATTACAAATTATACGCTTATCTATAGAGCTGAAAGATAAAATGCGACTGTTTGAGCCCATTTCGGTGAAAAAATTTTATTGCACCAATCGAAGGGGGTCGGGGACACCCTTGAGTCATGTCCAGAATCTATTTTCGACCTTTCTTCATCGATTGGTGCAATAAAAATTTTTCACCAAAATGGGCCCAAATCGGTCACTTAGAGGGGTCGGGGACTCCTCTTGTCATGTCCAAAATGTATTTTCAACCTTTTCCCATCGATTGGTGCAATAAAAATTTTTCACCAAAATGGGCCCAAATCGGTCACTTGGAGGGGTCGGGGACACCCCTGGTCATGTCCAAAATCTATTTTCGACCTTTCCCCATCGATTGGTGCAATAAAAATTTTTCACCAAAATGGGCCTAAATCGGTCACTTAGAGGGGTCGGGGACACCCCTGGTCATGTCCAAAATGTATTTTCGACCTTTCCCCATCGATTGGTGCAATAAAAATTTTTCACCAAAATGGGCCCAAATCGGTCACTTAGAGGGGTCGGAGACACCTTTGGTCATGTCTAGAATCTATTTTCAACCTTTCCTCATCGATTGGTGCAATAAAAAATTTTCACCAAATGGGCCCAAATCGGTCACTTAGAGAGGTCGGGGACTCCTCTGGTCATGTCCAAAATGTATTTTCAACCTTTCCACATCTATTGGTGCAATAAAATTTTTTCACCAAAATGGGCCCAAATCGGTCACTTAGAGGGGTCGGGGACTCTTCTTGTCATGTCCAAAATGTATTTTCAACCTTTCCCCATCGATTGGTGCAATAAATTTTTTTTAAAAAATTGTGCCGTAATTATACACAGGGGCTTTTTGCAAGGTATTTATTTCCCAAAAAAAAACTTTTATGTGACAGATTTTATCAAAAACTTTCATGAAAAACTTCTTGCTTAGAAGTTTTTATATAAAAACTTCTATGGATAAAAGTTTTTAAAAACTTTTTCAAAAAACTTTTATAAAAAACTCTTTAAGGATAAAAGTTTTTAAAAATAAAAGTTTTTTTTATAAGTTTTTTAAAACTTTTATTTCAAAAAGTTTAAAGTTTTTAAAAACTTTTATCTAAATGATTTTAAAGTTTTTAGTCTAAATAAACTTAAAAAAAAACTTTTAAAAAAGTTTATTTCAGGGTCTGGTTACAACTGATAATATGCCACTCACTCGAAGATTTTTTTGCCTTTTTTACAACAATAACGACATAACTCGAAATATGCCACTGATTTCTTCCAAGCAAATTCATACTTTTACGACTCTGTTCATTTTCTGCTGAGTGGACGCCAAATATGGTGGCAAACAAAGGTGCTAATGATTGCCATCATATCACGATTTGCTCAAAACACGATATGGTAATTGTTTCGTTGAAAATACTCGCACGTTTGACAAAACGTGGTAACACGCATTGCCACATGCGGTAATTGCATAATGGCTCAAAACAACCATATGAATGATGGCTATGCTTTTAAGCAAATGGTCTTAAATAGTTGGGAAATCAAAAAAAAAAAAAAAAAAAAAAAAAAAAAAAAATGGTTTTAAAATTTCTGGCATAATTAAAAAAGAAAAATAAATTTTAGCAAAAAATATCTTGTTGTATAATAATAGCAAAATTTCAAAAGATGACACCGCATGCAACACCTGCTGTTGAATATAAAGCCATTTACATAAATCCACCACAAATCATGTCCTTTACATATGAGGCATCAACCCGACCTTTGCTTGTACAAGCAAAGTGTTGACCATACATTAGTAGACAAACAAAATATGTTGCCAGGACTTTTTTTTCGATGTTTTTGTTTTTTGTGTTTTTCATTTTCAAAACAAAAACAAAAAAATAAATCCTTGTAACCATAATTTTTATTCTACACGTGCTTGTTGGCCGGAGAAAACCACAAACGAGACGCAATCGTGGTTAACGAAATTTATCAAAATGTGGGGTGTGTGTGTGTGTGTTAGGCGTCGTCTGACTCACTCTGCCAGCATTATGTGTAACCAAAATATTTATTTTTATTTACGAGTTCATATTACAGGAAGTTTGGTTATTATGGAATATTTATGTCAAATATTTAGATTTTCTTTGAACTTTAAATTTAAGTCTGAAGTATCTCTTGGATAGCCAATACTTGAATTATTCTACATACACTGCAATCAAACTATAACTAAACTACTTACCATGCACTTATATACCATTTGCTGGTGAAAGTTACAAACTTTCGATAACTGCAGCAACGAAAACGTTAAATAAAGTAAAAGCTTACAATACATTTCAAATAAACTTCAATATATCTTGTGCTACCACTTGAAGCAACTGCACAAACCAAATGGTATGAGGTGAAGTTAACATGTGCTGAAATTTATCTGCTAATGGTTGTATACATGCTTAAGTATGTCTGTATGAAGCATGAGGAGTTTTTTTGACAGTTTCAATAACACAACAATCGAGTGTAAAAGGTACTGCGTATGGTAAAGCAGTACAGTGTTGGTTTGACTACAGTGAAGTGTTGAGGACTAAGTAAATCGTTTTCGTCCAGTAAAGAAAAGAGATAAGTAGTTGTTAATAACATTTACCAATATTATATTTAACTAGCATTGCCAGTGGCCAGATTTTGACCATTCACCTAAAGATAGAATAAATTTTTTTCGAATGGTAAATGCCAGAAAAATATCTAGAATATCAAAATGGTTTATGTTGACTATATGAAAATTATACTAATTGATTTCGCAGGCAATGGCTGGACTTTACCAAACAACAACAACAACAGGAGTCATGACGAAGTGGAAAGAGAACAAAACTCACTACATGAATAAAGGCACTTTAGCTACCAATTTTTCTGAGGGTACATAGCGCAGTCCATTAATCAATGCGCTATGTAGAGAGATTGACTCCGAAGTTCATAGTTCAATCCCGGCCTCAGACAAAAAAGTTCAAAAATCTTTCAATTGTTATTTCATTTAATTTAAAATAATGATGATGGTTACGTGGCGGTAACCGAAACATATGTCACCATAGCCATGCTTAGTAGTTTTTTTCTCTAATCCTAATTGTCATGATTTCCTAAGTTGAAAAATGCATAGAATTTTAGATTCATGCAAATAATAACTAAAAGTTCGTAAAATTAGTATAATCTAGAATATCGATAAAAGTCCAAAAGTATTGAAAAACATCTAAAATATCGGTATAAAACCATAACTAATGAAATACATTGAAATACAACGAAGAAATCGATAAAATCGGTATCGATAAATATCTTAAAAATCGGTGTAAGTTCGATACTTATGAAAAAATTCTAAAATATCTGTAAAATCTTAAAAGTATCGAAAAACATCAAAAATATCGGTATCAGTCTATAAGTATCGAAAAACATCTAAAATATTGTTAAAAGCTCAAAAGTATCGGAAATGATCTAAAATATCGTTAAAAGTCCATAAGTATAGAAAAACATCGAAAATATCGGCATAAGGGTATAGGTATCTAAAAACATTGAAATACAACGACGAAATCGGTGAAATCGGTACCGATAAATAACTTAAATATTGGCAAAAGTCCAAAAGTATGGAAAAACATCAAAAATATCGGTAAAATCCAAAAAGTATCAGAAAACATTGAAATACATCCCAGAAGTCGATGATATCTGTATCGAAAAGTATCGATTTTATCTGTGGACTTTGGACCAAACAACCTAACTTGAGATAAGACAATTTTCCTGGACTTTAGTCATAAATATACAAACTATATACCTACACTTCTTTTGGTATAATTGTCATGTCTCTATGATTTTTAGTTCCAAATACAATATATTATAGTGTCCAATAATTTACTCAAGACTTGAATTTGCAGCCATTTAGGGATTCCTCACTTAAGGGATCGGAGAACATTTTTTCCCTCTCTCAGCAACGAGGAACTTTTTTATTGATTTTCACCCACTTTTTTATGAATGAAAAAAAGTAGATTCCATCAACTGCCCATTCCAAAAACTGTTTTAAAATTTGCCAAAAACATTTTTTTGAAATTTTTTTTAAAAAAGTCGAAGAGTACAATCATTATAAAAAAATAGCAATTTAATTTTGAAAATTTTATAAAAAAATTGATGAAAAAATTTGGTTTTTTTTTTTCTTTATAAAAATTTTTTTTTAAAAAACCAAACTTTTAAAAATAACTTTTAATGATTTTGCCAACTCTTGGCGAAAAAAATTCAAAAAAATCATGAATAAGAAGAAAAAAATTCCAAAAAATCGGAGATGCAAACGCCAAATCCAGTTACGTATGTAATGCCCCATATATAGGGTGTATTGCATAAGGTTACGAAGTTTCTGGGAGGTGATAGAGGAGGCCTAGACTAACAAAAAATTGCACCTGGAGGGGGGTCTAAAATGTACCCCTGAGGAGTTATAGGGTTAAAACTGATTTTCTGACTTGTTTCAGAATCTTGGATCATCCTGTTTTAGAGAAAACATTTTTATGGCGAAGTTTAAGCTAATTGTAAGACCTTTCAGGTAGTGTATATGATTTATAGGGTTTAAAAGGATTTCGCAAAGTTCTGTACCTTTAAAGTTGATATTTTAATTTTTTTTCCCCATTTTTTGAATTTGGTGGCGATTTTAGTATGAAAAAGATCTTATTAACATATCTTTTTATTATTTTTTTTGAAACTCCCGTTTAATTTTCTTTAATTTAGTAGTACATTTATCAAACCAATTTTTTTAATTAATGTCAGAAAAAAATACTTTTCAATGTAACTCACTGGTTAGTCGCATGTGTTGCGCAGCATATGATATGCGAGCTGCACGCGCTGCCCTTTGGTATGACAAATACACTGCCAAATTAAAGAAAATTAAACGAAAATTGAAAAAAAAATTATAAAAGGATATGTTTATAGGACTTTTTTCATACTAAAATGGCCGCCAAATTCAAAAAATGGGGGAAAAAATTAAAATATCAACTTTAAAGGTCCAGAACTTTATGAAATCCTTTTAAATCCTTTAATTCATATACGCTATCTGAAAGGTCTTGCAATTAGCTAAAACCTCGCCATAGAAATTTTTTCTCTAAAACGTTAGGGTGATCCAAGAAAATTATTTTTCTGAAACAAGTCAGTTTTCAATCAGTTTTAACCCTATAACTCCTTAGGTGTACATTTTAGACCCCGCTCCAGGTTTTTGTTAGTCTTGGCCTCTTCTATCACCTCTCAGAAGCTTCATAACCTTATGCAATACACCTTGTATTCTTCTGTAACAAAATCAACCGCCTTCATCTTCTTTACAGTAGCCATTCAACTTCAGCATATGGCAGTAAACTTCGTTGGGTGTGTTCTGGAGATTATGTCCCTTGAACGTTTTTTGTTTTGCTGACCATTCCAATTCGATTTAGTTTACGTTTATTGACATCACGTGCTGGATTTTGATTTAAGTAAACATAATTATACGGAAAAGAAAAATCAGCACAATAACAGAAAAACTGATATGATCTAAGTAAATGAGTTTTTTCTTTTCGGTCAATACGGCTAATTAATTAACAAAACATTATTTTTATGAAATGCTTATTAATGATTTCAATGTGCGGCAAATCGTTAAAGAAATCACTTGGATGCAAAAAGTCAAAGGTAAAACATCACAATAAGCTTATACAGAAAAATTCTAAGAAAATATTGTAAAATTTTTCTTTACCCAGTACAGTACCCACTAAAAATGTATACAAAATATTTCAACAATATGTGGATCATACTAATCATGCTGCAATTCTACAATACCAATGCAATGAACTCAACTGCGGTGCATGAAAAACTACGTGAACTCAACAGATTACCAGGCATTGAAACAAATATTTTTATAAATCTCGAAAAGGCGCAGGATAGTTTAATGCCAACACAGCTGCCACAGCTCATTGTAACTGGTAACATAAGCTATCGACTAATTTATGCGCTGAGCAAACAACTGATGACAGTAGTCTATCTCAAGAATGCAACTGGAGACATGGAACCACTGAAGCTACTCAATCAATTGCTGCATCGTATGCACGAAACAAAATTGCTCTTCGTTGTGCAGCAACCAATTTTGGAACTTCAGCAGCTACAATGGCTATTCAACTGGTCTTGGTCACAAGGTTATACGCGTGCTATGGCACTTTTCGAAACGACCAATCAACAGCAACTGCAGTTTGCCAGTTATCGTCCTTTTCCCAAAGTACATGTCACTGTGGTACATACACCACTAAATTATTTTCGTTTAGTGTTGCCTAGTGATTTTTTGGGACAACCCATACGTACGCCTATAGGTATGGATTCACCATCAGTATTTCGTTATGTAAATTCCAAGGGACGCCTGGTATACACCGGACTTTATATGAAGATTTTTTTATATTTTATTCAACATTATAATGCTAGCATTGAGGAAGTTATGCTGCCACCACCATATCCCGATAACATCGTATTCGCGGACATGATCAAAGCTTTGAGTGAGGGTCGCATTGATATAACAGCGCATTATTATTTCATAAATCATGAAAGCTGGCTGATTACTTCTTCCACGGAGTTGTCAATACATTATCTGGTAGTACCCCATGCTAAACCTATAAATGTAGAGCATTATTTGTTGGCACCATTTCAGGCAACTTTGTGGATAACTATAGCTTTTTATGTACTCATTGTGGCATTTTTGTATTATATAGGAGATCATTTATGGCAAAATATGCAAAACATTACAAAGCCGAAACAAAATGGTTCAGAAAATTTTACAAGCAAAATGAACAGTGAAATTATTGCTAGATATACCTTAGGGCTACATATTGCTCGGTTCTTTCGAAAAATTTCAATTTCTTTTGGAAGCAAAGGTGAAAAATGCATAAAAGTTTTAGGCAGAAAATCAATTGAATACTTCAAAACTACAGACATTAAAGAAAGTAACGAAATTGAAGCCATTGATATCGTACAGCATGAGCAAAGCAATGTTGCCGTTGTTTCCAAACCAGCCCATATAAAAGTACTACGTTACTTTGCAAAAGAATTTAATGCATTCATGTCTTCTCTGCTGCAAACCTTCGCCCTAATAATGTTTTCTCAGAATGCTTTACAACCTAAACATCATCATAATAAGCAATTAATATTGATGTATCTACTACAAGTTTTGTGTGGATTTCTATTGGCCCAAACGTATACAACAATCTTGACCAGTTTCTTAACAGCCACGATATATGAACCACAATTGAATAGCTACGCTGATGTTATCGCTTCCGCATATTCCATTGAAATGATTGAAAATTTTTTACAATTTTTTCCTACTGATCCACAATTGCGCGCTAAACTGATCTTTCCTCCTTATGATATTCTGCAGCAACATCATCATCAACTCGACAATTCCTCCATACGTTTAACAACACAGTGGAAATATGATTTCTATACTTCTCAGCAATGCTTCCTGCGTATACCACGTGTACGTTTGCTGCAGCATATAGATATCTGGAGCGTTATTAGTGGTTTCATTATGCCGCTTACTTCCCCATATCATGAAGTCATGAATACTCTGGTTTTGAATGCCTTTGAAGTGGGTTTGTCGAAGAAAGCTATGGATGACGTTACTCGAGATGGTCTGGAAGCTGGAATTTTGCATTTCTTTCATGACCATCAAGAGTTATTCAATGCTCTGGACTTATCGTATTTCAGTTTTGGTTGGACTGTACTTGGCATGGGGTTTCTCGTTTCTGGTGTCGTTTTTTTGCTAGAATTGGTTATGTGTAGATTTTTTGAGAAATAATTTACATGCACTTATAATGGTGAAATAAAGATATTTATAATAATTCTAGCTGTGGCAATATTGCCGCCACCCTAACCTTACCTACACGGCGTTGGTCAATCTTTGTTTTATTTTTTCACTGGGGTATTCGCAGAAAATACCACAAATTGCTTTATATCACTTATTTCACAAATATTATTAATAAAAATATGTTATCGGTAAGAGTCCAAAAACATCTAAAAAAATAAAAGTTCAAATGTATCGGAAAATATTAAAACATATTGAATCCATCGGCAAAAATTCAAAAAGTATCGAAAAATATTGAAATACATCGAAGAATTCAGTAAAAATTTAAATATATCGAAAAACTTCTAAAACATCGATAAAACTCCAAAAGTATTGAAAAACATCTGAAATATCGGTAAGAGTCCAAAGCGATTGAAAAATTTTGAAATGGGTAAAAGGCTTGAAGTATAGAAAAACATCTTAAATATTGGTAAAAGTCCAAAAGTATCGAAAAACATTGGAAACCATTTCAGGTGCCCTAGGAAAATATCAATAAAAGATGTTTTTCTTCTAATATGCCTAGATGTTCTTCGTTGTAACTATGAAACCTTCGGGTGACCTTCGAGAACTTACGGGTTTCCCAGAAAATTATCAGTTAAAACTTGTTGATAGGCCGTCATAGATGTTTTTCTCTATTATTTCTAGGTATTCTTTGTTTTGATTATGAAACCTTCGGGCGGCCTTCGCGAATCTTTGGCTTTCCAAGAAAACTATCAATTTAGGCTAGTTGAAAGTTTGTCATAGATGCTTTCCCTTTATTATACCTAGATATTCTTCGTTTTGACAACGAAGCTGACCTTCGTGAACATTCGGGCTTACCAGAAAACTGTTAATAAAGCTAGTAAATAGTTCACCATCGATTTATTTCTTCTAGTGTACCTAGATATTCTTCGTTTTGACTATGAAGACTTCGGATGACCTTCTGGAATGTTTGGGTTTTCCAGAAAACTATCAATAGAAGCTAGTTTAAAAGTGTACCATAGATTTATTTACATAGATATTTTTCGATTTGACAAAGAAGCCTTCGGGTGACCTTCGGGAATTTTTGGGTTTGCCAGAAAATGATCAATAAAGGATAGTTAATTGTTCAGCATAGATTTATTTCCTTTAGTGTACCTAGATACTCTTTGTTTTGACCTTCGGCTGACCTTCGGCTGACCTTCGGGCTTACCAGAATTAAGGCTAGGTAATAGTCCTCCATAGATGTTTTTCTCTAGTATATGAAGGAATACACCCCAAGTGTACCAGCTAAAAATTTGTTTGTCTCCGATTTCGCTCAAATTTGGCAATATAGCAGTTCCAGTGTGGAAGAACAATAATTCGGGAGGATATAGTCCTAGTACCATTTGTTGTTAAAATACAGTGTGTTGAAATTGGTGTTTTTAATCATTTTCATGAAAAGTGTTTTTTCAAAAATTTATAGCTTACACCAAAGTTTGTAAATTGATATATCTAAGTAACTGGTCCCATTTATTTTTAAGTGTTCTTTTTATGAAAAAATATTACTTGGTGGAAAAAAATTTTTTTTTTTTTTGAATAATTTTTGAAAAAATTTTTGAAAAAAAAATTTTTCAATTCAATTTAAACTTTTTCCAAATCAAATAATTAAAATGAATGAATTCCAATTCGAATTGCTTCCCCAACTACCCTATTCTCTAGATTTGTCTCCCAGCGACTTTTACCTGATTGCAGACCAAAAAAAGAAAATTCTCACTGAAAAAAAATTTGCCTCAAAAAAGAGGTGGCTCCGAAAAAATTTCTGTTTTTTGGCCAAATTTAAATCGATCTACAAGAAAGGTATCAAAATGTTAGCGAATCGCTGGAGTGCTTGTATCGCTCTCGAATAAGCCACAGTTTATGAATAAAATCGATTTTGTCCAAAAAAGTTGCTTTTTCTACATTAGACAACGAACTTATCAACCCATGTTTTATATTCCAGTCAAAGTATTAAACAACATTATTGATAAAGGTATATCAAAGCTATTGGCTTGCTTCAATAAAACTTAATAGCCAAATATCATTTCAAAATTCAAATTGTTCTACAAAAATAAACCCGCCCATAATGTCACTATCAAATAACTTTTGCAACATTTCATATGGAAGACAACAAACATTGCATGTTGCATGTAACTACAACTGTGTCGGTGGTCACATATTTTGTGAAAAACAAGTTAACCACCATCACCAACCCACCTACAACTCCATCTCCAACTCTGACTACCAATGACGACGACCTACCAATGAGTTCATGTTACTTTTGCAAGCAAATGAGATACCACAAATTAAAGTCGACAACAGGCCACAAATAAATAGGAAACAAATTACATGGAACAACAACATTTTGTAGTTGGCATTGGCAACATATGGGCTTTTCTAGTTTTCTTCTGATGACGAGCATGTTGTGTATGTGTTGCGCTACTTACAATCTTCAAAATCTATAGTTCTTTTATACCGAACTGCCTATGTTTTCAATATTGCAAAGGTTAACTGATGGATTTTATAGAAAAACTTATGGTGAATTTAGTTGGCTAACTTCTCACTGTGATGAAAACGCTTAATATCTGATGCTTGACGATTTCGCAAAGATTTTTTTTTTGGTTTTTTGACACTTTTTGTTTTGCATTAATTCTAAATTCAAAATTTTTTTCGACCCAACCAACATTTTGATTTCTTTTTTTTTATTCCTTGAGTTTCTTCGTTAAATCCAATGTAAGCTTCATCAAAATTTTTCGAGTTTAAGTTTTCCCAATATTTGTTCACAATTCTTTTATAAAAACTAGATAAAAATCAATTCTTGTGATCCGATGTTATCATTTCGTTTGGTTAAAATTTTTGTTAAAACAATGGAACGTTTTTATGTCCGCAGAATGGGCGATAAGGAGTGGAAATAAAGTTAAAACTAAATTTTTTACTTTATTTCATATTCTTTTGCTAACCTAATATATTTTTCATTTAATTTTTCTGGTCAAAAGCCTTTGAAAATCAGTTCAAACCATAGTGGAATAGATGTTATCCGATTGCAGGGACTCTTGTCCAAGTAAAACCATTATTTACAAGTGACATTACCTCTTTCAGCAAGGCAGGGACTCACTTGAAGACGACCCAGGACGGCAGATCGTTGTGAAAACTCCGAAAATCTTTCAAAAATATTAAAGTGAATAAAGGAGACACAGCTTGGAGAAATGGTTGGAGTATCAGATACAACAATTTTCACAATTCTTCACGATAACCTTGGTATGAATAAATTCCGCGCAAGATTGGTGCCGATGATGTTCACGAAGACTCATAAGAGAAAAAAAAAAAAAAAAACTACGAGTGAAGTATTCTAGCGAGTGCGAGCGTCAGACTACCTCATTTACAACAACTTAAAGAAGGCAATCTAGCAGGACATGTCAAAATCCTGGATGTATTCTGGGACACACCATGTCTTTCAGTCTCCGATAAGTTATGCAAAAAGTTTGTATTCTCTAAAAAATTCCAAGTAGGCATCAATGACCGCGCCGAATGGAGGAGGAAAAATATAAATGATGGGTCCAAAATGGATGATGGCAGCGCAAGAGCTGGAGTCGTGGGGCCAAGATTTCAAAAAGCAGTTGCAATGGCAAAAGCATCTTCCATTTTTCAGTCGGAGGTCCACACTTTAGGGCGCCAGAGAATGTCTAAGAGGGGCCACTTCCGGCACCGACATACACATTTATTCGAGCAGTCAAGCGACTATAAAAGCATTAATGTCTCTTCAATGTACTCAAAGCTTTTCTGGGAGTGTTTTTAACTTCTTCAAGTCATATCCAAGAGGAATGATGTTACTCTAGTCTGGATACCAGGGCACGGGGGGTATGAAGGCAATAAAAGGGCAAATTTTTTGGCCAAGAGAGGCGCACTCAATACTTTCATAGACCCTTAACCCTTCTGCGGACAACAGATTTAAAAATTTTCGGGAATGGGAAGAAAAAAGCCTCACCGACCGCTAGAGAGCCTGAGAATTCATATGGCAAGCGAAAAGGTGCATCAACATAAAACGTGTTAAGGAAAAAGCTGTTGTAAATCTCAGCAGAAAAGATATAAAAACATACAGTGAAATAATGACAAGTCACTGTAAACTCAATGACCACCTAAAAAAGATGATTTCGGTAGACGATGATTCATGTAAACTCTGCTTAGAGGACTTGAAAACCACAGACCATGTACTATGCACTTGCCTTTACCTTGCCCTGGTGCCGAGATTTTAGATCCAATTGATATAGGTAAAATTAACCTCACGACAGTGACAAGATTTATAGATAGTCTGAAACTGTTCTGATAGGGAAAGAGGCTGTACAAAAGATCTTTCAGATCGCAGTGCAATCCAGAGCTTTCAAGTAAAAATAATAATAACCGGAGAATATTGCGTTTCAATCAAGAAAGTTGTTGGAGAAAAAAGAAGGGGAAAATTGACCAAAGATGTTTTTTTTTCTGCACAAGAATGAGACTGTTCAAAAAAGCCTTCGACTTGCAGAAGTTGTGCTTCAAAATGACCTATATCCAAACTTGAAAAAACTTTGTGCGAAGAAATTTTCAAATGATGAAGAAGTGAAGAATTCGGTTTCAGTTTTTTTTTTTTTTCAGACTGAGATTTTTTTTTTCGGAGGTAAACATAAAAGAAAGATCAAAGAAATGTATTAGGATGGCAGAAAATATTTTGAGATGGAAAAATAAATTTTTTATTAAAAACGTCTTTAAGTTTTTATTTGTTCCAACCAAAAATGTCATACACATTTTTAAAAAAAAAAAAAAAACATTTAAAAATATTTTCGACATCAAATAAACATTATTTCATAGATTACATGTAGCGGAGTATCTAGTTATGTTGAGCCTACTCTAAGATTATTTTCCTTTCCCCGGCAACAAGGATCTAAATTTTCTATGGGTGCACCCTTAAAGTTTGGAAAAATGCGGTTTTATGTTTGGGAGAAATGTTTGGCAGGCAAGTTGAAATTCCAATCAAGGAAAAAACAACCACCCTGGTAGCAATTCAAAAAGTTATGTTCTTTAAAACACAAAAACTATAACGAAATGAACAAAAAATTAGAAATTCACTGAAGAAAAAAAAAAAAAAAAGATTGTAAGAGTTATGTATGTCTCAAGATTTTTTTGGATGATAAAAAATTTTAAATCATTATTCTATATATTTGTGAATATACGTGCATGTATAATAAATAATAAATCAAAAGTTAAAGCCAAAATAAATAAATATAAAATTGTGGGTTACATCGATTTAATGCCAAGAGCATTAAATGAATTTGCAATAAATTAAAGTAAATTACGAGCAAGTGCCTCACTTGTAATGAAGGCTACTAGAGCAAAGGGTGAAATGCCAGCCAGGAATTTGCTTATTTCTAAGGCACGATGATGTCGTTATTCTAAGATGCTGGTTGACCAACTTAAAGGTTTTGCACATAAAAAATTTATGAAGCCTAATTGAAAGCGCAATTCGATCATAAAAATAATTAAAGGCCATAGGTACAACAGCTGCGCTGAATTGTAAATCAATTGACTTAATTTACTTGAAGTACATTTGCAGTGAGTTGAATGGAGTTAAGAATTTGCGTGGTATTAAAGAGTATTCTTTGCGAAATTTAAGAGAATTAAGTGGTAAAATGATTATAATTATTTGTAGGAAGAAATATTGTACAGTTATTTTTATAATGAAATTTTTATGACGATTTTATCGTAACAGCGTAATATGCGATGCATTAGACTTCCTGTGTTTGATCTTCGACTATTTCAAAACTTTTCTTAACCCTTGGCTTTTACAGCAGTTTTCGGGAATCTCAGAAATTTTAGATTTTTTCAATGTTTTTCTACTGAATTTTTGTTTGTTCTTTTCTAAAAATTTTTAGAATTTTCAATTTTAATTCACAGAGTTTTTTTACTCTTCTTACATTTTTCGACATACTACGATTTAGCGAATATTTTTCGCCATTTGGTCATTCTTCGAGTTGAATTTGTTTTTAGTTTGTCAACATTTTGAATTTGTTTCTAAGCTATCTTTAATTATTTTCTGGCTTTTACAAATTTTTTTAGAAGGCATAAACATATGTAGACATTAAACATCATTGCACTCTACTGAGAAAATGTATCAGCGCCACCTAATGTAAAACGAATCAACACAGTAGATACAGCATAGCACGGTACAAGAGCTAGAATCGTAGCTACTGAACTTTTTACGAAACTGCTAGAATATCGAGATGGTTTTTGCATAGCAGAAAGTACATTCTAAATATGTAAATTAGACTGATTCAAAAAAATCGAAGGTTTTCAATACCTCGATTTTACAATCTAATTGTCTTCATTAAGCCGAAAAATGAAGCCCCAAAAAATTTCAGCTCGATCTAAGCATTTTAACTGGTCGCTCAACGAGCATTTTGATTTCACATTTGAATAAAATTGAAAAATTCATTGATTTTACCTATTAACTAGTGTAGGTCACTACAGAGAGATGTTATGAGACTACGTGTTTTTATGCAAAATTTTATTACCTTTCAGAATCCGGCTTCAGAATTAAGATTGGTGGCTTATTTCGGGAGCTGTGAGCAAATTAGTGTCGAAAAACGTGGTTTTTGCGTAAATCGTAAATCATATTTACATTCAATCAAAATGCTCGTTGAGCGACCAGTTAAAATGCTTAGATCGAGCTGAAATTTTTTGGGGCTTCATTTTTCGGCTTAATGAAGACATTTAGATTGTAAAATCGAGGTTTTGAAAACCTTCGATTTTTTTGAATAAGTCTAATGTAAATATTGCTGAATTCAATGAGAATGTTCCAATTATCACCGCCGACAGACTGTATAATAGAAAGATTCTGGTCGATCTTCACCAACTGAGTTGAATCTTTTTGGAATTTTACTTTAATCAGTTTTACCTATGGGCCTTGTCACAAGAATGTTGAGATTTTCGATCTTAAAAGAAGGACAGACTCAGAAAATTGCTTCGGTTGCTGTGTTCCAATTATGATAATTTATTCCTTGGAATGTGCAGAATTTGTTAAGATTTTGAGTGCCATTAGTACTACTTCACCATCTTCAATCAGAGGAGCAATTTTGAAAATTCAAGCGATTTGAAAAATCTCGGAAAACCTGAATTTTTTTCTTAAAATTTCTATATGAATTATGGCATAAACGGCCCACAGAGAGACCGAAGCTGTGAGCATTTTTATGAACTCGTATGTTTTAAGCCTCAAAATATGAAAATCCAAATATTTTTGGTTCATTTATAGTTTGATTGCAGTGCAATAAAAGTGAAGTTGAAGTGTCGACAATTGAACAAAAAGTAAAGACAACTTTGTCAACAGAATAGTCAATAACTGTTAAGTTGATTAAAGACATTTTAAAAATTATTTTCAAGCTTGCAACGAAACGCCATAAGCTGAAAAAATCGGGAACGATAAGATTTAAACAATAGTTCTTCTTTTTTCAATATTTTTATGATGTTTTTAACATTCACCGACATTTCAGCATTTTTAGAATAAGTATATCGATACGTCCAACGTAAAAGTTGATAACTCGAAAATCGTAATTTTGAGTAATGAGCATTTTTGTATTTTAATTTTTTTTTTTTTTTTGTATGAAAACCTATATAAAATAAATTTAGGTTGTGACTTCAAAAATAGAGCTCAGGCCTTCAAATTTCAAGCTAGAGGTACCAAAATTTGACACAAGATGGAACCAAATGTGTGAATTTCGAAAAACGCTGCCCCGTAAAAGTTGGTAACTCAAGTTACTTTTACGTTGCAGGTATCGATATCAACATTTTCGATTTATTAAACATTTTCAGATGTTGTTTGGTAACCTTTTCAGTATCACTGCGGAAATCTGTGGTGTGATTGGTTTTGCACGGAGACATAGAAATATTGTGCTGGATAATAAGTGGGATAGCGCCATCTAAAAAATTTTTATTTAATATATAGACATGATGGGGAAACGTTGGTTTTGTCGGATTTCCATTTTTCTAAAGTTGTGACTTACTTTATATCAGTACCTAAACTTTGGAGCATATTATTTTGTGCAGTTTTTCGACTTTTTCACAATTTTTCGAATCCATCAACATTTTTCAACTTTATCAAATTTTTCGAATTCATCCAAATTTTTTGAGCTAAACAACATTTTTCCGACTTTATAAACATTATCAACTTTATCAATATTTTTGGATTTCATCAACATTTGTCGACTTTATCAAAATTTTTCGAGTTTGTCAGTTTTTGCGAGTTTTTGGACATTTTTAGATTTTATTAACATTTTTCGAAGTTCAAATCATTTTTCGACATAATCAAAATTTTTTGGTTTTACGTGTACCAACAATTTTCGACACTATCGAAATTTTTTAACTTCTTCTGCATTTTCGTCTCTTTTAAAATTTTTCAACTAAGTATATCAAATTTTTCGACTTCATCAACATTTATAAAAATTTTCAACTTTATCAACATTTTTGAACTGTATCAAAATTTTTCCACTTCATCAATATTTTTCAACTTTATCAAAATTTTTCGACTTTATCAACTTTTTTCAGACTTTATCAATATTTTTTGAATTAAAATGCATTTTTCGGATTACATCAACATTTTTTGGTCTTAGCAACATTTTTGGTTTTATAAACATTTTCGGCATTAACAACATTTTTTGACTAGTTCATCGTCTTTATCAACATTTTTCATATTTAACATTTTTCGACTCCTCAAAAATTTTGATATTTTTCTACTTGTTTAATATTATTCAACTTTTTCAGTATTTTTCGGCTCTTATTTTCAATCACTCACACTAATCATCTAAATTCTTTCAAACAGTGCTTCGCAGACAAACTCTGTAACTATCATTCCACCCAATTTTACATGCGAAGCAAATTGCCGCTGTCGACTATGAAATTACTATAAATTTTCAGCTTCAAAAGGACCACACGACTGCTCATACACAACTTATGGCAATTAATCATTCATCACATTTTTGATAGTCATCTGTGGTACATAAAAATTCATCCACGTATTGCCGTATTTTTTATGTTACAAAGCAAACTCGTTTGCTTTAATTTTACAGAAAAAAAAAGAAAAGAAAAGGACCTGTACAGCGCAAAAAAAATCCTATTTTTATGAAGATGTGCATAACAATTAGCCAGCAAAATGGTACAAACTGACAGCAACAAAGCAGCATTTTCAGTCTCGTGGCAACACAAAAGAAAGTCACTTACACATGTGACAAAGCGGTAACAGCAACAGAAACGGGGCAACACAACGAACACCAACAACATACTCGAGGACATGAGTGTCGAGTGACCAAGAAGAGAAAGAGTGAAAAAAAAAAAAACGAAAATCAACCATATGAACATCAACATTCATATGTCAACACAATGTATGCACTAACGAATACCAGAGCACATACACGTTAGCGCGTCACTCACTTACACAAGCACAATGAAATCTGTCATAGACATGTGTGTTCAAGCAGAAGGACAACCGACCGACCAACATATGAACATGTAAGTTAACGTTGATCCTGTGTGCGGCTGATATCCTTTTAATTATATGTATTCATATATGGCTAAGCCACGACTCTCTTAAACGCAATGCCGTTGACAAACGCGTTCATAGAACCATCAACCCATTACAGTCTGCCTGAACTACTAGAACTAATTGTTAATACCTAATAGGAAACATAGTTTAAGAGTTAAAGAGAGAGGCAAAAGGATCTTAAGCCAGAGAACAAAAAAACTGTACTTGAAATATTCAAAAAACTTCTAGAGTCTAAGGATACATCGGTTAAATGGAAAAGTAAAGGGTCTTAAGGACAAAACATTAACGCTATAGTTAATTAGTAATATGTCTTATTCCCGTCTAATCTCTTTGCAGCAATATTTGTCATTCATATTGACTAAGTTTCTTTGAGATTGAAAAGAAAGGCCGTGTACTAACGCCATATTCTCGAAAGATCTCAAAACAGTCTTTGAATGTGGTCGGTCTAACTGGATCGAATTCAATGCTATCATGACCTAATATTGTTTATTGTCTTAAAGACGAGTTGATTGCCCTTCTACATCCGCAACTCTTGACGTTTCAATCATATCAATTCAAGCTGACTTGACTTGAACAGATAATGAATTCGGAGTGCCGAAAGAAGCGGTCAAACGCTTTGGTTAGTTAGAACGGTATAAGAAATACTGAACTCCACTTGATCGTCGAAATCCATCTTGCTAATATAAGAATAAAGCTAGAGTTCTTCGCACATCTGGGTCGGAGCTTCGGAAATTACCTTTGAGCTAATAGGCATACTTCAACTTTGTACGATGAACTTAGTAGAAGATGCGCATTTCCTCCAACGACTTCCTCGAACCACATCGCTTCTTTGGGTAGAGAAATTAATGAGCTGATTCCATCAATTCGTACAATTGCTCGCAGCACTTAATCGTCTTATCATACCCATTTTTATTGCGCTGCAACGGGTTTTAGTATAACATCACATAAACTGAATAATTGGATTTTTTTTCGGCACTTCTCTTTTTTTCTCCATACCCATTTATGTACATATATGCCAGCTAACGCTTAGCACACACTAAGTGATATGAAGTGGAGCAGAATTCAGACCAGGCAGAATTGTGCCTTTCCTATTGCTACCGGTTGTCATCCTACAATGAACCGGGACTCCTAAAGGTCCAACAGTATAATACTCTTCTAACGCATCAGTTCTTACTGGCCTATTACAAACCTGCCCATTCTTCTTATGGGATTGTTACTAAGCCACTTCCACATAGGTGTATTAAGTCGATTATGGACTCTAAATGCTCTGCATCGCTACTTTGCTATTGACGCGGTATCACTATACCTAGTACCCAATGTCCATCAACCTCATGTGCTACCGTGCTCGTATAGTTGAGGGAACCGCAGATGAGTGCCCATTATGCGGTAGTAGTTCTTTCCACCTATTCAATTGTTCCTTCCGTCTCACCAATAGACTTCTGATCCCGCAAATTTGAAGCAACCCGCTTTCTGGGCCTCTGAGATTGAGATTGACTTATTTTCAATTTTTAGTCATCCACCTGCACATACTAGAAGGTGAAACGAATAATTATTTCACTGATTTATGAACACCCCGACCTCATATTTCTTTCGGTACAGGTAGATTTCAAAGCATATATGGATAAAGCGTTAAACATGTTCATTGGTCTCTAAAATGATGATTCCAAAGAAATCGACAGTCCGTGTATGGCTTAAAATAAAGAAATCCTTTTTAATCCTTTTACGACTTCCCAAATCTAGGTTTTTCCTCTCTAATGACCTTGGGATAATTCGGACAAGAGGACGTGCTACCTCCCATATAAGCAAAAGCTTCAGAACGGTATACTGAAAGCATTTTTTGAGATAATCGAACTAAATTTTGCTCAGACTTTAAGAACTATAAATGCAAGCTCTCAAAGAAAACTGGGTGAAATCGGACAAGAGGAAGTGAATCCTCCCAAATAAGCAAAAGCTTCCAAATGCTATGCAGAAAGAGTTTTTTAAGACAATCCAACTAAATATCGCTTAAATACCAAAGACTATAAATGCTCGCTCTGAGCTAAAACTAGACGAAATCAGACACGTTGAAATCGGACAAGAGGGCGTGGATCCTCCCATATAGGCAAAAGCTTCAAAACGCTATAATGAAAACGTTTCTTGAGATAAGCCAACCAAATTTCACGCAGACACTAGAAACTATAAATGAAAGCTCTGAGCAAAAATTGGGTGAGCTCTGACAGGAGGACGTAGCGCATTTTTTAAAATACTGCAATGTAGGGTATTTAATGTTGGGCCAAGCCAAGTTTTGAATTGAGTTTAAATTTGCGCTTCTAGTTGATGGAACGCAGGGTGTTAATGTTGTGTGAATCAGATATTCTTTTGTGCCAAAGACCGACAACGGTACAGAAGTAAAAACAGTTTTGTCCGTCGCGACGGTCAATAACTAAGGAAGATTCCACTGTATATACAAAAACTTAAATACCAAGAAGCAGTAAGTGCCCCCTAAATGTCATTGACAAATCAAAGCAATCGTATGCCATCTCATTCACCACTGCCAGAACTGGATCTTTCACTCATGGTATTTCCACATGGGACTATGACCTAGGCTTCTGTGTGCCTTTAAATACATTTTTGCATGGTCAACGCATTGACGTGCGAGCCAGATGCAGCAGCAGTGGTGATTCATAAAATAGGATCCTTTAGTACTCGTACATAGTTATGATTTCTTTGCACTTTTTTTCTATTTATTGTGGGTGGTATTGCATTATTCTCGTCCATCAAGCGATATGTGTTATTCAATCACTAGTCAACGTTTTCATTGAGCAATAACAATATGTTGCTGATGCTATTGCTGCGAAAAAAATACATCACTGATATTCCACCAGTGATGACAACAAAATCACACCATCATACACCATAACATTTTCATTGCATGGCTTGTCACAATCCATAAATCATGCACACCTGCTGAGTTGTTTTGGCCAAATGAGTGTGTGTATGAGGTATAGAGTTTCGCATACATAGATACCACAGATCAAATTGTGTGCCCTACAGGTATGAGCTTGAAGAATTGTGAATGACACAACAAACTGTTGTATTTTACTTTGTGAGTATGTACTTAGCTAGGAAATGTATCTGTGAGATGTTTGGGAAGGCAATGATTGAACAGAGCCTATTTATATGATATTCTTATTTAGTTAAATTGAAATTTTTCTTTGTATTTTTTATTGATTTTTACACAGAGTCAGTCCTAGTGAAGTGTGACCAATCTGGTTTGTAAAATGAACGCAAGTTTAGAACGGCTCTGTTTGGAGAGACATTTTTGATTCAAAATTTGAGTATTTTATTTTTTGTGTGTCAAAAGAGTGGAAGAGAAAGACACAGAATATATAAAACACAACAAAAAATTTGTTTAATATACAAATTTTACATGTCTACATCAAAGAAGTTCGTAGCCTGATGTGCTAAGGAGTTTATAATTCATATATCTCTGGACCCCATGGGCCTTAAGTTCAAATCCTAGCATATGTGTTTTTTTTATTTCAATTAAGAAAATGGTTAGAAGTAGAACATTTTTTTCGCAATTCTATGAAAAGCTTCAGCACGCTTACATCCAAGGGAATGCAATATTAAAACGGGTATTACGCAGAGTATCGCTTGTTGCTGAAATGCAGCACTTCAAGAATCTTCCTTTTGAAGTGTGTTATCCTCTTTCGCATTTTAGAGCATAAGGTTTGTGTGTTAAATGCGCGCTTGTAATAGTAATTATATTCTACATCCAGGGTACATTCATATTGTCCTTCCGTTTGTAACGCGGAGAAGGAGGCGTGGCAAGTATGGAAAAGTACATATATTCTTGATCAGCATCATCATTTGAGTCTATATAGTCATGTCCGTCTACCACGCCCCCTTCTCTGCGTTACAAATGGAAGGACAAAGTGAATATACCCTGAGCGTAGGGTATAAAAAACCTGGTAGCAACCTTGAAATTTTTTGTACAATTTCAAAAAGTTTATCTGAGCAGTTCTGAAACTGAAAATTTCAATTTAGTCAAAAAACATAAGAATTAAATAAAATTTTCGAAAAAAGCTAGGTGTTTATACTGGATTTTTGAAAAGTTTGTTTAAGTATTTTGAGACCAAACTTTAATTTTTTTTTATACTACATAAATGATTTATGCAAAACTAACACAAAAAAAAAAAAAAAAAAAAAAAACAGGGTGCCGAAAATTTTTTACAATTTTAAAAAAATTTATCTGAGCATTTCTGAAATCAAAAAGTTTAAATTTAATAAAAAAAAGTAAGAATTATTTAAGATTTTCGAAAATAACCAGGTGGTAACCCTAAAAATTTATGTTGGATTTTTGAAAAATTTATTTAAATTTTTTATTAAACATACACACGGAGAAAAATACGCATCATAATTTTTACTCCACTCGGCTAGTCGAAAAATTAAAGTAATCAACACTAAATTTCAAGTATAATTTACCTTACGTCTGAACTATTTGATGGATCCCTCACGTCATATGTACAAATAAAATGTAGTTAAATAATAAAGGTATATTTACATTAAATTTCGTTAATTTTACTTTATGTAGAGTAATTTATACTTTCAGAAAAAAAATGTATGACCATTTCGAATTTATAATTCTATTCAAAATCACTTTATTTTTTTTCACGCACAAAAATGAGTGTCATAATTGTCACCTTACTCGAGTAAGGTAAATATCATAAAAATATAAAATCATTTTGACTTTTATAATTTTAGTAAAAATTTCTATTTTTGGACAGACATTTTCTTTATATATAAATTTTTTTGCTTCTACATCACATGCGTGAGCAGCGCAGAGGATATGTATCTGACTATCATACGGAAGGGCCAGGGTTCGTACCCCAGCGACGCGTCGCGACGGTCAGCTAATTTTTTTTTTTTTTGTTTTTTTGTTATTTGAACTATACAGTAAGGTAAATATCACGCCAATTTTTTCATAAAAATTACTAGCAAACATACATTCTGAATTGACTAAAAAAATAAGGTGAAATATATTTCGGTGTAAAGTTGTCACAATTCTGACTTGAAATTCTGGTAAAATTTATGAGAAATAAAGTAGCAAGTACTATTTGTTTTCTCCGTGCACTCTTTACAAAAACCAACAATGTCTTACGTGTATAAGCTTTATTAAAAAACAACGTATTATGCGAAATGGGTAAATTAAGTGCACTAAGAAGCTGTTAGGGATAGGATGGAGAATGACTTTTTAGCACTTTATGTTATAATTTCACAGTCACATAACTATTAAGGATTATTTTATTTTTAGGCTATTCGTATAGACCCTCTTGTTAAATATCTTTATTAACCCTTTAACTGTTTATGTCGAGTATACTCGTCGTGAAGATTAAAAAAATCGCATTCGTATTATTATTAAACGGATCAACTGTAATTTTTTTTTTCCTGAAAAAGGGCAAATAAAGATCTTTTAAAAAATGTACATTTTAGAATATTCGTTAGTCTGGCAACCTTATTTATTTTAATTCACAATAGCTGAAATAACAAATTCTGTGGAACTACCGTTACAAAACGATTTTATGTGTTTTTTTTTATCAATGAAATAAATTTTGTTTGTTAACAACGAATAAAAATATATATTTTTTAAAAAACCAACACGCAACTTTTGATCATAATTGCCTACTTTTATACGCAGAAACATTTTACTCTGTTTACGTCGAGTATACTCGTCTTCGATGGAAAATAACTAAGCAGGCAGAAAAAGTTTTTCGAAACAAAATTAAACAGTTAAAGAGTTAAATAGTTAAAATATTAAATTTAAAAATGATTATGAGCGCCAGGACATTGAATGGTATATTTTTTGTTTTGGAGAATCACCCACTATACAACTTTTACTTGTTTTTTATTCAGGTGTGCCTCAAAAAGTTCCAAATATTTTAGTGTGCCGTCAACCAAAAACGTTTGGGATACACTGCTCTAAATTATGAGGTAACGCATTAAAGAATTTTAAGGGAGCCAGCTGCAGCAAAGGGTTAAATTTATGTGGCAAATGGTTACTGGTATGTTTAAAATTTTTTTGAATAAAAATATTTCCAAAACACCCTATAATGATGTGCTTAAACATCCCTGCACTCCATACAGAGAACAAGAAAGAGCACAGTGTTATTTCACGCTCAGCGCGATGTGTGAATGAAAAAGTTATATGACAAAATAACTACCATTGCTATCTGGCTCATTTTATCTTATAAGAAAAACATTATTACGAGTATCCAAAGTGTTTACTCACTCACACAATGCACAACTAATGGAACCAAACAAATCGCAGTACTATACCCATCTTGCTCTAACTTGACAACAACTAAAATTGCAATAATAAACAAAACATATAAAAACCTGTATATATATATGTAATGTTGTACTGTGTTGTAGAAAATGCCGTAAAGCCAACGTCGCAGTAGCAGCGACGGCGATGTCGGCGAGCTGCAATGTTTTTCCTCCATTGGTTTTTTATTGCGTTTCAAAATTTTCTCATAAGAAATGGGGAGACTGCTGACTTGCATTTGCTCATTTTCATGCTCTTATGCTGCAAGAGGCATTCTCATTTATTTTCATTGTTGTATTGACAGCGGCATAAATCAAAGACCCCCCGAATAGACTTTGAGCATTTTGGAGCACACACCAATACAAAACAAAACTAAATTGCTGAGAGTGTGCACGAGAGGAGAGTGAGCCAGTTGGAGCTACATTTGTGCTCCATTCACAAACGAAAAAAAAAATAAAAAAAAGTATGCGTGTGTGCTATGCCGCTCTGGCTGAAAGCGAATTGAAGGAAGTTTGTGCAGCGTTTTCTTGTATGCTGTGCGATTGAGTAAATCAGTTCGGTTGCGACCGTTATTTTGTAAAGAGCTAAAAGCGGAAGTTGATTTGTAAACCAAGTGAAAAATAAAGTCTTTAGCAGCGTCTTTTTAATAAATTGTTTTTGTTTGTATGAAATCAATGAAATTAATGAAAAAAAAAGCAATTTTGTGCTATAAATTAAGTGTAAAAAAGAGGAAATGAAAGGATATCAATAAAAAGCCACTAAAACACCGTTAAAATCACTACATACATGCATATGTATGTATGTAATTCCTTTTATTCGTGCGGGTGTGTAATGCAAAATAATTTATAACGTCTCGTTTGTAAAAAAAACACTTTACAACAACAACAAGAAACGACTGCCTGACTCACGTGGTCCTGCGACGTCAAAATTAATGCCATTTTACAGTGTCGTGTGTGTCGACGAAGACGAAGTCTGAGTGCCCGCCGCTTAACTCCTGGTTGGTGTTGTTCTCTGTTGGTTCTTTGTTTTCGCCTAACGTAAACGTAAACGCGAGTGAATAATTTAACGTCTACGTTATTTTGTGTAGAAAACACGTAATGAAAGTCAGTCAAAGTTGATGATAGTGGAAATTGAAAGCAAAAAGTAAAAAAGTCTTTAAACGCAAAAATTTCAAAGTTAACGTTTATCAATTAATTAATTAGTTTTTAACAACAATAACAAAACAACAAAAAAAAAAAAAAAAAACAACAACAATAACAATAGCCGCAAGTTAAACGAATTTTATTTAATTAAGTTGGTCATAATCTTCCATCAAATTCGTTAGCGCGGCAATAGAAAAAAGAAATAAAAAGTGGATTCGTTTTAATTTGAAAAAAAAACCTTCAAAAGTGTAGAAAAACCCTTAAACCTTAACATTAAGTTTAAATAGTAATGTTATAAAAGAAATAATCAAAAAAGGTAAAAAAATTTTAAATCTTTATTAAATTAATTTAATCTGAATTTTGTGGAGAATACGATTAAAGTGGTGCTAAGTTTCGACTTTAAGTTCTTGGAGAATTTTTTTTAAATATCGCTTTGATTTCAAATTATCAAGTGTTTTAGTAAAAAATGTGCCTTATTGCCTTCTTTACGATTGCTTGAAAAATTTTTAAACCAAACTGATATTAGTCGAAAAATTTGTGTACTTTCCACCACTTCCGGAAATATCCAACCAATGTGGTTAATGTGTTGCTTGAATGTGTTCCTTCCCATGTAACAACAATAAATTGGTATGCTGAACTTTAACGTGGTCATATAAAATTGTCCCAAAAAGCGAAGACATTTACCAACTACAACATATCAATGGTATTGAAGTTCCAACTGTGACTCTGCGTGAAATTTTCGATTTCACGGGCTAATTTGATATTCGTTTTTAATTCAAAAAGAAATGCCGCAATCTTTGATAATTTAGGAAAAATTTAACTTAGACATTTTAACGTTTGTAAAAGAAAAATACCAGATTTTATGCATTATTTCATAACTGCGAATGAGAATTGAACCGTTTACGATGATCCTTAATTGAAAATTGGAATATTTACAAAGTTCTGTATCTGCATGTTCAGCTCCGAAGCAGATAAAATGCACCGATCGGTAAAAATGAAAACAGTTTTTGGGGAAAGAAAAATGTCTAAATGATTATCTTGGAAAAGGTGAAGCTGAACTTCAGATGGATACTTAAAATTGTTAAAAAAAGCCTGGCTTAAACAAAAAAAAAAATGCTCATCAATAAAATACAAGTGTTTTGGTAATGGTGACAAAAATTGAAGTCGTTTACTAGAGGTTTGGGTGGCCTCGCAAACGCCAAACTACACCAAAAGTGCAATTCAGAGGCCTATAGCAAACGAGATCAAGTTACGCAAGTGGGGATGGATTGGTCGCACTCACCGAAAACCACACAGCGATGTTTGTCGCCAGGCCCTTGAGTGAAAACCACATCGCAGTAGAGGAAGTGGTAGACCGAGAACCACTCGAAAAAGGTAGCTAAATAAGGAAATCCAAGAATCCAGAAAGTGAAAGCAAGAGGCAAGAGATAAAATTAATCGCAATGTATCGTGACAAATGGAGACTTATCATTTTGGGCCTATGTTACAGGAGAATACACATGCCAGAGCTAAAGAGATGATTTTGTAACCTTATTCAAAAACAGAACGTTTTCGCTATGCTTAAGCAACAAAGACTACAGTAGTACCGCTTTTGATTTAATCGATCGAAATTGCATCAAGAATTAAAAGAATAGCTGAGTGCTTCAAATCCGGAAACTTGCTGATTCTTTTTAACATGTGTCAGGTGTACGAAATTTTGGAACAAAAGATATATGAATCGGGGAAAATATTGGAGAGAATTTAAGGAACTAACAAATTTAATAGCAAATTTAAACCAATTGCATGAAATTTATCATAACTGTGAATGAGAGTTGAATCCGTCCAAGAGATGTTTACAAGAGTCGAAACTGGATCGAAGGTAAACGATGCTAACTAAAAGCGACCGGTCGAAAAAAAAAAACTGATCAAATCAGGAACAGCGTAAAATTCGTAGTTTCGGTGCTCGTGAAATTTAACGAAATGAAATACGAATTACTTGAAATTCTTCTCGTTTCGGTTTCCTATGACTATCATCTTTTCAGAAAACCAAATAATTTCGTAGTGGAAAGCGACTTTTGTGAAATAAAGAAGCTATAGCAATTTTGCAAGTCTTCAGAACTCACTCTTCAGAGATGGAAAATAAATATGTCAGAAGCACTGTGCTATAACGAACTCGAACTTCATATGGCAACAAACCATATCCCCATCTCCAGAGAAATTTGTCTATCTGTAACTTGGTGGAACCCGCAGGAGCAGAAGAATACTCAAAACATCGAGTCGCTGAAAGGTAGAAAATCACAGGCGGCAAATATGGTCGCTATGTTACACAACGTCTGTACAGTCATAGAGCAACTCTTTTTAATGCGGTTCGTCAAATTTCGGGGAAATTCGGGTAGCATTTACTATACTGTTCATGAATCAAAAGTCAACACTTGGCATCCCTTGAATCCTACTTTTTCCAGAAGTTTTGTATCTTATAAGACACTATTGTGTCTACAATTTATGCCATTGCGTTTTGTTCCTTTTTTATTTAGGGGTTTTTGTCGCAACAAGTTAAATAACTCGCGAAAAGTTATTTCATTCAGTAGGTCAATTTATTTCTCTCTAGTAGGAAAATTTGTATCACCTTTGTAAACTTTTGAAAAATTTAAATCTTTGTTTCTTCAAAATAGTGAAAGGTTAATCCCTTGCTTTGCAGGTGTGGAATTTATGGTGTTTTTACAATTCATGAACAATGTTTTAACACATTTGAAATCATAATACTTACGCTTTGTCTGTCTATCGTCATTGACAGCAATAAATTTACTAATTAGCCAAAAATTTTCGATCTATGAAAGATAATTGCTAGTTAAAAAATGTAAGTAACAACAAAACTTTAGTTAAAAGTCAGTTCGAGGTTAATCAAAATGTATGCTTATCTACTAAACGAACCAAATCTGATACTCTGATTTATTTTTTTTGTAATACAATTATTTTTAAATGTTTATGTCCACTATAATTAAAAAATAAAAGAATGCTACTCCGGGTAAATGGCCTCCACAATACTCATCTTTACTCACGGTGACTAGATAGTACATTTGATTTTTTTTTTTCAATATTTCCCCATTTCACGCTTTTATTGCTCCAGCGATCACTTCTCTGATGTCTTCAGATGGTCACATTTCCGCTTTTTTTGAGGATTTCACTATGTATATTGTTTGAAGCTTGAGTTCCGTTGGTGATTTGTAAGATGATGGGAACTACTTAGTTGGCTTGTGGTTTGAAGTTTAAGAGATTGGCTTGGTAAATGGTAAACCAGAAGATCTGGTTTCACATTTGAGTTGAAACTAAAGAGATGCTGGTATATTTTCTTGTGGCGCTTCTTGGCGCACTCCAAGCTCGGAGTCTTGATTAATTTAGAAGGAATGAGACTTAAAACACTCAAGCTTTCCAAGTGTCCTTCGCGTTTGTTCGAGAAGTTTCGTGTTGATTTTGCGTTTATCAGCAGAGTCGCTTTATAGAGGAAAGTAGAGCGCTATGGCATGATAGAATAAAAGCTGTGCAGAAAATCTCTTTTTCCGTTTTAAACCCATAATTATAATGATATTAACTATTGGATTTTTATTTTCTTGTGAATCATTTAACGCACAATTTAATTTTATTCGTCAAATAAAAATTTTAATTACAATTCATTGATTTATTGTATAACATTGTAATTCTTCCTTAATAATTTTAACCTTCTGCAATATTTTGCGCAAAACCATAACAAAACAAACAAAAGACTCAAAATAAACATGCAACACTTTAATAATAAAAAATTCATTCTTCATGCTTGGCAGCACTGCAAGCGACGCAATGCAATTTTTTTGTTGTATTTTTTGTATTGCAAGTAGAACAGCAATACACAAACTTCATCTTTTATTGCACTGTTCATCCATATATCTTCAGTGTAAAACTACACAATACAACAAAGAAGATAAAACTATGGAAAAAAACAAAAACCGCAACGGCTACGACAGCTGACTATTTTTGCCGCGGTCGATCCAATGTCTTCAAAATCTTCCATAATTCTGCAGAATTGCAAAATTCTTGTTTTTTCTTGTTTTTGTTTTATTATTCCAAAAAGACGTTTTTGTTTTACTTTTGTTGTTAGTCATTTACAGAAACAAAGCTATTCTTTTTACAAGCTCGCCTTTTGAATAATGTATATAGAGTTGCCATGTGGCCGGTTTAAATTTAATTCTGGAATTTTCGGTACATTGGATTTTGGCTGCGAACATATGCAAGTTGACGGTTAAATTCCTTTAAGAGGTCCAAAAACTCATTACTCATCTACCCCAAAAATTAGACCAAACTAAACACTAAGTTGCTGAAGAAGAGATAAAAACGTTTCGATTTACTTACTCGAAAATTATTTGTTACTGATCAAAGGAATGGCATTTGAGTAAAATAGCATAAACGCATATTCGATGTTACCTATAATTGATCATATCTCATAAACAGATACAAAGGCTGTGGCAATATATTTAAGAATCGTAGAAATACCATGTAACTTTCATAGTTGTGACTAGTCAATTGTTGAGGGACAGGTTAATTGGATTAACCAATCATGAAGTAAGTCCTCATTCGAGCTAAAAACTATGAGTGCTTTATAAAAATTAACAAAAAACCCCATGCCTTATTGTATACTTTCATCTAAAAATTCCGTTGGACTAGAAGCTTAGAAAAAATGTTCGTAAAATATATGCTCGAGTCCTTAGTGCCAGTGACCAATTATCCCAAATCCTTTTGACCCATAAGTTTAATGTCTCTCACACTACATGGTACAGAACAAGTTTCTGAAAGGCATATCAGAGACAACATACTTTTGGTCCTTTCAATAAGCAATGTTCGGCATGCCAATCAATCTAGAAAGTCCACTGAGCTGCATTCCATGCTTTGAAAACATAAATTGAAGTCTCTATAAGGCGACACAAAATTTGACTCATTGACTTCCTTGATATGTAGAAGGCTTCAACCACATAACCTTTGAGCGGTAACAGACAAGTGCTAAATCTAAAGGTTGGAGGAGAATACATCCAAGCCTTTCATAGGGCTTTAAATATTCAAATTTTTCTTCTACTTTTAGAGTTTTAATAATGTCAATGCTTTCAGTATTCAACAAAAGGTGGTGCTCGCACGAGTCCTACCGGCTTTTTGTAGGCCGTTATTGTTGATGGTCTCCCAAAGATATTATGAGTATATTGGTATTGATTTTATTGGTAATCACAACAGAGCTATTGTTGTCAAAATAACTTTTTACATAAAGTTAAAAAATAATTCTATTCATAAAATTGAACTCTATTAATTGCAACAGAAAGCAACAAATAAGACCATTTGGCCGTTAGCGAAGAAAACAAATATTAAGTCAATCCAATCAATCCATTGATAGTTCAAATATTAATACTACTATTAGCAATGGCACAATGTTGTATGTCAGAATTTATCAAACGCAACAGAACGAGGTTGAAATTTCAGCACTCATCAATAGGTAGTGCTCGCAGATGGAAGCTCTTTCGCCCCGTTGTGGTCCTTACATGTTGATGGATCTACCACCTTTACATCTGAAGATAGAAAGGAAGTGCTGATATACGTTACCAAACTTATGTTACTAGACAAAGGAAGGGCTGGAACTATCAAACAGTCCGCTCTAGGGAAGCAGCTAAACACCAACAAAAACTTAACCATCACTATCAGTACAACTTTCTGTACAACTTCCAAGTTACATTTCCCAGCAGCAATGCCTGGGAAAAGGAGCGACCTAGGTTCGTTGGTGATTACCACCTATGGTACACAGACAGTTATAAAACGAATGAGGGAGTTGGAGCTGGCGTATATGGGGTTAGACCGCATAAAAACATATTTGCATGCATGGGTCCAGTGTTTCAGAGGGAGTACATGCAATGGAGCTTTGCCTGAGAGAATATGAAAGAAAGCTTCCTAATGGAACAAACAAAAAGTATACGGACTGTTACAGGATTTTGTCACGGGACATTGCCCAGTAAGGAAGCACCTCTCGAACATGGGGTTAGTCCATGATGAATTCTGAAGATTTTGTAATGAAGATGAGGAAACAGCAAAACATATTCTATGTCACTGTGACAGCCTAGCAAGACACAGATTTTGGTATTTTTCTATCGCTTACCCCTCTATTTCTAAGGTGAGCGTCTTACGCCCAAGGAACATACTAGCCTTCATTAATGCCATTCGCCTAAGGACTAACTTCTAATCAAGTCTTATAAGGATTTGCACAATACTCGTAGGTCTTATAGGCTTTGGTGACATTTGGAGATTGGATCCCAACCCTTTTCTAATTTTTATTCTAGCGTTCTTAAGAATAATGGACTTCACTTTATTTGTTATGTTGACACAAGAGCGTTAATTGTTAGCAGAAAATTTTGAAGTTTTTCGGCAGAAACTATGCATATGGACCTTATCTCGGGGGGTTCTTTGTCGAATTGAAAAACATTAAGTTAACAATACATCTAGGACGATTTTTCAATGCATATCTGGCTAGTATCTTCGCCATTCGAGAGTGCATAAGAGCTAAACAAAGGATAAGTTTTCGATGTGAATTTTCCTTCCGTCAGCTAGCTCTATTTTCATTGAAAATCAAATCCAACCCGATACTATACCCGCATTGTGCTAGTAAAAGTAGTAATAATATATTTCTTGAACCTGAACCTTGCCCTGAAGTCGAAGAAACCTCTGTTTGTATCGCAACAGAATGCGTAGCACTGCGCCGTAATACAAGGGTAAGTTTGGGTCAGATTCTTCTATATTCTAAAAGTCTAAGTTTTCTGAACTATTAAGGAGTCAAATCTTTTCTATGTATAACTTAAAAGGTTTGTCACAATAGGGCTATAATTGAGATCAAAATGTCTGAACTTTGTAGTCCTGGCACTACAAATCTGTCTTTGTATTTATCTCTGGATCCAGCGGCAGATATCTTTTATTAGCGACCTTTTAGGCGCTGTTTAACTTTTCTGAATAACTAATATAAAATTTTTAACAGTTGGTTCATTTTAACCAATTCTTTGGGTTTTTATTTTGAGACCGATAAATATATAAATTAAATAGTAAATTAAGCATTGAATTTTTATTTAGCTTATTGAATTCGATGTATTTTTTTACATAATACGCGCTAGTCGCTCGTTAAACATTCTTTGGACGTTGCCTAAGTATTTAGGCCCTTGTTAAATATAAAGAGCGGTATTCAGTGATTTTTGTGGAAAAACTTTATATGATAAAAGTTAGGCGCTTAATGTTCAGCGTTTATTGAAATAGCGAAATCTAAGAACGTTCGAAAATTTTCCCACCAAAGTTTAGTGAAAAAAAAGTCTGGCAATCTTAGAGGAAAGAAAAACAAATAAAACTGGGCTTGCAACAGAAAAAAAAAACAGAACTCAAATGAAAACGAAACAGAAACAAGAAAATCACACGAAATTATTTTTGCAAAGGCGAAATTCACGTTTTTATGCTTCTTCTTTTTTATTCTTTTAATTCTTTTTTCATTCTGTCTTGTTTTGTTTTTTTGTTTTTTTCTATTTTACTACATACTTTAGTAGAGCTTCATTTTAATTTTCGCTTTTGTTTAATAGCGGCTCTGCAAAGTGTATGGTTGTTGTTATTGTTGTTGTTGTTGTTGTTGTTGGTGGTGTTTCTGCCTTATTATGTTGCTGCTTACTGGTTAGTGGTGGCGTTCACATAAATTCCAAACGAGTCGGTTTGGCTGTGTACTTGTCGCTCTCTTTGTTGCTTCCTCTCTCCCAAAAAATTTCTCAATATTTCGCTGTAACGCTGACGCCGTCGCTGCCTTTACTTCATCAATTCGCGACGCTTTACTTTAATGTTTATTGTTATTTTTCACCGTGTAACTAATGTGTTTGATTTTGCCAAAAAAAAAAACCAGAATGTTGCCATCACTTTTTTTTTCGTTTCCTGCGTCGGCAACATTGCCGACGCTCTGCTGCCGCTATTGCAAAAATCACACGAGTTTGTTTTGCATTTCATTCGGCATTTTTGTGTTTCATTTGTTTTCGCTTATGCTTATTACAAAACAAACTATTGTCATTTCTTTCTAACACACGTGTTTTCATGCGTGTCACAGAATATACCAGATGAAACATCAGAAAGACAGTGTTTTAGTTATGCTGAAATTGACAAAAAACAGGATATGTGCTGGAGAAGTCTTTAGAACTCTGTTTTAGGTTGGTTACTAGCCATTTTGTTGGATTATCTTTTGACTCCATAGAAAAATTTTAACTGCAGATTTTCTCTAAAAATTTTAACTTTTCACTCAAAATGGTTCATTAAATTTCGAATGAATCTATGATTCCTAGTCAATAATAAATTTTTATGTAAGGAATACGTACGTATGTTAATTAGGATATGATTTGGTTACGAAGCACCTGGGAGGTGATAGAGGAGGCCTAGACTATCAAAAAATTGGACCTGACGGGGGGTCAAAACTGATATTCTGACTTGTTTTGGAAAAACAATTTTATAGGGTCACTCTAGCGTTTTAGAGAAATCTTTTTTTAAAAGAAACTATAAGCTAATTATATGAGCTTTTCAAGAGTGCATTTGGTTTATAGAGGTCAAAGAATCTCGCAAAGTTCTGAACCTTTAAAGTTGATATTTTAATTTGTTTACCCTTTTTTTATTTTGGCGGTCATTTTAGTACGAAAAAAGTCCTATTAAGTAAATTCGGTAGTACATTTGTCATACCAAATTTTTTTATTAAGGTCAGAAAAAAATACTTTTCAAGAACAATCCGCACCAGTAGATACCGCGCACATCTATGCAGCGAAACGCAAGCGAGATACTCGTCTGTTACGTAGAAAAATATTTTTTCCGATCTCAAATTAAAAATCTGGTATGAAAATGTACTACTGAATTAAAGAAAATTTAACGTGAATACAAAAAAAAAAAAAAAAAATATAAAAATGTATGTTGATAGGATCCTTTTTATATTAGAGTGGCCGACAAAGTCAAAAATTAGGAGGAAAAAAAATTAAAATATCAACTTTGAAGGTTCAGAACTTAGCAAAACCCTTTTGAACTCAATAAACAAAATACACTATTAAAAAGCTCTTACAATTAATTTAAAGTTTCTTCTAAAAAAAGTTTTCTCTAAAAAGCCAGGATGACCCAATTTTAACCAAATAACTCCCCAGTGGTACATTTTAGACCCCTCTTCAAGTGCCTCCTATATCATCATGCTTCGTAACCTTACGCGATGCACCCCATATAATATCTTCTCTTCTTATACGAGATAAAATTGTATGTACTTGTGTACTTATGTATGTTTGGAACGGGCAAAACTTTTTCTCGAAAACGGCTACAGCGATTTTAATGAAACTTCGGATAATGTTAGATATTAGCATACAATGAAGAATGAGCTAGGCTTAAACTTTGTAAATGCTCATCAGGGGGCGTGGCATCGCATTAAATTTTAAATTTGATATGGTCATAACTCGCAAACCATACAAGGTATTTAAATGAAATTTGGTGAGCGGGTACGGCTTAATAAATCCTTGTAACAGACAAAAAGTGGGCGGGATCGAAGAAATGCCACGCCCACTTTTTAGCACTTGAAAATTTTGATTCAATATTACTCGAAAACGACTCCAACAATTTTGATGAAAATTTAGGAGACGTTACCTTTGCAAACAAGTATTAATATGTGATATGCCGTTATATTGGGAAAACTCGTTGAAGGGCGTGGCACTACCCACAAAAATATAATACGGTATAAAAAGAAAACTAATGAAGTAATCATTCTAAAATTAACTGTGGGGAGCCTACTTGCTATAAGCATCTCCGATCTGAAAGTGGGCAACATATTGCCGTTGCGCGTGGAACCTCCCATACAAGCAAAATACGTTAAATGCTATTTTTCGCAAATGTTACAAGGTATTTTAATGAAATTTGGTATGTAGGTACTGCTTAAGAATACCTTGTAACAAAAGGAAAGTAGGCGGGATCGAATAAGTGCCACGCCCACTTTTTAACCCTTGAAAGCTTTGATTCAATATTACTCGAAAACGACTCCGACAATTTTGATGAAAATTTAGGAGATGTTACCTCTGCAAACAAGTATTAATATGTGATATGCCGTTATATTGGGAAAACTCGTTGAAGGGCGTGGCACCGCCTACAAAAATATAATGCGCTATGAAACGAAAACTGCTAAAGCAATCTTTCTGAATTTAACTGTAGGGAGTCTACTTGCTATTAGGCACGTACGACCTGAAAGTAGGCAAAATATCGAAAGTACGCGTGGAACCTCCCATACAAGTAAAACACATTAAATGCTATTTCTCGCGAATGATGCAACATATTTTGATGAAATTTGGCATGCGGATCTGGATCAGGAGTATCTAAAGCACAACAAAAACAAGGCTTTGTGTAATAATTGCCACGCCTGCTTTTTTATCAAAATAAAAATTTTGGTTAACTCAGGCACAAAAAAAAAAAAAAAATGGAATGAACTGTTTAATTCTTATATGCAGTCTTATGTTCTTTTTGACGCTGAATCCGTCATCAGCAGAACTGTCATTATACCTTTAGGATTTTAAAATATCCTTGCTTGAAGTTGAAGAAAACGCTGTGTTCAGTCTTACAGCGTAGCTACAAGAAAAGGTGAAATTCGTTTTTATTAATAGCATCGGATAGTTACACTCTTCCTTATGTAAATATCCTGTCAGATTTTTCCAATAGGATTCTTATTTTTCGAGTTATGATCCTTTGAAGATAAGATATTTCAGCCGCCATACGAAAGACGAAATATTTTGGGTGCGTGGCATATCCCATTTATTTATTTTAGGGCATTCTATTTCACCAAAAAAATTTGAGTTTTTGATATTTTTCTATTCCATTCGATGCTTTCCGAGTTTTTTCTTATTATTATTCTCATTGGTTTATTTATCATTTCGAAAGCATGACCGTTAGAAGTGAAAACATACAAGTTTTATAACAAAAAATAACTATGAATAAAAACATCGACGAAAATAATAAGATTAGATTGTTGACCAAGCAGGGATCGGTCTCCAGGTACTACTAATTTATGACAAATAAAAAAATAAAAATGGAAAATTAGGCAAAAGTGCAATTCGGTTATTTTTCATTTAATTTTATATAACTTTTGCATTTCGTTATCGATTTTCTTGAATGGTATCTTAGTTTCTTCAATAATATATAGACTATGATATAAAAAACATAATGATTTTTTACAAATTATTTTCTTGCATAAACTTGCAGTTAATTTCGATATTTTTTTTAATTTTTCAAAAAAAAAAAAAATTTATTAGAAATCAATTTATTTCGCCGAATCTAAAAAATCAACCAAAAAGTGATTTGGATATAATTTATAAAAAATTTAATTACATACCTTTTATTTGACATATAGTACGTTTAAATATAAATATAGTTGTTGAGATATTTGTAATTAAATGGAACCATATTTTTTTTTTGTCCGAAAACCGATATCTCAAAAACGACATGAAAAAAAAAAAAAAAATAGTGTGATTTTTGGAATCAGAAATTTTTTTAATTATTTGTTAACTAGTGTTATCTATACTCTGGACATCATGCTAAAAATCTGGACAATCAAGATGAATCCATACCCAAAATTGAACAATCAGAGAGGGATAGATCTAAAAAATTAAATTTTGAGAGTATCTTCTATGGACAGCTTCTTATGAAGTCTTTTTTTCCCAAAAACCAGTTGGCTTGAAAACATCTGTTTTCTTTTGTGGACTACTGCCACAACATCATATGACGTGCATATATATGTATGTATGTATGTTTGTACATTAGGGTGGCAATTAAATGCAAGGTTAAGATGGATGGTCGTGAATTGGCTCCAAAAGCTACATACCTACATTGACGAAGTAAGCAAAAGAAACTTTAAATAACTCCTCGCACTCCTCCTTTCGTTGCTCTTAGATAATATATACATAAAGGTGGCCGTTAAATTCTTTTTTTTTTAGAATTTCAATTATGGATGGTGGTAAATCGGCTCCATGCAACAAAAAAAAAAAAAAAAAAAACACGTTTAGCCCTAATTGTTGTTTTATTGAAATTACGATTACGGCCAAGCGAATAAGGATATGTGCATGAAATTTAGTACAGACAACACTGTCCGACAAAATCAAACTTTTTGTTGCACCCATGAAAAATTTCACGTCAGATTTTTTTTAATCGATTTTTGAAGATTTTTTGTTACACTGCAGTAAAAAAAGCTAAATAAAGTATTTCTGTACTATATTTAACTACATATACGATCCTTACATGTGAGGCTTATTATGTGTTCAGCAAACTTATGCACGAGGAACAATTTTGTAGAAATCTTGAACCCTAGCTGTTTTACCTGGTGTTGGTCGGGTTTTGTTTGATTTTTCAATCGGGATTATTTGCAGAAAAATAAATACAACAATGTCTTTATAGCACTTATTCCACTTAAATGAAAATGTGTTTTTAAAGCAAGAAAGCACTAAAGAAGCTAATGAGGGAAACTATTTTTTAAAATAATATGCCACAAATAGATGGTGCAATATATGTATTTACTTTATTTACTTCCAAAGAATTATCACATCTAAAATATCGGTAAAAGACCATATGTATCGAAAAATATTAAAATGCATTGAAGAAATCGGTGAAAGTCGAAAAATATCGAAAAACACCTAATCGGTATAAGTCCAAAAGTATGGAAAAGTATCGAAATACATCGAAGAAATCGGTTGAAAAACATCTAAATTATATTTTGGTAAAAGTCCAAAGGTAATGAAAAATGTTGAAATATATTAAAGAAATAGAAAAGATGTGTATCGGAAAACATTCAAAATATCGGTAAAGGTCCAAAAGTATCGAAATACATTGAAAAAATTGTTAAAAGTCCAAATGTATCGAAAATCATCTAAAATGTCGGCAAAAGTCCAAGTGTATCGAAAAAATCCAAAATTCCGGAAAAAGTCCAAAGGTATCGAAAAATATTAAAAACCATCTAAAATATTGGTAAAAGGCCAAAAATGTCGAAAAATTTCCTATACATAGGTAAAAGTCCTTAAGTCCAAAGCCTTAAAGTCCAAAAATGATAAAATCACGCTCTTAACATCAAATTCTATATTCTTCCTTGAATTATGTATTAAAAAAAAAACTCAGAGTTTGCGATTAATGTTTTTAGCGTTTGAGTAAAATTTGGTTGGATTATCTCAAAAACACTTTCAGTATAACAATTTGTAACTGTTGTTTATATGGTAGGTGCCACGCCCTCTAGTCTGAATTTGCCTAGTTTTTGCTCAGAGCTTGTACTTACCTTATCCCTAGTATTTGTGTGTATTTTGCTTCTGTTATTGAAAATAATGCTCTTATTATTGCATTTTGGATATATTTTTTGTATGGGCGGTAGGCGTGTCCGTTGACCCCATTTCATTTTCAATCTCCCAAGCTAGCTTTAACGACGGAGGCAGAATACCAAATTTCATTGAATTATGTTGCTCAGTTTTCACAAAAAAAAAAAAAAAAAAAAATTGAATCGGTATATTTTGCAAAACAGCGTTACATAGGATTTTAATACAAGCAATTTTATATAAGTAAACTAGAATCGCCCAGCGGTCAAAACTCTACCCTGATATAATTCAAGCGAAATATAAACAAAACAAAAAACATGAAGTCAGTGCTCTGCTTTTTGTCTTTCTCTTTGTGCTTTATCCTATTTTCAGCACTGTGTGACCGCGTATTTTGTTGTTGTTAATATGAAAATGGATCAAAGAGGGAATAAGAGCCCATCAGGGCCAAAAAGGTTTCAAAAAAAAATTACGAGAAAATGATGGAGTATTTTTTTTTTACATTTGAAGCTAACCACCACTTCCCGTCATTCGAAAAAAAGCCATTTGACGGCCACCCTAATTTACATATGCTCTCCAAGAGCAATGAAATAAAAATGCGGGGAGTTATTCAGAGTCTGTTACTTTTGCTTACTTCTTTAATGTATTTATGTATGTATGTCTGTATGTACTCGTATGTAGGTAGCTTTTGTATGATTTTGAGATTCGTCATCTCCTCGTTGTTGGTCATCGTGGTAGATTTTAGCATTTTTTCCATGCGATTTTTGTTTGTGTAAGTTTTTTTTATGAAAACTTGCTTCTGCAAATGTTTTATCGTTACTTCTATTGTAGTTGTTGTTGTTCTTTTTTTTTGCTACATTTCATGATTGTTGTTGTTTGGCGTCTCTGAATGCGGCGAATTAATAACTGCTTTTGGCATTTTATTTTCTTGTAATTGTATTGTTGTTGTTGTAGCTGTTTTTCTTTGTTTTGTTTCTTCTGCTGGTTATTGTTCTCTTTGAAATGCATGCAGCAGCAGCGCGGCGGCGTTGGAGTCCGAGTGGAGCTGCTGCTCAAATTTTTAGTTTTTCCTGAACATTTGTGGGGGTAACATGCGGCATGAGGTTTTTTGGTGTTTCTCTTCTGTTTTTTTTTTTTGTAACTCTCGCAATTCAAATCGATTTAAAAAAGGCATTTTATTTAAGTTAGGGTTTGAAGGTAAAGAATTAAATAAATTAATATTAAAATAAATTTTTAATATATTTCTTTTTCTTTTTATTTCAGGTCTATTGTGAATATTGTCAGCAGAAAAAAACAATCATAAAACAACAAATAAACAAATTGTTGGAATTTTTTCAGTGAAAAATAGAAAAAGAAAATTTGAATTTTAATTAATTCTTGCAAAAGTGAAATATTGCAAAATTTAAAAAAAATTTGCTAAAAAGAATTTTGAAAAAAATTAAGAAATAAAAAAAATTCTTAAAAGAACACTCCACAAAAATCCTAAAAAGTTGAAAAAAAATATGCAATTAAATTAAGCTTGCAAAATAAAATAAAAAATTAAATTGTGCAACCCTGTTTTTGGTCCTTGAAGCAGCTGTCAGTCAGCATCTCTCGTGCGCTCTCTTTCCCACTATTTCTGTCAGTCGATCATAAATACTTGCGCGCTTGCCCTTACGCTCATTTTATTGTTGTGTCGCTCACAATAAAAAAAATTCTGCAGTAAAACAAAAAAATAAAAATAAAACAAAAATAAAATTTTAACAAAAGCCGGTACATATTAATTTCAACAGCTAAAAAAGTGTATAAAAATTAAAAAAAAAAAAAATAAAAATTTAAAAAAAATTTGACGAACAAATCAAACAACTCGCGAAACTTTTCGCTCAAATCAAAACGCATTGCAACATTTTAATTGTCAACATTGTTGATACTCAACAGCAACAATTGCAGTAGAGCAAATTTGAAAAAATAAAGATTTTAGTAAAAAATCTAAATCAATTCCAACAAATAAATTAAAGAAGTGATAGTCTTGTGAAAGTTTTTAAAAAGTTTTGTGAAAGTTTAAAAAAAAAAAAAAAATCAAGTGCTTTTTCAGTGCATCATCTGCATCTGCATCTAAATCAATTCTAAATCACCTACAAAGTTTTCGCTTTTATAGCAAAAATTTTTCAAGAAAATCCTAACACAATTTATTACAACATGCTTTTCGAGAATCCAGCTGTAGCTGCCAAGCTACCATATCCGTATAATGTGCCGCCGCCGTTACAAGCGGCTGCGGCTGCCGCTGCTGTTCCAAATTTAAGGTAAGTCGCCACATGGCATCACATATGTATATTTCAGGAAGAGAATTATGAACTTAAAACCTCATAAATCTGTAAATTCTATGCCCCGACTAAATAGCGCTTAAAATCAGCGGTAAAGAACTAGAAATAAATCTTCTGTCATGATTTGATATAAAGGCCTTGACGCCACAAAATGTATAACACTGAAAAGGCAAGTCGGGGTTCAACATCGTAAGTAGTACATAGTGCAACTCGAAAAATCCAAACAACTGCTGTCCCTGAAAGTAGATCATCTAGTAAAACCCTATCTTGGTTTTGCTAATTTGGCTCAAAGTCAAATTTTATAGTAGGGTAAGGGAGGGAAATATGGACCACCCATCTTTCTTTTTTAAATAAAACCCAAAATACATAAAACAAAACAATTAATTTTATGTCATTCATTGAAGGAAACAATTTACCTTTAATCTGATTCACTTTTAGATATATATCTCATCAGGATAAAGAAAAAAAATCAAAAAACTGAAAATACTCAAAATGAAGATAAAAAAAAGTGTAGTGTTATATGGACTATATAGTCCATATTGCCCCACATGTTTATTTGGTACAGAAGTTGCATATAAAAATGTAATTTCCACATCCGTTTTTGAGGCTTTCTTCTTTGGTGGTCCATATTACCCATAGCACGTGTTAGTGAAATTAATGGTTTTTTTTATCAAAAACTCTTTTGGTTAATGAACTTATTTGTGCTAATAAATTATAAATGGTATTCACTGACTTTATATAATTAACCATTTATTTAAAAACGCGATGTCCTTTAAGTGAAATAATGAAATATACTCCCTAGAAAAAAATTATCACTGATCTTTTTTTTATAAAAATCAACTTTACAGAAACATGCGACTTCACCGAACGCTGAAATCGCCCTATTATAAGCTTTAGGTATTAGCGCTAAGTTTGAACATGAATAACGGTAAATTCTATGTATGCAGTGGGAAATAACCGTGTGGTCCATATTACCCACGTAGTCCATATTTCCCTCCCTTACCCTATTATAAACATTGGCTTCAAAACTGCTTTTTCGAAGTTATCAAGGCTATAAGCCGTAAATCGTTTCAGATTTTCTTTTCTTATCTTCAACAAAGTTGTATATAAATATAGACTAAAGGAAAAAAGTATTCAGAAAACTCACCCGCCTAGACGTCAACGAATATCTTTTTCCCTTACTTGAAAATTCACTTCGATTAAAAAAAAATTTTTTAATTAATTCGAATGCAAATAGCATGCTCTAAAGAGTTGTTCAATTTAGTCTTGGCTAGTAATTTGTTTTAACTGTTTGGCAAATGAAACGGTTTGGTAGCTGTGACCAAAATGGTATAATTTTTCGGCCTTTTTGTGATTTTAAGGCCGAAGACCCAATTTCTTCGGATCAGTTCGTGGAAGACGTTCTATCCCTGAGCCTATAGCTACAACTTTGTTGAAGATAGAGAAACAAAATCTGGAACGGCTTACGAGATATAGCTGTGGCAATTTTGAAAAGCCAGTTTGAACCCAAATATATATGCAGTACTATAAAACTCGACCTGAAGCCAAACTAACAAAACTCAAAAAGTTGTTTGGATTCGATCACCTCAAAAATGTTGCACAGTATTATTTATTATACCTGTGTTTTTAGATTTAAAAATATTTATTTAATTTTGTGTTTAATGGGTCGATAATTTTTTAAAAAAAATACATATGTGTTTGCATAGGTCTTCTTGATGTTGGTAAGTAAACACATTAAAAGAACTGACATGATGGACACAATAAAAAGGTTTGAGGCTTAACCCGGGAACATTAAGCAAGTTTTATTCATATGAAAATTTAAGATTGCTTATTTTGCTCCCTGCCAATTGAAAGCCAAGTATCTAGGAGTAATTCTGAATTCAAAATTATCATGGAAAAAAATAATGAAAAATGCTTTCCATTCATTCTTTGTGAAGAAATTGGGTCCGCAACGGTATTTCGTCTGCTAGATATGCCTTGCAATCTTAAGAACCATACCTTACTGTTGTGGTGACAGACGATTGAAACCTTATCCTAATTGGAGTTTCCGGTGCTTATACTTTCACAGTATAAGCGGTTTTATACTATGTACCATACCAAAAATTTAGCTCTGATGAGATCTATAAATCGCATAGTTAAGTTCTACTCGCTTCCACCGTTCGAAAAAGATTTATTTTTGACAGTAAATTTCATAAGAAGGGAAATGAAACGTGTTCCTTTCTTCTTAATATTTGTAATTTAATTGTCAATTGCCAAAGTCAAGTGGTGTCAAAGCTAAGCGGTGTCAAAGTTAAGTGGTGCCACATAGTCAAAAATAGTCAAAAGCTGTAGCCCTTTCTGGCATTTATGCGCAGATTTAAACTAAATCTCGAAAGCCCCATGAATTTACGGTGGAAACTTAGTGTTAGAAACAACTTGCAGTAAAATAATCAAGCAGTTTCAGTGTTGGATATTGAGTCTTGGTCGTTTTTATTATATTGGTCTTGCTTGGTCTTACAACTATGCAAAATTTCTGAACCAAATATTTCAAAAGTAATTGGGTTTATAAGATGCCAAGATCCAAATAGGTGAAGTTAGCATTGCTTTGGCTTAACTGTCTGAATAAAAGCACATTCCGAATTGCTGTAAAATTTTTATTTTTCTGTTTCACTTCAAGTAATTGATATACAAATGATATTAGTATTTGATCTACAATTTTATGCATAATAAGTAAAGTATGAAACTGAAAAAAAGGAGTGCGGGACAATTTTAAGGAAAGGCAAGAATAATGCCTTCAAAGACGCAGCTAAAAATCCCCCAAGCTTTACAAAAGTTTTGGAGGTCGAAACTCAACACGTCTAATGACAATTTGATTACGAAAGTCTAGACGATTTGACATCTTAGGGTCTGTCCATAAACTACGTGACGCTCTTAGGGGGGTTCGAGCAAGCGTCACGCTTGGTGTATTTTATTAATTTTTTATATGAAGCCACCGTCACATTGAACCCCCCCCAATTTGGCGAATTTTAGCGTCACGGAGTTTATGGACAGCCCCTCACAACGTCTAAGGTGAAAATGGAATCTTAAACAGGAGGAAAGCACTCACTAGAAAGCATTCATTAAGAACAATGAATCTTATTGACTCATTTATAATTACAATGTTTTTCTTCCCAAAATCTACAACGCGGCCGCTTGAGCAGCAAGGCCTTTTGGCTTAAAGAATCTCTCCCAGCTAACATGATTTTATATCAAAAGCACAGATCTGGGTGCCATTCAAAAAGTAATTTTTTGGCGTTAAATCTCGAGGTCAAGATTAACCTCTCACTTGAGAATTTTGCGGTAAATAGTTGAAAAAAGGTTTGTGCGCTAATTTTGAAGTCATGTGTAGCGCGCATGCAATTTAGAAGAAGAAATCATTACTTAACTTTGTAATCAAAAGAAAAAGCACAAAATTAGCTCAAAAACCTATATTTTCGAAAAACAATCCTTAAATATCTCAAAGTCTTGATGTGATGGGCCAATCCTGATTTTGGATTCGGAAACATCAGAAGTGACTCCTATGCTTTCTATTCTTATGTTAAGACATTGGACTCTACATTAAATATAATCAGTGCTGGGCACCAATACATCTTACTTATTTTTTGTCTCGTTTTATCCTATACGAAAAGATATGCAATAAGTCCTCTTTTTGATACGAAGCTGCCCTCAGGCTGCGTTTTGCCCAGCACCGAATATAATTAATAGTACTGCCAATAAAGTCTATCCTTTGCTGATTTGTTCAGCTGAGCACGTATGCTGAGTTCCTAGGTGGGCTGAGGATGGCACAAAAATGGATCAGCAACCTATAGCAATCATTTGTACAGAAACTTGTTTTTGTGCGAGTGTTTATATACAATTATTTAAATGTATATCACTAGAGTTTTTTTCTGAATTTTTGTAGTTCTGACCTCGTCTGTTAACGATTATCATAAAAAAATCTTTAGTGTCGTCTAATGCTTCCTTTAACATTTCGTCGATTCTATTGATACAACTTAATTTTGTTGTTCAATTTTTTTTTTTATCAAAAGTTTTATTAGATTCGTAAGAACAGCAGATGTCAGCATATTTTTAAAAAAAATACTTAAATTCTGCATTTATCACTCAATATGATCATTACTAATTTGCATTACTAATTAGTTGAATAGACGTACATATCGTGCATAAGCCAAAGATACAAAACTATAGATAAATAGCAAGTTAATCAACGTTGGTATTAAAATTTAATTTATCTTTCAAAATATGCAATTTTTACGAGTATTTCTTACTGCAGGCGCGTCCCTCTGACTGGTGCCAAAAACAAAGTGTATGAACAAATCAAAACATCATTTAATAAATTTAAATTTTCATTGTCAAAACATGTTTTTTTGTTTAAGTATTATATTGATAAAATGCTTTAAAATTAGGTGAGATAAGTATCTTCACCTAATTTTTTATATTTTTATTTTGTGTGTTTTTTCTAATATAAAAACAATTTATGCTAAGTATTTTTTCCGCTCATTTCTTAATGGATTTTATCAATAATCTTGGTGATTTCTTTAAACTGTCAATTTTTCTTTACACAAAAAGTTTTAAACTCTTAAGCTGCGTTTAAACACGCAAGTTAATTTGCATAATTTTAATGCAGCTCATTTTTCATAATTTTAGTTTTGTCCATAAGCTCTATCGTGAAAGAAATCTTTTCACATATAACAAAAAAAAAAAAAAAAAAAAAAAAAAAAATAAATATTCAATTATAAAGTAACTTGAAAAATGGTTTTTATAAACACTTTAATTCACCATTAGGCAAACGCCGTTTAAGCCCAAAACATTTAACACAGAAATCACGTAGTATGAAACGTTGCAAACACAAGTAGCTAATGTTTATCTGAACTTTAAACCCCTGGTTAAAATCTAATTATAAAGATAAATCAATTGATTGCAATAATAAGTCATAAATACAGATTTAGTGCACTGAAAGGAAACATAATAGTAAAAAATATTTTAGAGCAGCCCTTCTGGAATAATCTGCAAACCTCCGGCACCTTTGTCTCTTTTAATATAACATTTGAGAGCGAATCGCTTTTCACTTCTTTCTCTAGCTGTCGCTTCTAAAATATAACATTTTGAATGTTTAATTTTAGGAGCACTGCAATCAAATCAACACTGCCTATAAAAACAAATGCAGTTGCTTCAATACCATTTGCCAAGCATAATTTTAGAATTCTCGATAGTTCTCGCGACAGCTGTGCAAACCCACACGTAGAAATAAATCTAATCGATTCTGAACTTTTCATTAGATAGTGCTAATGATAGTTACTGTTAATTTCGAACTATGTCATTAGTCATTGAAATATGCATGAATTAGTAAGAGATCCGGTGAAGAAATTACTACCCTCATCGTCTTTCCTGATGAAATATTTTTTTTATGCAATAAAAGTCTTAATGGATAGTTTTCTTGTGCACCCGAAGATTTCCGAAGGTCACCCGAAAGCTTCAAATTTAGAACGAAGGACATTTATGTATACTAGACTTAATACATCTATGGCGGACTATCAACAAGCCTTAATGGATAGTTTTCTTGGACACCAGAAGATATCCGAAGGTCACCCGAAGGCTTTACACGAATAAAACGAAGGATACATATGTAACCTAGAGTAAAACCATCTGTGGCGGACTATCAACAAGCCTTAAGGGATAGCTTTAGTTCACAAATTTGTTTAAGAAAATTAAGAAATAAAAATCAGAAAAGGGAAGACTTAAATATGAAATCAGGATTGACGATATGATAGGGGTTGATGCTTTCATAGTAGTTTAGGAAGAAAAAACAAGTAAACGTTAGATTTTGACATCAAATTATAATGATTAGTGAATACACTCCAATTATGTAAACTTAAAAAATTATTCAGAAAACATAAATCTGAAAACAGGGATAAAAATATGACAGGGGACTGAAGATTTGATAGTATCTTAGAAAGAAAAACTGGTACCTAAGGGTTAGATTTTGATATTGAAAATTTATGACTTGTAAATACACTGTATTTATGTAGACTTGAAAGGTAATCGAAAATGCTTAAATCTGAAAACAGAATAAAAGATATGACAGGAGACTGTCGATTTAATAGTAATTTAGAAAAAATAGCGATTAAATGTTTTGTTTTGAATTGGAATTAAAATGATTCGTGAATATACTTTATTTATTTATGTAGACTTAGGGTTTAGATAGAAAAGCTAGCAAATGTTTGGTTTGATATAAAAATATAATGATTCGTCAATATTATGCATTTATTGAGACCTTAAAGGTTATTCAGAAAACCTTAATCTGAAAACCGTACTGAAGATATGACCGGGGACTGACAATTTGATAGTAACTTAGAAAGAAGAACTAGTTATATATGCTCGATTTTTATATTATGATTGCAATGATTCGTGAATATATTGCATTTATATAGACTTGATAGGTTTTCCAGAAGACTATATAATATATACAACTATTACAGATTTTAAGAAATATGGGCGGAAAAGAAAGTTTGATTTCTATTTATTGTATTTTTTTCCAAAAAACTTAAGCGATATCGTCATTATATGATCACGAACAAAATTTAAGCTACAAAATTATTTGATCCACAACTTCTTATTGCGATAAGAATAAATTCTCAGTATCCACAACAACTAATAATGAAAAAATATACCATATGTATGCGTTTTTTTTTTCTATCTATCACTTTGTATTTTTCTTTCAAGAATTCATTAGAAAAACAAAATCAACAACTAAATATTGTTTGCCTTACAACGCGCGTAGTATGTAGTTGGTTGGATACGTACAACTTGAGGCAACAAAGCGTTGATTGGATTTAAAGTGACAGTAATAAATGACGCGTCTTTCTTTTCGAATGCTTTCAATGTTGAATGAATGGAATGGGATGGGATGGTAGTTGTCAGCTAAAGTAGATACTTGTTGTTAAGTAAAATTGTCTAGTAGACAGCTTTGCTCGTACGTCGACAAGTATCTACATACATAAATATATCTAGCTGATATTTAGATGAGAAACTAAAACTAAGTATCTATGTCCATTGCGCGCAATGTGATGTTCTATTTGAAATTTCATTTTTGAAAATGAATATAAAAAAAGATTTTCTTAAAAAAATAGAAAAAACAAACCAAGAGCATTTTGTTATTACAATAAATGAACGCAGCATTTAAAAAAAAATTTAAGTATTGTAGATGAGTAATGAAAAATGAGTTTGTCATTTTTTTTCTTATGCGACTTTTCATTCTTGTAGTCTGTTTGTCTTGGCTTCACGATATTGTATCGCATTCAAGTATTTGTATCTGTATCTACATACAAAGTAGTTGCTCGAATGGGCAAAAACGAATTTTCTTGTTGAAAGATTTTCGCGTTTGCTAATTGTGCGTCATCATATAAAATGCAAGAGTAATTATTTTAATTGTTTGTTAATTATTTGCTACTTTGCATATGTATGTTGTGACAGTTTCGACATTTTTGATAGCGCATATTGAAATTCCAGTTACAGTGAAAATTGAATTTGTCACATTATGCAATTGTCACAAAAATCAACTGAATGTTTTGTTGTTGATTGAGCATTTTTATTTGATTTAAGAAAATTAATTCCAATTTACAGTTTCAAAATCTGCAATTGATTTTGTTTTGAGAGCGTTTGATATGATTACTTTAACAATTAATTTTAAATTGATTTGACAGTGAGCCAACCCAATCAACCCATCCCAACGAAGCAAATTATTAAATACTAAATTGCTAGTGCATTTGGTCTACAAAAAGTTTGGTTTTAATTTGCCATTTAATGAATGAACTAAATTCCTATTCGAATGATTGTGTCAAAGAGGTCTGAGTTTCTGCGTCTTTTTCAGTTATTGAAATCCAACAGTGTATAATATATAATTTCGCAAAAGTCTTTGATAAAAAACTTGATGACTGTCCTTAGATCTTTTAGCCTGGTTTTCAGAAACGGTTCTTTCTTCGAGTTATGTTAACAAAATTAATAAATTAAAATCAATTAAGTGAACTTTTTGTTTTATTTTTCCTACTTTTCATAGAAGGACTAGGATGTTCTGATATTTAACGGCACAATTTTCTTGAAGAAAAAAGAACTGGCTTTATTTTTCACAACTCAAAATATGTCATGTTCATGTTCAAAATTAAGTAAAAAATTACAGAGCATTGAATGACATAACATGAAAATATTCTTCTTCTCACAACGTAAGTTTATGAGATATCATTATGATTTTGTTTACACAGAACAAAACATGAAATAGCTGTAATGTCTTCGTACTTTACTGACTTGTGATTGTCTTGCAGCAAACGACAGATATATTGATTTGGAAATCACGATATCTCATGAACGGTAACGGTTTGCATACATATATTAATACTATATACCAGCGATACCCAATGTGCTGATAGATAACAATAACAAAGCAATAGGAACCGAATGTGCTGTAGAAAACTGAATTCCTCGGACTACAACAGAAGTTTGAAATTTAGCAAATAAATGATTTTGTTGAAAGAGAGGAAAGTGTGATATTATTTAAGGCTAATGGTTTCAGAGATATTTAAAAAAACGTGTTTTTGAAACTTAGATGATAAAAACACAAAAATATCTTCTAAGCCGTAAGTCGTACAAAAAAAAAAAAAAAAAAATTATGCATCATTCCCCATATATTTCCCGCGACTAAGTTTTGCCACTATTTTTAATTGGAGTATCTCCTTAACTATGTATAAATCTTCCAAAAACAACTTTCAACTTAATTTCTTGAGCCATGAAATTGTTGACAAGCATTTTCTGTAAGCAACCCAATTGGAAAGTGAGCGCTTCAAAATCATTTCAAAGCACATGAAAATATGCTCTAAAGCTCTTCGTTCTCATACCAATTTCCGCTTTTCTTTTGCTACAGCATAAGCATTATAAAAGCGCTACGTTCTCAGATTGAATTCCACCTTTCTTGTATGTTTTATTATGATGAGAATGGTGTGGTCTGGAAAATGAAGGCCAGTTCTGAGAATGATTTTTTGATTCATGTTCATGACGCACTTCTCCAACCCAAAAAATCATTTTCAGCTCTACCTCTCTTGCCAGAAAACACCATTTCCATCATTATGAAACATACACTAATGCTTTAGGTAATTTGGGAGCGTTTATTTTGAATGTGACAACGGTTTCTTGTTTGTCATGTCAGGGTCTTGAGCAATCCTAACTTTAAAATTTATATTTTTCTATTTTTGAAGTGATGTATCAAGATCAATTTGTTTTTAGCCATAAAACCTCATATGGTGATAAAAAGTATATTTCTTTTCCTTCTAAATTTTTACAGACTCAAAAGTAATACTTACTGTAAGAAAAGCATTGTTTGATGCAGCAACAAATAAAGAGCAAAGCGCTTTATTTAAGCAGTAAACATATCAAAAAGAAAGCGCTCCACTTGAAACAGCAAACTTTGCGAAGGGAAATTGCTTTTTATTTGGTTTTATCCAAGCGTTTGCAAATTTTCGATAGGACAATGAAGCTTTAGCTTATTGTATGATCTTTTTAAGATTGTATTTAGCTCATAGGATTCCAAAAAAAATCACCAAATACTTTATTAATAGGACCTTGTATCAAGTTAAAGTAGGAATACAAAGAGTCAAAAGTATATCAATATAAAAATATTTTGTACCAATCCATACACAAAAAGTTAATAAAATAAAATAAATAATAATTTTTTCCAAGACTCCTAAAATAATATCAATCTAAAGCATGTCACGAGAAGCTCAGAAAATAATGCTACTTTTTTTTCTCAAAATTTTTATATTTTTCTGCAATTACTTGAGACATGGAATTTTCTGTATATTTTCTGTACTTTTTCTCATAATCATCATAATCATATTCTACATTCTTAGATAATAACAAAGCATGGATGTGGAATGTGGGTGTATCGATTTAACAAAACTCTTTTAATAGTAAAGTTGTCGTTCGATAATTATTTACATGTGTTTCTTCGCTGAGTTTTGCTTCTATTTCCTACACCAGCCATGCCATGACGAAGACGACGACGTTTATCATCATCATATAAATTGCTCCACTGTGCATATTAATCATATTTGTTTACATACAATAAATATAAATTTCCAAGTTGCAAGGAAAAAACAAAAAAAGAGTCAAGTTTACACATAAGAACTGTATGTACATATCTACATATAAATGTATATATTTATGTACTTTATATATTGGATGTGATATGCTAAAGAGTTTTACTACATATTTTAACATTTAGCTCTGTGTACGATGAGTTACACTTCGAAGTCACAGATATGTAGATGCCGTACCATGTGGTTGGGTTAAACTGAACGAATGAACGACTGAACGACTGACTGTATGACTGTTCTTGATATCCGATTCCTCGTAAAGTTATATTGGTTGTGAAGGTTTTGCGAACTTTTGTGATTTGCATATTAATTTAAAAGTGTTTCCATTTTGCTGTTTTTGCTATGCTTTTGTTGAAATATATGTAGGAGCATGTGAAAAATCTTTGAGGAAATTATCTTTGCGTTGTTTACCTTATTAACATATTTAGAGTTATTATGAAATTGAGCTTTATTATAACCTTTTTGTAATCATTCCAGGAAAATAAGACAAAATAAGAGCCATTGTATTAAATAATTCCAAACATATTGCTTTTACTGGTGTTATTTTTGATAATACAGACACACAAAATAAAAAAATAAAAAAATTAAATGACTGGACATATCGATGCCTGAGACGAAAAGTAGAATTATTCATTTCTCCTACGAAAACTAGGTTTCTTGAACGAAAAGTAGGATATTTCAAACTAATTTGAACGAAAACTAGGTTGCTTCGTTATATATAATGAAAAGTAGGTTTCTTCGAAGTTAGGACGTAAAAGATTTTATGTCCAAAAATAGGATGTCTTAAAATTTTAGACATAAACTCCGACATTTTGATGCCTTCCACGAAAATTAGGTTGATTCATTGTGTATTCATTTAGTATGAAACATCTTACTTTTCGTCCAAAAATATTAAACATCCTACTTTTCGTCAGAGGCATCGCAAAACATCCTACTTTTCATCCAAATTTTCAAACATCCTACTTTTCGTCAATTTTTATTATGTCCTAGTTTTCGTGGGAGAAAAGAAACATCGCACTTTTCGTCTGGGGATCGATATACGTATGTTATTACCCTTATGTACTTTTCGCCGCTGAATCCGAATTCGATGTCAGAATTTCTCTTATAACTACCTGTAGGATTTTGAGATATCCTTGCTTAAAGTTGCAGAAATCGATGCTTTTAGGCTAATGGTGCAGTTCCAGGAAAAGATCTTATTTCTTTTTTTTTAGTAGCATCGAATAGCCATAATCTTCCTTAGCAAACTATATACCTTTAAACTTTTTCGATTGGACTTACTTACTTTTCGAGTTATCTACCTTTGAAGTGAAGGCATACAATTTTTAAGTGCTTTTGGGGTATAAATCGGTTTTCCACTACAAATATATATAATGTACTTTAAAGGTTTTTGCAAAAATATCTGCTTAGCCATAGAGTTGCACGAAAAGTGCGCTTTGAATTATTTCGCAGAATATTCCTCATTTTCATTCAGGCTTTATGACTTTAGACTTTTTGAGTTTTAAGAGTCAAGCTCTGGAAAGTTAAGTAATCAAAATCAAAATAATCCACCACTCTTTTCATTAGAAACTATACAACTTTTGTACGCAATGTTATTAACATTTACTTTGTTTCATCAAATACTGTAGTTAAACAAAAATTTACTTTCACGCACTGCAATCAAACCAATATTGCTTGTTATATGACACACAAGCTCTTAAATACCAACCATATCGATGGTTCTAACGACAGCTAAGCAGAATTCGCCTTGTGCCACCCACTCACAAAGATTTTCCCTTGTGCTTTACACGAATCTCAAATGCTAGCTAGGCATACTAGTTTTGAACTATGTGTGACTAAGTGACAATATTTATTCAAACTTGTTTCATCCATAGCTTCATCAACTCATCAGTGACTTTTGAGACAATGATACCTATGTACATTGAAAAAATTTTAGTTTAATTTTAAAACCAAAAAGTATTTATACAGAACAATGTATTAATTTTAAACAATTTTGGTATAAATTTAATACTTTTCAGGAATAAATTTCAAACTTTTTTCGAAAAAATTTTGAATTAAATACTAAAATAGTTTAAAATTTATCCCAACGAGAACAAAAACAATAAAAAGTAAACTATCAGTTGTACTTATTTTGCTTTAACACATTTAGAAAGACAGTAGCTTGATTTTTGTTAAAGTTTCCTAGCAAAGCCATTCAATTTTTCGGCTCCAAGGGCACTGATGATTCCATGTGGTTCTGAAAGAAACTGATATGACTACATATGCCATTTGTGGTGATGTTTTCCTTCTTTTAGCGTTTGTGTTTTCGTTATTTGTATTATGTTTTCTTTTGAAAATTTTCAATATGATTTCGTTATTTGTATTATGTTTTCTTTTGAAAATTTTCAATATGATCATTTCACTTTAATATACAATATATTCCGCAATGCTTGAATTCAGAAAACACTTAACTTTGCCCAGTTCTCGTTATTCCTTTCTTTCTGGCCTAAAAAATTTCACGTTTTTGTTCCAATTTATATGAATATTTATAGAGACGAGGAATGTCTGTTTGTAAGCAAATCAAAAATTAACATATTAAATACTTTTCCTTTTTAAGCATTCATCAAATATTGAATACCCGTAGTATAAATCGCGTATATCTTTTAATAAATGCGTGCAAACAATTTGGCCATTTATTTATCTACAAATATATTGTTTTTGGCATAACAAAAGATAAAACAAACAAACAAAAGCGGCAGCGGTAGCTATGAAGAAAAAATGGAAAAGATATTAAATAAGACAGATATGAATTAATGTTCATATTTATATCATATTTAATTGATTAATATTCATTAAAGCGGTTATACGGATATATATATTTTTATCTATATGTTTGCTTAACGCACAGATATAAACTTCAAACGCATAAGAACACAGATACATCTAAAATGCTAAATACATCTGCGCTCGTACGTAACTTCTACATATTCGAAGATATGTACATATAGTCAATACGAATAGATTTTAGTGCTAATAACTTTCTTGTCAAGCAGCAGCTACTGACGACGCGCAAGATAGCGCCACAAATTCTTTTTACTCGGTTATCGAAAAATATATGAAAATATAGTGGTGTACAGTGGTACAAGACTGAAGTATTTAATTGCATTGTTTTTAGGAACAGATAGTTCAAGCATTTTAAAATTTATCTACTTCAAAGAATTCTTATTAAAAAAGAAACTAAGCGCACTCTCGTAAATTTCTGGAGAGTATTTGAAAATCTGCTTCAAATACATCAGTACAACATTGGCTCTTATATCACTGAGCAATCCTCACTGTATTTTCTGTACATAATTTTGTGGCAAAAAATCGAAAACGAATTTCGCACTAGACCATCCTTAGTGCAAATATATATTTGGTGGTGAATAGATTTCGTATCCATGAATTTGCAGTGCCTGGACTCAAATTGTGATAAAATCCAAAAAAAAGAAACCATCAGCTGTCAAAAAATATATTCAAGGTGGGAAAATGGGATTATTTAAGGAAAAATTTTATAAAAAAAAATTCTTATTGTACTAATAAAGGTTGTCCCATAATTGACGCAAGATTTAAATTAAATATAAAACATTTTTTGACTGAATTGTTTTCTTTCTGTTTTTAAAAGTGCATAGTGTAAAGTTATATATAGAAAGCACGCTCATACGTTCTCTTTTATCGAAATTATCCATGACCATTTTGCATAAATGTGGTTCACTTTCGTTGGTGCAGTGTTGAATCTCTTCCTTCAATGGAAACGCGGTGTTCTTTCATGTGGTGCTAAATTTTTACAACATTTAGCTATCAGCTGTCAAACTGTTGTTATTTTTTTTGGCTAAGAATACTTAACTGTACAAATAGCGGCAAGTTGAAATCATGCGTTAATTATGGGACACTCTCTAAATTTTTTCATTCAAAGATTTTGGGGATATAACGATTTTGGTGAGGTTGATTCCTCTGAATTCGGTTTTGTGTATCAGGTTGCCATGAAAAACTTATGACTTCATGTAGTTGTGCTTTTATGCAACGTTTGGCTCTTTTGATAAGAAAAGCTTTAAAAAGGATTTTGTGACCATGTTGAGCACGATTATACTCGTATTTTTTATTGTTTTTGTGTATTTTGTCTTATAGATTTTTCTTTAAGATTCTGTCCCCTCTAAAACCGGTACATAGCTCTTGGAGAGCTGGACTAAAAGAATAATAATCTACATCAATTAATCTGGAAATATTGACACAGAGTCATCCATAAAAGACATTCGTTTTTGAAGGGAGGGGGGTGGGGGGGGGGGGTGGTCGTTAAATCGGATAAAAGTGCAGGGGTCAAAGCCTTCTGGGAAGTAAACTTTGTTAAATTCTTAAAACAAAAAGAAAAAAGAACATAAACGGCTGTAGAGATGGTATAGTCTTAGGGTCCGTGAAATAGACTTTCAGGTAGGTGAGGGTCACCCTTCACTCACACTTCATTAAAAAAGTGGAAAAATGGCGATTGAGGAAGAGGGAGTCTAAAATGTTGGGAAAATGTTTTACATTATTTATGCACGGTCCCTAGATGAATTTCTTTTTGGGATGTTAATGGAAATCGAACATACTCGGACAACTAGGCGGAGGAGGAGATGGTATTTCTGAATTTTTGCGAATGTCTCATATGTATGACCCGTAATGAATTCCAAATAGTATAAGAGGTATCGTCATTAGCCTACAGCTTATGAGATATAGCAATTTGAAAATTAATATTCACATAAAGGTCAAACATGAACACATATAAAAACAAACAAATTTTTATCAAAAAATACCCCATTAAAAGATTCAAAGTTTGAATGGCTATAGCTGCTTAATGACCCAACTTCACAAAATCCCTTGGCCGTGGTTCTCTAAAACATCACAAATGCTATCGATAATGTCATATTGGAACTCATTCCTAACTTTTTACTGAGTGAAAAAAAAATAATAATTTAGGTTTTTTGTAATATTTTACAGTTTTCCGTAAGTTTTTTCAAAACCGTTCAAAAGTTATGTCTAGAAGGCATCATAAGCGAGAAATGAAAATTTTTATTTAAAAAACTTACATTTAACATAAAAATACGGTTTTCGAAAATGCTCGATTTTTGAAACTTTGCACCATTGTAGCGCCGCTCGACAACCCAACTTTGAAAAATCATTTGGCAATCTTTGTCTACTCATCAATTGCAATCGAAAAAGTTGCATTAGAATCCATCCCAAACTTTGTGTTAAAGCGTGTTATAGTTTTTAAATGTCCACATATGAGGACAGCGGTGATTATGCAAAGAAAATTCATATCTTTTATTCATTGCTTTTTTTTTGTTGTTAATTTCCATGAAATGAAAAAAAGTACTAAAAAAGCTGAAATACTGCTATATGTAGAATGAAAATAATTTTTTCGAGAAAAATCTGTAAAAAATCAACATAAGTACATATATTTAAATAGGAATTCTTAAGCTCCAAAGTAGTAAAAGAAACAAATTCTTTATTGCATTTGATTGGAATGATTTTATAAATAATTCAATTCTTATTTGGAATATTGCTTAAATTAAAGTATATCACTTTATAATTTCTTCATTTCAAACCACTGTACTTAAGGGTGGGAACTGAGAATTAGACAGTTATGGCATGGCGTTTGAATAAACAACGGCATTATTTCTTTTGCTATATCTTATGACGCTGTAGGATATTAAATATGGGAAAAAAGTGAAAAAAAAGATGGAAGCAATAAAAACAAACAATAATAATTAAGATATTAGTTAGTTAGTTAGTTGCTGGTTTTAATTATAAACGCGCTAACAGAACGTGTGTGAATGTTGATGAAATTCATAGAAACTTTGCTGGGCGGCACAAAAAGAAAAAGTAAAACTTTCGATTTTTTTTTTGTTCTTTCGATCTGATGCTTGTGAACCACTAAGTAGTAGAACTGAATTTGTAATTAAGTAGAATCGCACGAGTCTTAAACGTAGATAAGCCTCAAGTGCATTAAGTAGAATAAACCAGTTTTGTTGGAATTTTTATTATAGACAGCAAAAATTATTCAACTTATATGGTATTTATAAAAAATCAAAAGGTCTTTCAATAATTTAGATCAATTAATTGATAATACATATTATGTATCTACTGCTTTAATCGAAGATGTAACGGATGAATGAAAGTGACTACGTTGAAACATAATTTTCACACTAGTACCTAAAGCCAAATAAGAATTAATTTTTCCAATTTAAGTTAGAAAGCTGAAATTTTTGCGCAAAGTCACATATAATGTCGTGTCAAGTTTAAATAAAGGTCAAAGGTCATGATGATCAAATTAGTGAATAACTCACCAACGGCTAGTTTTACGTGAAAACGTTGGTCAACAAATTTATAGCTCTAAGAATTTTCTTTAAAACGGTGTAAAGTTATTTGTAAACACTTTCTAGCTTACAAGATATCTTTAAAGCTAATAGATAACAATTTTTGATTTTATTATGGTTATGGTCAGTATCACTTCATACGTCATATAGTTAAATAGTAAAGTTTTTTTAACAAAATCAATTAAATTACTTTATATTGCCCTTACTATTTCATATATTTTCACAATTTCCACAATAAATTTACGTTTTTTTTCTATCCTTTTTCCGCATTTTCCATAACTGCCATTCTAACACAATCATGTGTTTGTTTCAACAAGTCCTGCCATTTTATGTGTATTAACAAAGTTTTTCTATTGACCAGCATGTTTTCATACTTTTCATACCTTTAAGGGTTATTGCTATCCATTTTTTTATTATTTTTTTTATTTTTTGCGTTATATTTTTCTAATGGAATTCAACCATTGAATGTCATGATGATGTCGGTTTGTTTTTATTTTTATGATGACTTACCATTTACATATATTTTCACATCAGCACCTGTAAAAGTTTTAATGGTACTAAGGTTGCTATCACCGATGTATTTTCATGTTTCTGATGGATGAATACAATGTGCAAACGCCGAACGCCTCTTTTTTTGTTTTTGTGAGCACTTAATATTGCATGCGTAATTTTTAAGCACTCGTATGCGATTTGTTAGCCACTGTAATCGATTTATGGTCAGCTGGTTAGTTGTTTTACAGTTGCCACTATTTTCAAATTTGTTCAATATTTAGTCTTTTTTTAAAGTTGAAAATCATTTTTATTTTTAAACTTATAAGTTTTTTTTTTTCCAAGGATCGATACTAGTCGAACAAAAATTTTTGTACTTTAGTTATATTTTTACAGATTGTATTATCTTACTGATGTTCATAGACCTCAAAAATTCGATAAGAATGATCCAGGTATTCCTACAACGCTCCTGGCAACTTGCCAAAAGTACTTTCTCAGACGCAAAATTCTACGAGCTTAAAGTGAAAATTCACTGTTAAAATTATCTGATTACTGTAAAACTGAACCAATTTGAACGCTTGAATATGTACTTTCTTTGTAAAAGAGAGTACTATCGAACCTTTAAGCTAAAATCTTGAAATAAGTTATAATTTTTTGATAGTTGCGACTAATTTCAAATCAAATTATTTCACAAAATCAGTTAGCATTTGTTATGAAAAAAACGCAGAACTAATTTGATCCGCGAGATTCCGCGATATTTTATTTTTTAAGAAGATAGAAACTTTTTGTAACACATATAAAAAAATTGAGATGCACTTACTAGCACTTTTTATTTGACGCAAACTTTTCTGAGGCGCCTATCGAATGATTTGAGTCAAAAAGATTTTCAAGTGTCAATTTATGTTGTTCGCTCGAAATGAAAAAATTTTTATTTTATTATACGTAGGCTGCTATATTTAATTCTGGCCCACGCAACACTAAGTGTTGCCAGGTGCAATCTGACATTTCCATTAGAAAGTTTGACATTTTTTAGCATAAACGTACTCACAACGTTTTAATGTACAAATGCTATTTGTTTTGTTTACAGTGAGTTAAGAAAATCAATTTTTCCATTGCTAATTTAAGCGATTGATAAATTATAGGGTTTCCAATGAGAACAAACGTTTTTTACAACTAAGTGTTCATGCAAAATCGAATGTATTGGAGTGGAACTAATGCCCAAGGGTGCCTCTATCTCACGGTATGTCACATGACGATCTTGCATTATCAGTTCACGCACGGCATCAATGTTCTCTGGCACAACGGCAGTTTTTGGACAACCTTCACGGAATTCGTCTTTGAGCGAGCGTCGGCCACGATTGAATTCATTAAACCAATTTTTCACAGTGCTATATAATGGTGCTTCATCGCCATAGTTATAAAGTTTTAAGTACATCGATGCACTCTTGTCGTGATAATCCACGTCGTAAGTTGTGAAAAATGATTGCACGAAAATGTTCACGAGTTATTTCCATTTTTTGCCAAACTGATTTTTTCAAGTCACTGTAAACAACACAAATGATGGTCGTACGTCAAAATGTTGTGAGTACGTTTATGCTAAAAAATGCCAAACTTTATTATCGTGTTGCCAGATTTTAGCTATTGACATTAGTGTTGCCTAGGCCAGAAATATATATACCAGCCCACGTACAGCTAACACTTCAAGATAACAGAATCAAAGGCCTGTTTTTATGTTGATCAATATTTATGCAAATCATCCGCCATTTTGCTTTTTTTAATCAGATTCGTAGTCAGTGCTGCATTTTTTTTCTATTATTTTAAGAAAATTTTCAAAGCTAAATCATGAAGACTTCTCTATGAAAATTCTACGGGAAATTCATATTGCTTAATACTTTTAATCTGAGTTCACAGTAAAATAGCGTAATACGACAGTCTTCTTGTTTTTAGGGGTAATTTTACGCTTAGCGTATTTAACAGTTCGTCTACGTAGCTCAAGTCACACATCAAATCGAGCGAGAATTGAACCCATGACCCAACTAGCAAAAAGATGTTAGTGTTTCACAGCTTACAGCGCCTTTTGCAAAAATGTTGTATCATTGATGTTTATATTCTTGATGATTGCTTCATGTTTAACTATTAAGAACTGTGGTTGAAAAAATGTCTTCTACAATTTATCCAATAATTTTTTTTTTTTCAAATTACTCAATATGAAAAATTATACCGTAATAGCCTTTGAAATTTATGTGAGAACAGAACCTACTACTATTTCCAAATTCTTTCATTAGACGCTTTTATTCAGACAAAAATGATGACTACGCGAATTTAATGTACGAAAAACTAAGTATTGTGACAAATTTTCAGAACGCATTCAAAAAAATTGTTTAGAAGCTAAAAGTAAGCCCGAAAAATTATCACTCGAAAGTCAGGTTCCGGCAAAAAAAGGACATAGCTGAGCAAAAGTAGAATAACAAAATTGACATTACTTGCAGACACTCATGTGAAGTTGGCTCCGTTATTGTCGAAAACCGAACATTTTTTTAGAGTTCTGGGTTCGTTGGGAATCGTTCTGGAGTTCTTTCACAAAATTCGAAATAGTTCTGTGAAATTGCACCAAAAATCAGAAGTGCACCGTTTATTGCTCAGCGCCGTGTTTTTCACGTAGAGGAGTTCTGATAACATTTTTGAGCTCACAATAAAGAGTTCTGGAGTTCTTTATACATTTTAACAAAAAACTAGCAAGCGTCTTACTTTTGGCCTGGCAAAACACTAAATACCCTACACTGCAGTTTTTTGAAAATTTTGCTTGTACGGGAGATGCCACGACCACTTCTCCGAATAGCTTTTGCTCAGGTCTTGTCAGTGTCTGAGTGAAATTTGGTTCGATTATCTCAAAAAACGCTTTCAGTATAAAGCGTTCTTAGATAATGTTCTGAATATTCTGAAACTTTTGCCACGCCCTTTTGTCCGAGTTTGTATTAGCTCAGAGCTTGAGCTTACCGTTCCTAGTATTTATGTGTATTTTGGTTCCATTGTCGTGAAAAATGCTCACAAAATTGCATTTTGAATATATGTTTTGTAAGGGTGGTAGGCGTGTCCGTTGACCGATTTTTCTCATTTTCAATCCCACGAACTAACTTTTACGACGAACCATCTGTGTTAAATTTCATTGAAATACCTTGGTTAGTTTTCGCGTGAAAAATATTTCCACGCACAGACAGACACCCAACCAGCCTGCCAGCCAGACAAACGAACATGGCTATATCCACTCAAGAGGTGACGCTGATCAAGAATATATATACTTTTCCATACCTGCCACTCCTGCGTTACAAACGGAAAGACAAAGTGAATATGCCCTGGGTGTAGGGTATAAAAAGTTCTAGTCACAGATCTGGATAGGGCTCGAAGAGTTCTAAAGAAAATCTTTATAATATTTTTCCAAAAAACTAGTACTTTTCATTTTAATCGAAAAATCAGAAAAATTTTCGGTTTTTTTAAGTATCCGAAAGTGAAAATTTTGTGGTAGTGGAGTTCTGATCGTTGTTCTAGGTTGCGCTTGAAGAGTTCTGAAGAAAACATTAAGTCAAATTTTCGCAAAGTATTTGTACTTTTTATTTTAATCGAAAAATTAGAAAAAATGTTCGCTGTTTTACTAAGTATCCGAAAAAGGATTATCCGTAGAGGAGTTCAGATTGATGTTACGAGGATTTTCTTTAGAATTTTTCGAGCCCTATCCGGAACTCCAATCAGAACTCCTCTACAGATATTTTTTTTTTGGTTTTTATGGTATTCTTTATGTGTTTAACTATGCGCATAATGCAAAAGTAGTTTGAATTAAAAATTCCCTTTAAAAACCGAAAAAATTAATATACATGCAATACGAGTTGAGTAGTAAAAGTGCATTAAAAATATTTTTTCTTTTATAACGTGCCAACTGTGTTCTATTTAATCAAAAAAAAAAAAAAAAAAAAAAAAAAGAGAAATAGTCACTGTCATAAATTTATAATCCCTTAACAATTTATATGATAAACAATTTAGGTAACAGACCATCTGTTAAAATAGGTGGCAACATATGTTTATGCTTTTATTTTGACTTCTTTTGTTTTGTTAACATTTTTCTGGTTCTTTTTGTTTCAGTTCTTTTTTTTTTCATTCTGAACCCATGACATATCATGGCATACGTTTTAATTTTACCTTTTTTTGTATTTCGTCCCATTTGCGCTTACTTGACAAAAATACTGTTAAGTGCAGTTTTTGCACTGTTCTGTTCTGCACTTGAATTGTCATTTTGTCAGTTGTGGAGAATGTTTGTTGCTCGTTTTTGTTTTGTCATTTACCAAGTCACCTTTTGTAGTTTTGGCTGCTTTTAATGTGCTTTTGTACAGAGACTTTATTTTCCATTTGGTTGATTTCTGTTTTGGGATTTTCTCCATTTTTTTGGTTTTCTTGTTTTTTAATTTGCAAAAATGGCTTAAAATGACAAAGAGCGTGTTAATTTTGCTTTATGCAAAAAGTTGAAAAGCGCATTCCCATCATGTGCATAGGTGATTTGAGGTTTATAAATGTTCGTAATTTAGAAGACTAACTTTTGTACCTAAACTTTATTAACAGTCTTCCAGTCATTCATTGGGATGTTGGCCATCAATTTATCAGGGTATGACGAGTTTTGGCTTTTTATGTTTTAAGTAAGGTTTGGTTTTGTCTTAGTTATGTCTTGTTTAGTGGAGTTGAGTTAGCTGAGTTAAGTTGAGTTGAGTTGAGTTGAGTTGAGTTCAGTTGAGTTGAGTTGAGTTGAGTTGAGTTGAGTTGAGTTGAGTTGAGTTGAGTTGAGTTGAGTTGAGTTGAGTTGAGTTGAGCTGAGTTAAGACAAGAACTTCGTCAGGTTTAGTTGGTGACATCTCGCATTTACTTTTAGGAATGCTAACGTGGATGACATTTTTGCGATCTCCTTTCTCTTTTATATTCTGTACAATTTTGAGCGTATGAGGAGGTCATAGGTTCAATAGCTCCCTCAGGTTTCACTACTGAAGAAACATTGGCAGCCTCTTTTTCCAAGAGTCCCAACAGAGTATTTTCCGTCTACAGTGTTTGAACCAAATAAACGGTCTCACCACAAGTTTGCTGAACCATAAACCGTTCAAACATCAGTTTTAGCTTTCACATTTTAACACAAAAGGTGTCGCATAATTTGCGTAAGGTTTATATATGTTATATAGGAAAAAGTTATATATGGAATAACAAATCTTGCAGATGACTTCCACGGCTTAGCTGGCTCATACGAACTTTGTTGTCAAGACTTTCCATTATAATTTTTCATAACTAACATTGAATTTCCTCGATCTAGCGTTGTACTTCCCCTTTAAACTAATTTTTTTTTAACCCTTATTTAGGTTGGAAAAACTTTACCGCACGAATTGCGGCAAATTTAAATCTTTCTTGAATGATGGGACTTATTAGCTCAACACCTTATCTTGCAGTGACATGAGAGTTTGAATGCTGTAATGTGATTATCACATACATACATACATAGTTTGTTATTGAACTTTCAACTATTTGCATATATAAGTATGTATGAATTTATGAATGATAAACAATTTGCTAAACAATTTCTGATTTGATTTTTCATTTGACTTAATTTTCTTTTTCTATTTTTCATTTGTTAGGAATTGCATTTTTATTTCTATTTAAATAAATCCGGAACTTTCAATTTCCGCTTACATAAAATCTTAACCTTTACTTGACTAAAATACCATATTTTGTTTTTGTTATCACTTTTAAGTTGACACACACATCCCTACAAATGCTCTTCAGTCCTAAATGCACTTCAATTTCTGCTCCATATCCATCTTAAGTAGAGTTCTACATACACACCTACAATCATACATACTTATATTTGTATGTGAATAGATGAATTTTTTTTTTCACACAAGCACATATACATAATATATGTATAGTGGACATATATATGTACATTTTGCTATGCAACGATTGCATAGCATTCAACTATTGAGGGGTGGTTTCATTTCTTATTCATCTTGCAACACGCATGCAACGTATCCATCATATGGCATGCAACACATGCGATTGCGACGAGCAGCAGCAGTAGTAGCAGCCACCAGCTTACTTTGTGTGGTGCAGATCATCTCCATATGTTGAGTGCTATACCCTTAAAACTTTGAAGCCAAGATGCAACATGCCAACATCCATCCACATGCTTCATGATGTCTTATGCGCCATTGCGCTAAGAAACGCCATACCACACCATTTCAACCAACCAACCAATGTAAAATCTCCCACATACGCAATCTTCAACCTCTAACCGCGTTGTGTTTGCCGCCACCACACATGTGCTGCTGCTGGTGTCTTTCAGAGAAAAAAAGAATTAAAGCGCAATTCCTTTGATTTTTATCTTTCTTTGGTATTTTAAAAATATTCTTCTTTTTTCTTTTTAGTTTTGCACTTTTTGCATTTTGCTTATTTGCTATTCCTGTTGCTTAAAATGCATACTCGTATGCAGGAGCGATCTTTTTGCTATGTCCTGTATGAGGGCCGGTTTTAATATCTCATAAGAAACTCTTCCATTAGCAGGATATTCCAACGTTTTGTTGATATTCTTTTGTTAAAACGTGCCACCTGCGATTTCTTTTTAGAACTTGTCTTTTAATTATCAAAGCTTTGCTTTTGGCAACACGTTTGGCCTTAGCTGCTTCATTATTATTATCCCATGTTGGGCGCTATTTTTTTGTAATAAACTATTCTATTATTATTCGCTAACAAGATCCTACCCCAACCGAAGAACTTAGATCAGGGGCCTTACTCTGTAATGCGATGCGAAAGCTAGATGCGATGCGAAAAATAATTGCCAGACAGAGAATCAATTTGCACTAAGCCAACCAATTTGCAGCCAGATATTTTTCGAGTAACAATTCAAAGAAAGTGGTCATTTGACCGATATAATTTTTTTGAATTGATTGTCGTTAACTCTACATCTTCCAGTAAATTTTTTGGAGGAAACATTGTCTAAATGACACCCTTGAATTAGAGCTACCCCAGCTGAGTGGAGACATACCTGAGAAACAAGGCAAAATAAACGACTTTGTGACATCTCTTTAAATAATTTGAATACAATTTTCCACCTAAGAACGAATGAATGGATTAACTATAAGGTGGAAGAAGGTGTATTTACTTTTTCATAGATGAAGGCATGGTATCTACACAAAAGGATATATTTCTGATAGACTAACAAATCATTGTGATGTTTTCCAAAACATACCAAGTCTGTCGAATCTCCTTTCTCGAACTCCTTAGATACCCTGAAATGCTCCACGACCCTTAATGAGATAAGAAATAATAGCTGAAGAAAAATAGAGTCATTATCTAGTCAATTTACACAATGGCTGAGTTTTGTGGAGGAGGCCCTATGCTGCGAGAGATAATAAATAATTCTTGGCCTACAGCCCATAGTTACCCTATTCAGCTACTATTTTGCTAGAATTTTTTTTTTTGCATTGAGAAATCTAGAAAAGTTTTTTTTTTAATTTTTTTCTCCCTCATTTCATTTCGTTTTGCGTAGATTTTTGCCTCATCTTCGTATTTTGTTGCATCTTTTATTTCATGATTTTATACATTCCTTTTTTGCAACACACACACAGACACATATTCAAGTTTATCCTTCAACATGTGTCGGGTGTAGTTTTTTTTTGTGGGAAAAAATTTTGTTTTTTTTTATTTCTGCAACTTTTTCTTTTATTTCAATTTTTTTTTTCTTTTTCGTTAAAAAAATAAAATGAGAAAAAATTTGTTCTTGCACAAAATTATAACGTTTATGACGTTTAGACTGCAAAATATGCAGGCAGGGAGTTAGGATGGTGGGAGTTGAAGTTTTTTTGTCGTTTTGCAACATTACATTGCCAGTGTTACCGTACTACTTTCAATGCTATTGTAATTGCTTGTCAATGTTGTCTTGTTCAGTTTTATGCTTTTGTAGGTTTTCCTTTGGTTTCTTTTTCAACTGATGTTTTTTTTTGTAAGTCCTTGCTTTCAACCAATTCATTTAGTTTAAATGACAAAACTTTCAAAAGCTTCATTAAATTTAAGTTTTAATTTTTTATTAATTAAAAGAAGTACATAAATACTTATTATACTTGTTAAATTAAAAGTTTAAAATGCAACTTAGAGCTTTTCTTGATAATCAGTTTGTTGTACTTGTAATATAGACTGTTTCTCATTATACAGGGTGGTTGATTCGAAGTGTTACCAATTCAAAAGACTATATTTTTAGTTTCCATGCACAGATTTTATTGATCAAACGCTATAATTGTTGGGAAATGTTCAAATTTTAAGAACCTACTTGAGATTTTTGATATGGCCACCTTTGGCCTTAACTATGGCCCGTAGACGGTCGAAGAACGAGTCGCATGCTGCACGAATTTGATTTTGTGGAAGTTTGCGCCATTCTCGTTGAAGGGCCACTTTTAGCGCATCAACGCTCTGGTATTTTTTAGTCAAGACCTTCCTGTTCAACATACCCCAGATTGAGAAATCCAACGGATTCGCATCAGGCGAATTTGAGAGCCATTGTTGAGCAGAAATGAAGCTAGGAACGTTTTTTTCTAACCATTCTTGATTCACACGAGCTTTGTGTGACGGTGCCGAGTCTTGTTGGAATGTCCATGGCTTGCGACCGAAATGTTTGCGTGCCCACGGTAGTAAAGCACCCTCCAACACTGATTCACGATACACCTGGGCGTTTACTTTGACGCCAGCGGCCAAAAAAACGAGTGGTGAGCGCCCATCAGCAGTCACTGCAGCCCAAACCATCACATGCGGTGGTGCCTGCGTCCTGGTGGCCAAACGAACATTCAAATTTTCGTAGGACCTCTCTGTCAAGTAAACCCGATCATTTTGTTTGTTTACATATTGCTGGATACAGTAATTTTTCTCATCAGAGAAGACAATTTGTGACAGATTTCCGTCGGCGTGCAAGCGCAACAACTCCTTGGCTCTATCGAGCCTAATTTTTTTTGAGCAGGAGTGAGATCATGCGCCTTTTGGAACTTGATGGCCTTTAGTTCGAGCTTGTTTGACAATATGTGTTGCATTCGTTCACGCGATATTTTCAGCTCGGCAGCCATTTGTCTGCCACTGCGTCTCGGATTTCGCTCAATTCTGGCCTTCACCTTTCGAACCATTTCTGGTGATGTTGCAGTTATTTTCCGACCACCACCATGTCGTTTGGCAACGCTGCCGGTACCATTGTAACGTGTTATGGTCCGATACACAAACATTTTATTCACTTTTAAATGTTTCAGCTCACGAACAATTGCTGGTTGCGATTTTCCAGGCAAATAAAGAGCAATCACACTATTACGTTTGAATTCCATTTCGAAAATTTTTTATTTTCAATAAATTGACGCGCAAATGCTTTTGGTTACTTGTTGACAATAGAATGAACTAACATCATGCCAATTTTTAGACAGCTGTCATGTTCCATCTGTCAGATAAGTCTATCTGAAGTTGGTAACAGTTCGAATCAGCCACCCTGTAAAGTATCAACCTTAGCGGAAATAAAATTTACTTACAAATTGAGCTAAAATTAGCTCAAGAAAAGCTATCGCTTTTCATATTATTGGAAAATAAGTATCATAATAAATCTGCAATAAGATGCCAGAATATACTACATATTTCCATTTTAATATAATTTTCAGGAGGTAGAATTTAAACTACAATTTGATGGAAAAAATTATGCAAATCTATCATATCATATTATTTAATGTGTTTTCTTTTTGGGAACCAGAAGTCGTAGAGATATAAGATTTTGCTAGCTCAAAGATATCATTGAAAACTGTCTCTAAATGAAAAAAAAAAAAACAAATTCATCATAGTTTACCATCTTGGCACAGCAATATCCTTCACAAAAAAATTATACGTACTGGAGTTCACCTTGTGGCCGAAATTCGACCACTACAAAAACTGCATATTTTATTTTAGAAGCTTGGAACTGCTCAATATGAAACAGATACTTTTAATATCTTTTTTAATTTCTACCCTTAGCATTCAGTTTACCGTTATGTACGGGCGTGGCACCACCCTCTAAAAATTATCAACTTTTATTTAGCCTCTCTTTGTGTTAAGACTATCTCAGTACCAAATTCTATAAAAATCGGTGCAGCACTGATTGCGTATTACACTATTTCGGGGCGTGACTGAAAAACATATTGGTCATTTCATCGTTTCTTAGTACTAAACTTATCTACATATCAAATTTCGTAAAATCGATGCAATGGTATAGCCGTGAAAGCGTTTTTTGCATTCAGGGGCGTGGCACCGCCCACTTAAAAATATAACGGTCATTTTATCGTTCCTTAGTGCTAACCATATCTTCGTTCCGAATTTCATAAAAATCGATGCAGTGGCTTAGACGTGAGAGCTTTTTTCCTATTTAGGAGCGTGGCACCGCCCACTGAAAATTATAATGATCACGCTGTCGTTCTTTAGTGCTAACTCTATCTTTATACCAAATTTCGTAAAAATCGATGCAGTGGTTTAACCGTGAGAGTGTTATTCCATTTAGGGGCGTTGCACAGCCTTCTGAAGAAGAAGTATAGTCCTATGCACAGCTCCTCCTCACAACCTTTCAAATAAAAAAAAAAAAAAAATCATGCAAATCGGTTGAGATTTAGGTATAGAAACAGGGATTGCATCGATTTCGTTTGCCTATTTATATATAGATAATTGTTATCTTAATATTACTCCCGGTGATAGTTGTTAGTTTTACAACGAAGCTAGTAGTTTTAACATTGAAATTTGTCATTTTAACAACTAAACTTGTTGACTTACCAATGATGCGTATCCGAAATAATTCCAAATCGATAGCTCCATTGTTGGGTCAAAATCAACATTTAAAAATGTAAAATAGTAAGTCCATAGTTTAGATGTATCTTGTCATCTGAATCATAAAAAATTGTAGAAGAATAATTTTCATAGAATATTTTAATTTTAAGCCATAAGCTTCCATTTTTATACGTCTTCTTGATCCTGATTTTCAGAAACTGTGTTTTAATGAGTGAAATCGCTTCAGAAAAATATTCTACAGAAAATTTTATTAGGAGACACAAGAGACAAGAAGTCTCTAGAATTTATGTAACTTTCCTCATTTTATCTGGTGACTCGTAAGGTTTCATATTTAACACTTTGACAAATACTGGCTTAGATGTTGAAAGCTACATTTCGATATGGCTAAAGTTTTTCAAATCATTTCGTCTTATTTTGTTTTTTTTTTATATTTAACGTCATCGTCTTTTAATTTTTAAGGAAAAAACTCTTTTTTTCAATATTGTGTGACTCTAAGGCTCCTATCATTAAAGACATTTTCCATGCCATTTCCATTTTAAGCCAAAACTTACTATTATGCTAGCGCGAATAAACCTTTTAAATTTGATGTTGTAAGAAAATGCAAGTTTTTTAAAAAATTAATAAATTTTCACACGAAAAAAGCTTAAAACATTTTTAAGCCCCTATCTGCACTGAAGCCCGTACTTATATTGTAAATAATATACCATTAAAGGCTTAATACTGAGAGAAAACAGACCGATTTCAACGGCTTAAGAAATCAAATTGAGTTCACAAAAACAGAAAAAAAAAAAAAAAAAAACTGATAGTTAGGTATATAAATCTGAAACTGGGCACAGATAAAACTTCAAATAATTACAAATTTTATTGTTGTTAATGTTGGTGTTTTCAGCAGCCGCGTACAACTTTAAGCTCTATAAGAAATTAACAAAGAAAATAAAAAAAAAACTATAAAGTTTGATAAAAAAACTTTTTTCACTTTATAAAGAGTATACCATCATGATGCTACATATATGTATACTCGAGTACATTTTTATTTATCTTTTGTTACTTACAAGTGAAAAACAGCAACAACTATGTTTTAATAACATGGTAAGATACATACAACAGAAATAAACCCACCAAAAAATACAGTATAAGATGAGGGTAATGAACCTCAAACTTTTGTATGACTGACACTTGCTGCTGTTGGCAAACCGGGCCAAAAAAATTGAAGGAAATTGAGTTCGTCTTTTTTACGTTTCTCTGTTCTTTTTTTTAATGGCAATTTAAAAAAAAACTTCAAATATTTTGACAATTGTTGGAAAAATAGTATGATTTTATGTAGGTTGCTACCAAATCTATGATTTTTCAAAATTTTTATTTAACCCTTGCTTTGCGTGTGTCGCATATGTGGCTTTTTTTGTGAAAATCAATAAACTGATGATGATGTAGAGTATAAAGTGTCCCTTTGGTCACATAAGATAAAAGACCTTAAAAGCTATATATGTCCATTGCATTATATCAGAATAAAATACAGTTTATACTATATCTAAGAAAAAGAAACTCAACCCCTAAATACTAAGGCTCGCCGGGGAGGCGTAACAATTTCGCTTTTTTGTTATATTTCTCGATCGCTTGCAGATTTCAAACCAAGCCTTTGAGTCAACTCAGGTTAGTACTGTATGAGCTTGAGAGCAGACGTTCCTTAGCAGTCGGCACTTATGTTGCTGAGCTATATGTCTTCGTGACGCCTAAATGGCGAGCTTTAGTAATAATGGTATATTTTTTTTTTACTTTTCAGTATAAATAACCTCAGAGTGCACATATTATTTCTATTTTTTTAGATACAGTTTTATACATAAAAAAGCTATTATTTTTGTTTTCGACCTCTTATTTACTTTTAAATATTTTATAATAAAAATTTGAATTTTCAACAATTTAAATTGAAAAATATTCTACTAACCTAAAGCTCGATAAATAAAGGTAAAATAAAAAAATTATATACAGGGTGTATCGCATAAGGTTATTAAGCTTCTGGGAGGTGACAGAGGAGGCCTAGACTTACAAAAAATTGTACCAGGGTTAAAACTGATTTTCTGACTTGTTTTACAAAAAAAATTTCTTGGATCAACCTGATATTTTAGAGAAAAGATTTATATGCCAAGGTTTTTGATAATTGTGTGAGCTTTTAGAAAGTGTATATAGTTTATAAGGTTTAAAAGGATTTCGCAAAGTTCTAGATCTATAAAGTTGATTTTTTATTTTTTTTGTTCTTATTTTTTGACTTTTTCGGTAATTTTAAATAGTATGAAAAAAGTCCTATTAAGATATGCTTTTATAATTTTTTTTTTGAAATCCTTGTTTAAGTTTCTTTCATTTAATAGGACACTTACAGGCGGGCATTAAAGGGTAAAAATTAACCTTAGTGTTCAAAGGTTAATAAAAAGAATGTACTTAAAGTTATCTTCCACATCCGATATTTGGCTTTAGTAATGACACAAACCATTTTGCCTTCGAATTTTTCGCAATTGGGAGCTTCTCGAAGATTGTAGCATCTGATTTATTATAAAATATTTATTTTCACCGCTTTTTACAACATGTAGTTTTTATAGAACTTTTAGCACAGTGACGTCACAATCTTTAACATTTTTTCTGAATTTTTAAAATTTTACCCACTGCACTTAAAGAGCCTTAACGCACTGCAATCAAACTAACAATGAACTGCAATATACAATACAGACGCTAAACCTTCGCATAAGCGTATGAGTCAGGCCAGACCAAATCAGTTTTGAAATGTGTTTTGTTAGTATATCGGAAGAGCCATTCATAACTTCTTCAAATATGATGAGGCAAACACAATGGAATAGTTAATGATACTTTTTTGATACATATATTCCAGTAAAAAATTTTATTTCAAATGGCTATAGTGAATCAAGGGGTTCGAAAAGACCCACAAAATTTTGTTGGCGCAGATTTTGGGCAGAGGCAAAAATGATTACCGTAAAATAGGGGACTTCTTCATTTTTTGCAAATTAAACAACTGCACATGTTGATGGTCAGCGAAAGAATTGTAGTTGAATTGCGACATGTCTAAAGGCTTGAACAAAGCAAATCTACAGCCGTGGACGTTTAGATTTTCCTAATGGCCAACTTAAAAAGGGTATATAATCCGGACTGCCTGACCGCTGATGAGCAGTTATATCCGTGTCGAGAGGCGAGCTCAGTTTATTTAATGTATTCAAAGTTGACCCGCGAAATTGAGGATACAAGTTTGGTGGATTAACGATTCATAAGTGTTGCACCAAGTCGAACGGTTAGTCATGAAATTGATGAAAAATATAGTGCGGTCAGTTAACTTTTTTTTTTTTGTTGTTTGAACTTTAAGTAAGGTAAATATTACTAGCAAACATACATTCTGAATTGACTTAAACAGTAAGGTGAAATTTATTTTGGTGTGGAGTTGTCACTATTCTGATTTGAAATTCTGGTAAATTTATGAGAAATAAAGTAGCAAGTACTATTTTTTTTCTCCGTGTACAACGCATGCTATCGTTCGGTATGGTCTGTCAGATTAACCACTGATTTTTAAGAAATACTTTTGACTTAAGGAAAAATATATTTATTTTAAATTGTAGTTATATATTATGAACTAACAGCTACACTATTAAAATTGTAATAAAAATTAATGATACAAATTCGCATTCTTTAAGGGTTAAAGATATTCTAGAAGTTTTTTTTTATTTCAGTTAGTTTTTTTTTCTCTAAATAATTTCTCTTATTGCTATTTTTTTGGTGTCAACTCAATTTCTTGATTAACTTTTCTGTTAACTTCCCACTTGTACATTTTTGCGCTTATTTTGTATGTGGTGCCACTGCGTTGTTGCTACAACACTTTAGAATTCTGTTTATGATTCTGTACTCCTCCTACTGCTGATTTTCTACTAATTATATTGTAGAATTTTTTGCTTTAGGCCCCCCGTCTGTGAGATGTCTAAAGGTTATGCGGTTACGGAGCAATGGTATCTTGTGTGATAAATTAAATATGTAGTTGTTACCCGCAACAACATTACCAACATATTGTTAGATGCTCTCGAATTTGCCTTTATTGTTGTATTTTTTTCGGTTATTGTGGTTTTATATATGGAGTTTTTTAAGCGAAATTTTGTTATTGGCAGCCATATATATTTGCACCTAATTTTATTACACTTTATACACGCATAATTTTGCTACATCATCAGGTAATTAACCTTATACGCCCCTGTCGAGAGCTGATTTTTGTTAAATTTTGTTGAAGGGTTATTTACTTTAAATCATCAGAGTTTGTAGCATTTCTATTAATAAGAATGTTTCCGCTTTGAAACGGAAACAGAATAAAAAAAAAACTTTGTGAATTTAAAATTTAAAAAGCTTTCTAGCTTTTCTTACGGAGTTTTATAAAATTATACAGGCTTATAATTACATACATATATGATTTCTAAATTATTTTTCCCCAAACTCAAAATAGTTTTCTCAAACATAAATCCATGTAACTTTTCACTGAAATATTTCCTTGATAAGAACAGTTGCATCAAAACATTTTGTTTAAACAAACTCCAACTGATATAAACAGAAGCGTAGCGTGAATATTTGCCTTCCGGGGGAAAATTTTTCAAAAACTTTTGATTAAAAATTTGATGTCCGAACAACAAAAACAAAAGAAGATTGTCACTTAAAAACATCATATCGGCATTTCCGACAAAGGTCTGTATGACCAAAATATGAAAAGTTATTAAAAACTTATCATTTTATGATATTATCTTAGCGAAATATTTAAATTTTTCTATTGTAATTTAAGCAATTTACTCATAAACTAATTTACCATTATGATCAAACCTACTCCAAAGTTGCACAAATGTAGTACATATTTCTTTTTTATTAATTTTAATTGAATGTGTTTTTTTTTGCTATCAACTTCAGTAAGAGGCACAATACATGATAACAGTTGTTCCACAAAACCTCCCCTACAACATTAATGATCTAAAAAAAGTTAAAAGAGAACAATCCAATCCCGATTAACTGACAATTGTTTATTTGCTTAAGTACAATTTTGACTGTCCGGTTCGTTACCGAAAAAGACAATTTGTCATCATTGCTTCACAAATCAAATGCAAAAAAAAGCAGCAAGTATTTCAAAAATTAAGAACAAATACAGTTTAATATACACAATTAAAAAAAAAATAAAATTTAAAGCCATTTAAAGTTGGTCACGTTCGTTACTTTTAGTTCAAAAGTAACGTATTTTTGAAATTTCATTCTACTGTAAAATTCTAAAACTTAATTTTGTATGAATCTTGTTGTTCCACGGTCATAATAAAATTTCACGAGGAACATTTTCTTAGAATGCATTAACCCATTATATCCTGTTTTATGATCTTTTTGACACCTATTTCTAAATGACTTGGTTATAATGGGTTAATTATTAAAACGTAAGAATAATGCGTTAAAAAGTAACTAAAGCGTTGCAGTTGTCGAATATGCAAATTTCATAATTGCCACCAGAACAGCGTGCAATTTTTTTTGCTCCCAAAACTGAATTTAGTTTGAATCAACCTTACTAAATAAACTTAAAATACATAAGCATGCAAATCACTACTTGATTGAATCATAATGGAAAAAATGTCACGTTCATAATGTCACTTATCAATCCAGATTATGATCAAAACAAAGAAAAGTACAGATGATATTTGAATCAAACAAAAAACATTATAAAGTAAAATTATTGCATAACATTCTAATATTACTCTCACTTAAAAATTCTGACTGGTTTCGCTGTATTCTGACTTTCTTTGAATAGGCACGAAAACGACTTCTATTTTGTCACGTTAGTTTTGTGTCTTTTTTTGCGTGTATCTTGGAACCAGGACTTTGCCTGCTGTTAACGTTGGCACTTATTATAGTGCTACCTAAGAACTATAATGTAAAGTAAAAACTAAAATAATAATATGTTTTACTTCCACTTCTTTTGCACTTTAAATGTGTGCGACGGTCACGTTCGTCACTTGAGCAATACCCATAATCCTTATAATCCTTATAAGTATGTACCAGCAATTGACAATTGAAAATTTGGTAGTTAATTCCAATTAATTTGTTCCTCACACTCTGTACTCAATGAAGGAAGTAAAAGATGAAGGCCCGATTTAAGTCCTCTCTTCCCCTCGATATAAAAACTAGGAGTCCGCCGAAAACACCTGGATGAGTTTTAAAACGTTTTGTTTCAATGTAAGTTATGTCTTGTACCCGCTCTTTATTTTTCAAACACGAATAATGCACAAACCTGTCTTGTTTGATTAACTTCAGTGAAGTACAATGCATATACTGTAGTTGTAGTGTGCACTACTGTGAACCAATTAGATACATGTCATCAATTTTACCGTAGTTTTTTTACTCGTATGTTTTACACTGACCTGAAGTATTTGTTTGCATAAGATACAGCACACTTAAATTAGTATTTGTTTGAATCAGTTTTTTTAACACCGCTAAAATAAGACGGGGTACTTTAATGTCAAAATGAAGGTTTGAATCTTAAATTTTTTGGATCATATACTTCTCTTCAGTGTACGAGTAAAAAAGTATACTAAGTATATTTCAAGATGTGTTGCTTGGGGCCAAAAACATCATTTGCAGTAAGTCATGATTTTACATTTAGATTTTGTTTTAGAATCTATTAGTTTGAAGTCTGATTTTAAGTTGAAGGTTTGATTTAAAGTATTACAAAAAATAAAAAGCAAAAAATACTTTTAAAGCAACGCACTATTTGGTTTTTTTTATCATTTCTTGCTTAATTTCAAAGATTAATGTTTAAAAAATGTTGACAATTATTTTTTACTCAAAGTTTTGCATGAAAACAAAAAACTTGACTAAGTCCATTTAGCGTCCATGTTGACTAATCTTAGCTGTCCAAACTTTTCTCTTTTCCGCTGACAAACAACAAGCGTTGACAGTTGCAAAAACGAATAAATAAAAGTAAATAAAAGAGAGTAATCTCGTAAAGAAAATAAAAATATAAAAATAAAAATCAACTTGAGAAATATAAAATTTTTAGCTTCTTTAGTTTTTTTTTTATCCCTTAATAAAAAACTAAAAATTTTTCTTGGTGATTTTCTTGCGCAATTGGATTTGAATTCAATTCAATTACCATTCCGTTTGTTAAATGCTGCAATTGACATTATTTCATTTTATTATTATTTCATCTTTATTTTCCTTTTCGAATTTCATTTCATTTCATTTTGTTTTTTTTTTTTATTTTTGTTATGTTGGCTTTGAACGTGGATATTTTATTTATATCTCGGTAGATTGTCATTTTCATGCTTATGAGTTTTGCTTGAGATTTTTTTTCTTGATGTTGTTGTAGTTTTTCCTATGCTTGTACTCATAATTCTGTGCAATTTAGTTTTGCGCTCTGTTGATTTCGTAGTGTTGCCAGGCTAATATTTTTTTAATAAATAACAAATAAAATTAGGTCCTGACGAGTAGCACAGTTGGATACTTTTGAAAACTTATACCAAAAGCTATCATTTTGCGTAGTTAATTTTAAACAGCACCTTGTGTTGAACTTCAAGCGCAGTGTTTGTTAAAATTATTAGACTACGTGTTAATCGATGTCTCTATATTTATCTTACAAAATCTATTGTGCTAGAAATTTTTAGCGATGGATTAACATGTCTTCCAAAAAAACCTTAAAAATGGAAGTAAAAATATAAGGAATCTTTATCATTACTAAAAAAGCATATAGGCCAATTTTATTTTTTTCGTTTATCTCTATATCTCCTAGGAGAAACATAAGGTCAAAATGAAACGCCTCCATTTGTTTTGATTCCCCAACGAATTCTTCTATGTGGTTCTTGGTGTACCACGCCCTCTTATACCTTTTTGTCTTCTTATACAGTCAGAAATCTTATTGGAGGATTCTTGTCTTCCTACACAGCTAGAAATTTTAGTGAAGGATTCTTGCCTTTCTACCAAGCTAGAAATCTTATTGGAAGATTATTTTCTTCCGATACAGTCAGAAATATTAGTGAAAGATTCTAGGCTTCCTACACAGTCAGTAATTTTAGTGGAAGATTCTTGTCTTCCTACATAGTTAGAAATCTTAGTGGAGGATTCTTGCCTTTCTACACAGTTAGAAATCTTAGTGGAATATTCTTGCCTTCCCACATAGCTAGAAACCTTAGTAGAAGTTTCTTGTCTTCCTACACAGTTGGAAATCTTAGTGAAAGATTCTTGTCTTTCTACACAGTCAGAAATCTTAGTGGAAGATTCTTGTCTTACTACATAGTCAGAAATCTTAGTGGAGGATTCTAGTCTTCCTACACAGTCAGAAATCTTAGTGGAAGATTCTTGTCTTCCTACATAGTAAGAAATCTTAGTGGAGGATTCTTATCTTTCTACACAGTTAGAAATCTTAGTGGAATATGCTTGTCGTCCCACACAGCTAGAAACCTTAGCAGAAGTTTCTTGTCTTCCTACACAGTTGGAAATCTTAGTGAAAGATTATTGTCTTCCTATACAGTCAGAAATCTTAGTGGAAGATTCTTGTCTTTCTATACAGTCAGAAATATTAGTAGAGGATTATTGTGCTCCTACATAGCTAGGAATCTTAATAGAAGATTCTTGTCTCGTACATACCGAGAAAATATTAGTGGAAGATTCTTGTTTCCTTCCACAGCGAGAAAATATAAGTATAAGATTTTTGTCTTCCTACATAATAAGAATCCTTCTGGATTTTTTTTTTTTTTATTTATTTATTTTTGTTTACCTACTTGAATTGATAAATTAAATACAAAATGATTTTTTGAAACGCTTCAGGAAGCACTCTGTTGGGACAGTTTGGTTAAAAAATTTTGTTAATAAACAAATTTTAAGTCATAATAATATATTTCTATCTACCACAGGGATGGATCCCAACTCGAATCCTTGTGCGGTCAGTTTGTTTCTTTTGCTACGGAGCGGAAGAGCCTCTCATCCTCTTGGGACATTTCGCTGTCATATAACAAAATTGAATAAAAAATGTGCACTTTGGTTTTGTTAGAGATAATGAAAGATGACCATATTTTGTTCAGTTGAGCCAAGACGTCTTTCGCTTTTAATGTTCCTCTTTTGCTCTACCATCCATAGAGATAATGCTGCCTAAATACGTAAAGCTGACGACGTTTTCAATGTCGTACTGTTCAGCTTCATGCTTTTAGTCTTGGATGCATTTTGCCATTCGTAGGTGTTCAATTTTGCTTTGCATTTGTAAGTGTTTGGACGATATAAGGCAGATGTCATCAGTGTAGTCGAGACCTTCTAGCTGTTCGGTGAAGTTTCATCGGATACTGCATATTGCTTTCGGAATCAAATTTTTCACTATCTCTGCTTAGAAGCACTTTTACCTCCACAATTTCGGCACTCGTTAAGGGCACCTTTTTTGGCAACTTGACTAGCATACCATGTAACCAATCTTCTGGCAAACGCTCTTTGCTCCAGATTCTGGAGAGCAGAGGATAAATAGTTTTTGCTGATTAGATTGGGCAGTATAGCTGTAGTTTGATCGATGCCGATGGCCTCGTTGTTTTTCATGTCTTTTACTTTTTATCCGGCTTGATCATGAACCGGAGAAAAAAATATTTGAAGGCCAAAGTTTACCTTTAAGAATAGAAGCTCGATTTTTAAAGTTCACAGTTTTTTTACCCATTATCTAAAATTTATTCCAGCAAATATATTCTCGCTTAGAATTAAAAAAATCACCAAAAATATTTTTAAGCAAAAAAAGTAAATATTTAGTATTTAGCAATTAATGAAAAGTGAAAATTCCTTACTATCCTTTGTAGACGCCGAAGTTGTTTTGTCAATGACTTAAATCATTTTGTGTTGGCTGCATATCCGGTGTAAAATTCAAAGTGTAAACATTTTTAATCATGCATGAAATTTACATGCAATTTTTCTATATCTACGAGTATATGCATGTATATATAAATTTGCATCTTTTTCTGCGATCAGTATCTGTGTTTTCCTATGCAGAAATTTTGTTATAAATAACTTTTGCCCTCCACATACATTCAACCTAATGCGATTTGTCTGCACTTTGCCATTAAATTAATTTATTGATTAAACATTAGTGTAAATTAATTAAAACTTTTTTCATGTGTTTTGTTTTTTGTCTTTTTGTGCCACATAAATAAGCAAAATTATTTGTTTTTTTTTTAAACTGCTGTTAATTTAAAATTGGTGACAAATTTTAATACGATATTGGCTTTTATTTTTTGTTTGTATGTTTTTTTTTTTCCTTACACCTTGTGCTCCGAATTTAGACGCTGAATTTTCGCATATTTGCAATTTTATGATTAATAGTGCGACATATTTTTGGCAAAAATATTTAAAATTCACTTAAGCTGTTAATTAAATATCTCTTTTAATGACGTACAACAAAAGTAGCAGAAGAAGAAGAATCATAAACGACAAAAAATTGCTTGATTTATTACAGTGCTGGTCATTTGATGGTTTTTGGTCGTTTTGGTGAATGACGGCGCCTACAAAGTGTGAAAATTATGAACTTAATGTGGGAGCGAAATTATACAATGTGTATGGGGTTATATAAAATTTATTTCTTTGAGTGAACATTGAATAACAATAAAGAGCATAGGCTTGAAGGAGAACTCTGAAAGCTGGCCAAAATAAAATCAAATTATTGAAAATGTTGAAAGGCGCACTAAAGCAACTGTCAATGCGAAAATCTTACGTATTGCGATCGGCCAAAAATGTTTTCGAGCGCACATGGAAATAACAAACTCGAAAATTGTTATTGTTTTTTTATACACGGCAGACATTTTGAAATATCCCAGCGCACTTACGTCAGTTAGCTTTCGAGCGCACAAGCAAACAATAAATGTAAATTGCAGTCACTTACTTTTTTGTACACTTAAGAGTGTGTGTTTTGCATTGGACATTTTTGTTTTTAGTATACATTTAAATTTTTAGCCTCAGAAAGACAGGTCTGACTTAAGAAATACAGTACTAAATAATGTCAAGTGGGGTTCTCTGATCATGCATCCACAATACTGAATAAATGAACCACTTTTGTCTCGAAAATTTTTTAGAAATTTGCTATACCAAGTCAAGTTGTAATAGCTTTCGATTTCTATGGAACGTATTGTAAAATTAATAGGACGTACCATTTAATACGCAAGATAAAAACTTGTCCTCCTTTTTTAAATATGTTAGAAATGGAGTACGACTTTGAGTTATATACCATTAGAAAGGAATTTGAGTGTAGACTTGCATAAAGTTAAAATTATTTTAATATATTGCTTTAAAGCCAGTAAAAATTCAACACAAATTTTTTAAAATTGACAAAATACGCAGTCTCACAGATTTGCAACCAGTATGAAGCACAAAGAGCAAGACAAAAAAAAAACAGTGACTTGGTGTTTTTGTTTTGCTTACGTTTTGCTTTTCATTATACCAGGGATAATGAATGATTATTGAAATGATATATTGCTCAAACAATATGAAAGAATACTAAAAAACAAATAACGCTCAAACTACTTTTATATACATTTGGGCGATAATAATTTTGGAGATAACGCCCAAAATTTCAGTTTTATTTCGTTAAAAACTTAGGCGTTATTACGTTTATATTTGAAATAACGCCTAAAAACTCAAACGAAATTATGAAATGAAACATCGGCCAAATAATATGAATTAACGTCAAAATTCCAAAATGAAAATAGGCCCAAATTATGAATATTGCTCGAATTTATGTAAAAATTATTTGGGCGTTATTTCGTTTTGTTTTTTGGGCTTTAATTCATATTGTTTGGGTGACATTTCATTTCACGATAAACTTATGGAAGGTAGAATAAATTTAAATTTAAAACTAAGCCAGTAATAAACAGCACATTTTGACAGTTTCTTAAAAGAAAATTTAGATCTTAATTAGTGAAATTGAATAGTCCTTTGAAATTGAAAATGGTATATAAATGACACAACGATCGTGCAAGAATATTAAAATCGTCTTATTCCACCAACTTAGGCCGCTCAATTTAGTTAAATAGGCATGAGATCATTAATAAACTAAAGACACTGAATCTTCCTTCGAGATTCGAGATATTTCAAACCTTATAGAAATTATCGGGCAAACGCATTCATCGTAGAATTTTAGCTCGTCTAAAACACCATGTTTCAATTTTTTCCGAACTTCTCGGAACTACAACACCAATGAAAAGCTTTTTTGCAGTTTTTTTTGGCTCATCTACAACCATTATTTTCAAAATTTTTCGCAACTACAATACCTATGGAAAATTGTTTTTGTTTTATGTTGGTTATGTTGAAAAAAAAACAACAAAAATAATTTTTCATTGATGCTGTATTTCTGAGAAACTTGCAAAATATTTAAACATTGCGTTTGTTGTTAACGAGTCAAAAAAATAAACATTTTTGATGGGTGTTGCAGTTCCGAGAAATTCGGAAAATATTAAAATATTCTAATTAATTATTATTATAGGCTTAATTGGTCAGTGAAATAATATGTAAAAAATAGTAAAAACGACTATTTTACATTTACTCCCTACGTTTCTGTTTGTTGTAGGCGAGCCAAAATTGAGTCACTTTTTTTCTACGCTTTAGTGACATAAAAAAATATTTTTGGATTTTCTGGACACCAAGTGAAGGAAGCATACTCCAAATTTGACCTTACAAGTGAATTATAAAGGGTGAAGGGTAAGGGTCCGTTAACTCAGAACTATTTCTACGTACTAAAGCAATTAAGGAATAACCCTTTGGTACAACATAGCTTATGTGATCAAAAAAAGTGAACTTAAATTACACCAAGATTCCGAAAAGAATTAACAGTCTTTTAAGACAAGCCAGGAAGGGTATACGATAAAATTTTAATTGTTCTGGATTTAGAAAAGGTTAAGAAAAACCATTCATTTTTAATAAGTGGCAATAGAACCATTTCAGTCCAAGAGAACAGTCGATTAAGATTACTCTATATTATATACAATACAATATTGCTAAATAAAAAGAGCATTTTTGGAGAATAAAACTTAATGATTTATTTTATAAGATTCCGAAAATAGCTTTAGCAAAAATTAAACTTTATTTTCATATCGCATCAAAATCACAAGCATTTAATTCATAATACTCAGAAAATTCATATTTATTTGCATAAACATTTTTTAATTGTTTTGACTACAATTTTTGGAAAAATAAATAAACTTGGTGGTCTCGTGTATAAAACTTTATTAATACAAATTGCTAAATGATTGAATTGGAAAATGAAAACAAATAAAATCATTAGTGAAAATTTAAACGAAAGAGAAAACGTGGCATATAGAACAATAAAATTTTAATATGTAGAAACAAAAAGTCAAAATATGTTAATTAAAATTAAATTGAATTCCGTTTAAATGGTGAAAATTTAAAATGAAAATGTTTCATTCATTAAAATTCGTATGTAAAGGGTAAAACGTATAAAAATCGACTATACGAAGTGCGAATTTAATTGCAAGCGTGTGAAAACCATTGTTTGCCCATAAATGGCCAAAATTTTAAAAACAATATTTCTACATATTTTCATGATGAAACAATAAATGGCGATTTGTACCATATAAAGATTTTCATTTCTATGATGTTGCCATGCTTACCTTGACACTTATTCTACACTTTCTAGTAGGTTTTTTTACTACAAGACCATATTCTATTAAATAATTGTACTTCTTCTTGTGGTCGTTAGCTCTCTTAAACATTTCCTCATTTCACGTTTTTTTCTTACAGCGATCCTTGCCACAATGTCTTCAAATGGTCGGGTAGAGGTAGATTGTTTTTAATTAAGCGACTATGCATGTCTTAATTTTTTGCCTGCCGTCTTATTTAATATTGTCATGCTAAGAGCTCAACTTTTTCCACTTCTTGAGTTTTGGCTGAGAGATTGTTGAACAATTTAAGTTTGTCTTCCTACACGGAGAAGAATGAGTATCATAATATTTACTCCACACGTGATGGTTCCTTAAAGAAATATTTACAAATTAAATATTGTGACATAATAAATATTTACTCGTAATTGCCATAATTTTCCTATGCGTAGAGTAAATTATGCTTTCCGTTAGAAAAATAAAGTATAATAATTTTTTACTTTATAATTCTATTAAAAATTTGTATGTTAGGACAGACATTTGTTAATGTACAAATTTTATGCCTTTTCATCATATGGATCAATGGTGTAGAGGTCTAACAAGTTTGTAGTTGTAAGCAAAAGTAATATTTTTCTATTTATCACACGAGCGGTCCCCGGTTCGAATCCTAGTATGGTAAGTTTTTTTTTGTTTAAACTTTACATTAAGGTAAATATCACTGTAATTTTATCAAAAAAATTACTATACTGCAAGGTTATTCAAAAATTCTGATTTTACTATAATAGTAAGGTAAAATTTATTCTATTGTGGTGTTGTCACTATTTTGCCTGGAAATTTTAGTAAAACTTACTAGAAATAAAGAAGTACGAACTATTTTTTTCTCCGAGTTATAGAAGGCTTATACTTCCTTGAAGAACTTATAGACTCGGAATTTTTTTTTCGAGCATCATCTCTTGCGCCTATTGCAACTTTAATTTTTATTTTCATTTCAGGTTTCATCGATCATTCAGGGTTCTTCATATTAAAAGCCATGAATGGTTTAATCGCTTTTAAGGGGAAGATTTGAAGTTTTACCATTTAAAAGTCGTTTCAGTTCATCGATGTAGTTTCCTCAAATGTAGACTTGAGTGAATTTTTATAGTGCAACCTTCATATTTGTTGCACTGGATTTCAAATGGAGAAATGCAATAAAATAAGCATGGTGGGCGCTGCCAATATCGACACTTCTAAGTACTTACATCGCACATCAATCTATATTTCATTGCGATGCTCTCGTGAAGCTCATGCGATTTTTTGTACTTTGCTAGTACATTATCACATAAGTTTTGCTGATATTTTTGAGGTTCCACCAAAATCTTAAATTTATTGAACAATTCGAACCCAAACTTTCTCTAAATTTACTATTATGAGAACAAAAATCGAATATTTCTATGACAATTAAAAGTTTGAGGTCATACCAAAAAAAAAAAAAAAAAAAAAATACTACAAATATCAACACTTTTGTAAGTTATACCTTTGAAACATCATCGTTATACTTTCATAAGTACAGATACAGATATGATGAAGAAACAACTATATGAGACGAGATATACATATCTATATATCTCGACCAATACAAACAATTGAAAAATGAATGATATAAATGACTACAATGAATTCAATTGAGGGATATTAAAAATGGAGCAACAAAAAATTATTATAAAAAAAAATATATATATAGGTTTATTTGTTGCTCTTTGTAGTGTATCGCATGGATACAACAAATATGTACATATGAAAGCATACATTTGCGTTGTCAACTTTTTTTTCTGTTTTCAAAAGCGAGTATCTCGTGGTTTGTTTGCTACTGTTGCCCGCTTCTAAGTTGATTGCGTTGTTTGTTGGTTGCTTTAGTTTATTTATCAATAATTGAATTTCCATTTGTTTTATCAATTTAAAGAATTCTTTTTTTTTGCCTTTTTAATTTATCGAAGAGTTTTTTTCGTACTTTTTGTAACACAATTTTATTCATACAATTAAATTTTTATCTAAATTTTTTTTCCCCATTTTTAATGTTTTGTTATTGTATGGAATTATTTATTTTTGTCTTTTTTTTCAATTGACGCTGTGACGTTACTTTTGCTGCTAACGTCTTTAAGTGTTGTTGTCGCAGTTTAAATAAACGTGCACTGAATTTTAAATTATTTTGTAGGGTTTTATGGTGATGTTAAAAACAGCATGGAGAAGCTATTTTATAAAACAGCTAAAATACAGAAAGACATTTTTTGTTGTAGATAGAACTTTTTTATTTAAAATTTTTATTTTTTTATTCCTTTGTAACTATCTTGTCAAATCGAACATTCGGTTCTTGAAATTTCTTTTATAGCAATCATTTTATTTTATTCAATTTATTTATTTCATAGAATGGAATTTCTTTTACACTTCTTAATAGGTACATAAAACCTTATATTCAGACACAATATTTCATTTAATTTGTTTCAGTTAATTTGTTTATTGTAGAATACAGACTATACTCTCTTCCACAGTACCTAATAAGAAAGCGTATGGTCCTAATACTTATGCGCTTGTCATTGTGGACCTTTCGAATATTTCGTTAGAAGCATGAAAGGCTTATCAAAATAGACATGACGAGACGTAGCGAGTAAATTTGAGTAAACCTATGTTGATAACCAAAATGAACGTAGGTACGTAACAGATCGAATGTGGGCGAAACATTTTGACGAAATGTCATAACAGCGGTTTGGCCGGCAACCAAAACTATTTTTGATAAATAAATTAAATAATTTAAATGTCTGTAAATTATCTGTTCCGATTCTTCGGTTAACGTTACATTTTCGGTTAAATGTCAAAACTGATTGCTATTGTCTCATCACGTCTATTTTGGTTAGGGTTTAGCTTGTTCAGTCTTATATACAGTTTTTGATTTTGCATAGAATGGCTTTGAACAGCCTCTAAATGACCCTGAACAAGTTCTCAGCTTATTTGTTTTGACATTATCCTGCAGATTTTCAGGAATAGTCATAAAATTTCTAAATATTGATTTTACGAAGATTTTTAAATTTATAATATAATTTCATTTTCTTCTTCTTTTCAGGTAAGAATAACCAAAAAATTATTAAAAACCAAGTTCGGGTAAGTTCAAGTATTCGGGCTTAAGTATTGGGCAATATCATATTATGAAAGACAAAGAAAAATCGCATTTGAAAAGCAAAATTTTTCCTCAGACACGATATTAACGAATATATATCTAAAACTTCAACAGATTTCCAGTAAAAACATTACTTATTTAAAGTATACTAGTATCGCCGGTGGCCAAATTTTGGCCTATTACTTTGAGATAAATACACTTTTTCCAAGTGCCGTTTGGTAAAAAAGAAAGACAGAATATTGAGTATTCATTAATCGTAGCAACATTTTTTATATGCAGCAGGCTCAGTATAATATCGGTAGAGTCCAAAAGTATCGAAAAACATCCAAAATATTGCTAAAAGTATCGAAAAACATCCAAAATATCGAAAAGAGCTCAAAAGTATTGAAAAACATCGGTATGTATATTGGTAAAAGTCCAAAAGTATCGAGAAACATCCAATATATCGATAAAAGTCCAAAAGTATCGAGAAACATTCAACGTATCGGTATAAGTCCAAAAATATCGGTAAAAGTCCAAAATATCAAAAACATCCAAAATATCGGTAAAAATCCAGAAGTATCGAGAAACATTTAAAATATCGGTAAAAGTCCAAAAGAATCGAAAAACATCCAAAATATCGATAAAAGTCGAAAGTATCGAAAAACTTCGAAATATCGATAAAAGTCAAGAAGTATCGAGAAACATCCAACAAATAGATAAATGTCCAGAAGTATCGAGAAACATCCAAAATATCGGTAAAAGTCCAAAAAGTATCGAAAAACATCCAAAATACCGATAAAAGTTCAAAAGTATTGAGAAACATCCAAAATATCGGTAAAAGTCCAAAAGTATCGAGAAACATCCAAAATATTGATAAGAGTCCAAAAACATTGAAAAACATCCAAAATATCGGTTAAATTCCAAAGTGTCCAAAATATCGATCAAAGTCCAAAATACCGAAAAACATCCGAAATATCGGTGCAGAACGTCGACAGAGTGCAACGAAACAGGTTTCGTGCAAGCAAGACAAAAACAACAACAACGAAATCTCTCCCACTCCACTGTCTCATTCATTTTCTCATCAACACAGCATAACACTATGGGTGCTGTTGTTGTTGTAATTATATGGGAAATTTCATCCTGTTTTTAAATGCCTTAATGGCAACTTATGGGGATAATTTTTAGATTCGTGGATTCTACACAACAGTACCTATCATATAAAAAAAAATAGTTAGCTCGCAAAAGGGGCGCAAAAAAAACTGTTCACGTATTTATATATAGATCAGGGGATTTTGGTTAAAAAAAATCTTGAGCATTCTGGAGTTATCCCTTATGAAGCTAACCTAATGATGCCTAAATTAATTTAAAAAAAAAAAAAACTTTTCCTAGATATGATACTAACGAAGATAGATCTAAGCTTCAACAGATTTCTGGTGAAAACAGTATTGATTTAAAGTATAGATATAAGATTATAAAGTATATATATAAGATCCCTTTACTTAAAAATCAAAAAACTTGTCATATTATCCACTTGTCAATGTTGTCACGATCTAACCGCTTTAAAGTATATCCCTAATGAAGTTACCATAGCTATAACTTATGGTTAATGAGAAATAGAAAATTGTGTCTAAAAACACAGATGTCGGATATCCTAACGTAATGGGGGTTATCGTGAATCAATATTCCCGGGGAATTTTTCTTAAACTGCAATAGAGAATGCACGGTAGTCTAAAAAAATTCCCCGGGAATATTGATTCACGATAACCCTCAATATGTTAAAAAAGTACAATAACACAATGTTTCAATATTATTATTTAAAATATTTCCGAAAAAAAAGGGAACCGACATGCTCTGTTTTTCTTGCATACTTATACACATATTAAAATTTTAGAATGAAACTTTACTCACACATCTTTTTGCAAGGTTATTGCATACTTTCGGAGGGAACAAAGCCCCCTTAAATATGCCCCAGCTTTTAAAATATCATGTCTGACGAAAAACTACTATGTCTTGTAATAAGACTTCAAAAATAACAAACAACAATGTTTTTAGAACGTCAAGGCTAGATAATAATAAAATCCTGACTTGACCCTACGTCAGATATGTTGGTTTCGTACTAGTTTTCATCCCAGTATCTTGCGTAAACGCATTCTTTATGTCTTTAACAGTTGTGAATCGATTTCTTTAAAAAATGTTCTTTACAAGTCAATTATCCGAAGGTTTTAGTTGTCTTTATGACATATTTTTAGTTGAATAGACCCGATTCGGTGACAGCTGATTTGCTTAAACAAATTTTTGCACCAAACAAGAGAAATGTCTCTTGCATATCTATCAGATCTTATACATAATAAACCCCTTAGACGCATTTCGACGACCTGTCCGGATATCTGTTTGCGTAGCTATGAAACAATATTATAATTCAAACTTCCCTCACACAAGTTAAAAACATTGCAAATTAATTTTTAACAAAATTGCATATATTGACATCGTACCCCCATTCTTTACATTAACAATTTACATTTTACACTGCAGATTTACACTTTTGCCATACCAGAAATAACCAACAACCTACACCAATAACGACGACGACTACGTTCACTTCAGTTTTGCCAACTTAGAAATTAATTAAAATGCATTAAATCATAAAAATAAACAGATGCGTTTCAATTGCGCTTTACATTTGATGCACTTTTTTGTAATTAACTTTCAAATCAGAGAGAAAATTGCATTTTTTCACGTTGCTTTTTTTTTCTTAATAATTTATATTATTAATATTATGAGATTACGACGAGTATTATAAAAGTAAGCAATGTCAACGCGTCGCAGAGAAAAATGTGGATTAAATGTAAATTGAATGTTGCATATTCAGTTCAAGGTGCTTTTTTTGCAGCTTTCTTGGAAGAAATTGTGAATTATTTGTTTTAATAATTCTGATGAAAATTTATTTCACTATTGGTATAGGTTGTATGTGTTCTTTTGGTTTAATTGAAATATGCAGATAATTGAAATGAGCAGATTATTAAATATCTTAATATTTTACTTGAGCAAAGAGTACGTACGTAATTGCAATGTGCCTTAAGGGTGTTGCACGTGAAAACATTTACACAATGAGGCGTATATGTGTTTGCAATATCCCATTCTTACTTGCTTGGTGAAGGGGACTTACTTAGCTTATGCTTACTTATATAAAAACCGAGTTAGTTTTGAGAAATTTTAGTAAGTTTGTAGCAAAACAAACATTGGCACCTTGATATTAAAAAATTTCCAGAAGAAAATTATGAAATGGTTTTATTTGACACATGCATTGCGACGTCAAAATAAAAATAAACCGAAACAAGCAAATTAAAGCTAAAATAAAACACGCATGTAGCAATTTCAATGACTTTAAAAAATAATTAAAATACCAAATTATTTACAAATTAAAAAGAAAACTAAATTGTTGTGAATTGGTTAAGGACAAACTAATCGTGAATCAAGTGACACATTGGGATGCTGATTTTCAAGCTTTTATTTTTTCTAATTCCAATTAAGTTAACCAAGGCAGTGAGAACAGAGTAACATCAATAATATCTGATAGCTCGTAACCAGATGCTTGGTTAAGGCAATTTTGTTGGTTTATTCTTGGTTATAGTCCATACACACTTGCTTCGTTAAAACGATTTTGTTTGTTTATTCTAAGTAGTTGTTCACAAACCGAGTTAGTTTGCTGTACAAAAACCTTTTCGATAAATTTTAGTTAATTTTAATGAACTAGATAGAAAACCAAATAAATATTCAGCATTGTCATTGAAACCTTGAATTTAAAGAACTTTCCAGACCGAAATTGTGAAAAAGCTTTTTTTTTAACACATATGTATATGACTTACGCAAAATTAAAATAAACCAGAACAAACAAATTAAAGCTAAAATAAAAATAATTAGCAATTTCAGTGATTTTTAAAAAAATTTGTAAAAAAAATTTGTACAAATAATATTGATTTGTATTTACGAAAAGGTAACCGTCTAGGAAATATTCGATAAAATTGAATTTTTCGACTTTTTGCGGTTTTTTAAGAATACTTCTGGAACGGTTACTTTTTCGTTAATGCAAATCAATATTTTTTTTTGTAGATTCTGCAATTCCCCACAAAAGAGATTCTAATACTTTTTATCGTTCCACTCACCGTTATCATCAAAAAGCCTCCTAAATGATAAGTAATTGAAATCACACTGATTTCAGAACAGGCGTGAATATATCAAATGTCAGAAAATAAACCATGCGAGACATGGGAAACGCTAACTTTTGGTTGGATTTATTTTAGTTTGGTAGAGTCAAAGGGTACGAAATAGTTTCAAAAAGTATCTCAGATAGTTTAAGAAAGTCAAAATAGATAGAAACCTATCAAAAAATTCAATGAATTCAAAATCAAACAATCTTGAAAAACATTAAAAAGCCGACAATTGTCGAAATAAGTTTATTCAAAAAAATTCAAAAAAGCCGGGAAATATTAAAATATGTATTTTGTATGTAGTTAGAACCCTGTTGTTCTAAGTTCGCGAAATCTTGACACATTTGAAACGATCGGAAAAGGTTTCCCGATCTATCGAGAACGTAATATCGCAAACAAAGAAGAAGTGCTCCAAGCTTACCTCATCACAATAGCAGTTTCGATAGAAGTCTTTGCGCTCTAAGAGGGAAATGCTGTTCTCATTTTTAAGAGTCTAGAACAGATAAGAAAAAACTATTACAACAACCAAAACTTGACTTACAGTAGACAGTTTTCAAGGGGTAGGTTCCCAAATACGATTTGAACATTGACCATAAGAAGACAGCTTGGTCCTTGCCTGACAGTTGAGCTTGCTGAAGCCTCATTGAAATGTTGAAAAGTCAAGAACTGTAATGATAAAAATTTGCAACCAGAGCAAATTGCAAAAGTGATCAATATAGCAAAAATGGATTGATTAGAGACCAAAGTTAAGCCCTTTTAGTGGAATATAACAAGGCAGTAGATAATGTGGTAGGCTAATAGTCATTTTGAAAAATCCTTTGGGGCAGTAAAATCAGAAACAGGGACTATTCTGAAAAGAGAAAAAACTTATCACAAAAGATTGCGTCCCGCTACTTTTTTTTTATGCGCTATATTCCCATGAAATCGATTTAAATAAAGAATATTGCATATTTTTAGGTCTTTAGTTTAATATCCGTTTTCCGTTTATTGCACTGAAGTTTTAGAATATCCGTGTCTTGTATAGTTTCAGCAATTTGAGGAAACTTCCCAGAGTTAAATTTTATGATTTTTTACGATTTTTAATTTTACGACGTGTCCTTGGTACCTTATGGTGGTAGAAACTTAAATAATGTGTACAACTAATCGAAAAAAAAATCTTACATTAATATGAATGAAACTAAGCGCTTCGATATATTTAGAACGATTTGTGTAGAAAAATATCATTTAGGAACTTATTTGGAAAAAATCATTTCATATAGGGGGTTTTCGTGAATAAATATTCTCGGGGAATTTTCTAAGGCTGCCGTGCATTCTCTATTGCAGTTTAAGAAAATTCCCCGGGAATCTTGATTCACGATAACCCCCATAAGATTTTAAATGGGTGGTTTGCCGCGATTTTTTTTTTTTTTTGTGATACTATCTAGTATACACAAAGAGTTACACTGTTCATCACCGTTATTGTTAGCCAATGTAGGCTTTCTTTTACAAATTTAAAGTTATGTTATAATGTGAATGAGCCATAATTTTTGCAAATGGCGTCGGTTGTTATTCTGCTTTGTTATTTATATTGTACAACACAAATAGAGGATTAGTTCCCAATAACCACATGACAACTAAGGAGGTGGTCATCTGATCGATATCTATAGATATATATATAAAAATTAATGTTTGTATATTTGTATGTACCTTATATACTCCAAAACGGCCAGACCGATAACCGTAAAAACTTTTATTTATAGGCTATTGGGCACTGCGCGTGTTTCTGCATCATTAGTTTTTTCGTTTTTTCACCCAAGGGTCCCCTCTAGGATGTCGTAACCAAAAATTAAAAAAAAAGTTTTTCCTTTTTTCTACGCGTTTCATGACTTTCTACGAGATTTTGGTTAAAAAAAAGAAGTTTTTTCACCACCCAAGGATACCCCTCCGATGCCGGCACCAAAAATAATTTTTTTTTTGTGTTTTCTACGCGTTTCATGACTTTATGACATATTAGTTAAACAATTTTTTTCACCCAGGGGTGCCCTCTTAGATAATTTTATCGTGTTTCCAAAAAAATCATATTATATCTTTGAAAATATTTGACGGACATGGACGAGATTTGGTATATATATTAAGAGTTTCGGCACAAATAATGTCCTAGGGAAAAATGAGCGGTACCACGCCCTTAAAAAAATGTCATATCTCTGAAACTATTTAACCCACATACTTAGATGAGACAATTAACATTCTTTAGTACAATTAAATTAGAGATTACCAGCCCTTTATACAAGAGAAGGTGTAGCCACACACCGAAAAATGCTAGTAATTAATTAAACTTAATGTCAACAATTTTACAGTTTTATGCAAACTTTCTGTGAAAACAGAATTCAATTTAAGTAATTTTTAATTCGCATTATGACATTACTTTTATAAACGCCAGTAGATATTCAAACATACAAAAATTATAATTTTGGTCAGTGAAAACTGAAACATGTATCATTTCCAAAGATTTGCGAATTTTAATTAATCATTTACTACTTAATATTTTACACCTTCATATATGGCATTAAAAAATTTACGAAATTTTTATTTCCGTTTTAGTAAAGGTGCGAATCTGTCTCATTTTATGACATGCAAAGTTTTAACAAACATAATAGTTTTTTTCTTTAAATTTCAAAACGCCTTTCATGTCAACTGATTGACAAGTAAAGACAGTTAGTAGACATAAAAAAATATGTAAAAATAAACGCCACCAACAAGCCAAAAAATAGACAGACAAATAGACACACAACACTGAAGACAACTCGGGAGATAGACAGTTAAATACGTCCATAGACAGATATATCGACAAATATTGACAAACAACTAATCCGCCAAAACAACAAAAACAACAACAAAAAACAAAAGTTTTCAATTTGAAACAACTGAAATAGAAATGGAAAATGCAACGAAGCTAAAAACCGGATTAATTTTTAATCCCAAAAACTTTGTAAAGTGGCAACACTCAACAATGTTGATTAAATGTTTCGTATGAAACCACCATTTATAGAAGACGGCGCGGTTAGTCAATTTCGAGCACAACAACCACACAACACTCGAGTCTCGAGATTATCAAATCGGATATGAGAGCGTAGAAAGAGAAATTACTTAAATAAAAAACTGGTACTGCATAAAAAAATTTAGATTATTAAAGTGAGAAAAACAAAGTTTAACGTAATTACTCGCATATGTAATTAAAATATATAGGTACTTATATGTATATTTATAAATTTATGTATGCATAAAGACATAGTAACAATTTAATATATGTAGAATAAAAGTTACACTTAAATTCTATTAAGTAATGTGTAGAAAAATACTCGTACGTAATTAATTAATGTGACCTTCAGTTATTTCTTAAATAAACAAGATTTAAGCAAATATATTATAAACAAAAGCTATAAAATATTTTTTAATTTTAACCCATTAATAACCGCTTCAAGCATTTTGTAAAATTTATTTAAAGAATTTTAAAAACTTTTTGTTTACATTTTTTTGCATAATTTTGTTGTATGCGCCTGTATAGCTATCAAATACACTATTGGATTAGTAGCGAAATCACATTAATTCAATGGTATAATCCATCAGACATATTATTGGGTTAATAGTAACATCACATTGATTCAATGGTACACATAATAAGATATAGTATTACATTAATGGTAGTTTCACATTATTTTAATGGTGCAACGACAGTCTAAAACTATTGGAATAGTAGTGTCCCCACATTTATTTAAAGTTACAAACTATTAACGTATTAATAAGACGTGCTATTGGATCAATGCTCTCATACCATTGAATCTATAGTAAAAATATACTATTAATATAATAGTGTCGAAATTATTCTTTTAAAAGTACGGGTCCCATTGACTAATTTTAATAATAAAAACTGTAACATTCAATACGAAAACCATAATATTATAAATATTAATATTTTGTGCCGAATTGCAAAAAATATACTAAAACTGTCTAAAAAGTATCAAAATTATTTAATACATTTGTGATCAAATTTTGACCATTGGACGGTTCTAGTAAAATTTAATCTTTCAATGTTGATAACAAAAGTTGTTTGATGTTTTTCTAGAATAACGCTTTAAAGAATTATTCGATAAGCCAATTCAGAGTTGAAAATTTATAGTAAAAAAAATTTAGCAGGGTTTGACCTGCTGACTATAAATTAGCTATAGCATCGAAAATTTGCTGAACTGTGCTGCGTCAGTTATTGCATTTTACATTTTGGGCTTACTGCTTGCTGTGCTTTTTTTCAACGAACGAAGTCAAAGCAATTCAAGCAAGCACATTTTTGTTTTTGTGCTCTGCTATTGCTTTTGCTTTTTGTTTAACTCGGCTGTTTGAACCTCGGCTTTTCGCTGTACACAGCAGAAGCAACTTTCAGGATTGCCACATGTTTTTTTTTTTTTTTTGTAAAATTTGCTTAAACCATACATTTAAAAGAAAAAAAATTTAATTTTAGCCTTAAACCGCTTAGATAAACGTTTAAAAATCCAACATATTTTTTTAGGGTTGCCACTTGGTTTTTTAAATAAATTGCTAAAATCATAATATTCTCTCTATAAATTGACATCTTGGGTCCAAAAACGATGAAACAAAAATTTAGGGTTGCCATATTAAGGTTGCCAGACGTTTTTTTAGCAAAATTGCATTTCTTAGTCAACTTTCTTTATTGAAAGTTATAGAATCGACCCAAAAACCCATAGTAAATTTTTTGGGGGTTGCCACCTGGTTTTTTAAAAAAAAATCAAAATTTTCTTTCAATAAATTGCTAAAATCATCATTTTCTCTCTATAAATTGGCATCTTTGACATTTTAGCAATTTATTGAAAAAAAATTTTGATTTTTTGGTTTAAGCGAATTTTACAAAAAAAAAAAAAACCAGGTGGCAACCTGAATGTTTTTGTTTCTTATTGCTATTGCTTCGTTCTCTTTCGAAAAGCGTAGCGGCAGCGAAGCAAACATTTTGAAATAATCGACTTGAACTGTAGAAGCAAGCGATCGGATTTCGTAAAAGAGCTTTGGCTCTGCTGCTGCTTATGAATTGAAAAAACAGCACAGCACAGCACAGCACAGCAGATAGTTCAATTTTAAATTTGTGATTCGGCTGTAGTGCTGTGCTGCGTATTTTTTCTATAGTCGCAGCACAGCAAATCAATATGCTAAAAATTAGCTCAGCAAAATCAAACCCTGAAATTTATACATTTTTAAATCATTTTCATATTATTGGCTAATCCAAAGTTATTTTGTCAAAGATCGCTCGCTATTCATGTTAACTTATAAAATTATGACAATACGGGATTGGCCTGTTACCAGAACTGAATCAAACTCGGAATGTATTTGACAGTCATCTGTCTATCTGATATATAGATAATGATATTCTTATAATTTATCCCATTATTGTTATTGTTCTCGTAAAGAATTTGTGAATAATATAATGAACAAAAGAACCACCACCAATTACGTGTGCATATGGTTAATACAATATGGTTAATAATAAAAATGTCCAATTGGCGAAATTGTTATGGTTGACAATTATTGGCGCCATTTATTTACTGTTGTTGTTATTGTTGTTGTTGCCATATTTTCATGCAATTTTTATTGTTGTTGTAATTGCTGTTATTGCCATTTCTTGCTGTTTGCGCTGTCATTGTCGTAGGTACTTTGTTCAATTCTTGGTCTGTCTGGCATATGACAATATGGAAATTTCAACGATTCACTTTGGACAAAATTGTACGCAATTTTCATATTTTATTTCAGTAAACTTTACCGTTTTGTGCTTCCTTTCATTTTATCCAGTTTTTTATTTCTGCGCTTTCTTCTTTACCTGCTCGCTACGATATTTCAACTCAATTATTGATGTTTTATTGACAGGGTCGTATTTTCACTTTATGAGCGCATTATTGTGCTTTTGCGCTTACGAATGTTTTTATTTTTAATTTTTGTGGACTGGTTTGAGCGATAAGCATGATATTATTTTGAGATTTAAGAATTTTTATAAAAAAAAAAATACTTTAAAAAATCAAAATCTATCGGAAATGTTGTGAAAAGTTGGATTATCCGCAAAAAAAAAATTAAAATATCGAATCATTTTAAAACTTTGTTTAATGTTAAAAACATCAAAAAAATGTTAAAGAATTCGACTAAATTTAACAAATTTTGAATTGCTAAAAAAAAAAATTATTAAACCCTCCAAATAATTTTGGAAAGATCCATAATAGTCTAATATATTCGGAAATTAGAAAATATGTTGATAACATATTATGTACCTTATCTAGAACAGAATAGAATAAAATAAAATTAAATACATAGAACAATATAAAATAAAATTGAATAAAATAGAAAGAAACAGAATAAAATAGAATCAAATAGAAAAGAATAGAATAGAACAGAACAGAATAGAACCTCACTAAAATCTAACTATTCCAGATGCCACTTATATTTTTTTGTTTCATAATACCTTTATGCCTGTGTTTGCAGACTCGAATGACTTGATCTTATTGATACTAGATAAACTTACGCTTACAATCCGTATTCTAGTTGAATAAAAATTTAAATGACTATCAAGTTGATAAAGAAAAAAAATGGTTTAGGACCTCTTTTTCTAAATGTCCGAAACTCACTCCTTGTGATTTACACTTAATTCTAAATGACTCAAAAATGCTCTCTAAATTATTCTCTTGGTGACGGAGCCCATGCAAGGCACAATGAATGATTAATAGTGCAAAAACTCTAGTACTTAGAAACAATAAGAATCACTAAGACTGTTCATAGCGAATGCTGAGGACTTCACATGGAACAATTTCAAATTCAATACGCCATTTCTCGTAAACTAGAAAAGCTATAGGGGCCAAAGTTGAAAAGCTTAAACCTATGTCTCGTAAACTAAAAGGAAAATACTCATACTCATATAAGGAGCACGACCACTTTGAATGGAGAAAAAAATGACGAAATCAAAACCACTTTATCTCGTAAAAAAGATAAGCCAGAGAGGTCAAAGTTGACAAGCTTTAAATCGATATATCTTGTAAACTAGAAGATCTAGAGGAGTGTAAGTTAGATAACCTACAATCTTTTAAAAAATTCAGTATACTCAGATATGGGGCAATCTTTAGAGAAGTTTGGTATACTTAGATATGGGGCACGACCACTGTAAACAGAGAAAAAACATGACAAAATTTAAAGCTCCTATATCTCGTAAGCTAGAACTGCTAGAGAAGTCAAAGCCTTATTTTGCTATATCTCTTAATCTGGAAAACCTAGAAGGGTGAACGTTGACATGAAGGTATCCTACAATTTTTCAAAGAATTGGAAATTTTCAGATATGAAACAGTCTATTTAGAACGGAGAAAAAAGATGTCAGGCTTTAAGCAGTTTTGTTTTGTGAAATAGAATAGATAAAAGGGGTGAAAGTTTGCTTGTAGGTAATTAATCAGATCAATCCAATCTTGTGGGCCAAAAAACTAATAATCCTCTGATACCGCTATATCACGTAAACTAGAAGAACTAGAGAGGTCAAAGTTGACAAGCTTTATATCGCTATATCTCGTTAACTGGAAGAGCTAGAAGGGTGAATGTTGGTATATAGGCAGTCTATAATCTTTCGTAGAATTGGAAATTTTCAGATATGAGACAGACTATTATAAACGAAAAAAAAAGATGTCACGCTTCATGCCGTTATGTTTTGTAAAATATAGAATAAGTACAAGGGTGAAAGTCACCTTGTAGATAGCCTCAAGTTTTTCAAAAAATTGGGTATACTGAGCTATAGAGTATGACCACCATGAACGAAGAAAAGTTATAGCAAACTCAGTTCCTCTATAACTCGCAAATTATAAGAGCTGAAGCGGTAAGAGTTGACAAGTTTTTAGCCGCTATATCTCGTAAACTAGAAAATCTAGAAGGGTGAAAGTTGGCATGTAGGTAGCATACAATTTTCAATTTTGCTGGAAATCATACGGATTTCATTTAAGCATAAAAAGATTTATTTATTCAATCAGATCAATCCTTTCACGTGAGCCAAAAAAATAATAATCCTTTAATATCGCGGACCAATGAACAAACAAAAAAGGCACACACATGTAACGGCGATATATGGGAAACCTTAAGGAAACAATTTCTTGTGCGCGTAACGAATACGCTAAATGCAAAATTGTGCATAAGAAATTACTAAGTTTGTGAAAAAATTCTTAAAATATAAAAATTCCAGAATTAAAATAAAATTTTTTTTTTAAATTTTGTTGGCCCCTATTAGTACTTACTCTTTCCATCTGCGAGCCCAATTTTGGATTTGAAACGAAATTATTTTATTTTCAATGCCTCAAAGAAGCAACAATCATTTGAATTTTTGGGAAATGTTCTAAATATGAGTTCTGTGATTATTTGAGCGAAAATCCAGGGAATTTTCATATTAAAGTTTTTCTTATTTGCCCCAACTGACATGGCAGGAATCTTAATATTACAGTTGATAGTTTGTCTTTTTTGCTAGATATTTTCCTTGTACATATGTTTGCTACATATATGTAAGTATTTATATAAATGGTAAGAATACGTAAAATTGCAATCAATAAAATCGAAGAATAAGTCAAAGTTAATGTAGACATCAAGGACTTTGGTAGTGAGGGTGGGTAGTGATGGTGTAGCGTGTATATGGCAAATGTCGAAAGTTTTTGTATGGATTATGGAAAAGAAAATAAAACTTGATATTGGTGTTTATTTTCTGTATCAGTTGCTAAACGTACTAGGATATATATATTTGTTCGTTCTTGCATTTAATATTGCACGAGAATTTGTACGTTGAATGTGAGTTTTAATTTTTTTTCTTCGAATTATTTATTTATGAGTTATTGTTGTTGATGTTGATTTTCCTCATTTTGCTTGCATTAAATTCTTTATTGCTATCTATACGTTTATAAGGGAAAAGCTCATGTGTAGTTCATATCCAATTAAACAAGAAATATTGCTTAATGTGGGGTGTCTCAAAATTCTTGCCAGTGGAGGTTATGTAGCCAATGTGCTATTACACACATAAACTTATACTGCATAGCTTACGAATCAATAAAATATTTGCAATTTTCATAAAAAACATATATTTTTCATTAAAATTACTGCTTGCACGAATTTTGGGACACCCATTTTTGTAGCTTAAACTACTTTTATCTGAACTTTACGCAATTTTGCAGAGATCGGCATTTGTGTAAACTTAGAAATCTTTCAATGTCGTCAAATAATGACAATAATTATGTTTATGGTGGCACGTATTCCAGATTCGAATCTCGACTATGTTTGTTTATCTTCAAATCACATTACTTTCAAGGCTTTCTGTTTTCCTTATAGTTATTTCATTGCCACAAAATTATGGAATTTTCTTCCAAATATTATTAGACCAAATTGGTCTGATGATGTCTGTAACTATCGAAACGGAACTTTTTTGGTTTTCAATGATCCACGTTTCATACACTGTAATCAAACTAAAACTGGGCTGCAACTCAACGTGAATGATCTTATACACGGTGGTTTTGATTGAGTAGAACAACTAAAAAAGTTAGATTTCTGGGACTATTCTGAACAACTTTTCTTAGTTCCATTTTTCGAAATTCGCAAAACTGATGGTATTCTACCGATTACCAACCACATTGTATACCATCTGTTGTAGATCTTCAGTTTCAAATTTAGACAGCCAGAAAGTGTAGCTTTGAAATTTTTTTAATGAATCTAGGAACAGCTACGAGAAAGGATTTTTTTTTGTCGCTTTCGGTTATTGATTTTGGTGTGTTTATTACTCTTGCCATGTTTCTTACTCTTATTTCATACTGTACTGTGTATATTTCAACTAATTCTATTTGATTAGTTGTTTCAAAGGCCACACGACGATTTATTTCTGTTGTTTGATTTTTATTTTATGGGTAGGTACTCATTTCATAGCACTCTTGTAGCAATGTAGTGTTTTTCGGTTTCAAAATTAATTCTCAAGAACGAGTAAAACTGATTTTAGCAAGGAACATCTCAGGTAAAAAATGTTTTCGAAAAATTTCAAGGCCAAGACATTTTTAAGCTAGAAAATTCTTGACAGTTTCTTTAGCGACAAATTTTTGGACACTTTTTTGACTAGACAATTTTCGAAATTTTTTTTTTTGGCGACAAATTTTTTAACACTTTTTGGCAAAAATTTTTTTACGAATTTTTGACAACACAATTTTGGGCACTTTTTCGGCAGCACATTTTTCGACACTTTTTTGAAGACACAATTTCGACCCTCGTTTAAGGCGACACATTTTTTGGCGACATATTTTTGAACACTTTCTTGGGGACGTATTTTTCGTATTCTCGACACTTTTTTGATAACACAATTCTTGACACTTTTCTGGAGACATACTATTTGATAAATACATTTTTCCACTCTTTTTTTTCAAACACAATGTTTGACACTTTTTTTGCGACAAATTTTTCGACCTTTTTTTTTGACGACACATTTTTCGACACTTGTTTTGGGCGATACATTTTTCAACATTTTTGTAACGACATATTTTTCGTATTTTCATATTTCGACACTTTGTTTGACGACAAATTTTTCGACACTATGTTGGCGAAACATTTTTCGACACGTTTGTAGCGACACATTTTTGACACTTTTTAGGCCATAAATTGTTCGACAATTTTTTGGTGATATATTTATTATTCCATCCTTTGTTGGCGACACATTTTTCGAAACTTTGCTTGGCAACACATTTCTCGACAGTTTTTAGCGACAAACCTTGTGATATTTTTTGGTGAAACCTTTTTCGAAATTTCTTGGACAATACCATTTTTATCACTTTTTTAACGACATGTTTAAGTGACACTTTTTTGACGATACCATTTTTTTAGCGATTCATATAGCGACTTGTTTTTATAGTTATATTTTTTTAAGCTTTTTACGTGACACATTTATCGACACTTTATAGCGTCACTTTTTTGGCGACACATTTTGTGACATTTTTAGGTGACACTTTTTGTCCAAACATTAATTGACACTTTTCGTTATGTCTAGCTAACAATCCATTTTTTCTTTCAATATGTACTGTGTTAATAAAAATATCAATAATTTGAATTTCTCTTTATTTTGTGAGCCACCCTAATGCATTTAGTTACAGATATAACTCAAATCAAAAAATTTAAAAAAATAAAAATTTAAATATTTATTTATTGTATTTATGTACACCGCACATAGTTTCAATATGTAACTTGCATAAATGGAAACTTTTAGCGAATTTACAAACACAAATCCATATGCAGCTGATAACAATACACACACATGAATGCGGCTCGTATGAAAGTTAAAAATTTTACGCATATTTGTGATTTGCTACTGGCTGCTTTTCGTCTAAATTATTAAACATTTTAGTGTTTATATAAAGTGTAAAAACACACACGCACACATACACGTGTGTGTGTGTGTCTGGTTGGCTGTGTATGTTTGTCGAAATCTGTCACAGTCACAGTCGCAGTCGCCCGCGGATACATAAACAAGCGTTTCTTTGTTGATTGATTTCCGGTGAAGTTTTATCAACTCTTTTGTTTTTGTTGTTGCCGATTTTTTGGTTTGGGTTTATTTTATGATTTGGCTGTGGTTTTTGGTTTATATCTGTCAAATGCTGATTTTATTATCGTCTTAAATTTATGGGTTTTTTTGTTTTTTTTTTTTTGCTTTATTTTAATGCTTATTATTTGCATGCAAGTCAAATTCACGAAACATGAAAAACATCAGAATTTGTTATGCTGTAGGCTGTTAATATTTGAAGTATTACACTTTATAAAATAGCCCATTTACTTATATATTAGTAGGTTGCAATTTTTTGAAAGGGACGGAGATCACATTGAGATTTTTTGGTAAATGTAAAGAGTGTCCCATAACTCACGCAATGTTTGAATTTGCCGCCATTTGTGTGGTAAAATATTGGCAACCAAAAGAAGGAAATAATTTGACAGCCAATAGGGTTAGCAAGAATGGATTAAAAAAGGAGATTCAACACTGCATGAGCGAAATTGAACCAAATTTATGCAAAATGTTCAAGCCATTCACCTCATACGCTTTTTTTTCATAACCTAATTTTTTTTCCTTTTCGTTTCAATAAAAAAAAAAAAATAGAACTGTTAAAAAGAAAATATGTTTGCAATTTTATTTAAGTCTTGCGTGAATAAAGGTACATCTTTAAACAGCAAATTTAATTCTTGTCTCTATTATTATTGTGGTAAGGGATAGGTTGGAGTTCAGCACTGTGACCTATAAGGCCTGTCGTGTGCCTTTATGTATGTATAGCACTTAAGATTATAAGGAAAAGTGTTTGGGCATTTAAAAACGCAAGCAAATATTGTTGCAGAAATTTTGAGTTTGAATCCACTTTTAGACTTGAAATAAAAATTCAAATTCTAAAAATGGTCTTGCTAACTAACAAATCTAAAGAATCATTCTATGTCTTCAAGTTTTGGCTAAAAAATATAATTATTTTAGTAAATCCAAATTGCTCTTCAAACTTATGCCACTATCAACATGAGTTTTACGAAACATTTTTTGGTCTGTTTTTTCCTAGAAACTCATGGGATTGTCAGATCTCCCATCTTCTTGTCTGACTTTCTACTAATTTCATATTCCCCTCTTCCTAAAAGGGACATCCAAAAATGCTTTGACGCTCTCTTTGTAATTTTTTATCCAAATTTACGATCTTCATAATGGCGGTGCTTGAAGCAGAAACACAAAATTTTTTAAATATATCAGAGTCGACTTCCTGTATCGAAAAAGTCAGAGCATAATTTGGCAAAATTATTACACAAAAATTTTCAAAATGGTCTGACTAACGGAAATCTAAAACTTGAAGTTCCGTTACCAAGTATGGAGATGTTTATATGTATATCAAAACCACTTATGAAACTAAGAGAAGGTCGATCTAAACACCAATTGCTTATACCTTTCTTCTTAAAAAAAAATATTCGCTTTTAATATCTACTGTGGTCTGTAAGAACTTAACACAAAAGAACGTTCAAAATTTTACTCCAATTAAATTTTTGTTCCAAGAAACATAAGCTACAATCTTAAAAAATAGGTATATATAGTCGATTCGTTTCTTCGAGCTTAAAAGTTATGGTACCGATTTGCCGAAATATTTACAGATAAAAAAGATATCAGCACAAAAAGTTTCAAAATAGACTGATATACATACTAGAAAATTAAATGAGGGCCAAGTTGTCTTACAACTTTCTGTTTCTAAATACAATAGTGATATTTTTGCTTAGCACAATTTGTTTGCCATGAGATTTCTTAAGCACTTTCTTGACGACGGTATAACTTCAATGTCGAATCATCATACAATTCATAGTTCTTGTCTCTAGGTTCAATATTTACCTTAATTTTGCACGCTAATTTGCTTTAGTTTTGCTTTACGCCATCTTTCATTAAATACGCCTCCATTTCTACTATTCGCGTATATTAGCGGTTATTCGATTATTTTATTCTACTACTTCTATTACGTTCTGTATCGTTCTATATCATTATTGCGCGCCTACCTTTGTTCTACTTTGAATTTTTTTTTCTAACAATCTGTATCTGTAGCGTAACTTCCTGTCTGTCTTTCATGTTGTCTCTCTGTCGGTTTGTCTGCTTATCTTACTATCTGTGTGAGTTTGTCTGTCTTATGATTTGCTTTATAAACGCATTTATCTTGTGAACTGTATCTGTGTGCGCGCCTACAACTACAAGTCTTTTTTTTTTTTTTGCACTAACGACGTCAGACTTTGTCCAGTCTATTGGCTGCCTCTGACTGGCTTTTGTTATTGACTTCTACGAGTGGGTACTACATCTACCATTCAGAGCTTGAATTCAACTGTTTGGAACTTTTATTTTTTTGCGTTTATTTTTTTCTTCTCCTCCTTAGCCACAATACTCTGTGGTTTAAAATAAATTGTTGGAAAAATTGTATAAAAAAACCGGAATTTTCATTGCTGCAGCTGCAATTGTAATATGAACTGATTTTTATATTTTTATTTCTGTTTAGATATAATTTTTTTTTTGCATATTTAACTTATATCGTTGCGAAACCACATATGCAAATTAATTGCAAAAAAAAAATAGTAGAAAAATTAGATAAAGTAATTGATAAACTGAATAGCATTGTTTTGTTTTTTTAATGTACGTATGTAGCTTACTCGTATACGCATAAATTAAAAATGTAAGAATCAATCTAAGACATGACCTTGTCATAAATAAGTTCAGAAATCAGATATCATATTTTGCTATATAATTTAATTCTGAAACCAACATTTTTACTTTTCATAAGCTGAACTTCTAAAGAATCAATTAAAATGCTCTTTTAATCATTTTATAAAATATATCAATGTTCAATTAAATTTATACAATAGTATTGTATTTCCTTGGTATAGTACTAAAATTAATCATTTCCATCAAAAAGGCTTCTTTGCAATGACTTTGATTTATCTCCATGACATTTCTGATTTTTAGAACTCCTCTTTCAATGTGCTTTTCCAGTTGCCTTTTGTTCTAACACGTCTTCCACTGACTTATGAATTCCATTTAAGACCTCGGTGGAAAACTTTGTTGGACGATTTCCGGTGAGTATGTTCTACTTATTTATTCGAATTTTCCCAAAAACTACCAGTTTCAAAAAGCCAAAATTTTTCAACTGAGCCTTCTAAGAAATTAAACATACAAAATGCTTTCAAAAAAATAATGTTTTGTGCTACTAGTAAAAGTGTTGTAAACATTTGGTTTTTCTAAGATATTTAACTTAGACCAGGGAATAAAATTTTTTTTTTTTTTTGAACCCAAATTTTTCATTTATTATTGAAAATCTTTATTTCAAATATTTAGGTACATAAAAATAAGTCACTTCTTTGGCTCTGCGAAAATTATAAAAAATATATGGCTACTCTCCACACAAACTATATCCCAGAAACAAAATTGGGGTAATCGATATTGGTTCAAAAGTTATTATTAATATATTGATGCCGTGTAAGTATTTTTTCAGTAGTAGAGAAAAACAAGAGCTCTTACGAAAAAAGTATATATGGCATAAAAGGCTTAAAATTGTTCAAAGAGTGCGTGGAAATTTTTTCAGAATTTTTTGAGACATTTTAGAATTTTTCAAAAACTGGTCCAAAAAAAAAAAATTAATTTATTTTGCAAAAAAAACTCACACGCATTTTTTAGATGATTCTAACTATTTTATGCCTTATGCACTTTTTTCGTAACATGACTTGTTTTTCTGTTCTAATGAAAATCTTTCTTCTTCTTGCACGGCATCGCTATATTGTTATTAACTTTTGAACCAAAACCGATTACCATAACTTTTTTCTAGGGTATAATTCCTACACATGTGGTGGAGAGTGCCCACATATTTTTTATAATTTCCTCAGAGGCGGAGAAGTTGTTTAATTTTTATGGACCCTTTTTGGTCCAAAAAAATAGCATTCCCAGGTTATGCTAAATACTTTAGAAATTTTTTATTTAACATCAATTTTTTGAAAGCCCTTTTTGCGTTTAATTTATTAGGTGGCTTACTTGAGAAATTGTTGGCAAAAAGCTATCATGCATGCTTGTAGCATTCATGAATCATGCATACTTTCGAACTAATACGGAAGATTTGAGGTAAAAAAGTCTTAAATTTATACAAATTACTCAAACCAAACCTGATTTTGAAAACGATTTGCTGCATCTTTAAATCACATTTACGAAAAAATTATTCGAAAGCATGAAAGAATCATGGAAGTATAGAATAGAAAATATGATATATTTGCCCAGAGCATAACCAATTCAAGAATAGAAATCACAATTGTACAATGAGAAAAGAGTATGTTTCCTTCACTGAAATATATTTGATTGAACATTCTAAAAAATATTTGTTAGTAATTCAAAAATTTCGTTAAATATTACTATGTCTTTAATTGGACTTTCAAATATTTTTCATTTTTCCAAACACGATATCTGTTTGATGAATGTGTGAGTTAAATATTGATAAAAAGTTTATTAATGATAAAGGTCTTTAGATTCAAATATGCATATATTTGGTTAGTGTCTTACCTATACAAATGAAAAGTACTAAGTGAGTTTTCCCGATTTTTGAGATATTTACTATTTCTGGTCTAAAATATTGTAGTTTTAAGTTTCATAAGTTCCATTTAGCCATATCTCTGTTAAAAAGTGGTTATTTTCATCATAAAAGTAAAAGCAAAACACTGATTTCCATACAACAAAAAAACAAAATTTAATTTTTTGAACAACAAATATCTCCAAATTTGAAAAACTGACTTAGTACTTTTCACTTTTATGGAGACGTTATTAAAGAATATATGTTTGAACCAATAATATTGCTAAACTATACTATTCATTAAATAATATCAACTTTGCGATTTGCCTATGTCAAATATACCATTTGTTAATTATTACCAAATTTTGGTAAACGTAATTATATTGTTTTGTCGGTGTAGCATTCAAAATAATTTTTTGAGCATGCATGATTTCCTGTCACATGACTGTACAAAAAAAAAAAAAAAGAACAAACGACCATTTAGAACAGCAAGCGTCTCAAGCACTCCAAAGAGGCATGATTCATTCTTCTGCCATGTTTATTTTTTCAACTGGGCTCTTACTTTACATAAATAAAACTCTGTGCTGGATTCTACAAAACTTTCAACCATTTTCGTGTTGCTTGAAAATCTATCGATGTTTTGACTTGACAATTATCGAAAATATTACTTCTCTTGTCTGTAAGACTTTGATCTTTAGTTGGTGATTTATTTGAAATAATGCCAAGCTCTTTGATAAGTCCTTGTCTTCATAGTTTTTTTCCTGTTTCCTTCAGAACTTTAATTCCAAAATTTTGACTTGTTCTTTTTTGTTCCTTTCTCATCATGAAATGTGTTAGTTCTGCTATAGCTTTGTACCTTGAAAGCTAGGTGGCCATAGATCATTTTTCACATTACACTGCATCAAACATCTACTGATGCGGTTATGGTAAGCGTTCTTTCGATATGAAAAATTTTCAGGCTTATAAATGCACGGGAACATATTAAAAGGCGGGTTAATTAAAAGGTCCATTTTACCATTCCAAATTTTTTGTACATTTTATTTGTTAACAACTTTGGAGTATTGTAACTTTTGAACTTTTTATTATATTCGGATGACTTTTTTGTTATCATTTATGCCACGTAATAATTTTTACGGTTTTTTTCATAAAAGTCTATTTTTTGGACTTATCCGTAGAAAACTCTTGGCCAACAAAAGCCGGCGAAGTTTAATTGAGTATCTTAAAATTTGTTATCAAATATAATATACTCATGTCATTATATGGCAATATGCAAAAATCAACTTTTCACCCAAAAAAGTGATGTAGAAAAATCTTAAAATTTATCACGATGACTGATATTTCGCTTTCGGTTGCAAGCTCTGTATTACGAATTTTGCCTTTGCTTAGAAGATATAGCTTTTTGACCATCGAATGCCAAAAAACCCGCTTTCCCAGTCACTGTGTGTCATAGAATTGCATAAGATGATTCATTTTACTGACTTTACGCTTTTGTTACTTAAGTTGTGCATTTATACGACATGATACATTCATAAGTCATAATATATTGCCTCACCATATAAAAGTTATAATGCCAGGATATTCGGTTTTCTTCATATATAAAACTTTATACATGTATTAAACGTTATAAAACAGATTGTGGTAAAATATTTATACAAAATCATATCCAAGTTTTAATGAATAAGTAATTTACATGCAATCTAAGCGATAAAGCCTATCTCAAATCAAACCGCGCACACATATCTACCACACAACTCAAGTCTACATTGAAAATATTTTTTACATTTTTTTATCTATTTTTATACCACAGTCGCGCTTTTAATTAAAAATTTTAAAGTGCAACGCTTTCAAATTTTTGTTTATTTGAGGTTTTTGCTTATCTTTAAACATTTCAAAAAAAAAAAAAAAAAACCAGCTACCGACCGTCTCGCATTTATTTGCATTTCGTTACGCAAATAAATATGCGTTATCGTATCCGACAGTTGAGCTGTCAACTGGGTAAACAATCGCATAAAAATAAAACCACAATGAAATTGATTGTGATTCTTTATTGAAAATTGATTTGTTTACTACCTACAAAATGACTGGAAGACGAGCGTACGTACGAATACAAAATTGACCTTCTAATTGAACAGAGTCTAAATATGTCACATGACGATTTGCTCAATAAAAAAACAATTGGAAAACTTTCAAGGCCTTAAATATTTTCAATTAAATCTATTCTTCACCGGGCTTTCGACGCAAGTAGACAAACTTTAGTGGAACTTATCATAATATTGATGAACCTTGCAACTGCGCAACATAAATGAAAGTAGCACAAAGTTGCCTTATAACAGCACCTACCAAGCAACCTAATTATCACTAAATGTTCACGCTAAAATCAATTATGTACCAATCACTTAATGCCATGCAGTTATCGAACTTCTTACTGTACATCGTTCACTTATCGATTTTGTTCAGCAGGCAATGGTTAGAAGAAGTACCTTTGTAAGTAAGTAATTGGGTACCCCACAAGAACTGTGATGTAATGTTAGAATGCTCTATGTTTATATTGTTCTGTATATTCTAGAAGAAGCATAAAATTGCCTCTTATACGAAATTTCACTACGCAAAATTATCTCTCAATTTGAAATTTGGCATCTTAAAAATCCAAGTGCTTTGTAAAAATAAGGTTTGGAAATGTCGAATACTCAATAATCTTAAGATGTTTTTTAAAGACTAAGATCAAGACCAAAACATAATATAAAAACCAACACTCAATGTCCGAGATCAAGACCAATACCAAGACTGCTATGGTCTTGGATTTGGTTTGCAAATCACTAGCTATGCTTAATCTTCAGATAATTTCGAGTCCATCTTGCTTGCTGTCACCAATCCAATTTATGATAGTACTAGACGAAGTTCTTAGCAGAGTTTTTGACTACATATATTAATCGTGGTATCCAATGAACCAACTCAAATACTTACCAATCCCTCTGTCATGCGGGCTAAACTTATAGATGTTAACTCGAACCTAGAAGGTTTTGGTTGCGTCATTACACTGGACTGACATCATTAACCCCATCCCTGAATCTAACTTATTTTTTTCTAAATCTCTTCCGCTAATCCTACTTCTTTTATGCTCAAAACTTTTCTTCACTAAATTAATCTTTTTGAAGAATTTTGTCGGTGCTTGAAACCCCTTAAACCTCTCGCGGAATATTTCACGCTCAATTACTGATTTATTTTTTCTGCAAAACATTCTCGCTGAATCCAACTTTTTGTAAACTCATTAGAACTCTTTATTGATTTAACCTTCCTGAAAAATTTTGGCGGGGTTTGACCTCCTTAACTCCATCCGTGAATCCTAATAATGTTGCGCTGGTAGGTACTCTTTACTGATTTTAAATTTCTGAAAATTTCGGCAAGTCTTAACCTACTTAAACCCTTTCCCTAATCCTAATTATTTTACGCTCAAGACTTCTCTTTACTAATTTAATCTCTCTCAAAAATCCTGCCGGGGTTTGAACCCCTAAAACGCTTCTTGGAATCCTCTTTATTTTACGCTCATTTACTGATTTAATCTGATTGAATAATTTTTGCGGGGGTTGAACGCCCTAAACCCTTTCTGTTAATCCTATTTCTTTTACACTCACGACTACACTTTACTGATCTGATTTTTCTGAAAAATTTCAGCGGGGTTTTACCCCCTTATGCAATCCCTTTAATCCTACTTCTTTTACAATTATGACTACTATTCAATAATTTCATATTTCTGATAAATTTAGGTGGTGGTTGAACCCTCTAAGCCCACTGTTTACTGATTTAATCATTCTGGAAAATTTCGTTTGTATCTGTACTCTCTTAAACCCTTTCGTTAAATCCTCTTTCGTTATGATCATTTCCTGATTAAATCTTTCTGAAAAAATTTCAACGGGGTTTGATCCCCCTAAACTTCTTCCGTTAATCTTACTTCTTTTACGCTCCTGACAGCATTATCGAAACTAATGAATTTCGCCTTAAAAACTGGAACCTTTCATATGGATGAAAATCATGAAGCCAGAACACTGCTATACTCCTAACTGAAGGGAGTTTTGTGGTAACGCTATGGACCTAATTGGTCTATGTGATGTTTTTGCTTACGCAATTACCGCCACTCCGACCTAACCTAACCTAGGCTCCTGACTACAATTAACTGATTTGATCTTTCTGAAAAAATGTCGGCTGGGTTTAAAATCTCCTAAACCGACTCCAGACAATTTCTTTTACGCTCAAGACTTCTGCGAATGCCTAAAACGAGCACAAATGATCATCTACTCTGAAAGGGGTCAATATCTTTGTTACAACATAATGCCTTCTATCCTACAACTTCAGATAAACTTTTCTTGAAAATGGACCCAAATTTTTTTTGGCATTTCTAACGTTGCCATTACATTATTACCTTTGCACAACAAATATATCATTTTTTGGTTTGACCAGAAAAACTGTTTTTTGAAACCAAACGATAAAAAAATCAGTAATACAGTAATCAGAAATTTGGAATTGAAAAACATTTGGTTTTCAATTTCAATTAAATTGATGCTCTCTAATCGCAGATTAGTTCAATTCAATGAAACATATAAATCTAATAATTCTATAAATGCGCCCACATGTTACATATATTTATGCATATGACCTTTTCATCCAACCATGTGTTATTAAATCGATTAATTTAACCTCAAAACAAACCACTTAACTGATTTAATTTTCCTTCAAATGTTTAATTAAAAATTAATTAACGCTTCATCTTCTTCTCCTTTAATGCGTAAATTGTATAAAATTTATCAAAATTTTCTAATTTCAATTGCAGTCGAATCTTCACCTATGTATTTTATACCGAAAGAGTCCCTGAGCTACTTTACAGATTAAAAACAAACACAATTTACGTAAAAGATTGTCAAACGAATTACGAATGGCAGTATAACAAAACGTTCCCGTAATGCGACATTTATTGCTAAGGTGACCAGCTACCAAAAGAGAACAAAACACAAGACAAACAATACAGAGGAGACAAATACAAATGGATGAAACGATAGATATACAGAGGGACGGACGGAATATTGAACATTTCGATCGACATTGATAGATTTACTTTCCAAAAATGAAAAGAAGAAAAAACTTTCGGCTGCAGTTGCTGCCAAATGCAAATTTTTGTAAATTCAATTGCATAAATATTTGAAAATGTTGAACATTTGTGTAGGAAAATCAAAAAAAAAAAAAAAAAATTATAAAGGGTGGTGGTGGGGTTTGATAGATTGGCCAACGAAAATCAATCGTTTGGCAAAGAGTTGCCAGAATTTGAATTGGACCGTTGCTAATTGCAATGCAACATGAAAGCCCCTGTTGTAGGTAGGTAGTTTGTGTCTGGTTGTCATATTTTACACCACAAAATGTGATATAAATTTTTCGAAAATGCAAATAGAAATAAATTTCATTGATTTATTTAATTTATTACCATTCAATTTCCATGCGTGGTCACATGCAATATTTTCTTTCATATGCAAAAGTTTTAGTTTTATTACTCGTACTAATTTTATTACATGTTATATATTATAATTTCCTTTGACATTTCAAGGAATATTTTTCTTTTAGGTATTTGTCATTTGCAAACAGATGTAAAGCGCAAAAATTTTGTTGTTGACTTGGACTATTAAAATTTTGTAATTTTGCTGATATTTATGATTTCCGTTCTGGTTTGTTCAATAAAGTAGATCATATCTATCTGGATTATGGCAAAATCATCTCAAACACAAGTTTGTCATGTGAGGGAGTAAACACTTTAACGATTTGAGCGCCGAAAGTCTTAATACGTTTTTCATTTTTAATTCGTGTTATATACTTATTTAAGACATCAAATAAAAATAACCAAATCACTCAATCACTCTGCGAATAATATTTTAGAAAATCTAAAATTAAGGTCATGGAGATTTTCTATTTACCGAAGAACTAAAATAATATTAAAAATAGTACGCACTCAAAAATTATAGTTTCCTTTTGATTCAGATTTTTTTCCATAAAAGTTTGAAATTTATTCCAAAAAGGTATGAAATTTATTCCAAAATAGTTTAAAATGAATATTTTTTTGGCATTGTTCTATATAAATTCTTTATGGTTTTAAAATTGAACTAAATTAGCAGAAAACTTATTTTGTACTCATAGCCCGATTAACTACTTTTCCGAATTAAGTCAGAACTATAAAATTTGTTAAGAGATGAACAACTTATGGAACCTTTTTTGAGGCAGTTTTGGTTCTTAAAGTCATTATTTCTAAAAGGTCATATATATCATTTTCGTTTTAAGTTCATATTAAAGATAATTTAAGGTGGCAAAATACTCAAATCAGCCAATACCACTTTTGTCTCCTTAGCACGAAATAAATTTGGAGGATTTTTATATTTAGGCTATGTAGTTTTTTTTGTAATCTTCTTAGCTGATTCTAAAAATAGTACTTTTTTTCAATATCAAAAGCTTATTCTATGCTAATAGCTTGGAAAGATAATGAAACACCTTTCCAAACTTTTTCAGAATATGTGTATCGGTTAATAAATGTTTAAGTTATGGACAATTTTCTTGGAGCAGTATCGGCCAATTTATTTATTTTCACCAAAACAAAAAAAAAAAAAAATCGTAAAATTTGTTTGCGGCTATGGACAAAATCCAAGATTCAAATCTTGTCACGCTAGCCATGAAATTGCTGACTATCGATTTTTTATATATTACATCAAAGGCCAAAAGACTGAAGACCAAAAACCAATAACCAAAGATTAATAAACAAAGACCAAAGGTAAGAGACCAGAGATCTAAAACCAAAGTCCCGAAAACAAAGACTAATTTCAAAAGACCAGAGATCAAAGGCCAAAGGCCAAAAACAATAGATCAAAGACGAAAGAGCAGAGATCAAAGGCCAAGGACTAGAGTTCAAAAGACTAAAGACCAATAACCAAAGACAAGAAACCAAAGGCCAAAAGGCCAAAGACCAAAAAAACCAAAGGCCTGAGATCAAAGATCAAAAACCGGAGATCAATGACCAGAGATCAAAGATCAAAGACCAAAGACTAGAGATCAAAGTCCGAAAACTAGAGATCAGAGACTAAAGACCAAAGTAAAAAAGACAAACGACTAGAGAGTAAAAAGCAAAGACCCAAAGACCAAAGGTCAAAACGCCACAGACCACAGATCAAAGACCGAAGACCGAAGACCTAAGACCTAACGCCAAGCCTAAGGCCAAAGCCCAGAAAGAAGGACCAAGGATAAAAAACAAAAACCAAAGACCAAACCCAAGGATACAGAGACCAAAAACCAAAGGCAAGAAATCAAAGATCAAAGACAAAAGACCAGAGTTTAAAAACCAAAACCTAAGATCAAAGATCAGAGATCAAAGACCAAAGACCAGAGATCAAAGATGAGAGATCACAGATTGAAGATCAAAGGCTAAAGGAAAGACCAGAGACCAAATGCCAGAAATGAGAGACAAAAGATAAATACAAAATACAAAGCCCAAGGACTAAAGGTCAAAAGGACCAACGACAAAAGATCAAAGACCATAGATCAAAAATCAAAGACCAATGACTAAAGACCAAAAGCCAAAGACCATAGGCAAGAAACCAAAGATCAAAGATAAAGCCTGTGGACAAGGGCCCCAGAGGCAAAGACCAAGGGCCAAGCACAAAAATACCAAAAAACCAAAGATCAAATACCAAAGTTAAAACCCAAGGGAAAGACCAACTACCAAAGACCTAAAATCAAAAACTATACGTACAGGTAAAAGACGAAATACCAAATTGTTTTGAAATGAAACAATATCTTAAAATTAAAGGCGCAGACGCGATCAAAATATATTGTTCAATTTCAGAACAATTTTCCATGATAATTAAACAACCGGAAGGAAAAATTTGTCCTACCTTTTTTACTATGTTAAATATGAAGTAAGACTTTGAATTATACACCATTAGAAAGGTATTTGTGTGTAAATGTGCACAAAGTTAAATTTATTTTAATATTTTGCCATTAAACTATGTAAAATTGAATTCAAATTATTCAATATTAACAAGAACAAAATACGTGGTCCCACAGAACTAATAAGAGGATACAGTACTAAGGGAAAAACAAAAAGCTGAATTACACGGACTTTATGCTATTTGTTTTCTTTACGTTTCACATTTGTCATTGTACCTGAGCCTTTTTATTTTGTACCAAATAGCAAAAAAAAGTACTAAATCTGTCCAAAAAGTACCAAAATTATTTAATCATTTGTGGTAAAATTTTGACGGTTTGGCGATTCTAGTTTAAATTAATTTGTAAAAATTTTTTTTTTTTTTTAAATAATCGGTCTGATATCTCCGTGCAAATACTCTCTCCGTTAGTTTTTGTTTTGGTTTATTTTTTCGAAATAAAACTTGACAATTTAACAGCTAATTAAAAATTGCAACGTTAAATTTTCCACTTTTCTAAACAGCAATATAACGTGCCAATAATGATTACTTGGAAGCCACGTTTAATAATTTGACGACAACAACGATGACGATGGCGGGACGTTTCATTTTTAATTCACTTTCACACAATTGAAATTGAAAATTGATTGTTGGCGCGCTCGTGTTGTTTGTTGCTCAGTTAATGTTGTTATTCCCCAACAGAAAATTTCGATGCGCATCCCCAAGATGCAATAGCGATGCGCGTCCTTCTCGCATCTAAAGAGCTGATTTGTATGCGCATATTTTCTGCGCTACAGGTAGCGAGAGTGAAGCGCATCCAAAGAGCATTTCTGAATGCGAGAGCGATGCGCATCCAAAGAGCATTTCTGGTAGCGAGAGCGATGCGCATCCAAAGAGCATTTCTGGATGCGAGAGCGAAGTGCATCCAAAGAGCATTTCTGGTAGCGAGAACGATGCACTTTTGGTCACGTATTAACGTACAAAACAAAATAAATCAATAAGTCGTCTTCGTAAGAGCGCGATGATAGAGCAGTGGTCTAGCGACTGGCACTGCGATTGAGAGTTGTAGCAACCGTGAGGTCCTCGGTTCAACTCCGGCCCAGACCTAACACAAAAGTTTTCAACTTGCAATTTTTCAATTAGAATTAATTTAGTAAAATAAAAATAATTATAATTACATCAAAAAAAAATAATAGTCTGATGTGTCTTTGTGACGAAAGACGTAAAATTTCAATTAAAAATTAATTTTTTAAATATGTTTATTGCCATCCAAAAAGCATCTAAAGAGCATTTCTGGATGCGAGAGCGATGCGCATCCAAAGAGCATTTCTGGTAGCGAGAGCGAAGCGCTTCGTTCCAATGACATGCCAATGTTAATTTCAGCGCTTTTGGCAACGAGAGAGATGCGCTTCACTGCTGCTTTAGAGCGCTTCAGAAGCGCTATTGATGCGCTCCATTCCCCATTGGGTGGCGTCGCCTTTTTCTGTTTTGGTTTTTGCAACACGACGTCAATGACAGAGCGGGGGTATAAATAGCTGTTGCAGCAACAACTGAAATTTCTTGCAACGCCCCACGTTCAACATACAGAGACACATACACGGCAGAACTGGCTTTCTATGGTACATAGCTCTAGTGAAGTAATGTTGCCATAACTAAGAAATGATGTTAAAACACCCTTTACCCGTCTCTTTGGATACCCAAACTAAAACAGGCTCTGAACGCCTGATGTTGCTGGCTGTCGACTCTGACGACTCCAACGCTTGCTGATGCTGTTAAGTGAATCAGGCTATTGCTGCTACTACTTTTATTATGACTTGGTTTCCAATGCAGCTTTTTATTTTTTCTTTTGCTCATGTTCTTTGAACAGTAAGTCATAAAAGTATGCTTACATTAGTTGCTGATGATTTATACTAGACTGATTTACCGAAAAATCTAAAGTTAACTATTTGTTGTTTATTTGAATTAAAGAGCCTCCTTCAACTTTTGCTCAGATTTTATTATGTTTCCGATATGTTTTAAATCTGGAAATCATAATTAAAACCATGCATGTTTTTTTTTCTTTTTGGAGTTTCGCTTAGGAATATATTTTAAAAATTTAAATAAAATTTGAGTCTCAAAACGCTCAAATAAATATTTTTGAAAAATCCAACAAAAGTTTTAAGGGTTGTCACCTGGTTATTTTCGAAAATTTTATATAATTCTTACTTTTTTATTAAATTTAAGTTTTTGGTTTTAGAAACGCATAGATAAACTTTTTGAAACTGTAAAAAAATTTTAGGGTTGCCATATGCTTGTTTTTTAAGTTTTGCTTGAATCATATATTTTAAGAGCTATTTTAAGACTAAACTTTATTTTTTTCTATATACATATATGGTTTAAGCGAAACTAAAACTAGTAAGGGTGTTACCTTTGGCCGGGCCAAACATTAAATACCCTACACAGCAGTATTTTGAAAATTTTGCTTATATTGGAGCTGCCACGCCCTCTTGTCCGAATTCATCTGGTTTTTTCTCAGAGTTTGCATTTATAGTTCTTAGTATTTGAGTGAAATTTCGATGAATTATCTCAAAAAATGCTTTCAGTATAGCGTTTTGAAGCTTTTGCTTATATGAGAGGTGCCACGCCCTCTTGTCCGAATTCACCCAGTTTTTTATTACAGCTTGCACTTACAATTCTTAGTATTTATGTGTATTTTGGTTGCATTATCGTGAAAAATACTCCGAAAGTGGCATTTTGAAGACATTTTTTGTATGGGCGTTAGGCGTGTCCGTTTATCGATTTCGCTCATTTTCAATCCCCCGAGCTAACTTTGACGACGGAGGCTGTGTACCAAATTTTATTGAATTACCTTTCTTAGTTTTACAAAAAAATGTATTTCCACACACAGCCAGCCAGGGTGTAGGGTATAATAAAAACACCGAAAGTTTTGTAAAATTTCAACAAAGTTTATCTGAACGTTTCTGAAACCAAAAATTTCAATTTAGAATTATAGGAGATTTCGAAAATAATCAGATGGCAACCCTAAAAGTTTATGTTGGATTTTTTAAAAGTTTATTTTAGTGTTTTAAGACTAAATTACATATAATTTTAATTTTTTAAATAGTTAAAGCAAAACTAACAACAACAAAAACCAGGTGGAGGGTTACTACACGGAGAATGATGAAATGTTGAAAAAAACAACGGATAATGATGAAAGGGAGAATGACGAAATGTTGCAAAAATTGTAATATGACAATGAAGATCGCAATTTTTTTTTAAAAAGTTGAAACTGGTGGATAGCCCCTGTGATTGTTTGTTGACTTACTTATAAGATAAAATAATATGTTTAGTAATTTAAAAAGCTTTACGCGGATAATGATGCACACTTGCGATCTTTACAAAATTTTTAAACTTTTTTTAAAAAAAATCACACTAACTATCGAAAAACCAAAACTGACTGAGCTAAAAATACACTGAATCTTCTCTTTCACTTCACTTTCATTTACAATTGGAATAAAAAAGAACTATGCGGAGATAGTCTTAAATGAGGAACCAACCAACTTCTATGTTTGTCAATTCCATATAAAGAAAAATTTTCAAAGAGTTAACACAGAAAAACTGTAGCTGAAATATGTGTACAAACAATGTTCCATAAGTTTTTTCTTTGAAGATGACGTTATATGCAAAACGTTCAAATTAAGTGCACTAAGAAGCGGTTAGGGACAGGACGGAGAATGACTTTTTAGCACTTTATATTATAATTTCGAAGCAAAATATGAAATTTTTTTTTTTTTAAAGCAATTCATATAGAAGCTCTGGTTAAGTATCTGAAACAAATAGTAAAAATATAAAATATAAAATTTAAACATGGGACATTGAGTGACACATTTTTTAGAGAATCACCCAGGTATTGTTTTTTCCTGATGATACTTTTGTTGGATACTGTAATTTTTACTCTCATTTAGCCACATAATTTTTTAATGGCATTGTTTTTTTCTTATATTTTTTTATCTTAATTTTTATTTCATTTGTGCTATGAAAGTGAAAAAAGTAGTTAAACTGGGTTTGTATTTTATACGCGATACTACTTTGCTTAACCACCACACCGCTCTTTCCTCCTTTATGCCTGACTATATACGAGTACTACACATAAATGTATGACGCTGATACGGGTAGAAAACTACATATTGTTGTTGCTGCTGCTTCTGGTCGAAAACATTGAGTTCACTATGGTAGCAGCATTCGTTGCTGTTGTTGTCACAGCATTCCCTTGTTGCTGCTGCTGCGTATAAAAAACCATGGTTTCTCTGCAATTGACGCTGGTAATGTTGCTGCTGCTTTTGATTGTTATGTTGTTGCTGTTGATGTTTATCCTCTTAATGTGCTGAAAACCTGTTTTCAACAAAGAATCGTATTTTATTATGAATTTTATAGATTTATTCTGTTGTTGATGGTATGTGTATTTGTAGAACACAAAAACCTAAGAATAGACCAATAGGGGAGTGAGAATGAAAATGTAGCAAAAATAGTAGCGGATTTAATGCTAAATCTTTTAAATGTAAATTCTAAGATTCTATTGTAAATGCATCTTAAGGCTGTTTACTACTTAAAAAAAGCTTTTAATAGCTTAATGAACCTTAATTGCTAATAAGCGCCTTTGAGAGATTTTAAATGTTTAAGGTAAACCTTGCGGTATTTATTTGATTTATTTGCATATTTGTATGGAAGTGTAATTGTTGTTCTGTCATATTTATGAGTTGTGTTGTTTTCTGCTTACCTTTAAGATTTATGGTCATGATTTTCCATCTGTTTTAAGATTCACACCCAACTTTATTGCTTACACGCAATTGTAGTTAATTTCAAAGATTATCTTGTAGTGTCGAAGGTAGTTCAGATTTACAAGTTTTTACTAAAATGAATAAAATATATGATTTATTTAATAGTGTGCATAACGATCTTCAGAAGTCCACAAAATACAAGATCCTTGAAATATAGGTCTGACATTTTTGTTGCTGTACCTGCTACATTCTCATATCCAGAGTCATTTCGCAATTTAATTTTTTCTCATTTCCACATCAACAATACACTGCACGGAGAAACAAATACTTTGTTTCTAATAAATTTTACCAGAATTTCTAGTCAAAAATATGGCAACTCCCCACTGAAGTAAAATTTTACCTTACTGTGTTAGTCAATTCAGAAGCTTCAAATGACAGTCTAGTAATTTTTTTGAGAAAATTAAGGTGATATTTACCTTTCTGTTAAGTTCTTCACTGATTCTCCGAAAAGTGTACTGGGGTTCAAAACCATGTTTAAATTGAAAACTTGATATTTTAACTACTTAATACGGCTTCTTAACCAGAGCTTCTATACGAATAGCATGAAAAAAAAAAAAAAAAAAATATTTTTAATATTTTGCTATGAAATTATAACGTAAAGTGTTCAAAAGTCATTCTCCGTCTTGTCCCTAACCGCTTCTCAGTGCACTTAATTTGCACATTTCGCATATTACGTTATTTTCAAAAAAAAAAAATAAAAAAAAAAAAAAAACTATACGACATTGTTTGTATATACTTATGTTTCAGCTAGTGTTTTTCTGTTTTAACTCTTCGAAAAATTACGTACATAGAAGTTGGTCCCCTATTTTAGACAAACTCCGCTCAGTTAATTTATTCTAACTGTAATTTTTTAAAATATTGAGTAAGATTAGAACTGAAAGTGAAAATAAAGAGGAAATATAGTGTATTTTCAGCTCAGTCAGTTTTTTTTTTTCGATAGTGAGTGTTCGTGTGTTTTTTTTTTAAAAAAGTTTAAAAATTTTGTAAAGAACGCAAGTGTGCATCATTCTCCGCGTAAGTTTTTTTATGTTACTGAACATATGATTTTATCTTTATATAATTAAATCAATAAACAATTACAGGGGCTATCCACCAGTTTCTTTGAAAAAAATTGCTATTTACATTGTGATGTTACTGTTTTCGTCACATTTCGTCTTCCTCCGTTTCATCATTCTCCGTCATTTTTTTGCAACTTTTCATCATTCTTCGTTTAGTAAACTTTTGCCTGGTCTTATTTTTGTTAGTTTTGTTTTAGCTATTTATTTTTAAAATAAAAATTAAAATTTAGTCCTAAAACACTTAAATAAACTTTTTGAAAATCCAAAAGAAATTTTTAGGGTTGCCACCTGGTTATTTTCGAAAATCTTATTTAATTCTTATGTTTTTTGACTAAATTGAAATTTTTGATTTCAGAACCGCTCAGAAAAACTTTTCTGAAATTGAAAAATAGTTTTCAGGGTTGCCACCCAGTTTTTTTCGCTATGTTTAAATTAAATTTCGGTTCAATGAATTTTAAGGATTAAACCGTCAATAAATTTTTAGCGATTTAAACTATTATATTCTAGTGTGTGTGTTTTAATTTTTTAAATACATTTTTTAGGCGAAACTTGCAAAAAAAAAATATATAGCAACCCTGAAGGTTTATGTTAATTTTTTAAAAATGTTCCAAAAGTTATGGTGATCATATTCTATTTAATAAAAAATAGGTGGGGTCAAAAAAAGGCATGTTTTGGTACATTTTTCGGAGATTTACATATATATTTTTATGATATTTACCTTACTCTAAAGTTCAAACACAAAAAATTATAAGCTTAAGATAGTTATAAAAGGTAAAGTATTTTATGTTTTAAATTTAGTGTTAATTACAATGAGGGGATTCCTGAAAACGTGTAAAAGCCTCGAAAACCTCGTAAACTCGTTAATGTTGTCAAAATCAATACGAAATTTGACAGTTTTACGAGCTTACGAGGTTTTCGAGGCTTTTACACGTTTTCAGGAATCCCCTCAATAATTTGTTTACTACCCGAGTGGAATAAAAATTACAACGCGGATTTTTCACCGTGTAGAACGTCAATCAGAATTTACTCTCGTTTGGGTCACAGGTTACAGGAACTGACTGATAAAACAAAGCAAGCCTATTCAGAGTACATACATACCCCAATAGATCTAGTAATTCGACCGCGGCAGCATAGTCTTAAAACAGAAAACATTGCATGGGGGATTGAACTCATGACTCTCGCGTTATTAGGTAAAGCTCTAATCAACTGAGCTAATGAGACAGTTGGATGTCAAGTGTTTAACTTAGCTGTATACGTAAAAGCTATTAAATACTTACTTAATTTATGTAATTAAAACTTTTCTTTTTCTTTCTTTTTAGGTAAATACTTGAAGAATTGTAATTCCTACATTAAACATATGTAATTTTCGAGTCTATTTATCATACTCAATGTAAGTAGGTACGTATTTTTATAATTTATGTATTCAAATAGTTCTTAATTAATCAATTTCCTGTTCAGTCAGTAATCTATCAATTTATTCATATAAAGGACAGACCTAGTAAATAAAGAGAATTTTTAAATAAAGTCGACAAAATAACAAACTCAAAACAATTAAATTTACAGTAGATTTAATTTATAGCCCTTTTTAACTGAAATGTCATTGACAAATTCCACAAAATTTATTTGTTGAATTGACCATAAAAAAAAAAATTAAAGTCCTCTGATTTATGGCTTATTCACAAAATTAAAAACAATAAAAATGTAACGTCAACTTAAAAAAAGACTTTGTTGTTTTAAAATAAAACTCGTACTGGTGGGGACACTGAATTGACAGCCGACAGCATGACGGCGCGATGGTGGTTACTTTAATTATTCACCACACCTCATTAACATGGTCATAAAAATTTAGCAAAATTGCAAATGCCACAATAATACACACCGCACAATAACAACAACAATGCAAAAAAACACGTGTTTGAACTAAAAATTAAAAATTCAAAAAAAAAAAAAATTAAAAAAAGAATAAACAGTGTTGCGGACAAAAATGGTTATTCTGAAGAAAAAAATATACCAAAATCAAGTGCCGCCCAAAAATTTTAGCCCAGTGATAAGCTGCATTTTGAAAAGTTTGAATATTTGAGCTCGAATTCTTAATAATTTCGTAGAATTAACAGTAAAGAAACAAAATTATTTGTAAAATAATAGTACATTACGTAGATTACGTGGAGTTCTTTAACCTCAAATTAAACTCCAAGTAAAAAGTCCGATCGATTTCAGTGCAAACAATACTCAGTGTACAGACATCACAAGATTAACAACTCTTGACTTTCGAAGCCTATCGGCTTAACCAAACACTGAACCGAATGAAATTGGCTTTAGAGACAACTATAATTACACAGTGCAATAAATTAAAAGAAGACCAACCTTTTTTAGACTAATTCTGAACTGATCTTCCCCTTTAAATCAAAATTTTAAATTTTCCCATTAGATCCTTACTTTCCGATTTATCGTCCATTCTATAAAGCTATCGCAAATCACTGGTCAATATTAAATTTGTATACCTTTACTTCAATGAAATACATCTCGGACAGTAATGATCCAATTGAAAAAGTTAAAAAAAATGGTTGAAAAAGGAAGATCACGGCTATTCAATGCTGCTGATAAAACTGAAAACTACTTCCAGGATGTACTCCGTATGTCTGAAAATAGCGTTTTCTAGAATCAAGAATGACTTGGATCTTAGAAGTGACAGGAAAAAACGGTTGCCAGATTCGGAATAAGTGACTCTGAATGAATCACAAAAAGTTATCGAGATCAAATTCAGATTTTTGTATTGCAAAGATCTTTTTACAACCTCTCTCTCTATCAGAACGATTCTAGAATGTTCATAAATCTCGGCACTGCCTTGGGATTTAAATTTTCTGGTCATTGGGATCTAAAATCGCGGCACCTAAGTAGGTACTTAATTAATGGCTTAATTCTGCGTCTCAGCGCAGCAGGGCAGGTGCACAACACATGTTTTGCTGTTTGCAAGTCCTCTTGACAGGGTATACAGAAATCGCCGCTTACCAGACCCATCTTCTTTAGGTGGTAATTAAGTCCAGAGTGATTTGACATTATTTCAGTGTAGGTTTTTATTTAAATTTTCTGATGAGTTTTCACATAGCTTTCACTTTAACACGTTTTGAGTTGATTGACTTTTTCGCTTGCCGTATGCCTTCTTGGGCTCCCCAGTATTCGTTAATTCTTTTTTCCTTACATTCACAAATAAAGTTATTTCTACAACTGCTGCTTTCTCTGCAAAATGTTTCTAGACCTATGTAAGTATTGAGTGCGCATCACCGGGTTAAGCAATCTATCCTTTCATTGTCTTCATTTCCCTCGTATCCAGACATACAGATAAGAGTCACGTCATTTCTCCTAGATAATGCTTGAGGAAAAACAAAAACTCCCTGGCTAGCTTTGAGTGTTTTAATAAAGCCATTAAAGACTTTAAAGTCGATTGACTGTTCTAGATAACGTATACTTCCATGCTCAATTCTAAAGCGTGGATCTACGCCTGAACAAATGGAAACTCTATTTTCTATTGCAACTGTGTTTTCGAATCTTGCTCCTACCATTCTAGCTCTTGTGCTGCTTTCTTTCGCTTTGGACTCATAAGTAACCCACAAGTACTTAGCTGTGAGCCCTGTTTTATATCATTCCTCCTCCAATCAGCACGATCATTGTTGAATACTTGAAACTCTCTGGAGAAAACAACCCCTTTACCCATCTTTTGAGAGACTGTTTAACATGATGTATTCTAGAAAAAATCTAGAATTTAAACTTTACATTGTCATGTTAGATTGTCATCTTTAAGTTGGTGTTAGTAAGGTAGTCTGTGGGTCTTACAGGCTCCTTTATTTTTAACCATAATGTGAAGAGGAGTGAGTCCCATGAGCGTTCCTAGACGAATTGTCAGGCACAATTTTAATTTCCCTTTGACACTCAAACATGCTCTTGTGAAGATCTTCTTTAGTTTCTGCTAAACCAGCTAATGAAGCATAAGTGATCATAGGCACAATGACAGTTTTGTAATAAATACCATTCCATCATTTTTGGACGTTAGACCCATGTTTTACTATAAAGGCTTTGGAAAGCATACAAAATAATCCTTAGGGCTTTGTTTGTTAGATGTCTTTTCCAAGTTACACTTTTGTGTAGGATTACTCCTAAAGAGTACTTCTACAAAAGAGTTAAGCGAACTGGTTCACTTGGTTCTAGTATTTTCTTATAGAATTCATCTGTTGCAAATCCAACCAGTTTTCAAAAGAAAATAGCACTACCTTTAAAATTTGTTATTTGCATGTACGATTAAGTTGCAAAATTTGCAACTTTCACTTCAATGCATGCAGAAGAACAGACTTGCGTCGTCTGTTGACTCTCAACCATTCCCGTAGGGTTTTGAAACTAACCCTTCGAGCGCAATCCAGAACTTCAATTGGAACTCGTCTACGATAATATTTTCATTTTCGCATACCGAACATTTTTCTGATTTTTCGATTAAAATGAAAAATGTTTCGAAGGTTTTCTTTGTAATTCTTCGAGTCCCTAGATAAAATTTTCATTTTCGGATACCGGAAATTTTTCGATTAAAGTGAAAAGTACGAATTTTTTGGAAATTGTTGTAAAGATTTCCTTTAGAACTCTTCGAGCACTATCCAGAACTCTCATTAGAACTTTTTTTAGCAAAAATTTTTTTTTTATAAAAATTTAAAGATCATCAGAACTCTTTCTTGTGAGCTTAAAAATGGTATCAAAAATCCTCTATGGGAAAAAAAAGCGGCGCTGAGCAAAAACGGCACTCATCCGATTATTGGTTTATTCCTAACGGAAACAGAACTTTAAAAAATTTTCAGTTTTCGAAAACTCTGCAGTCAACTTTACATGAGTTGAAATAAGTTCTTTGAAATACTTGAAATTAAGTACTTTAATCGAAAGAATGTCTTAAGTTTGAGGGCAAGTTTGTTTTTTAGTACATACAATGTTCTTAAAAAGTTTTATCTCTTTTGCTTTTCGATTTTTAAAATATTTTCTGTGATTTTTATTTATTATAATGCTGACTGTATGTTGAAAACCTTTTCAAAAAGACTTAGACAACAAACTTAATTTATTCATGCAAATTTCTGCTAATAACTAGCTTTGCATATTGTGGTGGTTACAAATCGTTTTTCCTTTTTTTTTTTAAATTCAAAACTTTATAGACCATAACAAAGGTTTTAATTGAAATTTTTTTTTTTTTTTTCTTTCTTTTTTTGCACTTGCTACTTTCTTCATGGTTAGTTTATTTTTCTAGTTGACTTCCTTTAAAGATTTGGTTTTGATTGCCTTACCTTAGTAGTGGGACTTGTATTTGTAGTTAATATAACAATTTTCGCACAAATTAATAGACTTTTTTGTAGTTTTTTTTTTTTTTTTTATACGAAAACTGAAAATTACAACTTTCGGTCATACTATCTCAAGATCTGATAAAGTGTTTATATGTAGTTAATCTGTCTTAGTTATATTGTTAACTATATGGCTAAGATTTAGACAAAATTTTTAACTTCATTAACTTTTAAAAATGGTTCTAAGTTAAAAGTATATTCTTTTAAGTGCTAAATTCAGATAAAAAATCACATTTCCAAACGACTGCTCTGACACAATTTCTACCCTGTGATTTCAATTATAATCGCAATCTATACAGTGCCACTTAAATTTTATACATTTTAAATTCGATTACCGGTTTATTTTTTCTTCTAAGTCGTTGTTTCATAAATGTTATCAAATTGTAATGCATATATGTTTGTATGAATGCCTTTTTTTAAAACAAAACAGTCATTAATATTAATTGAAATATAATTTTCATTTATGGTCAAGTTACTATAAAACAACTTTCGTTTTGTAACAGTTTTTCGTTTATGGATTTCGGATTGTGTATGCGGGGGCAGAAGTTTTAAAGCAAACTTAACAGGAAGCCGTTCATAACGGTAAGGGCAATAAAAACATTAACTTTTTTCGGAAATTAACAACTGTTAAAAGAGCGCAAAACCATTCGTCGTCGTTATGATGTTATAAAATTTGGACCGAATTGATTTTGCAAATACATTAAGGGAAAAAGAAAATGTTTCACTTCAATGTTTAAAAATTTAATATTTTTATTTAACACAATATGTGAGTATGTATATCAAAAATACTTTGAGTTTGCATTAGACTGGAATGTAAATTGACTATTCTGAATATTATAAATATATTAATACGCAAGACTAAAACTTGTCCATCGTTTTTTACTATGTTAGAAACAGAGTACGACTTTAAATTATACACCTTTCGAAAGGTATTAGTATGTAGATGTGCACAAAGTTAAAATTATGTTAATATTTTAACTTAAAGCCAGGTAAAATTAAGTACAAATTCTTCAATATTAACAACAACAAAATACACGGTGACATAGAGCTGAAAAAAGGATAAAGCACAAAAAGAAAGACAAAACATAGCACTGACTTCAAGTCTTTTGTTTTGTCTATATTTCGCTTGAATTATGCCAAAGATTTGTACCAAATAGCAAAAAAAAAAGTACTAAAAATGTCCAAAAAGTACCAAAATTATTTAATACATTTGTAGTCGAATTTTGACCACTGGGGGATTCTAGTTTCTATTAATTTGTACACAATTTGTCTGTAGAGTTTTCGGAGCGGAAAATGAAACAATATAGCAGAGGTGTAATTATAAAAAATTCATCCACACCGTGATTCGAACCCGGAACACAATGCTCAGAAATATACATATAACAAACTCTTTAGCACATTCGTCTATGAAGGTTTAAGTGGCAGCAAAATAGCCACACCTTCATGAAACCTTTTGACGGTTTTGTGTAAAATTTGTGTATTATATTAAATTCTTTGAAATTTATGAATAAAATATAAAACTAGTAAGGGTGGTATCTTTGACCTGGCCAAAAACTAAATACCCTACACTGCATTTCAAGTATATTATTAGGAGAGTATAAGAACAAATTGCTTATATTGCTTGATTTTACGTAGAACTTGCATTTACTGTTCTGAGTGTTTGAGTAAAATTCGGTTAGGTTTTCTTAGAAAAATCGTTCAGTATAGCATTTTGGAAATTTTGCTTATATGGGAGGTGCCACGCCCTCTAATCTTACTTCGCCTCCTTTAAACTCAGAGTTTACAATAAACATTTGCTTATATGGGAGGTGCCACGCCCTCTTGTCCAAGTTAACATAGATCTTTCGTATAGCTTGTATTTATAGTGTTTGAGTGTAATTTGTTTGGGTTATCTCAAAAAACGCTTTCCGTATAACATTTTGAAACTTTTGTTTATATGGGAGGTGCCACGCCCTCTAGTCCAAATTCACCTAGTTTGTGCTCAGAGCTTATACTTACTTTCCCTAGTATTTATGTGTATTTTACTTCTGTTATTGCAAATAATGCTCTTATTATTGCATTTTGAATATATTTTTTGTATGGGCGGTAGGCGTGTCCGTTGACTGATTTCGCTCATTTTCAATCCCCCGAGCTAACTTTTACAACGGAGGCAGAATACCAAATCTCATTGAATTATGTTGCTCAGTTTTCCTAAAAAATGTATTTCCACACACACCCAGCCAGCCAGCCAGCCAGACAGACGGACAGACGAACATGGCTATATCGACTCAGAAGGTGACGCTGATCAAGAATATATATACTTTTCCATACCTGCCACGCCCCTTTCTCTGCGTTACAAACGGAAGGACAAAGTGAATATACCCTGGGTGTAGGGTATAAAAACTAGTAAGGGTGTAAAATTTGGCCTGGCCAAACATTAAATACCCTACACTGCAGTATTTTTAAAATTTTGCTTATATGGGAGGTGCCACGCCCTCTTGTCTGAATTCATTCAGTTTTTACTCAGAGCTTGCGCTTACAATTCTTATCATTTATGCGTATTTTGGTTGCATTGTCGTGAGAAATACTCCTAAAATTGCATTTTGAATATATTTTTTGTATGGGCGGTAGGCGTGTCCGTTGACCGATTTCGCTCATTTTCAATCCCCCGAGCTATCTTTGACGACGGAGGCAGTGTACCAAATTTCATTGAATTATCTTGCTCAGTTTTCTCAAAAATTGTATTTCAACACACAGCCACCCAGCCAGCCAGCCAGACAGACGGACATGGCTATATCAACTCAAGAGGTGACGCTGATCAAGAATATATATACTTTTCTATATCTGCCACGCCTCCTTCTCTGCGTTACAAACGGAAGGACAAAGTGAAACTACCCTGGGTGTAGGGTATAAAAATTCGCTTTTTACTGGTCCGAATGTAATGCATAAGAAAACGATTGACCTTTTTCTGTTTCGAATGTAATGCATAGGGAGACAATTAGTTGCGCCCAATGACAAACAATGTAAAACGTAAATAGAACTTTATGTGTGATAGGTCCAGAATTTGGACTAGTCGGTTACATTTAGAAAACCGAAAAATGGTTCTAAATATGGAAAACTTTTTTGTTTTAAAAATTTAAATAGTTCAACTTCATATAAAGATTTTGAGGCGCTTAATTCATATCAGGAATTTATTTCTCTATAAGTTCTGCAGTTTTAAAAATATTGTCCACTCAAGGCGTAAAACTAAGATACGAAATGGAATGACCAATATCTCCGAAATTACAGAACTTATGGAGAAATAAATTGCATATTAGAATTTAGCGCCTCAAAATCCATATAAGAAGTTGAACTATTTAAATTTTAAAACAAAAATGCTATCGGGAAAGTGTTTTGGTTTTTAAAATGATTTGGAATCCATCAAATGTTCTCTGAAACGGATCCAATTTTACGTTGCGCTTATTTAAATCAAAGAGAAAATTTCGGTGGAAAATTAACAAAGTAGAAATCGTAGAAATGAAAACTTTCAGGTCGAAGTTTAAACATTACGGATTGAATCAACTAAGCAATCTCTTGTTTAATGTTTTTCTCATTATATGAAAATGCTTATTAGAGCGGGCGCCTGACGGAATTGAGTATGTAAAATGTGAGAATCTCAGTTTGAGCTCAGATTCTTTTAGGTAAGACTCCAAGTTGCTAGAAAGTTGATGATGTTAGTTTTGGTGGCGGACCATTTTTTTAAGACCCTAGACCCGGTCCAGGCCTACCATAGTTTTCCGTTTTCTTTTTTTGTAGCTGCTTATGATGGTCTAAAATCTTCCTATTACGAATTTGAACTTGTTTTTTTTTTCTATCACGTCAAGATCCTGAGTTATCCTTACTTAAAAGTGCAAAAATCACTGTTTTGAGGTCTACTTAAAGATAAAAAAAAACTGAACTACCGCCGATTCTGGCATCATCCACTTTCTAGTAACTTGAGGTCTTACCTATGTATAAGAATATGAGCTCAAACTGAGGTTCTCATATTTTGCATAGTCAAGTCCGTCTGGCGCCTAACCTTTGTCCCAAACTTAATTTTTTTTGGACGATACTACCATGTGTTTTGTTTAGATGAAATTTTTGTACACAAGTGTTTTTTGTCAATTTCTCACCTTCATGCAATCTCAGGCAAAATACTTATAATACTTCAATAAAGTATCATTTAGTTATGATCTTCTCAGCTTTATATAAAAACACACCACTTGACACAAAAATTGGCATAAACTGCTATGATAATATCCCAAAAAAGAAAAATTAAAATAAAAACTAAAAATAACAAATAAGACTGAGTAAGTACATATGTATATACTTATGTGCCATTTTTCATTAAGATTTATCTTCAAGTTATTCGTGGGCACTCAATAAAAAAAATCTCCAAAAATTTAAGCTTAGTGTACTTAAAAAAGGCAGCTCAATTAAAATTCATACCTGGAATATAAAAAAACAAAACAAAATAAAATGATGTACATGCCATAAATAAAAAAACTTGACGCTCATTACAATTTTAAAAATAAACCTCAAAAATTAACGTTTCGATTAGCAAAAGGTCATCATCAAAAATGTAATATATATTAAAATTTCAGAAGGCATTGCAAAAATGATGAAAATATAACTTACAAAAAAAATACTTTATTGGTTTCTTAAACCATTTTGTACTTGAAAGTTTTAACACTATGGAAATACGCACTTGCACAACAAACATTTTTGGAAAAACCCACATTTAAATGAATATGTGCTTACAATGGAAATAAAACGGTTGGAATATGTACTAAAACAGGACAATTACTTAAAAGGTTTGAGTTTAAGTTGCTTTAGATTGGCAGTCAGTTTTAGTTTACTCACTTAGAGAAAAAACGTTCATTGAAGGCATAATTTTGCTCTCGAAAATTTTGAAGAAACTGTACAAAAGCACAAAAAACCGACTTAAAATGGAAATATGACGTATTAAATGTGTACAAAAAACGTAAGACTATTTAAAAGTTTTACGTGTAGGTAACTTTGGATCGGTTGTCAGATTAAGCTGATATACTTTGACCAAACATCTCGTTGAAAGCATAATTTTGCTCTCGAAAGGCTTAAGAACCATAGCAAGGAAAAATTATAAAAAAACCACACGGTAACATAAACGGATAAAAAGCTAGCATAAATCGGAGTGAAAACGTTTGAAAAGTGAACAAAAAACGGAGAATTATTTTAAAAGTATTCATTTAGGTGAGACATTTTGACCAAAATTTTAGTTGAAAGCATATTGGTGTTCCCGAAGGGCCTTTAAACCATATGTTAACATAGGCATACAAAAAGTGGGCGTAAAACGTATGAAAAGTGTACGAAAAGCGCTGAACTATTTTAAAAGTATCCATTTAGGTAGCCTTTGATCGCCAGTCAGTCTAAGGTGAGGCATTTTGACCAAAAATTTTAGTTGAAAGCATAATGTTGTTCCCGAAAGGCCTTTTAACCACACGTTAACATAAATGGACAAAAAGCGGGCATTAACCGGAAATAAAACGTATGAAAAGTGTACTAAAATTGGAGAATTATTTAAAAAGTATCTATTTAGGTAGCCTTCGATCGCCAGTCAGTCTAAGGTGTAACAGTTTGACCAAAATTTTAGTTGAAAGCATAATGTTGTACCCAAAAGGCCTTTAAACCATTGTATATTAATCAACACAGTATCAGCAAAATGTTTGGCACAGCATTTCTTTGGTGAAGTGAAGTATACACCTGCAGTAGAAAAAAGGGTTAAGAAAAGTACAATTCAATTCAAATCATAAAAAGCATATCTTTTTGATTGAATTACTCCATAAGCATTCACTTTTTCTCTGTTCTAAATTAGCAAGCACACTGATTTCTACCTTTTTATTTGAATTTTATTCCTTTTTTTTTTCTGTTTTACTCCTTTCAATTCAATTTATATGATTGCTCTTCAAACTGTCGCATTTTCTTGCGTTTTCTAATTAAGTTCATTTCGTACATTTCCTACACTTTTGTTGTTGTTGTTTTTTTTACTGCGCACATTTTCGTATCCTCGTGGGTATAACTCATGGCTCATTTCAGAATTGACCTTAATTCATAATAAAGTTAAACAACTTCCTGGGGCTTTCATCTTCTGTTGCCTGCTGCTGCCGTTACTGTTTCTGTTGTTACTGATGCTGTTGTTGCTTATGGGGTTATGCTGATGCTGCTGCTGCCGCTGCTGTTGTCTTTTGGGTTTGTCGCTGTAGCTGCTGCTAAAACTTTGCTTCCAGTGTTGTCGTCTGTTCGTTGTTTTTGTTGCTACATATAATTACGTAAAATTTCGAGGAAATTCATTAATGAGCCGCTTTGTGCAATTAGGATAGCATTGATTTGTGATGAAGTTTTTTTTCTTTTATTTCATTACACTCAAATAGAAGTCTCTGCTGATTAAGATTAACAATTATGTTTTTATTATGTCGAAATATTTTTGGACTTCCAGATAAAGGCGATTATTTAAAGAAATATATTATTCAAAATATCCACTTAATTATTACTTTGATTCTTGGTATCACCGAGGCGTCGGCAGAAGACACCTTGTTGGTGTTTAAAAACATTTCGTTTCAAGATACGTAATGCCTTGTATTCACTTTTATTTATCAAATGCAAATGTCTTGACAGTACTTGAATATGAAAGAAGAATAACAAATACTGCACGGATTTATCTTGTTTGATTTGCAACAGTTCAATTCAGTCCAGTAGTTTACACAACAAAACGCTACGTTAGTGACAAAAGTAGTTTTTCGCTTTCTTCGTGTGCCTTTTTTTTGCTAACTCTCTCTCTCTCTCTCTGTATGAAAGCTACTATGATCCTGAGTTACTAATGTGTTGCAACTTGCAAGTACTACCAAATTCTTAGCTGAAGTATTTTTTTTGTATAAAATACAGTGCACTAAAGAATTTGTTAGTATCCGTTTTTTTTGACACAGGTATAACAAGACAGTGTACTTCAGTGAAGATTTATTAAAATATGTGAGTAAAGAAACGTACACTATATTTTAAAATGTATTGTTGTGTAAGCCCCTAGTGCCAGCCAGAATGACTTGGCTTAAGTGTAGCGTTTTACACTAAAAAAATTTCTTTGAAGTTTTTATAACTCTACAATTTTAGTTTTTATTATTTTTTCAACACTTTTTGACCTTTTTAATGTTTTTCAACATTTGCAACATTTTCTGGTCATTTTTGCATTTTGTGACTTTTGAAACTTTTTTCGACAATTTCGACTCTTTCAACACTGTTTGTAAACTATTAAAATTTTTAAGTTTTAAAAAAGTTTTTATCATTGTGAAATTCGTTAAAAAATTACCTACTTTATATACATTTCTCAACTTTAGCAACATTGTTCAAATTTTTAACTTTTTTTGACTTAACTAAGTAACATTTTGCAACAATTTTGTGTGAGTTTAAATCACATAGAACACATTACCATTTTTCATTTACATTTTTTAACATTTTATATTATTTTTTTAAATTTTTTAACCATTCAAAAAGTTTATAAACATTTGTGTGCATAGGAAAAATTTTTTTATTCTACCAAAGTTGTTGAAATTCTTAAAATTTTTACACATTTTCTAAGTTTATTTTTCAACATTCTACGATCTTATCAACATTTTTTTGGACTTTATCAACATTTTACGAACCTTTTGACATTTGTTAACTTTTCCAACATTTTGACTTTATCAACATGCTTCTGCTTTTGCAACATTTTTCGTTTCATGCAACAAATTTAGACTCCGCAAAATTTTAAGATTTTCCCAACATATTCCACTTATGAAATGTTTTTTTATACTTTCATAACTTTTTTTGATTCTTGCAACATATTTCTTCTTATCGAAATTTTTTTCAACTACAATATGTTTCTAATTTGGCAAAAGTTTCCGATTCCTGTAACATTATAACACTTGCAACATTTTAAGATTTTTGCAACAGTTTTCCACCTAAATTTTTTTTTTACTTTTACAAAGTAATTTGATTCTTCTGCTTTTGCAGTAGTTTTAGACGTCTGCAACATTTTCCACCTATGAGAAATTTTGTTACACCTTAATAAGTTTATTTTATGCTTGCAACATTTTTCGTCTTTTCGAAATTTTTTTCATTTTAATGAATATTTTTTGACATCATCAAGATTTTTCTAATTTTGCAAAAGTTTCCAATTCCTGCAACATTTTAACACTTTCAACATATGAAGATTTTCGCAACTTATTTCCACCTTTTTTTTTTAATTTGCAACATTTTTCTATTTTAACAACATTTATTGATTTTTTCAACATTCTTCGAACCCTTTGACATTAAGGTGATCTAAAATTTAAAATTTTCTTGGAACTGCGCTCCTATGTTCTCTATGATGTGAATAATCACCATGTAAAGTTTTTTTGTTACTTACACAAAGTTTTTCGAATCTTACAACATTTTTAGTATTTCGCAACATTTTTAGAAGTCTGCAACATTTAAACATTTGTAACATTTTAAGTTTTTTCAATCACTTTTCCATCTAGGAGAATAATTTCTTTACTTTCGCAAAGTTTTTTGACTTTAGCAACATTTTTCGTCATTAGCAACATTTCAACATTTGCAACATTTTAGGATTTTTGCAACGTTTTTCCACTTATGTGGGTGTTTTTGTTTACTTTCACAAAGTTTTTCGATTCATGCAACATTTTTCGTCTTTCGCAACATTTTTGCCTTCCGCAGCATTTTACGACTTTTGCAAAATTTTTTGAAATTTTATTCAAACCTGCCGACTTATTCAACTCTTTTCGAGTTTCCATATCTTAAAGTTCAGTGTAAATTTTATGTTTCACTTAGAATCTCTTCGTCTTCTTTGTAAAGTGTTTATTGAAGCATAAATAAGCAAAAAGACACTTAAAAGCAAAAACCTTATTAAAACTTCGATGTTTTACTTGCTTGTATCTTTTGAATGTGAATGATGCGCTGCCTGAATATCTTCCACACCATTTGAGCCAATTGTAATCGAAACTTGGCAAACATTTGACCCAAATTTTAGGCAAATGCAGATTTTGGTATTTGGTCATTATTAAACGGCATGGTTGTAGGGTGGATTCAGTGCTATTGTTGTTCTTTTGTAGTTGCAAAAAAATTCAAAAGCCAAAAAGTTTACGATAAGCGAGAAAATCTGGCAAAAATAATAAGTCGTTAAAAGTAAAAAATTGGACAATTTTTTATTCTAAATAAAACTGTTCGAAATTTTGCACAAACTGTGTAAAATTTTATAAAAAACTGTGTGTAAAATTTTACAAAAACTGTGTAAAAATTTTTCTTATAAATGTGTAAAATTGCGCTCATACGCATCACATTCAGAGTAAATTTTACTCAAACTGTGTAAAAAAGGGAACTGTGTGAAAATTTTACATAGTTGTATTTAAAGTGTACGATATCTAATCAAAATGTTCAAAATCGAAAAATATTGAAAAAGTAAAAAAAAAACATCGAATAGCTTTAAGAATGGTACAACTTTGTCATATCTCGGATTCCGTCTCTTTTGATCTATTTCAATAGTCATGCTCCCCTAGAACCATTCTTTTGCATTACCAAAAAACAATAGAAATAGTCATAACAAAATAAAATTCACCCCAAAATTTACATCAATGATAAGATCAATAATTCAATGCTGTAAATTGAAAATCTAAAAGCGATGGACAGGCGAATAAACATCACACATACAATTGAAATGGAAACATACTACTGCATTTGCATTGAATAAGCAAAAATATCAACTAAAGCTGCATACATTTGCATCTGCAATTGTTATATGTACAGTATGTCGACAGAAACCACAACAACAACTACAATTGCACCTACACAAAATGCAACAATATCTATTTATACGTATGCATATATACATACGGACAACAACTGCAATACATTTGTAATGGTGTTTAGTTTTGTACCTTAAAATTGGCATAAATTACAAATTACAAGCTAATCGAATTGAATTTAAGACCAAATTCCATAAAACCAAACAAGAAATCAACTAAACTACGCAAGGGTGTTGCGAAAAATAAATCGTGATAAAATGTGCAGAATGTCAAATGAAATACTGGTATTAGAGAAGACAATTTAGCTGTAGGACTGAGAAAGTGAAAAAGTTTATAAAGAAATTCTTATTACATAGTCTAATGAAATAATACTTTCTGAAGAATAGTACTAAATGATTTAGTAACTGTATCCAAAGGTATGGATATTTCTGTGAAAAAGTAAGATATGGTTATAATTCAAAGTTAGTTCTGAAGGAAAATACTAGGGCTTAAAGCTCCCATATAAAATTTTTGGACTTAAAAGTGCCCTGTCTTGTTTTATGACTTCAGAAACAGAAAAAAACGATATTCTTTGATCTTCTAGGTTAGGATTAGGGATGCCTGCTTTTTTAAAGTACCAAAATCCCAGCATTAATTTATATGAATCCTGAGAATTCTGTTTTGAAATAACATAAAGGGTGTGCCATAATTTTTTTTTTCGGAAGCAAGAGTGATAATAAGTAGTCTTGAAGCACTAAAACTAAAACTTTGAACAGCAAACATGCTGTATGGAAATTTTCATATTAGCAAAAAATGCTCTAGCTTACTAGTATGAAGCCTAATGTATTAATGTAGCATATTTGCAGAAAATGTAGGGTTTCTACTTTACAAAAAATTGTTTACTTTTTTTCTATCGATTGTATCTGAATTATACGGATTTTTCAAACATTTAACTAAAAAATTGTAAAAGTGGAAAATTTTAATAAGTAGGTACTTTGGCATTGAAAATAAAAATATATATTTCCCAATTTTCGCTATTTTTTAATATAATATGTGTGGAAGCATGCTTAATCGAAATCCAAATTTCCAGCTGCAACTTATAAGAATTTTTATTATGGATTTTTTCCCATTGTACTTTATGAAGGGATAAATTTCGAAAACTTTGACAACGAAGATAAGAAATATATATCTCCGAATTTTCATTATTTTTTTATAATATAATATGGCCAAGTATGTCTGATCGGAATTCCAAATCGTAGCTGCAACTTTTGAGAAGTTTTTTTTTTTAAATGAAATTTTTCCTATTGCAATAGTTTTATCAATTTAAAGCTTTTCGTGCGCCTAAATTCGGAAGATGGTTTTCCAAAAGAGAGTGTAGCAGGTTAGGAGTATATTTTCCCTTTCAGCCCTTCTTGGGAATAGTTCTTTCTTAACTTGGAGATAGCATAATGAAGCATTGTGCCAAATAGTGTAATTTGCTTTAAATGGTTTCCGAAAAATTATTTTTCATAATGCTTTTCGCAAATGTATCAAATTTCACCTATCTGCGTCAAGCAGTTTCAGAAAAATTATGATTAGTGCTTATTCCAAGATATAATCTTGTTAGCATTAATTTCAAATATTAAATAAACAAACGAACAATCGGTTCTTAGGAGGGTGTGGCACCGCCCATTTTTCTAGTGTGTGGTTTTTACATACGTACTGAATCATATCTATTTTCGTCAAATATTTTTAGAGACATGATAATTTTGTTTTTTTTTCTTAAGTCGTGGCACCACCCACTTTTTCACTGGACATTATTTCGCCCATATATTTACAAGTGAAATGCACTAGGTCAGTTTTTTCTAGTTTTGAGTTATTTGGTGTTCCTGGTAAAAAATATTATAGTCTATGTTAAAAAGTGGTTACTTTCATCATAAAAGTAAAAGGGAAAGAGTTTTGCAGATATAATTTGTTTTTTTTTTGGAAGGCGTGGCACCGCCCACTTCTTTATGCTATGAATTAGCCTTTTTTATAAGTACTTACACAATGTGGCCGGTTTGTTTCCGAATCAATAAGGAACAATTACACAAAAAAACAAAATCTCGTTTTCATAAAGTTTATTTTCGTTTCTTTCTCATAACTTGAAAACTATAAGAGATAGCCTACAATTTGTAGAATTTTTGAAATAAGCACTGTCACTAGAAATTGATACCCATTTTGAAAAAAGGTTTCGAATATGACCTAACTTCGTATGGGAGATAGGCGTGTCCGTAAGAGGATTTTGTTCATATTCACAGATTTTAATCATTTTAATCTAAGATACATCTGAACCAAAGAGCCTAGCTCTATTATTTCTGTTTATGGCCACCGTTACATACAAACCCGTCCACTGTGAGGCAGCTAGTTTTCTGCATACTCACTTTTTGAGTACATTTTATTTAACTTTTTTTTTTTTTGTTCAGGAACAGTGTGAGTTTTTTAACTGATTGTGCTAGCTTAGGGTTGTGACATCTTATTAATGGTCTTTGGGTCATTGGTTGAATTTTCCTAGGAGGCAATAAAAAAAAAGGATATATGAGTCGTTTATTTTGAAAGTGACCTAAGTCCATTTCGAAGCAAAAGTAATGTCATTCACATTATGTGCCGTAAGAATCGATTTTTTGCCCGACACAATTTTTTAAATATAACGCCATTAATTTCATATAATGTGGTAAGCTTTCTGTAAAGACATAATTCAATTTTATTCGTTCTGGACAAAATGCCAGCTAATTCATATTATAACATTACTTTTGCTCCGAAATGGACCTAGGCCACTTTCAAAATAAACGGTTAAATTGATTTTATTACTGATTTCGTAATATCTCGCAGTTTTTATTCAATTTTCTTTTTAATAAACATCATATTTAAACAACAAATTCAGGCAGAACACTAAAGCACGTCACTGCTAGTGACCTGCGTCATTCAAAATATCTTGGAATTTTCTATTTAAAAGAATTTATTATGCATTTTAAAGGACTAACCATGTCACCCCAGTTCATAATACTTGAATAAAGAAAAAGCTAAGTAAATATATAACTATCCAGTTTCAGAAAAAAACATTTTATAAGAGACAATTGATTGTAATCTAAACAACAACAAAAAGTATTGCAAAATTCTGCACCACAGTAGACAATCAGCCCACCAGAATTCAAAGCAATAGACGTCAAACTGATGCCCACATTGGTGTCTTATTTTATTTTTTTTTTGCTCTACATAACTTGCTTAGTTATAACAGATTTCCCAGATCCATACACCCAAACTTATCAATCTACAAATTTAATACATAAACTAAACTCAGGTATTTATAGCACTTGAGAGCTTTGTATACGACGAGTTCACTCTACTTTGAATTTTAATTAATAATTAATTTCGTATCTTGCGTATCTACTACTATTCGTACGTATATGTTATTATGCCTGTTAGCTTGATTTTAGTTTTATCGAGCGGAAAAGGCACAAATCGTGTTCGAACTTCTGTTGACCAATACCACATTTGCTACTTCATATTGGGACTTAGTATTTGTCTTGCTTGCCTGTCTATCTACTTGTCAGCCTACTTATTGTGCCTGTGGTTTTGTGGCTTCTATTACTGAGTAGTGCAATGTATAAGCGATATGGTTTTCTTTGCACGTGTTATTACCCACCCACCTGCCCACTGACCAAATAAATCATTGATTTTGGTTTGAAATTTAATTTGGCTATTGAGTAGTAGGTCTCTAAGAGATAAAATTCCTTTGTGTATCAAACCTTAAGACATAAGTACATAATATATTGAAGCATAATATGCACAAAATTACTTTTTTAATATTCCCTAAGCCTTGTTTTGTATTTTAATGCTATTTGAGTACAAAAACTACTTAAGATAAGATATCATGTGATTTGATATAAAAAATGTTTGATGACGGATTTGGATTCAAGAGATGGCATCTACAATAAAAATATACTTTATACGTAGGTTGCCTTTTATATTTCGGGATTGGGCAACACTAATGTCAATATTGGCCCTATGCTCCTCCTAGGAGTTAAAGGAGAATACATACATACATACAATGCCAATAGCTAAAATCTGGCAACACCATAATAAAGTTTGACATTTTTTAGCATAAACGTACTCAGAACGTTTTGACGTACGACCATCATTTGTGTTGTTTACAGTGACTTGAAAAAATCAATTTGGCAAAAAAATGGAATTAACTCGTGAACGTTTTCGTGCGATCATTTTTCACAACTTTCGACGTGGATTATCACATTAAGAGTGCATCGATGAACTTAAACCTTTGTATGGCGATGAAGCACCATCCTATAGCACTGTGAAAAACTGGTTTAATGAATTCAATCGTGGCCGTCGCTCACTCCAAGACGAATTTCGTGAAGGTCGTCCAAAATCAGTTGTTGTTCCGGAAACCATTGATGCTGTGCGCCAACTGATATTGCAATATCGTCATGTGACCTATCGTGAGATTGAGACAACCTTAGGCATTAGTGGGACCAGCATACATTCAATATTGCATGAACACCTGGCCGTAAAAAAGGTTTGTTCTCGTTGGAAACCCCATAATTTATCAATTGCTTAAATTTTCAATGGAAAAATTGATTTTCTTAACTCACTCTAAACAAAAAAAATAGCACTTGTACATCAAAACGTTTTGAGTACGTTTATGCTAAAAACTGTCAAACTTTATTATGGTGATGCCAGATTTTAGCTATTGACATTAGTGTTGCCCAATCCCGAAATATAAAAGGCAACCCTCGTATCAAAAAAGAAAATAATTTTTGCAGCATGGTCACGAAAACAAAAATTCCCTCATTTTAACATGGGTGTCCCACTTTATTTGAGCAACCTGTAAGACAATAAACCGATGAATCGAAAGTTCCCTAAAATTTCTAAAAACCTGACAGTCAGTTACGTTAGCGCTTAATACGCTTCATATCGTTTATGTAACAGGATTCGAGATGAAATCTACTGAAAATTAGTAACAAAAAAACACAATTTTTTTAATTTATAATGATCAACTCTCTATCGACTTACATCAGTCTGGCTCCATGTGGGTCTGGCAGTAAAAATTTAAATGGGACATATAATTTTTTGTTTTTAATATAAGAAAATAGAAAGTTAATAAAGAATTCAGCGTTCACCTTGATCTCTTTTGGAGGATTCTTTTATGGAAGACTCTTTCGGCAAAAAGAGGAGTCTTGCTGGATGAAGTAGGGCCAATAACCACGAATTTGAATGGAAAAAGCGCTCTTTCTCTACACCGCAATTATTCTTAATTGTTTAAATACCTCAAAGTAAAGATTATTTTCAATTTTATATTTTATTTAACTATATTTGCGTACAAATCTATCTAAATATTGTTAACCATAAAATTTTCTCTCAATATGACAATAAATTGCAAAGGTACGAATTTACTATGTTGTTCGCACCGACTTCGCTCTCACCGAAGCTGAATGCTTTAACCATTATACCTAAAGCTGGGCAATATTCGGGTGGTTTTTGTGGGACGATTTATTCGAATAATTTGTTTGGGTAGGGACTCTGTATTAAACTCCTCGAGCAATGCCGAACTCTGCTTAATCCAATGTTTAAGGTCGCGATCAGACAGCTCAGTATGAGTAAAGTTAAGCTCATAGCAACTCATTAGCTATAAATTAGTGTGGAAGAATTCGTTTGAAAAATTGGAAATACAATCATAGTGAAAGCGCTGCGATGCTAAAACTGTAGCGTTATGGCGCTTCGGAAGTGTTTTGCAGCGCAGCTTCACGCTTTGTTTTGCATTTTTTCTAAAAAAGAGTTTAGTGATAAGTTTTTTCTAGTGAGTAAATATCATTATTTCACTTTAAAGACATGGTGTTTTTTATAAATTTTTGATAACATAAAGTCATTGAACACCATTTATAAGCTGACAAGAGTTTTTGATAAAAAACCATTTATTTCACCAACACGTGCTGCGGGCAATATGGATCACCACATAAAAAAAAGCCTCAAAATCAAATAAATTTATCATATTCTTCAAATTAAGAATCTAGTTGCAGTTTTCATGACGAGTCTGATGGTGATGATTTGCAATTCGAATACCCCTAAGGAAAGGAAAATGAAAAATGCATATACTCTAAGACCCGTTACTTAGACGACCGCCGTGGTGAGGTTTGGGTTGAATGTGTAATAGAGCGCCCACAAGATATATGAAATGTGCAAAGTTGTGAATTTGTTTGCTCCCCGTCCATTTCCTGAAATTAGAGGTCGAAAAAATAAGATCTCAATAAAAAATTTGGAATCGATAATGGAAAAAACCCAGCCGGTTTTCGATCAAAGGTCGAAAAATTGACTAAAAAATGGCAAGTCGCTTTGACCGCTTGTTACTTCAAAACTATTCATGTTTTCGTAATGTTTATAAATCAACTTTTGAGAATGACTGGGCCAACATTATCTTCTTAGAAAGTTTTGGTCCAAAAAATAAATTTTTGGCTGTATCGGTGCGAAAATTTAAAATTTTTAAGAAAATTTTCATGACTTTTTTTCTATAAATTGGTTTTTTGTAATTTTTTAAGAGAGGAATATTTGTTCTGGAATTCCAATATTGCAAGGGATTAAATGTTACTTAATTTAACAAAAAAACATTGTTTCAAAATATTCAGTTTTAAGGTATAGAGCCGTTCTCAAAGTTTGAAAAAAATAAGTATTTTATTTTTTTTTATCGCTACTTTATTGGATGCAACAAAATGCATTGCTAGTTTTTATTAAATGCATCATTTAGAACTGCGTTTTGCCTTCAAAATGAGCTATGAAATGGGTTTGTGCGACTTTTTTTCAAAAAATTTTGACCATTTTAAAATGACATCATGAAAGTTAAAAATCATGTGTGGATTCTCTATAGCAATTGGCATATTGCTATATCTGGTATAATGTTATTTTAAAATGGTCATAACTTTTTAACGAAAAATCATACAAGACCATTCTGTAACTCATTTTGAAGAAGGAAAACAGTAATAAATGACGCAAAGACCAAAACGATTGTGTGCGTGTTCTACACAACCTCAAAAATCGTGCTTTTTGAACATTAGGGGTAAGATATCTCACAAACCATAAGTGATACAGCAATTTCGCGTTTAATTTCGAATTCAACATTAATAAACACATCTAAGTTAACTATTTTGGTTTTGGTTTGTGGTCATTTTTTTTTAAAAACTATGCCATGAACCGATTTTGAAAACTTTTTTTCTTATTCAGTAAATGCTCTCGTGCAATTTCACATCTTTGTGCAGTTCACAATAACTTGATTAAAATTTTTTCCTCGGCTGTGTGCACGAAATTCAAAATTTTCGATTATCTCTGCTGGAACAGCCCAAAAACTCACTGAAACGAAAATAAATGCTATTTTCGTGTTCAGCAACCCTTAATAAGTTTAGAAAATATGACAAGGTTTCTTACCAAATTAAAAATTAAGAAGAAAAATAAAAAAATAATTTTTTTTTCTTAACTTTCAAACGGACTCCATTTCTTAAAATCTAATATTTTTTGATAATTTTTCTTTTAAATTAATAAACATTTAATTTCCTACAATATAAGAACTCCAAAAAAATATTCCGCCCTTTAAAAATTACAAAAAACCAATTTCTAAAAAAAAAGTCATGAAAATTTTCTTAAAAAAATTGAAATTTTTGTACCAAAACAGCCACAAATTTAATTTTTAGACCAAAAATTTTTAAGAAGATAATGTTGACCTAGTCATCCTCTACAAAAGTTGTCTTGGAAATTTATGAAAAAATTAATAGTTTTGAAATAACGGGCAGTCAAAGCGACTTGCCTTTTTTAAGTCAATTTTTTGACCTTTGATCGAAATCCGGCTGGGTTTTTTCCACTACCGATTCCAAATTTTTTTTTTAGGATCTTATTATTTTTACCTTCAATTTCAGGAAATGGACGGGGAGCAAGCAAAATCAGAATTTTGCACATATGGGCGCTCTAATGTGTAATCTGGCATTCTTAGAGTCATGAAGAATGCGCTGAAATTGGAAATGACATTTTTAGATGAAACTCCTGCAATAAATAAATATATGGGGCAATATGGACTATATAACACTACACTTTTTTTTTATCTTCATTTTGAGTATTTTGAGTTTTTTGATTTTTTTTTTTTTTATGCTGATGAGATATGCATCTAAAAGTGAATTAGAATAAAGGTGAATTGTTTCTTTTAATGAATGAAAAAAAAAAAAAATTAAAAAAAATTAATTGTTTGTTTTATGTATTTTGAGAATTGAAAAATTGGTGGACCATATTTCGCTCCTTTACTCTACAAAATAAAGAAAATGAAAAAAAAAAAAAAATTGTATTCTTCTGTGCAATGAGTGCAAAAAAGGAAGATATATTCACGCTTTGCTCCAAGCGTCCACTGTGATCACTGTACCCAACTGGATCTTTCACTCGTTGTCTGATTGCTACATAAGAAGTACCGTGAATGAAGGCGCCTTAAATTAACGTTAAACTTACAACTTTCTGTTCTTAAAATCATAAAAATTAAGTAAATCATATCCCGCTTGGGGATGCGTTTTAAAATTTTTCAAACATTGAAAATTATAGGTCATAATACTGATAACGGAGTTTCTTAAATTTTCCTTTACGTTTTTTCGGCTTTGAGTCCTCAGGACAGGAGTAAAAATTAATCTTTATTAAAAAGGCGGTGGATTATTTTTTCCCATGCATAATTACCTCCAAGCGAGCAAAAAAAATTCCGATAAGATTTACTCACTTTTGGTCCACTGTAATCATATTCAATTCAGTCGACCCTAGAGAGTTTTCTAAGACCCAAGAATTTAATATCGAATTTTTAATATTTTCGATTTTCTCGAAGTTTTTCGATTTTTTGTGAGTTTTTGAATTTCCACAAAATATATTTTGTCTTTCTTAGTTTTCTCAAAATTTTTTTGATTTCTTCAACAAATTAAAGCAACAACACACGTATTGTATTATAAAGGGTCCGCCAAATAACTTTTTTTTTTTGAGTGTAGCTTCGGCTGTGTGGCACGTATCGCCGTCCTGTTGAAACCAAATGTTGCCAATATCCTCCTCTTCAATTTTTGTGAACAAAAATTCGTTCAACTTGGCCCGATAACGACCGCCATTGACTGTAACGGCCACTCCTTGCTCATTTTCGAAGAAAAATGGCTCAATTATGCCTCTTCGCAGGCCCACTTAGCGAAGCGAAAACGCAACCATATTCATTCAGCGGAAGAATAAAACTAATTATCTGTCGAATCAGACATGAGCTAAGTGTTACCATTCACGAAATAAGGACTAGTTGAAAAAAAAAAAAAAAAAACGTCAGATGGCGGACCCTGTATTATTATTTTTGTATTTTTTGCAAATAACTTTTTAATTCACCACAATTTATGACTCATTGTCAGTTCATTTTAGTGCCAGTTTTGTGCATTTTATGTTTAATTCGGTACGTCTGTTCGAACTTTGCGCAACACCCCCATTACTCAGGGCCAAATAAATTTAAGTTATATCATTTTTGTTTTTGTTGTTGTTATTGCATTAACTTTCTGCACCACACAAAACCAATCAATATTAATTCGGGTTTTTTTCACCCTCTTTTTTCTTTTTCTGACTTTCTTTACAGGTATGTATCCACAAAATGCAATTTAAAGGTTAAACTGAAAAAATAATGCCCGGTAGCAACAGCAGCAAGTCACGATGATGATGGTGGTGGTGCTACTCGTATATACTCATATGTACATAGGTAACTATGCACTTTTAAAAGTTATTGTTATGCGATTGCGATTTTTAAGAGCCATGAAGTTTGAAGGATAATCGTATATAGTGGTATACGTTTGTACGTATGTATGTGTTTTTGTGAAATTTGCTCTTTAAATTATCGTTATCGCCTTTTAGGAGTTCGATCTCCGGATTGTAATGCAATTAACTCCATAAATATTTGCAATTTTTTGCATTTGGTTTTCTTAAATTCACTTTTATTAAAAGCTGCACAATAATTCATCACCCTTTGCAAAACATAGTCACAAATAACCTTTGTACTCAATATAGGTTTTCCACTTCAAGTTAAACCTTTTCCTCATCATATTGAGCTTTTTCTAAAGGACTGTAAGGTTTAATTTGATTTGGAAAAGGTTTGATTTGATTTTGAAATGGTAAGATTTGATTTGTAAAAGGTTTAGTTTGATTTGGAAAAGGTTTATTTAGATTTGGAAAGGTTTAATTTGATAAAAACGTGGTGTAGTCTGATTTTGGAAAATTAAATTTAATTTGAAATATTTTTATTTGATTAGATAAAGATTTAATTTGATTGAAAAAAGTTTAATATGATTTGGAAAAGGTTTCACTGGATTAAAAAAAATATATTGGGTGTACAACTTAAAAACCGGAATTTGACGGTGGTTGTCCGTACTAACAAATATCGTGAAAGCTCGAACTATATATACATGTCATTTGAAGGTACATTTGACAGCTGTCAAAATCAGTCAACAAAACAATTTTATCTTGTGTGCATCATTATTATTTTTCACGATGAATAACTTCGAAAATTGGAGAAAAAGACAGCATTTGCGGGAGGTTCTGTTGGGTCATTTTTTTTGCAAAGAAAACTGCTGCGGAAAGTCATAGTTTGCTTGTAGAAGTTTATGGGGACTATGCTCCAGCTGAATTAAGCTGTCGTGAGTGGTTTCGACGGTTTAAAAGTGGTGATTTTGATGTCGAAGACAAAGAACGTTCTGGTCAGGACCAGCTAAGTGTCAACAATTGATCAGATTAAAGCAGAAAATCCAGGCAGAGCGGCCAACGTATGCGACCAGACACGAATCAATCATTTTCCACCACGATAACGTTCGGCCACATATTGCTGCCCCAGTCAAAAATTACCTGGAAAACAACGGATGGGAAATCTATACAAATTTTGCGCCACCCGCCTTATAGCCCAGACCTTGCACCATCAGACTACCATTTGTTCCGATCAATGCAGAATGCCCTATCAGGAATACGGTTCAGTTAAGTTCAAGATATCGAAAATTGGCTCGATTCATTTTTGGCCGCCAAGCCGGTGCAATTTTTTTGGGATGGAATTCATAAATTGCCTGAAAGATGGAGAAATGTTTGTAGCTTCCAGTGGACAATACTTTGAATAAAATATATTGTAACATTTTTCCACAATGAAGCATCAAATTTCGCTAAAAAATTCCGGTTTTTAAGTTGTACACCCAATAGTTTGATTTGGAAAAGGTATATTTTGATTTGAAAAAAGTTTAATTTGATTTGGAAAAGGTTTAACTTGATTTAAAAAAGGTTAAGTTTGACTTTGGAAAGCTTTAATTTGGTTTGAAACGGATTTCTTTTGCTTTGGAAAAAGTTCAATATGATTGGAAAAAAGCAGTTTGATGTGAAAAAGGTTTAACTTGGCGTGGAAAGCCTGTATAAAATTTTATGATATATTCAATTTTTTCAGAAACAATGCGTTTATGTACGTTAAATTTTTCACCAATAAAAAGGAGTTTAATTCAATTCATTACTTTTAATTAATGTTGGCCTTTTCTTTAAATTCTTTGTTTTATCTTGGCATCACTTAATATAGATACGAGTATTTAACATAGATATTTTACTTTATTTTTTTTTGTGCTCTAATGACAACATTTTTAAAGTGTTAAATGTTGCAACAAGAAAAACCAATTAAGTTAAAAAGCAATTTTTCTTCGTCGTTTTCGTTAGTTAAAAACCAAAATGTCTTGTTGTTTTTCTAGGGATATGAGTACATTTCTCCCCCTTTTGTGTCATGTTGTAGGTGACGTGCCATGTCAGCCAATATTTGCTTTTGGTCGTGTTGCGTGAAATGCATGTTATTTATTACAAGACTTACAATGACACAAAAAGAAAAAAAAAAAAAAAACTAGTGGAAGATAACAATTTTTTTTTTTTTGTAAAAAGGAAGTGTGAAATCAACAAAAGTGTTAAGTTTTCACACCTACTATTTTCATTGTACATATTTACACGAAAACACTGATAAAAAGTTACTACAAGAGTGGGCAAAATTGTAAAAAAAGACAAAAACATTTTATCTCTGTATATATTTCAATTTAAATATCTCAACCACAAGGTTATCTTTTCGGAAAAATTTCACTTGAAAGACCGCAAAGAAAACTTAGAATATTCGTTCAAAAGCTAAATAAATGATATTAATTGCATTAAAAGAATTCTAAAATTAAATATATTCTGCATAGCCCACGTAAATTTTTTCCATTGTTATTGAAAACCTCGCGCCAACTTTCGGGCAAAACCATAATACCGACCTTAAAGAATTCGCGGGGTTTTTGCAATCCTCAAGAGAATTCAATTTTACGGCATCAAGATGATTCTGCAAAGAGTGAAACAAATGGCAGTCCAAATGTACAAGGGCTGTATGGTGGATGCATTAAAACTTTTTTAACAAAAAAGTTCAATTATACGGGCACTCTGGGCAGTGTTTTTATGTAATTTTCTATTCTTAAATATCATATTTGCAAAAAAAAAAAAAATAACTACCACATTTTCCGGCTTTATTTATTTTATAGCATTTTGTTCATCTACTTTTAGGTGCAAATTACAATTATGTTCCGTTTTGAAGAAAATTTTATTTAAATCTTATTCACCTGTGTCACGTTGTTTCAGAGATATGACAAATTTTATTTTTGTAGAATGAGGAGGCGTGGCCCTGCCCATTTTTTATTGAAAATTTTTTCCAAGTGCCAAATAGATGTGTACCAAATCTCATTTACCTGAGTCGAATATTTCCAGAGATACGACAAACTTGAGGTGGAGAGGGCGTGGCGTTGACTCTTTTTTTATTGGATACTATTTATTCAAGTATTGTTCATATATGTACCTAATCTCATTCTCCTATACCAAATAGTTTCAAAGATAAGATCATTTCTTTCGATTACAGCCACGTATTTTTATATAAATATCGTTTTGTTGACCTTAAACGGCTTGGCGGCACGGTCAAATATTTTCCGATCGGGACTAAAATCTTTTTGCTTAGTGCATACGCCAAAAGGACAAAAAAAAGAGAAAAAAAAAATACTGATTATATACCAACTGAGTACCTTAAATTAGTTTAACTTTATGCAGTGGCATTTTCGTGTTCGCTTCACTTTACCTGAAATCAAATCTTATTCACATGTGTTAAATAGTTTCAAAGATATGACAAATTTGGTTTTTTTTAAAGGAGGGTTTTCCGAGCTTCAACGGCCTGGGGGCACTGTCAAATATTTTTCGATCGAGATCAACATTTTTTTGCTTGATAACTAACATCAATAGAAAACTTTTTAGCACCTGGGAGCAAGGTATTTCACATTAATAAATTTTGTCATTAACATATGATAGATTTAGTATGCAATATACGTTTCGTGAAATCGCCTTTTTTCGAACTTTGTGAGATATATACCTGAAATTTTGTGAGGATATTAAGAATTTCGACAAAAATCAATGTACCAAATTTGAGCTCCCTAGCATTATCCGTTGAATTGATGCTAACTTTTGCTGCTTTTGGCCACACTGTGCGACGCGATTTCTGTTAACTAACTCCGGACATTTTTCCTTGAGCGCTCCATTCAATTTTGTTAATGGTTGACAGTACAGTTCGGAATTAGTCGTTACGCCATGTGGAAGTAGCTTGTAGTACACAGGACTCTTATAGTCCCACCAAATACTAAGCAAAAACTTCCTTGGCGTCAGTTCCGGCTTGAAACGGTTTAGGCAAGCTCAACTTGTTTTGAGCATGGTGGTTTTCGCACATTATTATCATAAGTTATCCCCTTTTTCGTCAACAGTAACCAAACTTGGCAAAATTGGTTCGAGTTCATTCGGTTTCAGTACAGATTCACATACTGAAATGCAATCGGTAAGATTTTTTCACTCACCGATGTCGCTACTGCTTATGTGCCTCTTCTACGTTTTCAAGAATTTCGTCTACTTTTTCGGTGCATGGTCGAACAGATTTTGGCACGTCTTCTACACCAAAATTTCCAAAGCGGAATCAATCATACCATTTTCCAACTGTAATTTCCGATAAAGTACCTTCTTCATAACGTGCTCAAATTTTTTTTGTGAATCTTCGAGGCCGTATATTGTGTGACCTAAACAGTTGAATAATACAGAAATGTCAATGAGTAAAAATTGTTTATGGTTCTCAGACATGTCCACAACCTATAGAGTTGACAGATCGGACCAGTACTTTTAATGTTATCGTACTTTAAACTTTGCTATTTCACTTCTCTGAACCTTATTTTTAGACAACCTTATACAATCCAAATATAAGGGATGTTAACCAATGAAATCATCACTATCTCTTTCAGATTTTACTTTTGAATTTTTTAAACAACTTAAAAGTTTATGTTTGAAAAGTCTTAAATTTCCACTTATACATCACTTTTGTCCAAATTGACGACTTCTTCTCTTCCGGCTGCGAATGATTTTATAGACGACACTCTATTGTTGATGTGTTTATATTCTCGCGGCTGCCTGTGTAAAATCTTGCAATTAGTCTCCTTTCATCTTCTCTTGTCACATTTTAAGGTTATGAGCTATTAGTGCTGTAAGAGTTTGTTGATTTTCACGACAAATTTCAAAATTTAGCGGGATTAAAACCTAATTGAAATTTTCTATCAAAAAATAATACTGATAATGCTGCAAATAAAAATAATAAACATTTAACTCTCTTTAATGTGCTTATAGAATTTAAAAGAGCTCCAAGCTATTTACCTCATTTATATGCAACTTTTATTTATTCGCATTAAGTATAGAGATAAAAAAGTAATATTACGCTGAAAGTGTTGCGCTTGAAAAAAAAAAAAAACAAAAAAAGAAAATATTGTTCTAGCAATTTGAATGTGCTTGAAGCTCACTCGTAACCTTAATAAATTTTAAAAGCAACTTTTAGCTTTAATTTACTGGAACACTATCATCCATCTCTGTCTTACCGTGAAACATCTCGCGTCACTCATTAAAATTTATTTAAACGTATTTAGGTTTCATAAAGCGCTGACTATGGTAGCAGCAACATCAACCCACATTATGCGGGTCATCTGAGCTTTTAGCTGCTGCATATTGCCACTGCTGCTACTGGTGTTTCACGGTAATATCAACCTACAGCTGTGCTTTTAAGTCAGTCTGTAGCAAAAAAAGGAGTAAGCGCCTAAAAGTATAATTACAATTTTTTTTTTTAATTCTTTTAACAGCAATCTGAGTAGTCGTCTTTAGAGTTTTATGTTTTGTTTTTGCATTTTACTAAATTTAAGCAGTAAAATTTATTTTATGTAAATTTCTTTATTAAGTTCTTTTATGATTTATAAAGCCAAGTGTAGGTTTATATGTGTGTATCTTTTGATCTTATTCTATTTCGCCAGATAGCGTACTGAAATCCACCTTGTGTTGACTCAGCCAGTATTAGAATGTGTCTAGTTTCATATCAACACACAAGTGTCAATTTTTCTTTTCAAAATTATTGAGTGCAATGTGCTAAAGCTCAAATTGTTCGATTTATTCAAATTATCTGGTCTGCTGCAATTATTCCTGCTGTTTGAGTTATCCAAACTATTCAGATTATCCGAGCTATTCAGATTATCCGAGCTATTCGAATTATCCAAACTCATCGAATTATCCAAACTCATCGAATTATCCAAACTCATCGAATTATCCGAGCTATTTGAATTAACCAAATTCTTCAAATTATGCGAATTTAACCTGAACCATTAAAAGTATTCCATCCATTCGAATTATCCAGACTCAAAACAAAACGAGCTGATCGAACTATCAAAACCATTCAATATAATTAAATCATGAACAATGCAATTCATTTACTTAGATTTTGCGATTTATTGAATATATTTGAATTTTTTGAATTGTTCGACTATTCACATTATCTAAATTATATAAATTATCCGAGCTGTTTTAATTACACAGTGCTACAAAACCCAAAAAAAATCCATACACTTTTAAAGAGGCCCAGTTGATAATGTAGGTCTAGTCGAGTACTTAATTTGCCTATACTTAAAAATTGCAATACACCCTCAAAATCTTAAGTTACGCTTAAAAACTGTTTGGGTTTCGCGCGATTAAATATCTGTTGCTCAGTTATTTGTTAAGCGATTTTGCATTTTTTCACTGATTTGAAAAGGAAAATTAATGGTCATTCTAAAAATATATACTACAGCTTTAGTCCAATGGAAATATGTAGAGATATTTTAGAGGAAAGTTAGAATTTGGAAAAAAATTTTTCGTTTTTACAGTTTCAGGTTTTTTTTTAAGCAACACTTAAGTAAGGTATATATATTTAATTTATTCATTTAAACTGACCATTATTTATAAAAATTGGTTGAATATTGAGGATGTCACGACTATTTACAAAATCTTACTTTATTCGAAATAATAGTTTTTAACTAATAAAAAATTCTTGCCCAATCCTTCCCGTTTAAAAGGACTGACTTCATGAAAACAAGTTTCATTGATTCCTAGTACGAATTTGTGTATAGTATTTTTTTAAATTATCTTAACCCATTAGGTCCTTATTTTATGGGTCTTTTTGACACCTATTTCTGCAAACTTGGTCATAATGGGTTATAGTTTTCAAAACTTTTCAAATTATTCGAACTGTTCGTATAATCGAACTATTCGAATAACACAAACTACTCGAGTTTGCAACCAAAAGCCATGTTGTTTGAAATATCTGAAGTATTTGAATAATTCAAGCTGTTCAGATCTGAACTACTGAACTTATACAAGCAATTGGAATTATCCAAACTATTAAAACCATCCGAACTATTCGAATTATTCGAAGTTTTCGAATTAATTTAATCACTATATACATTAGGGTGGGCCAAATTGTATGGACGAAATTTTATCGACCTCGGCTACCCCCCTATGTTAAAGTTCATTCAATTCTATGAATATTTGCCCAAGGAACCATACCTCTGCGTTCAACTTTAGTTCGGCGCATTTTTGATCGAAAATTTTAACTTTTATGAATATTTTTTTTATTTTCATACTAAATTTTAAAAAGTTTTATAAAGACAAAAGTAATGTCATTATATGATTTGGCTGGTATTCTGTCAGTAATCAATTGAATTGGATTTTGTTTACACAGAACGTTTACTTGATGGTGTGGAATTGATGCTTTATATTTAAAAAAGTGATATGGATCAAATAGCCGATTATTATGACCGACTTTCAAAATAAACGATTCATATTTTTGGATGAATTTTTTCAAACAAAACACCAACCTAGGCTGAAAGTTCATTCAATTTGATGAATATTTGCCCAAGGAACTATACCTCTACGTTCAATTTTAGTTCGGCGCATTTTCGATTTAAAATTTTACCTTGCGTTTAATATTTATTTTTATGCTTAATTTTCAAAATTCTCATAGAGACAAAAGTAATATTATAATATGTTTTGGCTGGTATTCTGTGAGTAATCAATAAAATTGAATTCTGTTTTTATGAAAAGTTTACTTGATAGCGTGAAATTGATAATATTTATTCCAAAAAATTATATATACCAAAAATCCATGTAAAAATATGACTCGTGCATTTTGAAATCATTTATTTGACCGATAAAATTTTTTGGAATAAATATAATCAATTCCACGCTATCAAGTAAACTTTTCGTAAAAACTGAACCCAATTTTATTGAATACTGACAGAATACCAGCCTAAACATATTATGATATTACTTTTGTCTCTATGAGAATTTTGAAAATTAAGCATAAAAATAAATATTAAACGCAAGGTAAAATTTTCAATCGAAAATGCGCCGAACTAAAAATGAACGTAGAGGTATGGTTCCTTGGGCAAATTTTCATCAAATTGAATGAACTTTCAGCCTAGGTTGGTATTTTGTTTGAAAAAATTCATCCAAAAATATGAATCGTTTATTTTGAAAGTATGTCATAATAATCGGCTATTTGACCCATATCACTTTTTTAAATATAAAGCATCAATTCCACACCATCAAGTGAACTTTCTGTGTAAACAAAATCCAATTCAATTTATTATTGACAGAATACCAGCCAAATCATATAATGACATTACTTTTGTCTTTATAAAACTTTTTAAAATTTAGTATGAAAATAAAAATTTTTAAAATTTATTATGAAAATAAAAAAAATATTCATAAAAGGTAAAATTTTCAATCAAAAATGCGCCGAACTAAAGTTTAACGCAGAGGTATAGTTCCTTGGGCAAATATTCATAGAATTGAATGAACTTTAACATAGGGGGGAAGCCGAGATCAGTTTTCAAATCGGCCCACCCTAATATACATATATTCAAAATTCGAGTTTTTTAGACTACTCGAATTGTCTAAGCATTTCGAATTTTTGAAATTAGTCGAAACGTTTAAATAATTTACATTATTTGATAAAGTCATTTGTAACTCAGAAAAAAGGCGTGGCAGGTATGAAAAATTATATATATTCTTGATCAATGTCTGTCTTTTAATTTGTCGGTGGAAATAATTTTCATGGAAGAACTAAGCACGACAATTCAATGAAACCTTGCTAATTACCTTCATCATAAAAAATAGATCGTGGGATTGAAAATAAAGGAAATCATTTGAAATGCTATAACAGGAGGATTATTTACGGGAAAACAAACAAAATACATATTAGTGCAAAGAATAGTAAGTGTGAGTTTTGAACAAAAACTTGGTGAACTCAGAAGAATGTGAAAAATCCAAAGCTAAGTCCCTGAAGCTAATAGTACCTAGAAAAAAGTGAAAAATATACTTAATATACTTCGCTCTAGATTAATTATATGGATAAGATTTTGCTTTATTCTACCGGTAACGAAAGAACATTCTCCAATAATGTTGAATAATTTTCAAGTTGGTGATATTTTCATTCAAATGTAAGGCTTTGTAGTGAAATATTATCTATTTTATATTTGCTCCCTTGAAGGAAAAAATTTTAATGTCTGTTTTAAGACAAATTTTTGAAGCTTTAAAATTGAAAATTGTATAAAAGTAACTAAAGTTATAGCTTCTGAAAAAAAAACTAACCTTAAAATTACAAAGCCCCACAGCGGCGTCATTATTTTAAATTTTGAAAAAATATTTCTTATTGATTTTCTCCACTCCGCCACTATTGTTTATGCCAATTTCTAGTCAAATCAGATTCCATCAAAAAAATCTTGACCGGTTTGACATCAATAAGAAATAACCGGAATTCGAATTCCGTTTATCAACATTTATTTTTGCTTGGTGGCCAAATGCAAAAGTTGGAATAGAGTCTGTAGACGGTCTTGCCGGTCTAATTCTGTTGATTGAGCGTTTGACCGTTTACACTTATTTTTGCATATAAACTAAGTATTTTTGGTTTTGCGATTAATAAATGTAGTAGTACAACCATTATTAGGGTCCTGCAAAAATTGATAGTATTATATTTAATGCCATAGTACCAACTTTAAAATTACATCTTCTGAATATTATACAAAATTGGCATGAAAAAGATCATAAAAATAAAAATTACAAAACCATAAATATCTTAGGGTTCTTAAATGCTTGGGTTAAATAAAAACTTTCGAGAACCTTTTACCATTTACTACAGTAAACACAAGACAATACAAAATGTAACACTTGCGACCCATTTAAAACTTTTTATAATTTTTTCAGTTTTTTATATTTTTTATTTTGTTTTATGTGCCCTTTTAACAAGACAATAGCAGTTTAAAAATAATGCAAAACAGTAGCAGAAAAGTACAAAAAATTACAATAAATAGGAGTAGGAAAATAATACTTTCCCCACATTACTTTAACGTAGTGTTGCTGCGGTTAAACACTTTAATAAAAATTGTAGAAACTTGAGAAAAAGTAGGAATAAAAAAAAGAAAAAATTCGCACACACTTACCACTACTGTGCCAACTTTAGCTAAAGTAGGCTAGGCTAACGCTTGCCTTGGCGCTGGGAACCTTCAGCTGTATAGCCTACTTTTTAGGTGATGTTGTTAATAACACCCTACCCCTACCCATTAGCTGGAACTTTGTAAAGACATAAAAGAGAGAAAAAAAAACGTTCGTTGCAACAGCAATATAACAGTTTTGAAGTAGCAGCAGCAAAAGAAGACAAGTTGCTCTCTCTTACTTGATGATGAGCAAAAAAAAAAAGGTTTTCACCTTAATATTTTATCTATGTGTATCTATGTTTGTATGTACAGCAACCTACCTGTCGACCTGTACATATACACACACACACTTAAAATGTGCTGCGTTACCTGTTAAATGATGTTTAAATATTTAATGTGTTTAAACAAAAAACGTGTAAATTTTTATGGTTTGTAAATGTTGACAACATATTTGCATTGCGGGCTATTTTTTTTCTCTCTGTGTAAAATGACTTAATTGCATTTTAAGTGCATTATTGCCTGCATTGCGTTGCATCTAAGTGGCGTTTTGTTAAATACCTTTGGGATTGCAGAGAGTGGACATTTTTAAATCGATTCAAGCACTTCAATATGATAATATTTATGCATTATTTATGATTCATATTAAATTTAAGTGAACTGTTAAAGTGTTGGAAACGATAAAATATGTAACATTTTTTATCGTAAACAAGTTAATTGAGCGATAATTGCATAAATAGTAAAACGTTAAGCAAAACATTGTATTAAAAGTGGTTTTTGTATATGTGCACGAAAAAATTGGGTCGCAATTTAATATGTTTAATTTAAAAATTTCATAATTCGTTAATGTTTTTAATATAAAAGAGACAAATAATTGTTCATTTAAGAACAAACAAACGAGTATTTTGCACGTGCACGAAAAAATTTGGCCAAGTATTATCTCAATATGTTATGTAAGTGCTTATTTCTTGTATATAAAAAAATCTATCACTAGTTTTCTTACGTAAAGTGTATTCATGACGGTTTTTCAACATGAGCACGAAAAAATTTGGGCACAAGCTGATATGTTTTACATAAATATTTCATAATTCGTTAATGTGTTTAATATAAAAACAAAAAAAAAAAAAAAATATCACTGTTCAATTTATTACACAGGGCAACGCTGGTTTTGCGTCTAAGGGTTTCGGAGTCGATTTCGAATACGAAAACTACCTATATCCGATCTGCCGAATTGACTCTAGATCTCCAGATATCTTTGTTTAAAAGTGTAACAATAGTTGTTTTGAAGCATATTTGATGAGGTATAAAACTTACACTAGACAGTGTAATAAATTTTTGTTAATGAAATCAAAAAAGGCATTAGCTTCCTTATAAAACTGACCTTTTAACTTTACTGATTAGATCCTTACTTTCCGAGTAATCAACCATTGAAGTAATGGTATTTCATCTCCATACAAAGGCCTAAATTTTTTGCGATTTTTGAGTAAATCCAGATTCACTGAAGTTATTAAATACTTAGGGTATGGTTTGTTTGTCTATTTCTGCAGAAATCCTTGCTCAAAAGAGAAAAAATAGCTGTTTCGTTTGTATGGAGTTGAAATGGAAGTTAGAAAAGTTAAAAGCTAAGGTTGAATAAGGCAGGATATGACGCTTTGATGCCTATAACAAAAATGAATTACACTGTTTGCTCTGAGTGTTAAATTTCTTCAAATATGCCTCAAAACAGCTATTTTTGCATTTTTAATCAAGGACATCTGGAGAACTAGATTCAAAACTGACAAATAAATTATACCGTATGTATACGGCCATGGTCGCAGAAATAAAAATTTTCTTTTGTCGCCCAATGTAATTCTCAGTCAGTGTAAAATACTCTTTAACATTACTCTACATGGTAAAACTTTAACTAATTTGAAACTTAATGTTTGCAAAAATCTCGTAAACTTACATATCTATTGATATTTATAAGTTGAACTAAGAATCTACTTGCATGTTCACGAAAAAAATTGGTCGACTATTATCTCAATAACAAATAATAATGAAGATATTTCTCTTCGAGTAAACAGTCTCCAAAAAAACAACAAAATTTTAATTGAACTGCATAACTAATGTTCTTGTGTCGTCATACTAAAAAATAAAAAAAAATAATTTTATAAAATCTTAAATAATTGAAGGTTAAAATACGATAAGAACTGTAATCTCCAGCCATATAAGAACCGAAGAATTCCATTAAGGACCGGTGAACGTACCATGACGTCTCATTATTGATGATTTACGTTGGTCCAAAAAGTTTTTAATAACTGCTCACATAATTGAAAGTTTTTCTCTTTCTTCTAAATTTGTGTTTATTTTCAGGATACGTTTAAATAGTTAGGTAATTTTGTGTGTCCAAAGTGCTATTCGTTTGTCTATATGGTTTTTTCTTTTGCTTAGTGGACTTTTCCTTACATATTATTCAAAACTGTGGCTTTTATTTTACAAAATGTTGTTTATTCCCAAGATATGCCTTGTAGCTCAGACATTTTGTTTCTCCAAAGTGCTATTCGTTTGTCCACATGACTTTCTTTGATTGAAATGTTGCTTTGAATTAAAAAATTAAACCTTTTAGCGTTTGATAAATCAATTTATGTTCTCACAAACTAAACCTTGACTATTTTAATTTCGAGAAATTATACTTTAACTTTTCAAACAAATATTTGCATACCTCAAAATACCGTCGTTCAAGTTAGTTACCTTTTCAAGGATACTCACTTCAACAGCTTTTTTCTAACTATTGGGCTGCCACTTAAATTTGTACATAAGTTATTTATTGGCCAATAGGTCGCCACATAAGCCAGATTAAATATGTGCTCTTACCCATCATAACATTAAACGTAGAAAAAAAAAAATCCAACAACTGCTGTCAACATTTTTCTTTTGTGGCAGGCAATGTAGGAAAAATGTAGGAAAAAAAAAAATAAATAAAAAAATAAAATCCAAAAGATAAGAAAAAGGCACAAAAATTACACACTAAGGATATAATTTTTTGTTTTTTCGTTCGTTTTGATGTCATTGAATCAATCACGTGGGAGTTGTACGCGACTTGTTGTAACACAATGACATACAAAACAAACAACAACAACAATAAATAAACGTGCACAAACATATATGTATGTACTCATACATATATAAAAATCTTTTAACCTAAATGGAAATTCCAACAAAGATGACTGCTTTTTGGTTTGTACAATATTAACTGATGATGAGGCGTGGCACCGCCAATTTATCCAATAAACGTTATTTGTTCCTTTGTCGTTTGCATACATAACAAATTTCAATTATCTGTATCAAATAGTTACAGTAATATAACGTAATATTTCTTTTGAGGGAGTGGCAACGCCCACTTTATTATTGTATATTTTTGTCCCGTTATCTCTTACATTTGAACCAAATTTCATCAATCCACATTAAGTAGTTTCAGAGGTATGATTAATTTGTTTTTTGAGAGGGGGCGTGGCATTGCCCACTTTTCTAGTTGATGACCAAAAATTTTCCAAAACAAATACATTCTGAAAATTTCTTTAAAATCGATCGATTAAATAGTTTTTGAGTCGATAAGGAACACATAAAAAAAAGTTCACTTTATTGTAACAGATAGGGGTGTCACGCCCCTTTCAAACATCAAAGGATCTCTCAATATGGTACCTCAAAATCAATAAAAGTGAAGAACCATAACAAAAAAAAATTCAAAGGGATAGGTATTACTTTTTTGGGCCTCCGTCGTTTAATCTTGTATTTGATTTTGGTAAAATATTCAGTATCCTTTAAGAGCAGCATTTTTACAGCATTTCCTACCGGACAGCATTGCTATATAAAAAAAATTTCATAAAGTTAACAACAACAAAAAGTAAAATGTTTGCATAAGCTACTCATATGTAAAAAATTTAACATGTGTCACATTTACTTCTTTGTAGTAGAGAGTGCTCGTTTTTTTTAATTTTTTTTAAACATTTTTTTTTTTTTTTGACAGAGGACAAAAATTTTTAAGAAAATCTTTTTCTATTCTCCTTTTTTTCAATTGAAAGAAAATCCTCATTTATTGAAAACCCTAGGTTACATCGTCGCTGTCTAAGTGTAAAAAGAAATACCTCTTATGTACGAGTAGGGGATGAAGAGGTTGTGCACCGTCTGTGACAGCATTAGGCAAAAAAATCAATCCTTTTTAGACTTTGTAGCGCAATTTGAACTCGGTTTCACTCACATTTTTAACACCACACTCTGTATGCACAGAGCTTTGTAGTGCACTTGGGAAAATTTCGAGTTGATATTTGAAAATTAACAGAACTCAAAGGTATATAGAAACAGTGGAAAAGGAAAGCATGTACTTCTGAACGAACCTCCTTAATTTCTATATTTCAATGTGCTAAAAGCAAACTTAAATGATATGAGCCTAAAAGCATGCAACGAAGCTTAAGCTAACGTCTTCCCAATTACTATGACAAGCTATAGCAAAAAGGTTCGTGTCATTACTAGAACCGTTTATCAAACAGCATGTGCACCAGCTGAGTATGTAACAAAAAAATACTAGAAACATCGAGACAGTTATTCTACCGTGGGATACGACTGAACTGCATAAAGTCGAAACATAACTTGGGCTCGAAGTTTGAATAATATAGCAACCAGCGTATATATAAGCCGTTCCCCCATGATCTATTGCGCTTCAGTATTTTTTTGACTGCAGTGCAATAAAGTTTAAATATTGATAATAAAGTAAAATGTATTTGCCTATCTTATATCAGTGGCATCTTCTTAAACGTCAGTTGCTTTGCATTGAAATAGCATTTTCATAAAAAGCATGTTGCACAATTTTAGGAGCTAATTTTTTTTACTGCATCATTTTATGCATGAAAATGCTGTGTCCAGATTCAAATTTTCTCTGTCCACTAATTTCATTTAGACACTGAAGTAAACTGAAGCGTTTTATATGTGTGAATGAAAAACTTCATTCTGACAATTACTTCACTGTACTATATTTTATAAAAGCGATTACTTCAGGTCAGTGTAAAACGTGCGAGTAAAAAAAAGCTACAGTAAAATTAATGGTATGGCAACACTTACAAGCCGCAACGCATTGGTAACACCGGATTATAACAGCTTTCATACATTTTCACGAGAGCGAGAGCGAGAGCGAAAGGGAGAGAGAGAAGAGTGTAAAGAATAGTCACCCAGAAGAGAACAAAAAACTTCTTTTGTCACTAAAGTAGCATAGTGTACAAGACAGTTCAGAGCAGTGCAGTACCTGTTTTTTTTCCTTCATATCCAAATACTGTCATGACACTGCATGTGACACTGAACTAAAGTATTTGATAAATAAAGAGGACACGCTGTCGTTGCATGTAGCTCAAAATTTTAAATGGACATAACTTCGTTAATAACACTAGTTTACAAATGATTAAAATTTTTTTTCCCAGCGAATGCCGTTACTCATTTTATATGGAAAATAGGCTGCTGATTCCGAAAATCGCATTTTTTTTTTTTTATTTCGTGCCGTTTTCGAGATATCGGTCATTTTCGGTTTTTGGACCGAAAAAAAAGATAGTTCCACTTAAATACAAATATCTCAAGAACCAATGTTTATATTCAAACAAATAATATGCCATATTAAAGGTAATTAAATTACCTACAAATGATATCCACATCACTTTTTGGTTGGTTCGTTAGTTTCGATGAAATAAATTGATTTCTGAAAAAAAGAGTATATTTTTCCGAAAAAATTACAAAAATGTCTAAATCAACTGCATATTTTTACAAGAAAAAAAAATTTTAAAAATCATTTTGTATTTTTATATCATAGTCTATAAATTTGTTAGGCAAAAAAAATACTATTTAAGAAAATCGATGGAAAAATGCAAAAGTTGTATACAATTCATTGATAAGTTACCAAAATGCGTTTTTCCCTATTTTTCCGTTTTTTTGTAATAAGCCGTTCGAAAATTTGAAACTTTTTGTAAAAGAAATTAGAAAATCCAAGAAATTCTTAAAGAAGGCATTAAAAGGAAATACCCGTGCCTCGCCGTTTTTCTCTAGCACGTCAGATTTTTTTTTAATCGATTTTTGAAGTTTTTTAATTCACTGTACATGAAAAAACAGAAATAACGCATTCTTGTGTTAAATCGATGAATTTAACTATATGATCCTTACATCTGAGGTGTATCATGTCTTCAGCAAACTTATGCAGGATACTACGCGGAATATTTTTGTAGACAATTTTAACCCTCTCAAACCCCCACATGTAGGTCAAAATGACCTTCATATGGGGGTCAAAATGACCCACATGTAAGGGTTTTAGAGGGTTAAAATTTGCTACAAAAATATTCCGCGTAGTATCCTGCATAAGTTTGCTGAAGACATGATACACCTCAGATGTAAGGATCATATAGTTAAATTCATCGATTTAACACAAGAATGCGTTATTTCTGTTTTTTCATGTACAGTGGATTAAAAAACTTCAAAAATCGATTAAAAAAAAATCTGACGTGCTAGAGAAAAACGGCGAGGCACGGGTATTTCCTTTTAATGCCTTCTTAAAGAATTTTTTGGATTTTCTAATTTCTTTTACAAAAAGTTTCAAATTTTCGAACGGTTTATTACAAAAAAACGGAAAAATAGGGAAAAACGCATTTTGGTAACTTATCAATGAATTGTATACAACTTTTGCATTTTTCCATCGATTTTCTTAAATGATATCTTATTTTCTTCACAAATATATAGTCTATGATACAAAAAAAAAAAATATTATAAAAAAGTTATGTCTTCTTGTATAAATTTGAAGTTGAATTTGATTTTTTCTTAATTTTTTCGAAAAAAAAAATTTTTTTTTTTAGAAATCAATTTATTTCACCGAAACTAACGAACCAACCAAAAAGTGATGTGGATATCATTTGTAGGTAATTTAATTACCTTTAATATGACATATTATTTGTTTAAATACAAACATTGGTTCTTGAGATATTTGTATTTTAATGGAACTATCTTTTTTTTTGGTCCAAAAACCGAAAATGACCGATATCTCGAAAACGACACGAAATAAAAAAAAAAAAATGCGATTTTCGGAATCAGCAGCCCATTTTCCATATAAAATGAGTAACGGCATTCGCTGAGAATTTTGGCTGTAAACTAGTGTAATTGAAGTATAACAATAATATTTGATACATGAGGTATTGTTGGTAGAACCTACTCATTTATAAAAAGTTTGAGTATTCCACTGCATTAAATAATATTAAGTAGGACATTACATTTTCTTTTCGAAAAAATTGTTTCCGAATTTAGAATTAGTGATCCCAAACACCCTCATAGCCACAATTTTGTAGTAATTGAATAATTTTTTGAGAAAATGGTGCGACATTCTGTTTTCTGTTTCATGGCTTCTTTCAGTGTACATGAAATTTTTTTAATACACAACCAAAATGTTGGAGCATATTTAAAGGATGTCCCATAATCTACGCAAGGTTTAAATTTGCTACCATTTGTGCGTTGAAGTATTGTCAACCCAAAAAAGGAATACAGTTTGACAGACGACAGTACTACTCAAAAGAACAACTGAAATAGTCAAATTTTTGATGTGCTACTCCATACATAATCCTTTGTGAAATTTGGATGACAACCCAGAAATATTGAAATATTGTTTATGTAATGCTTCATTTTTACTAATCCTAAACTATCAGCAGTCAAACTGTTTACTTTTTTTTGGTAGACAATACTTTATTTCCACAAATGTCAGCCAACTCGAATCTTGCGTGAATTATGGGAATTGTGAAGTTTGGCTAACAAAGGTCCAGCACAATGCAGTTTTTTAATTTTATTTTTTAACGCTACAATTTTTTAGCCGCTCATTTACTTTTTTTTTGCAAGCCAAAAGAAATTTTTAATATTACTCCAATAAATGTGAATTTTCTCAGTGTGTCAACTGCTGCTACTACTCTTTATTGATTGCTTTGTTATTCTTTTTAAATTTCTTCAGCGGCACGAATTCATCGACTTTGTAAAAGGGTTTTCCCCACACTCTGCCTAAATGAATTGCCTCAATGGCTGTAAAGGGGGAGGGATAAGGGGGTATGTGTGAAATGAAAATTTCATTTTATTTCAAGTGAACTTTTTTCCTGTTGTTGCTACGACTGTTGTGAGCACACCTACGTGTATGCAAAGTAAATTTTACTTTTGGGAATCGATTTTTATTTTATTTTTCTTTTGGTTTTTGCAAAATTCCTTTCATCGTATTACGGTGTGTGAAATCCTTTACAAGCATTTGATATCCTGCTAACATCATTTGGCCCATTTTCTAACCCTTCTTTTTCATCTGTTCATTGTTTACTTAGTTTCTTAACTTGTCGCATTTTATTTTGTTAAGAAATTTGAGCTGTTTTTGTTGTATTACAATTTTCTTTTTTTCTAAACGGAAAATTTCGGTTACAATTTTTGGAAAATTCGATTTTATTGTTATATGTCGCATGCCATTGCGTTTCAATTTGTTGTGTGTCATTTCAATTTCAATTATTGAATTGTTATCATGTCATGGTAGCATTTAGCTCTTTGTTTTGTAATAAATATAATTATTTTTAAAGGTTTTTCTGCAATTAGTATTGTGAGTTACTTAGTTGGTTAATTTATTTTATTGACCGTTTTATTGTGATTCAGTTTAAGTGTGTTGCCACCAGACATGCTATAGACATTTGAATTTTGTAGGGGACGGATTATGCCGTGGTATTCTCAGCAGGGTATTTAACACTAATTTGTTGTTCTAATTTGAGCTGATTTAAAGAAAATTTTAATCGATATATAATACGCTAGACAAAAACTTGTCTATCTGTTCTTACTATGATAGTAATAAAGAAAGATTTTAAATTATACACCATTAGAAAGGTATTTGTGTGTAGATGTGCACAAAGTTAAAACTTTGTTATTATTTTGATTTTAAGCCAAGTAAAATTAAGTACAAATTTTCAATATCAACAACAACAAAGTAGACGGTCACACGGACCTGAAAAAAGCAAAGACAAAAAGTATAGCACTGAATTATAGCTTGAATTATACCAGGGATGATAAATGAGCTTTTCTATTTTGTACCTAATAACAAAAAAAAAGTACTAAAAGTGTCCAAGAAGTAACATAAATCAGAAACGAGAATGAGAGCAGCAACAATTTTAAGACCACGACATTTTGCTGTATACAAATAAATTAAGACAACCAATAGAATTTTCCTACATTTTCATCTAGCTTAAAATAGCTGGGAAGTACCATGTAGAGTCGTGCTTTGGGTATCAACCAAGTTGAAATACACTTCTAGAAGTATACCCATTAGTATTCGAAAATCTCAGGAGTGGTTCAAGGAAGGTTTAGGGTGCCATCTGTGGCATAATGTTTCGAATTCACTTTAATCATGTCCTACTGAATACGAAAGTAACATCAGATTATACGAATTGACTCTAGTTCTCCAGATATGTTTGCTAAAAATTGCTAAAATTTTCCTCGGTATTAATTTTATGAATTTATCCAAGTTTATTCTGGTTTTTAAATAATTTAGGTAAGATTTGTTTATCAGAATGACTCTAGATATCGTTGCTTGAAGTTGCAAATGGTCCAAATGTAATACATAATCCGTCATTAGTACCAAAAGTGGTCCAATTATGTATCCATTGTATCGTCGCGTCGATTATAACGTTACTGACTACGTACTTTTTGGCAGTTTGTCTATTGCGAAGAAGAACAAACGATAGTGTATCGGTCTAATGATATGCGTTGCCTTGAGAGACATGGGTTCAAATACTACAATCGTTGATTTTCAATTCCAATTAATGAATTTCTATTAATTTGTGCACAAATTATCTAAAGAGTCTTTGGAGAGGAAAATGAAACATGTGTCCAACATAGCTGAATTATAAAATAATAAAAAAATTATTAAAAAATGATCATCCTTATTGAGATTCGAACCTGGAACACATTGCTCAGAAATGTATTAAAAACTCTTTAGCACATTCGTCTATGAAACCATTTGACATTTTTGTGTAAAATTTGAATTTTAAATTAAATTTGTTGAAATTTATAAAAAAAATAAAAAAAAAATTGACTTTTTTCTGGTCCGAATGTAATGCATAAGGAGACAAATGACCTTTTTCGGGTCCGATGTAATTCATAAGAAGACAATTGGTTACTTCCAATGACAAACAATGTAAAACGTTACTAGAACTTTATATGTGATGGGACCAGTATTTGGACTTGTCAGGCGCCCCCATGGAGTAGTTTGCAAACTAGTTTTGGAATAGTCCGTGGTCCTGCAGGGAATATCATATTTCAACTTCATACTAAAGACTAAATATTTGTTTTTCGTTTCTGTATAGTGTTGAAAAACTTATGATTTAATGGAAAATAACTCCAAAATTAAGGGGATCTAATTGGAAAAGTAAGGCTTAATAAGACGCCATTTGAAAATACTCTAGAAAACTAGAGTCAATTCAGACAATCAAATCATAATTTGAAAAGCCCCCAGTAAAATTTTTAGTTTAATTTTAAATTATTTTGGAATAAATTTCATACTTTTTTATAATAAATTTCATACTTTTTTATAATAAATTTCAAACTGTTTTAGAAAAAAATCGGAATTTAGTACCAAAAAAGTTTGAAATCAATATAAAAGGGAATCAAAAGTAAGAAAAGTAAATTCTAATTTTTTAGTGTGTAGCGATAAAATTCACCAGCAAAAAACTTTTCTTCCTTCCATTATCATATAAAATTTAATATCAGTAAAATTTATAGCACAAAATTTTAAATAAGTTGACAGACAATATTTCGCCAGCCTCAAACCTCCAAATACAATATGATAAGACACGCAAGAAGACACACTTTTTATAGCGGAATTTGAATAGAAAACGTAACGTTTGAAATAAAATCCAGTAAAGAAATGACGTCATCATTTAATTTTCTAGTACTATTAGAAAATGCGCCATAAAAAAAAGCAAAAACATTTTGATGTATGTAGGCCTAAAACAAAACACGCAAGATAAAGACAGACAGAAGTGAAAATTCTTCAAAAAATTAGGGAAAAAAAACACAATCACAACAAAAATCAAAATTGCAAAAACCACACAAAAACAAAACAAATAAAAATAAATTAAGTAACAAACAGTAAAAAGCAAAGTTTCCTTTTTTTTCCACTGACAGACGCCAAAAAGTCTGGACTTTTTGGGGAAAATGTATCGAACACGCGAATCCTTAGAAAGTACGACGCACTACAACAGAAAATCCATTTAAGAGTATTGTAGTACGTGGAGAAAAGTTGTGAGTGGGGTAGTTGGGAGTTTGAGTTTTTTTTTTTCATATAAAATTATTGAGCTCTGAGAATTGTGAGGTACAGAAGTATAAAATTTTTGATTACACAAAAGTATGGTAGTAAACAAATCCACCCTTAGTTTATCTTTTGGCACGTATTTTGAGAAGATGTAAAACAGAGAAATATTTATCATAAATACGAAAAGACCAACCACCACAGCGTACAACAATATCTGCGCTCATGGTTTTCTTTAATAAATGCCGTGTTCTTAATTGCAAAAATGATAGGTGTGTTTCCAAGTTCTGCCCACAAATAATTAGGTGCACAGGGTGGCTAAGAATTTAAATTTATTTTAATTTTTAATTGTTACTAGAATCGCCCAGAAGTCAAAATTCGACCACAAATATATTAAATAATTTTAGTACTTTTTGGACACTTTTAGTACTTTTTGTATGCAATTTGGTATGAAATAGGAAAGCTCATTTACCATCCCTTGTAAAATTCAAGCGTAATATAAACAAATCAAAAACATAAAGTTAGTGTTATGCTTTTTGTCTTTCTCTTTTTGCCTTATCCTCTTCTCAGCTCTGGTGACCGTGTATTTTGTTGTTGTTAATATTAAAAAATTTGTATTTCATTTTACCTAACATAACATAATTTTAATTTTGTGCATATCTACACACAAGTACCTTTCTAATGGTGTATAATTTAAAGTCGTACCCCATTTCTAACATAGTAAAAAAAGATGGACAAGTTTTTGTCTTGCGTGTTATTAATATAAAGATATGGAAAAGGTAATAACTTTTATTTTTAAAAACAAACGTACTTTTGTAAGAGGCACAGCACCACCTTCGAACTACCACATAATTACAACCCCCAATAAAATAAATTTCACCTAACTGCCTTAGGAAATTCAGAATTTTCATATAACTATACTGTATAGTAATTTCTTTGAAAAAATTTAAGTAATATTAACCTTACTATAAAGTTCAAACCAACAAAAAAAAAGAAAACAAACAAGAAAACAAGAATGAACTGGTCGCATTAGGATTCGAACCAAAGTCCTTCTGCGTGATAGATATAAAAATATTACTTTCGTACACTACTGACCTATAAAATTTGTATATTTTTACTAGAATTGTAAAGACAAAATGATTATATTATATTTTTATGGTATTTAACTTACTGTAAAGTTCAAACACAAAAACAAATAAAAAAATCAACCCACTAGGATTTAAACAAAGGTTTTTCCGCGTGATAAATAGAAAAATAATATTTTTACGTACAATAACAAACTTGTTAGACATCTACACCACTGACCTATATGATATATATTAAGCAAATGCCTATCCAAACAAAAATATTTTTTTAATTAAATTATAAAGTCAAAGTGGTTATTTATATTTCAAATTTTGTGTTAATTTAATTTTTTTTACTACTCGAGTGGAGTAAAAATCATGACCCCGTTCATTTTTCTTAAAATATTTTCGAGCAAAAAAAAATATATAGTGTTTGTGATATGAATTGTTTTATTTTTTTTTTCTGCCACCCTTTTCTTTTTAACGTGTGCCCCTTCTTTTTCACATAACAGCAGTAGTAGCATTTCAACGACTCATGCCATAACTTTTGCTGTTAAAATGCTGCAAGAAACTTCCGTCATTGTATGGAGAATACAAATAACTTTGGTCCAAAGGATGTTTGACTTTTTGGTTGTTTTAGCCACTGTTTTGCTGCTTCTGTTGTTGTTGTTGTTGTTAACATTAACTTTTTTCCATTCTCTTATTTGGTAGCGCGGGTGGACTTTGCAGAGTTTGTCATTGAAAGTTCAATTGGTAACAGTTAGTGCCTGGCTTTGAAGTTATTTATTACCTTTTTTCCTCTTCTACTTCGTCTAATACTTTGTTTGGTGCTCTCTTGCAGAATAGCAGTAGTAGCGGAACCAGCCAAAAAAATGGCACGGAAGTATTTATTATTTTTGGCAAAAAATTTGTGGGTATTTATTTATTTTGTAAGTTATTAACATTTTTTTCTATTGGTGCTGAATTATTAGTACTACGTGCGAGTCTTGTTTTTAATACTTGACTTCATTCTTTCATGGCTGCAAATTTGCTCAAAAATTCTTTAAATTTTGTCAAAACAAAAAACTTAAGAAAACTTTCTATAAGGAGTCTCAAGACCCTTCTGGTTTGATGGAATGTCAGTCATACTGTGATGTCATCATCTCCAGAAAATAGTCCAATGGCATTCCTGAATAAATTCGATTTATTGAGGTGAAAAAAATAATGTTAGCCGATTCAATTTTTTACTCAAAAGCAAGGCATCTAACCAAAAAGGTTATGTATAAAAAAATGCTTGGAATTGTCCAAAGGATACGTGTGAATTTTTTCAGAATTTTTAGATATTTTTTTTTATTTTTTATGTTTTTTGACAAAATTTTGAAAAATTATAAAATATTTCAAAAAATTCTGAGAAAATTCACACGTATATTTTGGACAATTCTAAGCACTTTTTGCCTAACACACTTTTTTTCGTTAGATGCCTTGCTTTTGAGTAAAAAATCGTTTTTCCGGCCGCGTAATAATTTTATCGAAAATTTCCTAAACGGTTACCTTTTCATAAATACAAATCAATATTATTTGTAGAACCTGTAATTCTCCACATTAAAGATTCTAATACTTTTTATCGTATGATTCACCATTTCCATCAAAAAGCTTCCGAAATGAAAATTAATTGAAACCACACGGATTACGGAACTGGCCTGAATATAAGTTTCATATAAGATTTTGGAATAGGCAGCTTCTCGTAGATTCTAGCATTAGCTACAGATCGCAGACTTCAGTTTCATCAAAAATCAGTTTGAATCTTCAGGCTGACTAATAATGAGAAAAACCAGACACAGTTTTTGTTAGCTTCTAGTGGTAGAAACTAACTATACCATCTCGATATACGACTTAAAGCTTAAAATTTAAGCTTTTTTTAATCAAAATATTACATATATCTACTGCATTTTACTAAGATCGACTACTCTAACTGTATGTTAAGCAAAGTTTTTTTCTGAATCCAATTTAAAGTTCCTTAATGAAAACTGCACTAGTTTTGAGTACCCTTGAACCTTTCTCATACAAATATTATTTTGATATCAACTGGAAATGACATTTTGCTCTGACATACTTTACAACTCGTCGTCTGAGTACTCTTTTGCCCCATACGCATATTTGTTAAAAAAATAAAAGCAAATAACTTGTGTTTGTGTCGACACAAGTTATGTGGTTTTGCTTTTTTAACGAATATGCGTATGGGGCAAAAGAGAACTCTGGCGACGAACTGTAAAGTTATGTACTCGTATGCATTTATGTCTATGAATTAAAACTAAAACTCATAAATTTTGTATTAAAATTTGGCAATTTCCTTTTTCAACATAACTTATAAATATCTCATTTTAAATTCAAATTAAAACAAACAGAGTATTACACTCTCTCTCTTTACTAAGCCACATAAATCAATAACTCGACAGGATTTAGTGGTTAAGCCAGTCAGATTTAATATGTTCACTAACTTGTGGTCTTTTCAAAGAGTAAAGTCAGCAGTGTCTGAAGGTGTTTCCCAGAAAATACTTGACATAACTTGCATAATTCATAATAAAAACAAGAACTTTTGCAAAAGGCTTAAAGCAGTGCTTGAGTGGCAAACATATGTACATACATAAGTGTGTATACTTATGTTCGTACGTTTATGTTGTATGTGTAGTGGTGGTAGATAGCTTAATTCTAAAATACTTTGTAAATATTTTAAAACATTTGATATGCTCTACTCTCAAAGTTAAGCTAAATTAATTTAACTTTAAAGTCAGAAATTTATAAATAAAATAAATTGAATCTTTTCTTTAAGTTATGAACTTTGTGATACACATGTACGGAGGGCAAAGGAAAATATTTTCGGATCGTAACTAGTCTTAAGATTAACGCTATGGACCTAGTCGGTCTATGTGAAGTTTTTGCTCTTCGCAATTACCGCCACTCTAACCCTAGCCTTAGAGTACAAAACTCCTTACATTTTTAATATATTCTCATTTACTTTATTGAAACGGAACTTTATTAAAAAGTGTAAAGTGGCTATGGAGTATAAATTCATTCAAACTATTACCTTGGCTGGGCTTGACAGTGCCCCATCCACTCAACTGAATTTTGTAATACATTTTCGTTTACATCGAGCTCTACTTCAGAAATAGTTCTATCAAAATTGCCTTAATTGTTACTTGATGATTTAGATTGTCAAAATAAAGCTTCTTGAATGGGTTTTCGAGATCAGATTATGACAGTTTTGCTTGAAAACATGCCTATTCGGATGGAAATGCAACCCATTTGAAAAAATTATCTTTGGAGCATGATTTTCCAACCGCTTCAGAGTAGCGATAATAAAGTAGACGAGCTACTGTCTCAATTGAAACTTTTAAGTGAATACTCTGAGGTCTTTTAGCATAATGCTTCTCTGTGTATTGTGGCCAATGTTTAGTTGATAAAATTTCCTGAAAGTTGAGTTGAGTTCTCGGTTGTAGGCGTACAATTTATACAATCTTGTCAATTAATATGACATTTTCATGTACTTTCTTCACAAATTTGAGTACAGCAGGCTTGGTTTTAGCATATTTTTGTCAGAAAGTTTGTTTTTCAAAGTTCACGTTATTTCAGCAACACAGCATACTCTTTGAAGTAGTGTTCCCAATATCTCAAAACGTTGTTCAATCATAAAGCTATCCACTTTGTACCACAGAGAAATCATACTGTATTTCTGTCACTTTTTAGGTAGTTTAGAAAAATAGCTTATCCTTTATGTTGAGTTAGGGAAGCGATGTAAGAAGAGTGATCGATTACTCTAAAGTCGCATAACTACTTAATAGATTGTATCACAAAAAAAGGTTTGCTTTAAAGCGCCCACTTTAAAAGTTTATCGGTTTTGATTTTTAAGTAAAAAACATTCTGTTTTTCGACCTCTAAATAATATGCTATTGCTGCGCTATTCGACGTGCCATCATCAAGTATAGTATATCATTCTTAATGTCTCGATGTGGACTATATTTCATTTATATGTTTTTATCGACTAGTTGCACTCTTTATTTCAGTTTTTACCACCCTAAGGTGCCAAAGGCACTTCATAGAATTGGAGCCCATAAAAAAAAACCATAAAATTCATTTCTACAAAGTTTCCTCAAATTGATGAAATATAAGAAGTTATAGCGAATATAAAACTTCGTCCCCTAAAACTATGCAATATTCTTTTTCTTAACATTTGACATTTCAATTAGTATGCAAATAAATATAAAAAAGAATCTTGCATAGTTTTAGGGGGCGATTTTTGTTTTTGAACATACTGTTTTTCTTATTTTGTACTGAAGTTTTAGATTCGCTATAACTTCTTTAATTTCATTAATTTGAGGAAACTTTCTAGAAATGGAAAAAATTAAATAGCGTATTGTTTAGAGGTCGAAAAAACAAAAATTTTTTTTCCTTAAAAATCAAAAACCAACAAGCTTTCAAAATTGGCGGTTTAAAATGAACTTTTTTTTTTGTATGGGGATCGATACTATCTAATAACTACTTAGAGTTAAATTTCATTTAAGACTTATAATTAAATGTGAGTTTTTGGAAAAATTAAGATGTTTTATGTGAGAACTTGGTGTTAGAGACATACCAGGAGAATGAAGTTTCAACAAAATGATACAGATTTAAAGTCTTCTTTCCCTAAAATTTACTAAAAATGAAAACGTTTTGTGAAAAGCCTAAGAATGCATATAAATATAATCACACAGACCAGGGGTTGAAATAAGAAAAAATCATTACTGCAGAATTTTTTTTTGGTTTTTTTTTTTTGACAATTTTTTAACAAAATTTTTTATTAAGCTAATTCAAGCGATTCATTAAGACTGTCCCATAATTTACGCAAGATTTAAATTAAATAGAAATTTTTTTGTTTAATCAATTAAACTTTTTTTTATTAATATAAAGGTCATGTTTGATATAGCAAGTTGAGCAGATGACACCCACGGCCTAGCCGTTTTCTTACAAATTGTGCATGAAATGCTATTGTTGCTTTCTGTGGAAAATATTGAAATTTCATATTTATTTTATATTAATTCATATTGAATTGCAATTTAATTTCATTCTAGCAACCAAAAAAAAATTTCTGCAATTTTGTCTTTTATTTTTCCAACAAAATATTATCATATAACCTACATTTTAAAAAACAAAATGTTAATGTAGACGTTAAGATAAAGAAAAAGAGTCTCCCTCAAATTAGAATTGAATATCCTTTGATAAAACAAGCACGTACAATACTAATGCATTCAATATAGAATGTATCGTATTGCATACATTCGAAGTCTTGTGTTCATAATAATATTTATACAAAGTTATGCTAACAAATTTATATAAAGATTAGGGTGGCTACTAAGTATTTTACGAATGTACGTCTTGTGGGATATGTTAGTTTCGTTACGACAACGAAGTTTATCCCCAAGTCTTTGGGCAGAATTCACAAGGCAATAGTGGACCTTGTGGACCAAAAGTCACTTGGAAAACTCATTGGAGCAGCAAATCTAATAAGCGCAAGATGACATCACGAAATATCGCGTTAAAAAATTAATTTTAGCAAATGCTAAGTACAACTTGAGAACAAAAATACCAAATAATTTTTCGATACATTTTGGTCTCTACGAATTCCAAAAAAACAAATTTTCGTAGTCTTCTTTCCGTATCCACCGAATTCTTTATACTTTCCTGCAGCATGAATTTCCAAAGTTTGTATTCATCGTCTTAGTGCGCTTATTAGAGATCATTATTCGTAATTTACACTGAGTAAACCATTGATTTGATAATTCTCATTTAAGAGTGAGTTCAGATTATATTGGATTCCCATATCTTGTGAAGCACTGTGTTATACTATTTTCTTCAATGTTAAAGTTTTGAGAAAACGTTCTTCTTTTTTGACATAATTTAGTTAAAGTTAGGTTAGCTCAAGAAAAACCCTTGCCATTATAGCTTAGGTCTCAATTGGGTCGATTCCATTTTGAAATTTCTGTAAACTCCAAAATAAACTTGGGACTCTTTTGAGTGATATCTATAGAGAAACCGAATAAAAAGACTTTCAAACACCACGTAACATTTGTTTTGGCAGCTTTGGGTAATGAAAAATGAAACTCTCCGACGACAGCAAGTTCCAAATCTGGAGGGATGCTTGTCATAAAATTTTTTACAATTTCAAGACTTTGCTATCTTAAGAGATAATATTATGTTTGCAATATGAAAACATAGCCCAATAGTGACAGTTTGCGCGTATCCAGAGGTTCACAAAACTTCCTCTCAAATAAGTGCGAGCACATCATCCAGAACAATTAAACATCAAAAGACAAGTTTTCAGAGTGAAGTTAATGAGTTTGATAGAAACATTCCTTATCTTTGGAGCATTCAAAAGAATTCTCCAAAATGAACTTGATACTATGTTTACACCAAAGATTTAGCTATCAAGATATAAATAAATCTCATTGCTAAATCCTAGCCGTTTACACCGGCTGAAAGGGATTTATTTTTGACAGTAAATGTCAATTTGTGAATGACATTTGTTTTTATACATTTATAAATACAAGTAATAAATTTAAATTACGCAAAAAATTTAATTGAATATTTGAGAATTTGCAACTTCGTGGATCCTGGTTGGATTGGTGGCACTACCAAAATTGCTACCAGTACTGATGGCATAATTTCAGCATCTCGTGACAATGCACTTATTGTTTGGAGCACGTGATGAAGTTTCCTACTACAATATTCCGCAGAAACGTCTGTATGGACATTCAACGCTTCACCAGCGACATTTTCTGCTCATTAGATAGCAACGTCGCACTATCTGGTTCAGGGGATAAACTTGGGACATAGCTGCTGAAATGGCAAGACATCGTTTAAAAGATCACATCAAGTATCTCATTACCGTGTCATGTGGTTGACGTCGTACCGTTAAGGTTTAGAGTTTGCGAAAGGCTTTCCTTGGGACTTGGATGACGGCAAAAACTTTTCCAATTTTAAACACAATGACTTCATTGCTTTGTGCTTTTCACCAAATCGAATTATTTATGTGGAACAAGGAACAAGATCTCACGCCGATGGTACTTGAGTGAAGAAGATCATTACCTAAAGGTGACTTATATATGTATATTTCATTATATTTCATACTAACTTCAATAAAAAATAAAAAAATATATATGTGTATTAAGTTATATCTTTTAATTCGCTAACAAAATCTACAATTTAAACAATTGCTTATACAAATCATTGAGATCTTAAATATTCACTAGAACAACCAGGTTCCTGTTCCGATCCGTAATCCGTACGATTATATTTCCAAAGCTATAGATGAAAACGACTAGTCGTATGATAAAAAACAGAAGACAAAATTTTTATGAAGCGCTGCATAATGACTCACATAGCTGAATTTTACTCAACCCTCAATTGAAATCACACGGACACGGATCAAGCCTGATATAAAAGCCACACTTTGGAAATTTACCACCAGGTTCTTTTGCGTCTCCAACATCACTTTGATAATTAAATTGATGTTGGCAAACTTAATGAAAGCGGGAAGTTCACTACGTTGGTTGTTGTGGTTGTTGTTGGTTTATGGTGATGAAGCTGATGTTGTTAGCCACAAATATGCTGTGTATTCGCTAAAATCCAAGTCCACGATAATTTCCGAAATTTTATTTTGGTAAAAGTAAACAAACTAATGACATAAATGTCTACAAAACTTCAAAATATCAAAGTTTAGAGGTGCCACATGCTTGAAAATAGTAAAAAAAGGTAGCCCTGCCGAGATATATGAAGGGATATAAATTAAATCACGTTGGAAGTAGATATATTTTTGTATGGTAAATCACGCGATATATGGCAAGATATAGAGCTAAATCTCGAAACAGCCGTAAATCGCCTCGTAAATCTCCGGTGTAAACGGGGTATGAGACTCTTTTGAATAATTACTATAGAGAAGCCGAGAAAAAGACTTCCAATCATTTCATAACATTTGCTTTGGCAGTTTTGAGTAATCAAAAATAAAACTCTCCGACGACAGTAAGTTTCCAATCTGCAGGGATGCTTGTCATAAATTGGTTTCCAATTCAGAGGGTTTTCCTATCTAACGAGATAAGGTTATGTTTGCAATATGAAAAAATAGCCCAATATTGATTGTCAGCGCTTATCCAGATGTTCACAAAACTTCCTTTCAAATAAGTGTGACGACATCATCCAGAACAATTAAATATCGAAAGACTAGTTAGAAACGTTCCTTATCTTTGGAGCATTCAAAAGAAATCTCTTTATATACTATCGAAAGCAGTTTTGAAGATGTCAAAAAGACACTAATGAAGACTTGATTACCATTTATATTTATTCTTTGATAATACGTCGGGCAAATGGGTGATTTGTATGAAATCCAGAGAATGAGTTCATGATCGTGATTTTTGTTTTTTCAAGTATCTTTGAAAAGGAGAAAAAGTAGCTCCGAATCTATTCGGGGTTTTACTTCTAAGGCTTAGTTTGCAATGCAGGCTAGAAATATGCGAAACATATGAGATCTTTCTGCTGTTGTTGTAAGTAATGAGCAAAATTAGTCTTGGTCTTGAGTCTTGTTCTTGGTCTTGGTAATTTTTCGAGACTAAGACGCTTATATAATTTCATGACCAAGGTCAAAACTGCTATGGTCTTGGTCTTGGTCTTGGTTTACTCATTACTAGTTGTTGTGGTGTTTTAAGGTGATTCAGCAGCTGCTGGAAAGTTTATACTATTGATATACATATTATAAAGACGAAAGTCGGCGCACCTCGTTTTCGCCCATACAAATATGCCGATCTCATTTTTAAGTCTTTATTTTTATTTGATAATTTCGTTCTGCCATTTATTTTTTATGAGTACTCATTGTAAAGTTAAATAAATACATGAAGTCATTAATTGTTAAGTTTAAGAAATAAATTCTAGCTTAATATAGTTAGCAAACATACCTAATGTAGTAAATTTGAAATTTGCCAGTGTCACCCCTGGCACGTCAGTCATTGTCAGAAACAGCTGTTGACGGCTTTGACAAGAAACATGTGTAGCAGTACGAAAAATTTATATAACAATTGATCCGTGAAAAAACAGTCAGTCGCTTCAGAAGAGTCCCGCGATACGCGTCGTAGAAGCATTAGTAGCAGTAACAGCAGACGGAACCGAAGGTAACAAATGTATTGTTAACCGTAGTCGTAGTAGTAGTGCCTGTTGTTGTAATTTGCTTAGTAAGAGTTGGTTTCTGGGGACTCGCTTGGTTAGCTGCACTCACAACTACACACGTCCGGTGCGTCTACATACGGAGACTTGCTTGTTTAGCCGTGTCTGTTGGTACACGGCTTGAAATATTCCAACATGTTGCGCAAACACAAAAATTCAATACGTAGGCGTAGAAATTAGCTTTGACACTCAGGAAGTGTTTTTTGTGGAAACTCGCTTGTTTAGCTGTTTCCGTTGATACAAGATTTGAAGTACGCCGACTTGTTGCGCAAACAAAGAATTCTGTAATAGGTGTATTTTTGTGGAAACTCGCTTCTTTAGCTGCTTTCAAAAAACATAACTCTTATTTGTTGCGCAAACTTGTTGTACAACCTAGCTAGTAAGGGCTAGTTTACATAGACATTCATAATCAAAATAATCATATATTTGGTGATTATTTTAATCATGAAAAGAATTTTTAATCAAACAGAGTTGTGTTGTAAAATGTTTCACAATTTGTTTCTTTTGGGAGTAAAATAATTCAGTTTTCGTGAAGAAATCGACGAGATGGATGCAATAAGTGGTTAATAGCAATCTTTGAATCCTGACGAAATTGACTCACAATTTGACACAAATTTGTCGCATGAAAAAATAATACAAAAAAGTATTAAAATAAATAGCATTAAAAAAGTAGTTAAATAGTACTAGTTATCTAAAATCACATGAATGTGAACAAAATATAGTTTTAGTCATGAAGCAAAAAAATTCGTGATTATTTTGATTATGACTGTCTATGTAAACTAGCCCTAAGGGTATGAAACTGGAGTCAAGAAATGTCATTTATAATCAAAAGAATGCAGAAATGCCACTACTACGCTAGGAAATAGGAAAAGGTTAACAGAAAGGAGTATAAGCGACTGATGCCACTTAAACTTTCGGTCGGAACTAGGAAAGGATATAATAGGATATAACTACATATTATTATTTAAATAAAGAAATAATATTAAAATAAATATATAAACTTGAAATCACGTCTTTTATTTAATGAAAACAAGAAGCCGTTGCTAAATTTTTCCAACCGAACCTTTGGCCACCGGCGAGACAAGACCCCTGGCTAAAGTTTCGTTTCAATATTTCAATATTCGGGAAGAATCGAAAGTTAAAATTGTGGAGTTGTTTTTTTTTTTTTTTTTGGATTGAACGTGATGTGCTTGTGAGTTCTTCCAAAAGTTTTTTCAGAATGTAAAACTCGATGAAGTTGTATTTCCGAGCTTAATATAAAAAAGAAGCAATACAATTTTTTGAAAACTTTATATAAAGTTGTTTCTAAAATAGGGGTTGGTAAAATTACACAAAGATAATGTTAAAAAAAATTCCAGGATGCTAAAAAACCTTCGCTCTTCTTGATGAAGAAAACGCGGAATGCCGGATGTCCGCTTTATGTCTTTTTTAAGCAGCTTTTCGACGTTTTGTGTTTCAAACTCCCCCACCATCTGCACAGATAGCACTCAAATGTTTATTTCCATTGCTTTTTGTTTGGTTGTTCCGAAATTGTTGTTTCATTTGCTTTTTGTACAAAGTTTATATGGAAATTACGTGTTATTTTATGTAGGCATTTTATCCTGCTGCATTTTAGTTTTATCAAATCAATCATTTAAATGTTGCCATAAATTATACATACAAACAAATACATGCATATATGCGTATGTACACATTTTGATGTAAAAAACAAGCATAAAGGTTATTTAGCACTCGAAAAAAAATTATTGTAGGACATAAATGTGCTAAAAGCTGCCATAAAACACAAATAAACAAATAAAACCCGAAAAGCTATATTCTAGTGCTAAAAATATCGATATTAAAATATAAACATATGAAGATATTAGCTGTATAGTTTAAGCCATCGCTGCTAAATTTATTACAATCATAAAATGCATTGATTGGCAATTTAAGTGCTTTTTTAAAGTATTTTTGAAATGAAAATTTCATGTTTTGAAATTACTCACTATCATTGTGTTTATTAGATGCAGAAGGGGGTGTGTGAAATGATGATTTTTCTCTTAATTTTCTTTTTGTTTTATGATTTTCACTTTTCACAAAAATTACAATATCTTTAATTTAAACAGCTCTAATGCGGATTTATCACGCCTCAAATACAAAGTTTCACAAAAAAAAAAAACAAACTTCTCACGCTGCATTGCAAATTTTCCAAATAACAGAAATAAAGTAGATCGTGAGATTTGCAACACCCTTACGGAATCAAAGAAAATATTTTTGCTTTGTACAATTTAAGTATTTTTGCGCAAATTCAGCGCATATTTTAACTTAACCAAGCAATGGCAGTAGTTTAAAAATCTCAGAAACAAATAAAATATCTCCTCTGTATGTTTCCTTTCAAGTCTGTATTGCAAATCGGATTAAGCAGCGACAAGGTAGTTAACATATAAGTAAAATTTGCCAAAACAATGAAATACAACAACAAAACACAAGAAAATATGGTTTTCATAAAGAATTTATTACTTTATCTATTACTTTTGGCCAAAAACGTAGTGTAACCAGCTCCTACGTGTAAAATTTCGCAAAATACATTTTTTTTTGCCAAAAGACGCTACAAAGTTTCTTACAAAGGTGGTATACCTATTTGCAGTCTGTGGTTTTAACCAAAACAATGAACCCAATGTGGTTTGTTTTCCATTTCTTACATAGATGGTCAACATCTTCAACAGCAAAGACCTACCTTTTTAATTTGAAGCCTCAAGATATAAAAAATGCTTAGTTCTGAAAATATTTTTTGAGAGTCCACCCTGCGAGATTTGACCTTAAAAAAATACTTTTTGCTTGTGATCCAATCAAGAAACATAAATAATACAGACCTATAAGGTTTTGTTGCATAGAAGCTGAGGGTCATTTTTGAAAAAAAACTTTATGTTAAATCTTAACTCAGAATTTGCCTATCTCTTCAGGATTTTGAGAGATCTGAGCTTGAGTACACAAAAAATGGCTATTTGGGCTATTTATTAGATTAGATAAAAAAATGTTCTTATAAAGTTCTGTACGATGATTCTTTCAAAAGTACCGTCCATTATAAAAATGACATATTGAAATTATATATTATGGGTAAAACCACTCCGGCTTGGGAATTCGTGATGTCATCCCATAGTGTCTATAAATTACTTTTGAAGGAAATATCATACTATACTTTTCCAGAGCTCATTTTGAAAAAACGATTGCTAAAACATGATCAAGTAGATTAAAAAACAACGATTTTTCTTATATCTAACTTCAGACATTACGAAATCATGACAAAGATGGGCAATCCTGAGTTCGTGCTCGAATTACTCGCAATTACTGCCCTGCAATAATCACAACCCAATTATTTGCAGTATTGTGTAATTTGTAACATGTTGAATATCTTGTGCAAAAGTTTGGTTCACATAATCCTCTTTAGACAAACTAAGCTCCACTATTTACTTCACTGTGCAATCATTTTTGTTTACAATATATTAACCTCACTGCACTGCAATCAAACTAGAATTGAACTGCAACCAGACGTGCATGTGCTTAAGTATCGTCCGTCGGCAAAAGTTGAAACTATCTCGATGACTCTAACTATACACATTTCCAGAAGCTACGTTTGTCAAATTTTCTTGTACCGTACTGTACCGTACTGTACCCTACTTATTCGTTTTGAGTCAGGTGGCGCTGATGCTTTTTCATTATTTTGATGTTTATAAATTTATAGATAACATTATTCTTTCTTATTCCCTCTAATAAACCATTAACGCCATTTTCATAACTTATAACTAGTACAGTACAAAATAAGAGCTTGAGAAGGAAAAAAGAAAATCGCCGAAAACGATAAGATGATTTGTGTATAGCGCAAAGTACATGCTATGTAGCTGCTGACAGAAACATTGAGAAGATTCCTACGCTGTGCTATTTGGGTATACCTTATAGCAGCTAAGCAGCGAAGTGTTGGAATTGAATCATATCCAAACGGACTGTAAAAATAGAACAACAACCAAAATCTGCGTCAAGCAATGTAGTGAAACCTTCAAGTTAGCTCGAAGCGCTACCATCCGAAATCACTGTAGAGTCTGTGATTAGAATACAAAAGTACATGAATCAGGAAAATGTTGAAAAGCATTGAAGTAACTACACAGCAAAAATTTTAGTTAATTTTTAAAACCAAAAAGTATTTATATAGAACACTGCCAAAAACAGTACTAATTTTAAACTGTTTTGGTATAAATTTTATACTTTTTTGGAATAAATTTCAAACTTTTTTAGAAATAAATCGGAATTTAATAAAAAAAAGTTTGAAACTAATACTAAAGAGAATCAAAAGTAAGAAAAGTAAACCATCATTTTTTAGTGTGTATCCTTAGAGAAAAAGTAAAAGACTCAAGAAGATTGTAGAGTATCAATGGCCATTTTTTGTGTTCAAAAAACCATGGTCACAGCAATTTTTTTCTTGGATAATAAGTTGTGGTCTTGGTCATGATTTTGGTCTTAGTTTTGATATTGTCCTTATGAATAAAAAGTTACTGCAAATATTGTTAGCTGAATTTTTTCGAAGCATGTTGGTTTTTAGGATGCCAAATTCCATATTGAATGATGATTTCATGTTCAAAAGAAGCGCAACACTCCTACTTACAAAAAATTATCAAGTGCGTATAGAAGCCTTGCTAAAAATTAACATTTTGACTTAGACCATGGCAGTCTTGGTCTTCGTCTTGGTCTCAAACTAATCTTTTTCATCACTGTTGTATGTAAATTATAAACTTGGCTTAGATCCTGTTTAGTTAGATGAATGGTTAAAACCAATGATAATGCCTTGTACTACCTTCCGTGCTTAAAGAGAGCATCATAATTTGAGATGAGTTGCGATGTGATGAGCTGCTGCTATTGTCAGTCATTCATTCAGACAGACAGTCAGTCCGTTCGCTTGATAAATTTGATCACGTTACAATTCACGTAGTGTATTCACGACGGCGATACGCACAACTATGGAAACTGCTGAAAGTTACATTTATGTTGTTGATAGCAACATTATATTGCTATCGCGCTAATACTCAAAATGATGTTGATGATGTTGCTGATGATAATGATGTTGTTGACAATATGCTGTTGCTGTGTTGATTATGATAACTTTTAGTTTTAGCAAAAACAGCTTAATAAGTCATTTTACATGAAAGTGAGTTAAAAAACAATTTTTTTTTCTTCCACAGATTTACTTGTCAGACGACAGTATAATTTTCTTTTGATTCATGACTTATTTTAGCTGATTAAGTTTAAGTGTAGTGTGAAAACTGGAATGGGAATTCATTGTATGAAATGTAAATTGAATTTCACTTCATTTTCTTTTATTAAAATGCAAAGAGTTTATGAGAAATATGCAAAGTTTTCCAACTATTTTCTGTGAAAAACAAAAAATGAAAGTATGAATTTTCCTAAATTTTCCAATAATGCTCAAACTAACAACTTATTTTGTTCACATTTTTAAAAAATTTCTATTTTTTAGTATGCAAAATATTTCCAAATTCCAAGAGCAAGCATTTGCTAATGTGTATCTATAAATCAAAAACATTAAAAACTTAAAATTCACAATTTGTTTTTGCATAAAAATTTCCAACCAAAGCATTGGCATTTATTTTGACACACATCTGTCTTGTACGGTGCGCTCCGCCTCTTACTGTATGGTCATCGGCCATCATGTAAATTCGTCACACTTTGTAGCACAAACTCTCGTTTATAAACTATACATATAGAAATATATATGTATCTACATTAAAGTGGGTCGACCACTAAAGAAAAATAAGTGCAAACAATTGAAATATGTGATATATTCTTAAACCTTTCGCACAATATTTTGAATCTGCTGCAAATTTTACATAAGCTAGAATTTTTTTGGTGTAAAAGCCACAATTTTTGTATGGAAACCTTTTTTGTTTGACTACTTACGTAACCTGGAAAAAAGTTTACAAAAAATAGTACATACAAAATTTTAAAGGTTTTGTAAAGTTACTCGCTGGCTTTTGATATTGATATAAGAATCTGTAATACTTAACTTTCAAATTTCGAACACCTCACCCTTTTATTATATTTTTGAAATATGAAACACAACAAAACAAAGCGGAGTGAAGTGATAGAAAAATATAAAAATAAAATAAGATACATTCAGGGTATATGTTAAATGGGTGATATATTTGAAATTTAAATATTTGTTGACGTACTATATTAGAGCATTTTTTTTTTTTGCAGACTAAATTAATTGTACCGACTTACGGGCTAGTAGTACCTTTTAGTTGAAAAATAAGAAAACCAAACGCTTTTCAAAAGTTTTTGGACCAAAACATGCTCTATACTTTAAGTTAATGCCAAGAAATTAAAACTAATTTTTTTTTAATGAGTTATTTACTTTTAATGTTGTTTCTAACAACCAATTTCCAATAACCTTGATTTCGAACGCGTAAGTTGTAGATAAATGTTAGGAAGCATACGAATTTTTGTAATGTTTTTCAGGGTTACATGTTTGTAAATTTAATTGAAATTTCTTAAATTAACAATTCATGTTAACTTAAAAGTTGTTTTCTAATAGTTTTAAAGCAAATAAACTATTTTTTATAAAGAAAACTAGGATTTTATTTTTGCCGTAATTAGGTGCATAACTTCGTACGAGTGAACGCTATTCCGTGACTATAACGTAATTTGGAAAATAAGGGAGTTTTTATTTTTGAAAATAAAATATGAATATTTTGTAAATATTCTGAAATTTTTTTTTGTCACGTTATTGGTAAACTATCTGAGTGGAGTGATGTAATTACGGCATATGATTTTCTCTTTTAAAACTATAAATAAATGTGTCCATATTATGTTTTTACGCCAAACCAATTCTATCACACACAAAGTTTGCACTAAAGTCAAGATATTTTGTGAAAGGACTTGCAATATAGCAAGGATCATATTTCACTTGTAACCCAAAAAAAAAAAAAAAACACTTTTTTTTGTATGGTGGACGGCCCAACTTAATGTACATTTGTATTTATTATATGGATTGCACAATTTTATTCATATGCCATAAGTCATGTATGTCTGTCTGTATCTTTGGGGCGGGTTTTACACGTTGTTTGTTTGTTGCAAGAGCATCATTTGTGCAATATTTCTGCCAAAAAAAAAAAAAATTGCATAAAATTTATTTGCAGTTATGGTGTCAAATTTTTGTAGCTTTTGGACACTAAGCTGTAAGCAAAGTCTTAGATTAATTCTGATAATGATCTATTAGCAGGGTTTATTGAAATGTTATACAGTAGAGTCTCTGAAAAAGAAGAGACGTTAAATGTTTTCAAAATATTTTGCAATAATGATTCGTGTGACCCAATGGCAAGGCAATATACTAGATCGAGTAATTCAAAAGTGAAAGGTATGATTTGCACTAAAAATACGAACAGCTCCCTTCAGCAAATTGAAGCAAACTGAGCAAAAGACTTCAAAAATTCACCTAGAGAAGTTCGTTGTAGAAAATATTGGTTCAAATATTGATAGAATCGTTGGGAGAAACGAATGCCATTGCAAAAGATCGAATTCGATTAAAGCAACTCATTTTGTCAATCTGCTCTCTCTGGGAATTAAACAATGTTAAAAGTAAAGTATTTCTGGATTTCACCGCCAAATTTTCGTACCCGACCCTCTCTCAAATTTTTTAAATAAAAACATATCTGCGCACTTAAAAATTATAGTTTACTGTACTTAATTTTGATTCCTTTTAATATTGGTTTTAAACTTTTTTGGTATTTTGTCCCGTTTTTTCTAAAATGGTTTGAACTTCATTCCAGAAAAGTATAAAATTTATTCCGAAAGAGTATAAAATTAATAATTTGTTTAGCATTGTTCTATATAAATACTTTTTGATTTTAAAATTAAACTAAAATTTTAACTGTGTGGAGTTCATGGGAGCACTATTCAAAATTCCAAAAAAGTTGGACTATCGGTATATCAGAATACAAAGGTATAATGATTTTTTCGTCAACCCCATCTAAAGAGCTGACGTGACTTCTCCGCACTAGAGTTCCCTAGATAACAAAGCCTTTTTTTCTGCAACAGCTTTTTGTATGGAGGTTTAATTCCTTGTTTTCTATTAACCTTAAATGCAGAGTTCTATTGTTACATTAATTTTCATATGGGTCATATTACTTGTAAGTAAATTGGTTACTGCCAGTATCTGGTCCTCAGTGGCGTAACTACTCCATTTGAGGCCCGCGGCAAATTTATCGGAAAGTAGTTACACCACTGATAATCCTAGTAAAGCCACAGGATTTTGTTTCTTTCAATATAGGTAACATCCGACCCAATATGTTCTCCTGTTACTTATTATACAACCATTTTCGATTTCATCCGGATATGGATATTTGGAGTAGTTAATGCCAAGCGAATTTCGATAGATACCAGGTCCTTCATAATCCAAGCTATGCAAATGCAAGTTAATTTTTGAAATCTTTCGAGACTGTCAAAGTCAAAATAAGTAACACTCATATTGATACATCATGCGGTGAGTGGTCTTGGGAAAAATTACAATACCAAATCAGGCCATTAGCCTAAATATTCCACATAACTATTCCCGGAAAAAGTTTTTCGTATATTTTCGACTTTTGAGAGGAAATGGTCCATCACAAATCAACTTAGTACATAATACACAGATTTTTCTGAAAAAATTTATTTAAGGGGACATTCGCTTTTGTAATTGAAACAAAAAACACTTTTTAAAAATTTTATTATGAAAAAACTGTTATATTTATTGACAAAATTTCTTTTGGACATTATTAAATATTGTCTAAAAAATATGGAATTTTTTTTTTTATTTTTGGTTTCCCTTGGCTGCTGTAGAGGGCGTCATCCAAAAGTTACTTTTTAAACGGTAGGAAATTTTGTAGACCTCCTGTAACAGATTTTTGAAAAATTCAAAATGGATTTTATTCTTGAGACTCAAAACTATACAATAAGCCTCTAAAATTCATACTTTTTTATATTTTGAAGTTTTTGTATGAACATTTATTAAAAATGCGAAAAAATTGAGAGACTTACCCTCAAAAAATGCCCCGTAAAAAAAAGAGGGGGGTGTTTTTTAAAACTTTCAGAGGCTTATTGTTTTTTAAAATCGGTCAAGTAGATTCGGAGAAAAATTTCCTACCAGTTTGAAAAGTAACTTTTGGATGACGCCCTCTACAGCAGCCAAGGGAAACTAAAAATAAAAAAAAAATTCTCATATGTTTTAGACAATATTTAACAATGTCCAAAAGAAATTTTGTCCATAAATATAATAGTTTTTCCATAATAAAATTTTTAAAAAGTGTTTTTTTTTTTGTTTTCAATTACAAAGCGAATGTCCCCTTAAGAAAAGATAAATGATTATTTCATAAAACGAACAGAAACATTAGAGAAATTTTTGCTTCAAAAATAAAAACCATAAAGAAGATTTTTGAAGAACCGCAAAGCTCACATCACTGAGCAAATAGAGTCAGTCAGAAACAAGTCTTTAAACGATGCGAAATAATAAAAAAATATTATTTCTGATAGGAAGTAATAAATATAAAATAACTTAATTTAAATTTTAACATAAACATATAAATAAAAAAATATCATTCACTAAATATGACATAAAATATCACATTAAATATGGTATTTTGGCGTCAGTGAATATGAAAAGCTTACAATTTTGAAGCACTGAAAAAAAAATACACATAGGGAATTCAAAGGCAAAAGATCAAATGTTTGAAAAAATGTGAAAGTTTGAGCATTTTCACCTCAGAGCATAGAATTACCACATTAGTGGCTCCTCTATCGGTAGCGGTAACTTGTTTATGCCTACAAATCTGTTCAACATTTCCGCGATGATTTTGAGTTTCATATTACCTTTGGGCCTATATTATTTTAAACATCATCGTCTGATATGTACAGAGGTAGAAACTTTTCGACGCCTCATTATCAAATCGGTATTGAAGATAGTCCTGGATCACTAAAATTTCAGTATTTGTCAAAATCAGTTTCTTGGTGACTTTAGTTAAAATGTTTTTCAGCATTAGAATTTTAAAAGCAGAAGCTGTTTTCAACTTATTAAAGACACATATTTTTATTTTTTTCTTTAGTGTACACTTAAGCAACTAATCGTATTAGTTATGCTTGCATACTTAAGCATATAATTTGTAAAAAAAAACTTTATTTTGCTGCTAAGTCAATTTTCGAATGCAAATTGAATTAAATTATTTGCGTAGGATTAAAAAAAAAAATATTTTACAAACTTGGAAAAGTTCGTTAAAGGAGCTTTACTACTGCCTTACTACTATTTTAGGCCATATCAACAAGCTAGGGTTACCAGCTAACATTGAAATGCGTAAGCATAGAAAAACAATGTTGCATTCACTGGCCCCCATTAACATAAACGTTTTTTGATGCGGAAAAGAGGCTTATAAATGTTAATTAAAGGTTAAACCAGATAAAGTGAGTTTAAAAACAGATCAAAATACATTATTAAAATATAATTTTCATATAAAAAACATGCTATTAACTACTACTAATCACAGCACATTTAGACGATAAAAGTGGAAATGAAGATTATGATAAAATCACTATCACTAAGCGTTAGGCTCTGCGGATATATCTAAACAGATGTACAATTTAGCCTAATATGTTAATCAAGTTAATAAAAAAAGTTATAAAAAAAAACCAGCTCCATTTATAAAAAAAAGAAAATAAAAATTAAAACTAAACACATTTTAGTGACGTTTTACTTAATTCATAACAGGTTGTATTAGAAATCGAAAGTCATTTTAAGAATAAACAAAAAAAAAAACAAAGAACTTTTTTATGGATGTGTGCCACTACCAAAAATTTAACATATTCGCTTTGCTTAATTAGACTGAACTGTGTTAATTAATGCGGTATTAACTTAATGATAGAGAGGCGACGACGAAATAATGAAAAATATGACCTTGCAAAAGATGTATACAGGAATGATTAAAAAAAAAAAAAAATTAATATTGAATTTTGAAAATTGCATGAATAGACCGCTGCAAATCAGAAAAATGGTGTCAAAAAAGTGAATTATAATTTTAAAAATCTTTGAAAGGCCTTTTTGAAGTCAGCACAATAGGCTTTATGATAGGTGGAACTGAGAATTTCAGAATATTTCAAAAATACAGGAACATTTGAATTACAAAACCTGCAGGACGACGGTCAATTCAAAAACTAGTTTGTAAACTAGACCTTAGGGGCCACTGACTAGTCCAAATTCTGGTTCCATCACATATAAAGTTCTATTGACGTTGTGTATTGTTTGTCAATAAACGTAAACAATTGTCCCCTTATGCATTACATTGAGACCAGAAAAAGGTCAATTGTCTCCTTATGCATTACATTCGGACCAGAAAGAGGCCAATTTTATTTTATATATAAATTTCAAAGAATTTAATTTAAGATACAAATTTTACACATAAACGTCAAGAGGTTTCATAGGCGAATGTTCTAAAGAATTTGTTACATATTTCTAAGCATTGTGTTCCGGGTTCAAATCTCAGTGTGGATGGAATATTTATTTATTAATTTTTTTATCATTTTATACCTCGGCTATATTGGACACATGTTTCATTTTCCGCTCCGGAGACTCTTCAGACAAAATGTGTACAAATTAATGGAAATTTAAAAACTGGAATTAAAAATCACCGAGTGGAGGATTTGAATCTAGGCCTCTCCACGCAGCGCAAGTCATTAGACCGATACACTATCGTTTGCTCTTCTGCACAATCGGCGAACTGACAAACTGACGAACAGTACAGTCTGTTAAATAAGAGCGTGGTCATTGTTGTGAGAAAATGAAAATACCCATTGCGAAAATTCTTTTTAATATTGATTTATTTGATCGAAAACTTCAATGCAAATACATTAATAGCAGGTCTAATCACCCCCAGCATCAATTATAGCTTGACATCTTCGCGACATACTTTGAACAAGATTTTGCGCATACTCTTCTGAAAACGACCTCCAAATTTTGTGAATGCGTCGAACCAGCTGTTTCAAGTTGCAGGGTCGGTTTTTCTGAAGCTTCATCTTCATTTGCGCCCAAACGTTTTCAATTGGATTGGCATCGGGCGACTGAGACGGCCAATCCAAAGTCACGATCCAAATTGTCTTTGGCCAATTCAAGACGTTTTTGGACATGTTTTTCACTGAGCATCGGTTTTTGCAAAGTACTTCGGTATTTCACACTATTTGCAATCAAATGATTACGAATAGTTCCGTGGGAGATATTCAAACCTTTTTGGGACAATTTCGAAGCACCTTCACGCAAAGTTAATGTTGGATTTTTCGAAAATTGAGCACAGATCAGTTTTTCCTGTTTTTCCGTCACTACACCGACAGACCCGTGATTTGGAAAGTCATCGACATTTTTTTCTTCTTTGAAGCGATTCACCCACTTACTCACAAACTGTTTCGACTTTTGCATATACTTCGCAGCCGCCGCTTGGGTCATTTTGGGACCTTTGGGGTGCAAACACAAAAAAACGGCTTCAAAGCGCGACGCGTACGCGGTACTCATTTTGGAAAAATGCTGAGAACGCATTGAAAAGAGTGGTCAGCTGATTCACTTTCACGAAGCATGAAGGACAATACTGCCCTCTGAGTGAGAAAAAAAAATTACAGCATTATACTTTACCGATCGCGAGTAATCGTGACCACGCTCTTATTTAACAGACTGTACGTAGTCAGTAAGGTTATAATTACACTGAGACAATTGATGCACAATTGAACCATTTTTGATACAAATGCCCAACTATGCATTACATTTGTACCATTTCTGATACAAATGACCAACTTTGCATTACATTTGGATCAATTTTGTTACAGTTGATAATTTAAGTGAATTTATTCCAGTTTTCGGTGTAGTCCATTTTGGCCTACTTACAAATAACTAGACTAAAGATGGGACTATTGATTGAAGCAAATTTAATGAGAATTCCAAAAAAAATTTCTATAGAGTATGTTAAAGCCAAAAATTAGAAAAAAATATCATCTTTCAAGGTCCAGAACTTTGCGAAATCCTTTTAAATCCAATAAACCAAATACTTTCTTTAAAAGTTTCCTTTAAAAAAATTTTCGCTTAAACGCTAGGGTGACCCCTTAAAAAGTCAGATCAAAAAATCAGTTTTAACCCTATAACTCTTCAGGGGTACATTTTAGACCACCCTTTACTTTAAAATTTTTTGTTAGTCTAAACCTCCTCTTTCGCCTCCCTGAAGTTTTGTAGCCTTATGCACCCTGTATAAAAGTCTTCATTGAATCTTATCTGTTTCCACCGGCCAAAAGAGATTTATTTTTGACAGTAAATGTCATAAGCGGGAAATTGAAAGTTTTTTTACCTTTTCTTCTTAATACTTATTGAAAGAAGCCATTTGGTCGAAAATAGCCCGGCTGAGATTTATTTATTTATAGACAGATTCGAAATAAATCTCGACAGAAATAGATTTATTTTTGTATGTGACTTAGAGCTATGTCTCAAAAGAGCCGTAAACCAACTCATAAATCTCTGGTTGAAACATAGCATTATTCTTTATATATATTCTTCTTCAACTGTACATACACAAATTAAAGAATTCAAAACCAAATTGGTAAGCCATAAAGTAGTTCTTATCAAATTAATGACATACGAAAAAGGCAGCAACAGCAGAAGCAGACTATATACGTACATAGATAAGTAACGTGTATTTAACTGACAGAACTAAATACGATACTGTGCTAGTAAGTACTATTGTTGACAGACGACGGAAGACCCCGATGGTTATAAATTTTGAAAAGCCGCTACTACTTACTACTACCGACCCGTATATAAAGCGAGTGAGTATACTCCGTTCGAACGTTTATATATTATCTCATTTAATATCGTATCAGTAATAATGAGTCAAAAGTTATTAACAAATAAATGTTATGTTCGAATTTCATTTCAATCTTTATCTAAAACATATGATTTTGGTTAGCCGTGTGTCATTTCTTTTCAATAAATTCAACTGTCAAATTAGTTGTCTAATTTGTTAAATTTTTATATAAATCAAGTTTTTTTTTTTTTTTCTTTAGTTTAACTTTTATTTTTTTAATCTATTTTTGTCTAACCAAAAATGGACGGACAACCTACTGATGGGCTTTTGTTTTATTCATTTTTTTTTTACTTTTGTGGTTAGAAAAAAACAGCCAATGCGTAATTATTTAAAAATTCTTTTGACGTTCACACTTGGGAATTGTGGGCGCGTGTCAATAGCGCGCTCTTTTGAAAAAGGTTATCTAGAGCGTTATGCTATGGTGCACATAATATATAGCGTACTTAATAAGCCAAACTGAACGCGCATTTATAATTAATGTGACTTGGCATTTTTAATTTCAATTGAATTAAAGTATTGCGCATGCGCGCACGTATTGCGCACAAGTGTTTGGTTGTCTAATTTATTTATGTACATGTGTGTAGTTACATATCTGCCCTAAGCTAATGCTTTTACACAGCACCTTCCTGCTCGCCGATTGTGAGCTGTCAAACCTATTGCTCTGTTTAATTCATTTGCGGACTTGGAATTTCTAATGGGTTTTTAGCTTTGGACTGTTGTTTCTTTCTTTAACACTTTGAATTCCAAACTCGTTTTAATGGGTATTGTTTCTTTGATCAGAAAAATACTAAAAATTAACAATGAATTGATTGATGATCGTCTGCATTTCAAGTTCAAGTTTGTTTTATTCGTGTAACGATAAAATTTATGGCATATGATTGAAATTGTTACAATTTGATTAAAACATGAAGAATTTACAACATGAAGGTCTTATTTGTTGCATTTTAAACACTAACATATTGTGTAAATATTTAAAAAGGTTGTGAGATAGACAAATTTTATGACAGCTAAGCTGCAATAAAAGTTCTCCAATCCTTCATCATTAGTTCGAGTCTGGCCAGCATTAAAATCTGTGCAATACAAAAATCTGAATTTGATCTTGATAACTTTTTCATGAACTAATTCCAAACCTGGCAACCGTGTTTTTCCTATGTTTGATATAAAGTGCAGAAAACACTATTTTCAGATATATGGCGTACATCCAGGAAGTAGTAATCCTCTTTAACCCATAACTTCCACTTTAATAATTGGTTTATTAGTTTCCGAGACATCACCCACTGAAGTAAAGGTATACCAATTTAATATAATCCTTTGCGACACCTTTATTTCAATGGAAGATATTTCGGAAAGTATTGATCTTAAGCTATTAGTCTATTGATTAGGTCATTTTAAAAGGAAGTAAGACGTTTGCGGGTTTTTATTACAGAAATCGGTCAATTGGTCATAGAAGGGGAAAAAAACCGCGGAGTGCTATTTAGTTAGAGGGTGGAAACCGGATTTGGGGGGCAAAATGCACCCTTTACAGATATTTCAAAATATCTAGCGAACAAAGCAAAATTTCGACATTTTCTTTAGAAAACTATTTGTAGACAATTAAATTTGACATAGCTTATTTAAAAAATTTAAAAAAAAAAATTGCTTATGCTAAAAATGTTTAAACCAAAAACTAACTAGTAAGGGTGTAACTTTTGGCCTGGCCAAAAAATAAATACCCTATACTGCAGTATTTTGAAAATTTAGCTTATATGGGAGGTGCCACGCCCTCTTCGAGTTCACCCAGTTTTTGCTCAGAGCTTGCATTTATAGTCCTTAGTGTCTGAGTGAAATTTGGTTGGGTAAACTCAGAAAAGGTTTTCAGTATAGCATTTTGAAACTTTTACTGATGTAGGAGGACCACGCCCTCTTGTCAGAGTTCGTCTAGTTTTAGCTTAGAGCGTGCATTTATAGTGTTTAGTATTTGAGTGAAATTTAGTTGGATTATCTCAAAAAACTCTTTCAGTGTAGCATTCTGAAACTTTTGCTTATATGGGAGGTGCCACACCCCCTTGTCCGATTTCACCCAGTTTTTGTTCAGAACTTGCATTTATAGTTTTTAGTGTCAGAGTAAAATTTAATTCAATTATTTTAAAAAACGCTTTCCGTGTAGCGTTTTGATGCTTTTGCTTCTATTGCAGGTGCTACGCCCTCTTGTCCGATTTTCCCTAGTTTTTTTTTCAGAGCTAGCGCTTAAAAGTCGTAGTATTTATGTGTATTTTGGTTGCATTGTCGCGAAAATTACTCCTAAAGTTGGTTTTTGAATATATTTTTTGTATGGGCGGTAAACGTGTTCGTTGACCGATTTTGCTCATTTTCAATCCCAAGAGCCAATTTTGACGGAGACAGTGTACCAAATTTCATTCAACTATCTTGGTCAGTTTTCCCAGAAAATGTATTTCTACGCACATCCAGCCAGACAGACGGACATGGCTATATCGACTCAGGAGGTAACGCTGATCAAGAATATATACACTTTTCTATATCTGCTATGCCCCCTTCTCTGCGTTATAAACGAAAGGAAAAAGTGAATATACCCTGGGTGTAGGATATTAAAAATATTAAGTCAGTGTCAGTTAGCTTTTTCTCTTCCTCCTTGTGCTGTATCCTCTTTTCAGCTCTGTGTGACCGTGTATTTTGTCGTTGTTGATATTAAAAAGCTTGTATTTAATTTTACCTGGCTTATTGGCAAAATATAAAAATAAGTTTGACCTTGTGCACATTTACAAACAAATACCTTTTTAATGGTGTATAATTCAAAGTTGTGCTCCATTTCTAAAATAGTAAAAAAGGTAGGACAAAGTTTTTTCCGGCGTATTAATATGTAGATTAGAAATTTTGTGTTAATTACTTTAATTTTTTTATTACTCTAGAGGAATAAAAATTATGATGCGGAAGTTCTTCATTTATTGTGTTAAAATAAGTTTAATATTTTATCAATTAAAAGGTATCTTGAAAGCAAGACAAGAAAACTTTATATATTTTTCTACGAATATTTGCAAAGCAATAGACTGATAAAATCTTTTTCAAATTCCAAAGCATGCATCTAGATGTCTGTAGAAATATATATTTATGTATAATTAATTGTATACAGTACATTTTTTTGTGTTGATACAATGTTGCGCTGTTGAAAACTTCAAAGTGGGTTTTCTCGCTTAAAAATCGATGTGAATTCTTATATTTTTTTTTTTAATTTTCTTGCCAATTTACTACATTGCAGCTGTGCTTTCCGCCCAGGCTATACTGACTGAATTGCATTTTTTGTTAATATTTATAGTTATCTGAGTTTTTATCTTTTACTTTTAAAATTCAATATTTTATTGTTATTTAATGTGTTGAATTTAAAAATTTTAATTTTTTTTAGCGCTTTAATTATGAAATACTTGAAATTTTTAACCTAATTTATGTTATAACTTTTTGTTAATTGAAATTTATTGTTATTATCTTAATAAATAAATCTTAGAATCTGTGTCAATATCAGCGGCTTTATGCGTTTTTTCTGTAGTTTAAATATTATCTTTTTCTATGTATTTAACTTTGTTGTAAATTCAATTCAACCGAGAATATTCCCTTACTTTCAAATAAAATCTCACTAGATCTTGATGTCGGCAAGTTCTTAAACAATTCCAGACATGGCACTGTTTAAGAACCCACTCAGTCCTATTGCGCCAAACCTTGATCATCCAAGATGAGTTCTAACACTTTCTGTATTAAGTTCTGCTGGACTAACGGGAGATGAAAGCTCGAGATCAAAAACGACCTTAGAATTCTGTTAAAATCAGCACGAAAATTTCATTATTTTCGAAGTAAAAATTTTAGTTTAATTTTAAAACCAAGAAGCATTTATATGGAACAATGCCAAAAAACGTAAAAATTTTAAACTATTTTGGAATAAATTTCATACTTTTCTGGTATAAATTTCAAACTTTTTTGGAAAAAATGGGAATTCAATAGCAAAAAAGTTTAAAATCAGTACTAAGAGGAATTAAAAGTAAGAAAAGTAAACTATAATTTTTAAGTGTTCGGTGTCTCTAAATAAAACTGGTTTAATTGATATTGGTTTAAAGTAGTTTTTACCAGCTAACTTAACATTTGCACAAGAACTCTAGTATTTTTTGTTTTGATTTAGCGTAAATTTTTTGCTTCTATATTCAGGGAAAATGTATTTAGTGAAAATTTTTTTATTTACTCAATAAGTAACGTTACAAGAAGCTTCCACCAAAAAGCCAGGTTCAGTAAAACATTTTGAGAAATAATATCTAGCAATAGCTTCACGCTATCGTCAAGAAGTCGGAAAATATGAAAAATCTTTTCCAAAAAATTGTCTTAGAAATGTCCATGTTTATCCACCCTATGCTATTTGTTTTTCCAACCTTAATTAAATAAGGTTTTCAAAAGAAAAAATTTATGCGAGATCGTGAGCCATGCGCCAAAAATTCGGAAAAGTTAAAAATTTATGTTTTATTCAATTGTCCAAACAATTTTCTAAGAAATGTCCATGTTTGTCTACCCTATGATATTTGTTTGTCCAACTTTGATTCAAAAGGTATTCAAAAGATAAATTTATGCGGGATCGTGAGCTGTGCACCAAAAATTCGGAAAAATTTTAAATTTTTATTTTGTTCGATTGTCCATCGAAGAAATTTGTTTGTTCAGCTTTGGGTAAAAAATTATTTCAAAGTCAAGACTTGAAAAATTTTTTGAACATAGAAAAAACGAAAAAAATGCTTGGAGGAACATGGACATTTGCTGCTCAATGGAAAACGATTTTCCCAAATTTTTAGTACCAGCTACACGTTTTCTTCCAAACAATTTTTTTAACCGAAGATGGGCATGTCAAAAAATGGTTGGACAAACAAAAATCTTACTTGGACAAACATGTGGAAAATAAGTTTTTTCATTTTTCAAAATCCTTTTTTGAATATTCTGTAATTAATTGTTGGTAAACAAAAAAATATATAAGATGGACAAACGTGGACAATGCAGGACAGTCTTTTATGGGACATGCTTGAAATTTCGATACCACTCAGCTCTATCTGGTTAGTTTTATCAATACATTTTTAGTATCTAGTCGCCGAAGTTAGGGTTAAAGTTTAACCAATCCGATGACTATTTGGTGCTCCAAAAAACTAAAATTTCTATTTTATTCCATTGTCCATCTAAAGCACATGTTTGTCCAGCTTTGTATTAAAAGTTAAAAGAAAGATTTCGACACTCGATGGACAATCGATTTTTTTTTTAACTTAAAAAACTTTCTGAGCATACAAAATCTTAATTTTGAAATAATTTCTGAGACAAGTGTGGACGAATGAAAATAAATCGTGGACTTATTTGTTCAACAAAGATTGGACAGGTAAAAAAATTGTTGGACAAACAAAAATATTACTTAGGTAAACATGTGGAATTAGCTTTTTAATTTTTCAAAATCCTTTTTTAACTATTGTAAATATTGGCACACAAAAAACTATATAAGATGGACAAATGTGGACAACATGGGACATGCTTGCAATCTCAATAACTCCCAGCTCTATCTGGTTAGTTTTATCAATAAATGTTTAGTATCCAGTTGCCGAAAGTTGGATAAAATATCAACTGTTTGGTGATTTAGAAGTGGAAAAATTAAAATTGAAAAAATTAAAAAAAAACTGATAGAAATCTCTTGCACCCATTTTATTTAAATGAACAAAATGCAAATGCAATAAAAATATTCACTTTTAATACTTTTATTTTATAACCTTGTCGGACCGACAAAACTTTTAAAAATGTTTATGATATGGTATATAAAATTTAAAGTATTTGTTTTTAAATCGGAAACAAATTTTTATTACACTTGCTATTTAACACAAATTATCTGCAAAATTAGCAGTAGAGTCAAATTAATGCAAAAAATTTCCAGTCTTTTTATTTTTATTGATGAACTCCAATCAAAATCAAAAAAACCGCAGAACCTTATCATTATGCGCTATTGTTTAATTATATTTAATTACCATTAAGGCATAAAAATATAACATTTTGTTTTTTTTTTTTCTATTTTTCTCTTTATAGGTAAGCTTCCTCAGTAGTTTGATAACATGTTTGGTTGCCTGGAATTTATTGTCGAAAGAAAAAACAGCAACAATTTTAAAATGAAAGTGTATAAATTGCTCCATTTTAAGTTCGAAAATCATGCTGCAAGGTAAGCAACTTTATGGTTTTGTTAGTTGTCAACAATTCTTTTTTAAGAAATCATTTTAAAAATTTTTTTGTTTTTATAGAATTATTTATCAATTTGAAAACATTAAAATAACAAATAAAAATTATAGTTCTTTTTTTCGCGTTTCTAAATGAATCTTTGGCAATAAAGATTTAATGGTTTGCCTTACCAATAAAAGATTAATTAGTAAGCAGCTTAGTGTTTCTATGGAAATTCATATGACAGTCAGTAGTTTTTTTTTTTGAGTATATCAAAATAGACACTTTTAATAAAAGAAATATGTATACTATAAGTTCATAATGCAAATTAATAATAAATGAATTTATATATATTATCTATAGTCAAAGGTGTTGATGGTGTCATAGCACTATATGTACTCTTGCGTTTTTTTGGTGAAGGCGTAATGTTTAACTCAACAAAATGCTGGGGAATGAACAATAAACAGTAAAAATTTTGGTTTTATTTAAAACCAAAAATTATTTATATCGAACAATGCCAAAAAAAGTATTCATTTTAAACTATTTTGGAATAAATTTTATACTTTTTTGGAATAAATTTCATACTTTTTTGAAAAAAATTGGAATTTAATACCAAAAAAGTTTGTAATCAATACTAAAGGGAATCAAAATTAAGAAAAGTAAACTACTTATCATTTTTTAGTGTGTACTCATGAGAAAGGCATCTTTATGCTTAAGTTTTCCAGCATAATGCGTCCATTTCGTTTTGAACAAAACACAGAGAAAATTCAAAAAAAATTTGCTTTTGACAGGTTTTCATGAAAAAAAAACAGGGTTTTTTACAAGAATTTTATGAGGAGCTTCATTGCTTTTGCAAAAACAATTTAGTTGTTCAACGTTTTATATGCATTTTGAGCCACTTAATTTTAATCTTTGATTTATTTTTCCGTTAGTTCTGTATTTAGAGATATTTTCCATTAAAGGTTGAAAATTCATATTTTTCATATAATTTTTTGGTTTTTTAAAATCGGTCGAGTGGATTCGGAGAAAAATATCCTACCAGTTTGAAAAGTAACTTTTGGATGACGCCCTCTACAGCAGCCAAGGGAAACTAAAAATAAAAAAAAATAAAAATTTTTCCATATTTTTTAGACAATATTTAACAATGTCCGAAAGAAATTTTTTCAAGGGAAACTAAAAATAAAAAAAAATAAAAATTTTTCCATATTTTTAAGACAATATTTAACAATGTCCGAAAGAAATTTTTTCAATAAATATAATAGTTTTTTCATAATAAAATTTTTAAAAAGTTTTTTTTTGTTTTCAATTACAAAGGCTAACTAATTCACATCACCGCGACGAGAAATTACACGGTTCGTGAATTTGCGACGCAAAAAGTCCAAATTGAGGCAAGTTGTGTGTGGTATAGTGCCGCCCTGTTGAAACCACTTATCGTCCAGACCCTGAACTTCAACCTCCACCACAAAATAGTTCTCCAACATAGTGTGATATCGCTCGGAGCTGATATTTTCGTTGCTTCCGTCCTCATCTTCGAAAAAAACAGGCCGATGAAGTCCACCGACCCATAAACCGCATCAAACAGCGACTCGCAGTGAATGCATTGGCTTCACCACGATCAATTGTGGATTTTTCAAGCCTATTAACATAGCTGCTGAGGCGAAAATGGGCCTCCTCCGAAAAGATGACTTTTGGAAAACAATTGAGGCGTTGCGTGCAATAACGCCCCAAGTCGAAAAATGGCATTTCGAGATAATTCAATTTAAAGTTTTTAAATGCTGATAAAAAGAACAAACCATCATTTAAACCTTGAAAAACAAATTTATTCAATTAAACCTAATAAAATGAGTAAATAATTACCGCTAACACATAACACTAACGCATATTGACAGAATTATCGAAGAAGGAAAATTTTAAATTGTAGGGCGTTTTTGCATAAATCCATTTGACTGTCACTGGAGTAACGTTAGCATTTTGCTTGGGAAACCGGCAAAACTCTTCCGATTTTAATGATTTTTTTTTTAAAATGAGGGGAATGAAATATACGTTCACCCCAATTATTTATAAATGTGCGGTTTTGTTTATTTCTTTAAAATTTTAATTTTATAAAATGCATGCATACATTTGCATCAAAGTTTTGCACCTGGTAACGTTAGCATTTTGCTTGGGAAACCGGCAAAACTGTTCCGATTTTAATGATTTTTTTTTTAAAATGATGGGAATAAAATATGCTTTCACCGTAATTATTTATAAATGTGCATTTTTGTTTATTTCTTTAAAATTTTAATTTTATAAAATGCATGCATACATTTGCATCTAAGTTTTGCACTTGGTAAATATTTTTTTTGCAAACGGTTATAGAGATTTTAACGAAATTTGGTACAATGTTCTATATTAGTATTGCATTAAGACTTGGATCAATTCTAACCCTGTAGATAATCATAGAAAGGCGTAGCAAATGCTTTAAAATTATAATTTATTTGGCAATATTTCTCAAACGGTGGTTAAGTTTGGTAAAAAAATGCTGATTATAAATAGCGTAAATGGGATGGGATGGCAAGAGTATCACACCTACTTTTAAAGAATTGAATATTTTGATTCAATATTACACAAAAGCGGCGCAATGAATTTTAATGAATATTGAAATCAAAAAAAAAAATTTCGAATTCTTGTCTTTTTTTTACTCTTTCGACGATAACTTTTTTTAGATCAAAGATAGGAAAAGACAACATTTGATAAAAAATAAGGAGATAAAGTTTCCTTTAAAATACTTTATTGAAAATTTTCTTAAGCTAAAAATTTATCGAAATATGGCCACTCAAACATAGCAATTTTTTTACCCGGCCGGAAAAATGGATTTAATTCAAAATCAAGGTGCCTTACGAAAAAAGTGTGCTAGGCAGAAAATGTTTAGAATCGTCCAAAAAATATGTGTGAATTTTTTCAGAATTTTTTCGAACACTTTATAATTTTTCAAAATTTGGCTAAAAAAAAAAAAATCTAAAAAAAATCACACGTACTCTTTGGACAATTCTAAGCATTTTTGCCATATAAAATTTTTTCATTCAGCACCTTGGTTTTATGTAAAAACCGTTTTTCCTACCGCGAATTGATTTATGCAAAAACGCCCCAAGTCGCACTACGCCCTTCTTGCACGCAACCCTTTAAACAGTATATATATATTGCTCTACCATATTCTGTGATCGAAATTGGAAGTTGAAATTAAGTACACATATATTTGAGGACCCAAGCTTTTCAAAAAAGCGATGGGCGCAAAAACGCCCTTAGTCGACTTAGGGCGTTAATGCACGCAACGCCTCAATTATCATCTTCATCTTCTTCTATATGGGTGTAACTTCAAGTCCAAGCGTAAAATTCGATGCATAGATGTCGCAGAAATGGCCAATTGTTGCGAACGATTGCAAATAGACATCTCGGAGGACCCGACGATACTTTCACTTATGGCAGCAATGTCCTCAGCACTGCCTGCATTCTGTTCTCTGGTTGGCTTCGGAACGTCAAGTACGAACCCAGTTTGATAAAATTTATTCACAATGTTGCGCAGAGTTGTTTCACTAATGTGGTGAATGCGATCGTAGCTTTTGCACCATCGCACAGTGATGCGATTAGTACAAGCAAGACGGAAAAAACTGGAAATCGAATTTTTACATTCCGAATATGAAATAATATCAGAAAATTTTTTACTTACCTCCGCTTTCTACATAAAATACCAAAAATCGTCAAATTCGGCATAAAAAATGATGTTTTACAAATTTGTGTTCATGAAATTAGTTGCTATTTTCACAATTTTTTTAATACTTCCCAATATCGAAAAGAGTTGAAAATCGGCACACATTACGGCCAAGATATGTTTTATGGAAACATTATAAATTCAAAACCAAATCTTTTAAAATTTTTGTGCTATAGAATAGAATTTTGGGAGATAAATGTGTAAAAACGCCAAATTCTGCAAAACATTTTGGGGAAAAAAAAAAATGGTCACTCCATATTTCTACCAAACTTTTTTTTATTTAATCAGTGTTATGTCTACTTTAAGCCCTGGGAATGCCTAAGTGCGCAAATTTACCTTTAACTTTTTTTCTTAATCTATATGATGGTACTAATATTGTATTAATTAGGCTCTGAAGTCGATGAGACTTTTTGTGGGGTTTAAATATTTGTAATATAACACACAATATTTTTACACTGAGAAAAAAAAAATAAATACACGAAATAAAAAAAAAAACCTATTTTAGTGAAGTGTAAATTACTCTCAAAAACGAAAAATTTGGTTAAATATTTTGGTAAATAAAAAAAAATGGTCACTTGATATTTTCACCAAACTTTTTTTTTTCAACTGATTATTATGTCTTCTCTAAGCACTAGGAGTGCCTAAGTGCGCAAATTCGACATTGTATTTTTTTTTAAATTTTTTTGATTGTCCTAAAAATGCTATTAATTTAAATTTCAAATCCAAGTTCCGAATATTTTTTCTAAATATAATGAATGGTTTTTGGGTAATTTCATTACTTTGAGCTGTAATCCGGGTAACATATTTAAAAACACAACATGTTATGCTAGTACACAGTAAAAAAATTCAATTATAGAAATAAAAATTAGAAAAAATAAACGTAGATAGCCCGAGAAAAGCAATAATTATTATTCTTTTGCACAATGGTAGACGGTAAGATAGCAAATCATCTTTCGAACCAAGCCAAGTGAGATAACATTAATACATTATACAAAATATTAAAGAACCTCGACCAGAATTTTATTGTTATGGTTTATCATCCCTTCATGACTGGATCAAAACGCTTGATTGTATATTGCATATTGGGTACAGGATGGATGTTAAAAAATGGTCAATTCGTGATAGCAAAGATAAATTATTCGTGGAAACTAGAAAAAAACAAATTCAACTTCGATTTAAAAAAGAAATGGGTCTAGTTATAGATAAACCCAAGCCAGTTTATGGCTCCTCAAACGATGGAAACACTGCCCGACGATTTTTTAAAAAATATGAACAAAGCTCTGCGATAACTGGAGTAGACGAGAAGCTTATAAAAAGATTTTATATAATTCTAAGCTGTATCTCTTCTGGTTATAATATAGATATTTCTGCCTTCGAAATTTATATAAATGAAACTAATTCATAATATATACAACTTTATAGCTGGGATTTTATGCCGGTAACAGTTCATAAAATTCTCTGCCATGCTAAAGACATATGCAATCGTTGGAATAGGGCAATTATCTGAAGAGGCACAAGAGGCTCGCAACAAGGACAGTAGGCGTTTTCGTTTGACAAACACACGTAAAAGCTCAAGGGTAAATACAAATACGGATTTCGGATCCTTTGGTTGATTCCTACCGAGAGCAGCCCCTTACAAATGTCCGCAAATTGCATCCGGACATATTAGTTTTTCTTGTTGTTGCTGATCCATCGGAAATAAGAGGAGTGCGCTCAAATAATGCTTCAAGTAGCGAAGAGTGGTCCGATCCCGATAGCAATTCTTTATCATCGTATTCAAGCGAAATGTTGTCCAGCTTATGTTGTAAAAAATATGAAAAAATAAACTATTAGTGCCTTAGAAATCAAATATTACACGTCTACTTTAAATTTCGGTATTGCAAATTTTTTCGTTAGTTATGATGCAAGATTTAAATCAGTTGTATGGGAGGTACCACGCCGACTTGTCCAATAGTACTCAAATTTTTTATAAATTTCAGAAACTACATGAGGCCCATACACTGCAAATTTTGTAACCGTAACTTATTCCGTTCTTAAGATATAGCCCAAAATATATTGTAGTTGTATGTGAGGTACCACGCCCACTTGTCCAATAGTACTCAAATTTTTTATAGATTTCAGAAACTACATCAAACCCATACACTGCAAATTTTGTAACCGTAACTTATTCCGCTCTTAAGATGCAGCCCAAAATATATTGTAGTTGTATGGGAGGTACCACGCCCACTTGTCAAATAGTACTCAAATTTTTTATTGATTTCAGAAACTACATAAGACCCATACACTGCAAATTTTGTAGCCGTAACTTATTCCGTTCTTAAGATATAGCCCAAAATAGATTGCAGTTGTATGGGAGGTACCACGCCCACTTGTCCAATAGTACTCAAATTTTTTATAGATTTCAGAAACTACATCAAACCCATACACTGCAAATTTTGTAACCGTAACTTATTCCGCTCTTAAGATGCAGCCCAAAATATATTGTAGTTGTATGGGAGGTACCACGCCCACTTGTCAAATAGTACTCAAATTTTTTATTGATTTCAGAAACTACATAAGACCCATACACTGCAAATTTTGTAACCATAACTTATTCCGTTCTTAAGATATAGCCCAAAATATATTGTAGTTGTATGGGAGGTACCACGCCCACTTGTCCAATAGTACTCATATTTTTTATAGATTTCAGAAACTACATCAAACCCATACACTGCAAATTTTGTAACCGTAACTTATTCCGCTCTTAAGATGCAGCCCAAAATATATTGTAGTTGTATGGAAGGTACCACGCCCACTTGTCCAACCGTGCTCTAATTTTTTTTAAATTTAAAAAATTAGGTAAAACCTATACACTTAAAATTTTGTAACCATAGCACGTTTCGTTTTTAAGATACAGCGCAAAATGTAAATAAGTTGTATGGGAGGTTCCACACCCTTTTGTCCAAAAATTCTAAAATAATTTTTTTTGTACTTTCCCATACCTAAAACATAAAAAACTGCAAAAAAATAGTTTTTTCCGTCTAGCATGTACTAATCGCATCACTGTGCATCGGCTTGGAAATTAAGATCCAAAATTCGAAGTTGTTTTTGCTTTTCTTCTTAATATTTATATTCCATTTGCTTTGTTTTTAATAAAACTTAATGCCAATTGTCAAAACTAAGAGGTGCAACTTGGTAAAAAAAAAAAATAAAAATCGGTAGCCCTGCTGAGATTTATATGCAAATTTAAAACAAATCTTCTCAGAAACAGATTATGTATGGTAAATCACGTAATTTATGAAGATGAAGTTTTTACTCTCGAACCAACCCTAAATCACTGGTGCAAACGTAGTTTTAAAGTATAATGTTGAACCTTTTTGAAAACCTTACTTTTTGACAAAAGTTCATTGATAGCACAGGCCCACAAAAAAACAAAAGTACCATGCGCGAAAAATCAGACTTTATGTTTTCGGGGTCGCTGAATCCGAATATGGTGCCAGAATAGTGAAGTTGGCTCGCGTTTTTTCAGAAATCAACAATGCTGCTGAGAATTAGAGATTTTTCCTGGTTTCTGAAAAAACGCAAACCAACTTCGCTAATCTGACACTATATTCGGGTTCAGCGACCCCGAAAACATAAAGTTCCGGTGGTTTGATCTATTGCGCAGGGTATTTTTTTTTTTTTTTGGCCTGTGCACAGGACTACAAAAAAAAAAATTCTCTCCGCGAATGATCAGACCACCGGAACTTTATGTTTTCGGGGTCGCTGCGTCCGAATATGGTGCCAGAATAGCGGAGTTGGTTCGAGTTTTTTCACAAATCAGAAATAATGCTGAAAAAAAATTTAAAATTTTTCAGCATAATTGTTGATTTCTGAAAAAACGCGAACCAACTTCGCTATTCTGGCACCATATTCGGATTCAGCGACCCCGAAAACATAAAGTTCAGGTGGTCTGATCGTTCGCGCAAGGGTACTTTTTTTTTTGTGGGCCTGTTTAGTTTTCATTTTAATAAACTTTTGCTTGAATTTAATTTTCTGAAAATTTTCTTTAAATAATCATTTCCGATAAGTTCCGATCTTACAATGTACATCTCAAAAAAAAAAAAAAAAAATGTTAAGCCCAATTTTCCATCAGTTCTGGATAGAATTACAATCTTAACAATGTCCAAAAATAAAAGATTAATTTAACTCAAAATTAATGGAAATTTTAGCTTAACTCTATTTTCTTTAAGTCAATATAGTCGATTTTTTCCTTATGCGACAGATATTGAAGTATTGAGAAAATATAAAAGCAATGTCATGGTAGCTTAATGCACATGATTGCAAAGAGCTTAAATTGACAGTTCATATTAAGGCGTGGGTTGTCTTCTCGTAAGTGCTCTAAACAGTGTAGATCAAATGAAGCAGAGAGTACCGTGGCGGAAGCCATAATGGCGAAAGTCATGCTGCGGCTGGCATAACTAGACTAGAGTTTCTTGTTTTATTCAGTTTAGGCGTCAAAATTGTAACAATCATGACAGGTTTTTTGAGATATTAATTTTTTACGTCAACCAAAATTTAATAAATTGATTTGCACTGAAGTGTTGCTAAAGAAAAATATATGTAACTTATAAGAAAAATGCTCAATAAAAATTATAAAAAAAGATTAAGAAATTAAATTGTGCATGTACTCTTTCTTTGTATACACATGTAAGCATAAAGCTTAGAACCCAAAAAGATATATTCCACTATTTTCATTTGAATGCATATTGATTCCAATCTAAGTTACCAAAGAGCAATTGTTAACAAGTTGAAACTCAGCGTTCCATTATTAAGCCCACATTTCAACTACAATTTGACATTGACAAGCAGTCAACAAAGCAGGCAGTTGGTCGTTCGTTCGGTCTCTTTTGGATACAAATTGTAGCCGCATTAATCCTACATTGATACTAGATACTTGTAATTTTGCTTTTGTTGAGCAGTTGTCCCATATATACATACATACGTACACAAACATATCTATATACTAGGTTACTGTTGCTGGGAAAAACACTTTTTAAATTACATTTAATTTCCTGCACATCGTGTATCTGGTGGCCCGTATATTAAGCTACGATTACAGTGTTGAAAAATCGACAATTTCCAATGCGTCGTCGTCCAATGCCGCCATGTGGCATTGCCATTTTGTTTTATCTTTACATGTGGCAGCTCCCTCTGGTAGCAGTTTGCTGGTAACACCCGGTAAAATAAAACATATCTACATGTACTAACATTGGAGGATGATTTATTGTCACACTGGGTATGAGAAGAAGATAAGGCATTTTAAATTAAGCAAGATTACATTCCAGTAGAGAATTCATTTTTTTGTAATTAAGTACATATTCATATATGTGCAACTTAGTTGTGGAAATAGACGTCTTGTGCAGACTTTTTGTTTCTATTCTATACAATCCAGTACTTTTTAATACACTATTTACTGTTTTGACTTAAATTAAATTTTTGGTTTCAGAAATGCACCGAGAAATTGTAAAAAAAATTTCAGGGTTGCCATATGCTTGTTTTTCTAAGTTTTGCTTGAATCATAAATATTAAGAGCAATATTTTAGAATTATTTTAATATAAAAAACCGGATTTTGGAAAATTTTAAAAAAGTTTATCTGAGCGTTTCTGAAACCTAAAATTTAAATTTATTTGAAAAAGTAAGAATTATATAGGATTTTCTAAAATAACCAGTTTCCAACCCAAAAAATTTATGCTGGATTTTTAAAAGTTTATTTAAGTGTTTTAAAACTAAATTTTTTTTTTTTTTTTTTATATAAAAGGCTTAAGCGAAACTTACAAAAAAAATAAAAAATCCGGGTGGCAACACCGAAAGTATTGTAAAATTTTAAAAAAGTTTATCTGAGTGTTTATCAAACCAAAAATTTAAATTTAGTCAAAAAAAAAAGAAGAATTATGTAAGATTTTCAAAAATAACTAGGTGGCAACCCTAAAAATTTATGTTGGATTTTTGAAAAGTTAATTTGAATGTTTTAAGAAGAAAACAACCAGGTGGAGGGTTACTTACCGGAGAATGATGCAATTTTGAAAAAAAAAAAAAAAAAACGATGGAGAATGATGAAACGGAGAATGACGAAATGTTGCAAAAACAGTAATAGCGCAATGAAAATAGCAATTTTTAAAACAAAAATTTAAACTGATGGATAGCCCCTGTAATTGTTTATTGATTTAATTATATAAAGATAAAAAAATTTGTTTCGTAATATAAAAAAACTTATGCGGAGAATGATGCACACTTGCGTTCTTTGCAAAATTTTTAAAATTAAAAAAAAAAAACACTCGACTTAGTATCGAAAACCAAAACTGACTGAGCTGAAAATACATAAAATCTTCTCTTTCTTTTCGTTTTCAGTTCTCTATTTACTCAATATTTAACAAATTTAAAGTTAGAATAAGAAAAACTGAGCGGAGATAATCTAAAATGAGGGATCTATTTCTATGTACGTCAGTTCTATGTAAAAAAAAATTTTCGAAGAGTTAACTCAAAATAACAGTAGCTGAAATATATGGACAAGCAATGTCGTAAAAGTTTTTTTTTTTTTAGAAAATAACGTCATTTGCGAAACGGGCAAATTAAGTGCACTAAGAAGTGGTTAGGGAAAGGACGGAGAATAAGTTTTTAACACTTTATGTTATAATTTCATAGTTAAGTACTAAACATTTTTTTTTTTTTCCTAAGTTCTGGAAGTATCTATTTTATATAGTTAAGATATCAATCCTTTTTCTTTTTACTTTATAGTAATTGAAAAAATAGCTTTGTATTTTACAACTGTGCATTTTCCTTTATGTATATAGTTTAATACTTAAAATTTTATTGGAGTATTCGTTACATCGAACGATTTCTGATCTCATCTTTATGTATGTATAATATTAATAGAAAAATTGGTTTAATTTTAACATCTGTAGATATTCTCTTATTTATTTTAAGCCTACAGACGTTATTTAAGTTTTAGCTAAGTTTTAGCAAAATGCATCATATGACATGAAAAATGGGTTAATTTTTTACATCTGTGGATCTGCTTTTAAATTTTATTAAGATGTTCGTTATATCGAAAAATTTGGATTTGTAAAGATTTGTTTGATTTGAAAAAAAAAAATCTAACTCATAATATCGAAAGATGTAAGAGATTTTCTTTTTACTGAAAAAAATAGGTTTATATTTGACTTCTCTTTATCTTCTTTAAGATAATTCAATCAAAAACATTTTATCTAAGTGTTCGTTATATCGAAAGATTTTTTGACATTTTCTTTTTACTTAATATTAATTGAAAAAAAGGGTTTATATTTTAAATCTGTGTATTTTCCTTTATATAGTTCAATACTTAAAACTTTATTGGAGTATTCGTTATAACGAACGATTTCTGATCTCTTCCTTATATAAAATATTAATGGAAAAATTGGTTTATTTTTTACATCTGTAAATCTTTTTTTTTTTTTATTTTAAACATAGATCTTAGTTAAGTTTTTGTTATATCGTTAGATGTTCAGACCCTTTTATTTTTTGCACTTAATATGACTTGAAAAATGGGTTTCTGCTTAACATCTGTAGATCTGCTTTTATTTATTTCAATCTTTAAATTTTATTAAGATGTTCGCTATATTGAAAGCTTTGAATTTGTAGAGATTAGTTTCATTTGGAAAAAGGTCTAACTTGGAGTGAAAAATGTTTAGTTTGATTTTGGAAAGGTATATTTGTAAAGATTAGTTTGATTTAAAAAAAGCATATTTGGATTTGTAAAAGGTTTAATTTGATAAACTACGTTATTGGCTTGATTTACAAAAGGTTTAATTTGAATCAAGAAAAGTTCAGTCATACTTGGAAAAGGTTTAACTTGGAGTGGAAAACCAGTAGCATCCTCAATACTACTAACTCACTTGCATTATTCCTACAAGGTTTGTTTTATTTACCTACACGCTTGCATTGGAGTACTGTAAATACATATGTGTGTATCTGTTGACACAATCAAACATACATACATACACATATTCCGGCATTAACCGATATTATTATGACTGCTTTGCCGCGCTTAAGCCATCAAATCCTTTCGTAAATAAAACCAAAGAAGAAATAATAAAACAAAACAAAAAAAAAACCTCGTTACTTTTTCCGCCATATTAAAAGAGCCTTACGCGCGTTACCGCTACATATCCTCCCTACACTGCCTACACGCATGGCTTCAATGCGCGCCTAGACCTAAGGACTTAACGTCAGTGTGTGTGTGTTTGTATTTCTGTATTTCCACTCGACTTGAATTTCGGTGGAAGTGTGTGTGCGCGCATTTATAGTATTCGCTCGCCAGCCGCACTGTCACTTGGGACACATTTGTCAAACCACATGTTTTTTGTTTGTTTTTTTTTGGGCGAAGCCATGAGCATGTGCGTATGTATGTATGTAAGTATTTCCTTTGTTTATTTGTATAGAGATTGGATGGGGTTTTTAGCAATAAAGTTGCTCCACATTTTAACGGCACTCACATACTCGAAAATTCCGCTGCATACAAGTGGGAAAATGAATTTTCGTTTTGTAGCGTTTTTTTGTTGCCTACTTACTGGATGCACAACGCTGGCAACACTGATTTATGTGGTTTAAGTAAAACTTTGTTTTTTGAGGGTGAAAACTTTTGCCAAAAAATGTTGGATTTTTTTCTAAGCGCCATAAATTTATATATTAGGTTAATAATTTTAAATTTTTTGGCTAATTTTTGGATTCTTCAAAAGAAATATTTTATTTTACCCAGGAGTAAGATTAACGTACTTTCTTTAAGAAATTGTGTTTATAAGGATTTTATTTATAAGGTTTAATTTGCTAAGAATGATGTCAGTTTCACTTGGAAAAGGTCTTATTTGGAATGGAAAATGTTTAAGTTTGATTTTAAGAAGGTTTGATTTGTATTAAAATATAGAAAGCTAGTTTTAGGAAAGGTTTAACTGACAGTGAAAAAGGCTAGTTCAATTCGGCAAGGTTTAATTTGAATGAAGAAAGGATTAGTTTGATTTTAAAAAGATTTAACTGGGAGTGAAACAAATTTAGTTTAATTTTGGAAAGGTTTATTTTGACATGAAAAAGGTTTAATTTGAATTAAGAAAAGATTAGTTTGATTTCTAAAAGGTCTTATTCCGAGTGGAAAAAGTTTAGTTTAGTTTCGGAAAAGTTTATTTTGATTTGCAAAAGGTTTAATTTGTATTAAAATAAAGTAAGTTTGACTTGGTAAAGGTTTAACTGAGAGTGAAAACAGTTAGTTTAATTTGGAAAGTTTTGTTTTGATTTGCAAAATGTTTCACTTGAATTAAGAAAATGCTAGATTGTTTGGAAAAGGTTTCAATGGAAGTGAAAAAAATTTAGTTTAATTGTAGAAAGTTTTATTTCGATATGCAAAATGTTTAATTTGAACTAAGATAAGCTGAGTTTGATTTGGAAAAGGTTTAACTGGGAGAAAAAAAAAAGTTTGCTATGCAAAAGGTTTAATTTTTAACTAATATAGGGTGTGTTTGATTTGAAAAAGGTCTAACTGGGAGTGAAAAAAATTAAGTTTAATTTCGGAAAGGTTTAATTTGATATGCAAAAGGTTTAACTTGAGAGTGAAAAGGTAAGTTTTATTTTGATTTGCAAAAGGTTTTATTTGAACTAAGAAAAGATTTGGAAAAGGTTTAACTGTAAGTGAAAGAAATTTAGTTTAGTTATGGAAATGTTTGTTTTGATTTGCGAAAGGCTTAGTTTGAATTAAGATAAATTTAGGTTGATTCGGAAAAGGTTTAACTGTTAGTGAAAAAATAAATTCTTTTTTTTAAGAATTTTTTATATTTGCACGACACGCACTTATTGAGACTGTCAGTAAAAGTCACTTCAATCTCCCCCACTTAAGTAAATATGCAATTATTTGGGTCAAAAGCTTTCATCGTTTAATATTTTGAAAGCGTCATCATCACACATCACATACACCCCAATCAACTTTAAAAATATATTGAGTTTTCTCACATCTCTCGCATGTTTACCCAAATGCAAGAAAAGAAATGAGCAACTGCTTCATTAAAGAATATATATGCACTTTATCTTCACGCTATCACATCACATTCCCACAATATCATGCGACTTTGTGTCATGCAACTGAAATAACGAAATATTGAACGTGCATTGAATGTTAAATATTTCAAATTTCTAGTCGCTAGACTTAATGTACAACGTCAAAGTGGTGTTAGGGGGAGCGGTAAACATTAGGGGAATAAGATTTCATTATTATTATTATTGCTTCTGCTATTATACTTATGTATGTAGTTTCTGTTGCCGCTGCTACATGGCATCTTCTCTTCGTCATTGCCCTAATTGTCGTCGTGCCACACAAGTTAAACAAACAACACGACACGACACGAAAATGACAGACAAAACCAAAAACAACATTAAAATTGACACCAAGATGATGTGAAGCTTTAACTGTTCATTTTAGTTTATGGTAATTATCCACTCTGTGTGAAACGTCCGACATGAAAATATGGCTATAGTTCGCAATGTAACTCTCAAATATAAAGCAGTCATTAAGCAAGTATATTTTGGAAGTAAATTGAAGTTGATCTATAAAATAAATAAAAAAAAATAAAAGGGTTTAAGTTTGATATCATGATTTCTTTTGAAACGTCCGAACATTTTTTTAAAAAAGGAGCTAAGTTTTTGATATTACTTTAATCCATTTGTGCTTTCAAACACAGATACCTAATGTATTCTGCTACAAATGCATTAATCAGAATACAATTTAATCATTTTTTGATAATTTTTTTTACAAACCTCCTTCTTCTAGGAGTTAAAGGAGAATACATACACACGAATCAGTTTTGTTTAAAAGTATGAACAATCGTTGCTGGAATAACTTGTCGTCTGAGTAACATTTAATTAGATTGTTTTGTTAAAATTAATTTTCCTGACTTAATTTTTGTTTATTTCTCATTGAGCTGAAATCCGTTGCAATTTCCTCAAATATCACAAAATTGGGTTCAAAAATATGTGTATTTGTTGCTGCTGAGAAATCATCGATTTTTTATGAAACGTCCAAACATAAAAAATTAAATAAAGCAACCTAAATCATAAATTTAATATGTCTCGCAAGAAATAGAGTTAAACAGGACTTCGCTTTCATTTAGTGGAAAAGTGTGAAACGTCCGACATGAAACGTCCGAATATATAAAATAAACCAAACCTAAATCATAAATTTAATATGTCTCGCAAGAAATAAACTGTAAGAGAAAGTTATTGAGTGCGAAAATGTGAAACGTCCGACATGAAACGTCCGACATGAAACGTCCGACATGAAAACTCCGAAGTGACCTAAATCATTGATTTATAATGTCTCGTAAGAAATAAACTTAAACAGGACTTTGCTTTCATTTAGTGGAAAAGTGTGAAACGTCCGACATGAAACGTTCAAATATAAAAAAATAAAACAAAGTGACCTAAACCATCGATTTATTAGGTCTCGCATGAAATACAATGATTTTAATTGAGTGAGATAATGTGAAACGTCACATATGTAACGTCCGAATAAATAAAATAGTGCACTGTGTTCTTAATACATTTATTTTTAAAATAAAGAGGCATAACTTTGAACAAAGCTTCTTGTACGACTGTTAAATTCGCATTACTAGGCTTAGTTTAAAATTAGATTGGACGTTTTTGAAAAGTCCGAATATTACACATACATTAAACATCAATATTTCCCCAGCAGTTCTCAAGTAGACAATTTGCCCAATATCACTAGCGAAGTAGCTAGCAAAACACGCACTAGTTCCTTTTTTGACCCCAGGTAATGCAAGCAGTCGTCAGTTCAATAATAAAATATAAAACGTAAGCGATAAAAACGTTTGAATTTCAAATTTTCTTTGGAGAGACTTTTTTTAGTTTCAAAATTTGAGCAATTTTATTTATAAAAAAAACAAAAAAAAAAAAAGAGAAAGAGAACAAAATTTAGAAAAAAAACAAAAATTTTTTCTATTGTTTAGATACGAATTTCACATAACTACGTCAATAAGCTTTATAGACGATTGAGCTAAAGACTTCGTAATTTATCTACATACATAGGTGAAAAACTTTGAACCCCAGGTTCGGATCTCAGTGTGGGTTGTTCGATTTTTTTCTTTACTAAGAGAACGCCTTACAAGCAAGCTTCTTCTCACTAGTGAAATAGCTAGTGAGCAGTAGAGCAAAAGGTGGCGATTGACCCCTGCCTATGACATGCACACGTTAAATTCGCCAGTTGAGAACGAATAAAGTAGATCTGGGAGGAACTAGTGCTGGTTACCGGTAGCTAGCTATTTCGCTAGTTCGGTACTAGTTCCGTGAACTGAAGGGTCTAGCAAATTTGAAATTGACAAAAATAGTTAATAGTTAATACACCATTCAAAACATATCAATGGGAACGTATGTTTAATAAAAAAAAAAAACTATCCTAACGAAACGTCCGGCCAAGCAGGATTTGCCCATATCTCTCAATATTTTGCTCTTTTGCTACTAGATCGGCATCAGACTTATCACTTTTCTTCGAAATTATCGATTGGCTGAAAAAGAAATTAGTTGAGAAAATGTAAAATGTTCAACATGAAATGTCCGAATAAATAAAATCGCACACTGCGACCTTAATCCTTTGAAGCTTAAGACGAGGTATAACTTATTTAAAGCTTTATCAAAAATTTATCTTTGAGACTTGTTTCTACAACTCTGTTCAATTCGCAAAAACTAGGGTTACTTCGAAGTAATTCTTACACTGTCTTCCGTTTTGTGAAACGTCCGAACATGAATATATTATATTTTCCAATAAAATTCAAATTAAATCGGAAATATTTTGACCATCATATGTTTTTTATACTTATAGTTAGCTTTTCGACAAAATACACCTTTTCCAAATAAATTTTTGGGATCGTTTGCAAAATAGTGTTACGAAATATCCAGCATGCAGGATTTTGCCATTTCTCTTAATGTTAAGCTCTTTTCCTAATATACATACAGCAGTTTCAGTCTCATCCCACATCCATGCCGTGGCATCAATTTCTAGAATTTCGGTAATTGGTTAAACTATACTTCTCCGGAGTAAACGATATCTTCAAAAATAATTTAGTTCGGGAATGGGCAGGGAAAAAACAGACCAAAAAATCTTGAATTTGAATTTAAATGGAAACTATTTTCATGCTCGGTCGTTTCACAAAACGAAAGGCGTGTTGAAAATAACAAGTTTATTAATAATGCTTACTCCATGCTGATTTTGGATTCTTTTGACAGAGTCTAGAGGAATCGTCGCCTATTAAACCCAGCCGTCCGTGCTTTTTCATTTCCTCATGTCCTGGTATCCAGATAAAAGTCAACGAAGTCTTCTTACTGTTATGTGCATTAACCCGAAATGGTTATGCTTCGTCGAATCGACGTACATCTCCTACTCTTTTAATTATTTCTCTTCTCTCACTGTACTTGTTTGCTGAATTTTTTTTTTTTTTTTTCATAGCGTCAATTGACCCCTGTTTTTGTCAAGTGGACATACTTTTTGGGTCTGTGAAGTATGTAAATGTACTTTACTTATAATCGTATTCGTCGATTACATAAGTGTGATTTTACTTTTATATAAAAAACTGTATTTTTAATGATTTTTTGTACTTTAAAGATAATGTTAGTCGTTTCGACTACTTTTTTTGCTTTTTGGTCTATATATGGCTATAAGCCCGTCACTCAAACCTTACCTAACCTAAACAAATAAATTGCTATAAAAAGTATCGATTCTACAATGTACGAGTACTATGTGAAAATTTCATTATAAAAAGAGACAGCAAATTAGTGCGCAAGTGAGATAAACAACCTGCATATTAATGAGCAATTTGAGTTGCTACTTCTCTGAAATGTTTGTTGTTTTCTTATGAATTTCTAGTGTATAATGTCTTTCTAAATGTCTCCCTGTCTGTCTGTTTGTATGCACTGTGCTGTGTTGCCTAAGTATTTCTTTAGTTTGTTTGCATATCTAAATGTCATTTGTTGTTATGTCGCCGTCGTCATTGTCACTTGGTATGCCCAAAAGAAGAAACCAACAGTAGCAGTTATACAAACATATAATCATCTTCTTGCTTTATCCTCAAGATATTCATCATTGTTGGTTATACCACCATAAATTGTACTCTGTGTGTGTATTTTGGAAAACTCTACCATTAAAATTTGCGCTACTGTTACTTTAGGTTTGTTTATTCCATTTCTTTGTCTCTTTTTAAGGTGTCATGTTGTCTGCTTCAAAGAAAGTGTATACCCAAAGGGAAAAAATAGAACAAACCTGAAGAGGATAAGCAATCTTAATCACAAAAAAGTTGTTTTTATGCAATGTAACTTGTGTTTTGCGCCATACTTATGCTACACATTTTTCTTAAGCCTTGAACTAAAATTGGCTCTTTTTGACTCCAGATGACTCCACCAAATTCATTTTTAATAAACTATTGATTTTATTTTGCTTATGTTTCCAATGATCATAACAATTTGTGGAATTGGTTTTTGTTTAGCATTTAATTTTGTTATTTTGTTTGTCTTTGTGGCTCCAAGTGAAAACATGGCGCCCATCGCGGATTTCATATAAAACATCATTAATATCCATCATGTCAATACAAATTTCAACTGGGTTATTTGTGCTTACATACAAACATACATACAAAAGTGTGTGCCTATATGTGTGTGGCATTTTGTCTAGCTTTGCTTGTATTTGTGGTACTGTATGCGTGTGTTCTGCAGCGCAACTGATCCCGTTAATTACTTAAATGAGTTGGTCGTTGTGGTGGCTCAAAACTTGACTAATTGCTATGAACGACGTCGCGACGACAAGATTTTGCTACTCTCTGTAGTGGTTTTAGATTACGCACTTAAATTAGTCGTAATTTGACTCGTTATTTGGTGCTTTACTCAATATTTTTAGGTGTAAATCAAGGCTCACACTCAAGAGCAGAGACATCAAGGTGACATTTTTCAAAGCCTGTATGATTTTTATGTATTTTGGTGATTTCCTTTAGTTCGAATGCAAATTTTCTTTTTGAGTCCAGGCAATTTAAGTTAGAAAGCGAAATTTTTGCACAAGCCATTGCTTTGAGGTACCTAGGTCTTGGTAAAAAGTTACATAAAGTACTGTGCTTTTATGTCAAGTAGTTCTAGGTCAAGTTTATCGTTTGCCGAATTTTGACATATGAAATTCTTACCTGGTGAAAAGCGTTAAGCAAACATTTTTGGCAACCTTTTCAAAAAATCAGTAAATGGTATTTAGATGTACAATTAAATGGAGCTGTAAATTCTATGCCGTCTGTCACTTTCGACTATTGGAAACAAAATCGGTATTGTTTACATATATGTCATCAAGATGATGCCATAGTTTTAAGACCAACCGAAGATATAGTGTTTTATATCAAGCCTTTGTCAAAATGACAATAAGGCAATTCGGTCCTTTTTATATTTTTTAAGTCAAGACCACAACGTAGACCAAAATCGTGACCAATACCTAGATTTGATGCCCAACACCAAGAGCAATATCAAACATTATTTGGGCTTTTGCAACATTTGCAAATTTCTGCAACATTTTTTGACTTCGATTTGTCGCTTTCAACATTTTTTGAATTCTGCAACATTTTTTGACTTCGATTTGAAGCTTTCAACATTTTTCAACTGCTGCAATATCTTTCAACATTTGCGAAATTCTTCAACATATTTTGACTTCGATTTGAAGCTTTCAACATTTTTCAAATTCTGCAACATTTTTGGGCTTTTGCAACATTTGCGAATTTTTTGACTTCGATTTGAAATTCGAGATCTGCAAAATGTTTGGGCCTTGCAACATTTGCAAATTTCTGCAACATTTTTTGACTTCGATTTAAAACTTTTAACATTTTTCGAATTCTGCAACATTTTTGGGGTATTGCAACATTTGCGAATTTCTGCAACATTTTTTCAATTCGATTTGAAGCTTTCAACATTTTTCAAATTCTGCAACAGTTGTGGGCTTTTGTTACATTTGCTAACTACTGCAACATGGTCCTTTTTTTATTTCAAAGGTTAAAATCAAAACCACTATATCGACCAAAATCGTGACCATTACCTAGATTTGATGCCCAACACCAAGACCAAAACCAAAAAGACCAAGTTTTCTATTGTTTTGGGTTGCTCATCACTACTCTTGACACTTTCTTTTACTTATTAAGAATCTCTAGATCAGCGATGTCGAAGGCCTATGCCCGCGGTCATTTGAGATTTTGTGCTTTAAAGCGTATTCACTCACAGATAAGCGTTCAACTGTATCAGTAGTTGTGCAGGTCAGCGTCACTTGCTTGCAGCTTATGTAAAATATAAAAGCTTTCAATGAGCTTTTATACATTGACGAAATGTGCTAGTTTACTCCAAGTTTTTACCCAAAAAGCTCTTGTTTATAAAACGGAATCGTATAAAACGTATGTAAGCCAGAGCTTTTCGGGTAAAAACTTGGAGTAAACGAACAGACTGATTGAGTTTGGTTATCACTGATCTAGACACTTACGGTAAAGGTCCATGCTGCCGGCATTAGTGGGTGAAAAATTTGCTTTTAGAAGCAGCAAGTTCAATCCTTGAAATCGATTTTGAGGGCCTTTTTTGTTTTTATATTTGTGTTGCTCTTCAAAACGAATTCTAAAGCGCTTTTTTGTGCTATCTTCCACTAAAGTCGGTGTCCTTTAAGGCCCCTGCTGAAAGACTGAAAAAACCTGTGTTCAGGAGATTAAAATCATATGACCTTTCACAATTTCTTGGCTGTTATATTAAAGCTTATTACAAACATCACTCGCTCTCTTATTTTCTTAACCAATTTTCAAGTTCTAGTACTTGAACATCAAGGAAATATACGCTGACGGCTCAATAGTGTAGTCTGATAGGGGTACTGGTGCTGTTTTCTGTACACAGTGTCATAAACGTTGATAGTTAGGTAGGTTTTAAGGCTCTTGGTTCCAAAATTAAGTCCCGCTTAGCCTTAGACTGCTGGAAACCTTTCCGCAAATCGGAACGGCTATATAGTCTGAATTCAGCATTTTCATTGGCACTGAAAATGCTATTGAATTTCCTAGTAAATGCTCTACAAGAGAATACAAAAAAGGGTCTTAAAATCTTAATTAGTGTCCTTACAGTATAGTATACTGAGTATACTATTTTATAGGGAAGCATGTCTCAAGATTGGTGCTTACAGATGAATGGGATTTTTGTAGAACCATTGTAGATTATTAAAAATTTCGAAATGGTTCACACACTATAAAAATTTATACCAGAAAAGTATGAAATTTATTCCAAAATAGTTTAAAATTAATACTTTTTTTATATAAATACTTTTTGGTCTTAAAATTCAACTAAAACAATGACAATGACAATGAAATTATAAACTGGGTAAATAATAAACCCATTTGCGGCCTCAGATATGAAAGCATATATTATGTTTTCAAAATGATGATAACCCATGCAAAATCAGTCTTTAAAAAAACAACAAAATAAAAAATATATCATTTAAACCAACAAAAAAAATTATACTCATTTAAACAAAACAAGCACATTTTAATCGTTTCAGGCCTTAAAGTCGCTCCATCTTTTTGCTTGCAACATTTATTTTTTCCACGAAAAACAAAAAAAAAGAACCCCAAAAAACATTTATGTCGATTCGCGCCCGTCATAAATGTCAGTATGTCGATGATGGTATTTCACAAAAAAATATTTTGCTAATTCATTTATTAACCTCAAAATTTAGTTCACCAAACTCGCCGCTTGACATTTGATTTGATGTTTCGTTTAAATAACATTGAACTAAAAAAAATTTACAAACAGTGGGAGGCAACAAATAGTGCGGCGCATATTGATAAAATTAGAAAAAAGACCGACTAAAAACAACAAAATTTCAAAATTAAAACAAATATTTGCCTTAAAATTTAACAAAATAAACAGGTGGCCATTTTCAACATTATTTTGCTGTTGGCGGCGGTGAGAATGTTGCTGGTTTTGATGTTGCTGCTCGCCGCTTAGCTGCATGCAGTTGTTGTAAATGTTGCCGGTTCATTGCGTTCATTTATTCAGTCACTTACTCACTCACTCATTCTACCACTCACTCAGTCATTCAAAGTCAAGTCAAGACAATTTTCAGTTTCAATTTCAATTTTGAAAAATTCATTTCAATTTGAATTTTTCAACGTAAAATGTTGATTTTTTTTTTCGGTTTCTTTATTCCTGTCCACCGTCGTCGCTGTGCCGGGTTCTTTGTTTGTGTTGGCCACAGGCATGAAATGTCAGTCTGTCTGAATGTCAGTTTAGTTGTTTTTGTTGTTGTTGTTGTCGTTGAAGCTTATACTACCACTCTTACTGTGCGTTGCGGCGCAGGAATCAGCACGTTTCAATTTGTGGCTAAGACGAAAATAAAAATGAGAAAAACCACCTACGAAATTTTTTTGAAGACTCATTGTAAAGGAAGTAAAAAAAATTGAAAAAAAAAAAAACAGTGATCCGCCGGTCTTAGTCTGCCAAAAGTTTAGGGTAAATTGTTGAATTATTGTTTGTGAAATTATGACTTTAACGAACAATAAGAGGATCTCGCAAACGCTGCTGACATCTGCTACCAACGTCCAACTCTTTTTGACTTCGATTTGAAGCATTAAACATTTTTCGACTTCTGCAACAATTTTGGGCTTTGCAACGTTTGCGAATTTCTGCAACATTTTTTGACTTCGAATTGAAGCATTCAACATTTTTCGACTTCTGCAACAATTTTGGGGGTTTTGCAGCATTTACGAATCTTTGCAACATTTTTTGACTACGTATTGAAACTTTCAACATTTTCCGTCTTTTGCAACAATATTGGGCTCTTGCAACATTTAAGAATTTCTGCAACATTTTTTGACTTAATTTTTTGACTTTCAACATCTGCTATAATTTTGGGCATTTGCAACATTTGCAAACTTCTGCAACATTTTTTGACTTTGATTTCAAACTTTAAAAATTTTTGTTTCTGCAACAATTAAGGGCTTTTGCAACATTTCGAATCCCTGGAACATTTTTTGACTTCGATTTGAAGCATTGAACATTTTTCGACTTCTGCAACAATTTTGGGCTTTGCAACGTTTGCCAATTTCTGCAACATTTTTTGACTTCGATTTGAAACCTTCAACATTTTTCGACTTAAGCAACAACTTTGAGCTTTTGCAAATTTGCGAATTTCTACAACATTTTTTGACTTCGAATTAAAACTTTCAAGATTATTCGATTTCTGCAACAATTTTGGGATTTTTCAACATTTGCGAATTTCTGCAACAACTTTTGATTTCATTTTGAATCTTTCAACATTTTCGACTTCTGATACAATTTTGAGCTCTATCAACATTTGCGAATATCTGCAACATCATTTGACTTCCAATTGAAACTTACAACATTTTTCGATTTCTGCAACAATTTTGGGCTTTTGCGACAGTTTTTGTGAATTTTTGCAACTTTCTTCTCCTTCTGTGACCTTTGCAACATTTTTCAATCATGAAAAATTTTAAAAATTCTCAGTATTTTTCAACTTCAATAATAATCTTGTGAAACATTTTCGGCTTTTTTCAACATTTTTTGATTATTTGCGACATTTTTTTGGGGCCTTTTGGCATATTAAAAGTTTCGTGATCTATTCAAAAAACATCAGAATCTTCTAACAGATTTTGATACCTGCAACAATTTAGGGCTTTGCAAAAATGGCTGATTTCATCAAAACTTTTAGACTTCGATTTGAATTTCCAACATTTTTCGATTCTTTATCATGTCAGCATTTTTACTTTGGCAATATTTTTTTTTCTTCACTACTTCGCGACCTTAGAACAACAGGGTTCTAACTGACATTTTTTGTGAAATTGAGTTATATATTGCTTCGTACTTAATAGACCACGATCTTTCGATTACCGCTACTCAAATATTTCTATCTCATATAGTTTCTGAGATAATTAATGAAATTGAGATGCACAAGGTTCTATCTACACATATTCAAATTAAAATTATTTCACAAAGTTCTAACTGCCAGATAGAACTTTGTGTTTCTGTAAGAGAGCAGGCAAATTAGAAAAAATCATGAAATTTTGTTAAACAAGCCCCGATTTTGAGCCAACATGGCTCATTTTGTTAGTAATTGGACTTAGAAAAAACCAACACTTAAGATTTATGCAGTTTTAGAAAAAAGATCGAAAAATGGTTTTGGAAAATTGAAGAAATCGAATCGAAGATAGTCATTTTTGATATAGTTGCCAACGTTGAATCCGAATCTGGCATCAGAGTTGCTACATCTTATATTGTTTCGGAGATATCCTATCATAAATGTTAAAAAAATGATCGAAAACACGATTTTTGAGGTTGTTTAGAAAACGCACAAAATTGTTTTTCTCTTTTCTATTGAATGAAACAGTGAGTTCTGTTCTTCTTCTTCAAAATGAGATTCAAACTGGCTTCGTGTGATTTTTATTTAAAAAGTTATACTCGATTTAAATGATACATGAAAGTATGTCAATTTTTCGAAAACCGTTTTTCGATCATTTTTCAAAAACTGCATAAATCTTAAGTGTTGGTTTTTTCTTAGTCCAATTACTAGCAAAATAAACCATGTCCGCTCAAAATCGGGGCTTGTTTAACAAAATTACATGATTTTATCTAATTTGCCTGCTCTCTTACAGAAACACAAAGTTCTATCTGGCAGTTAGAACTTTGTTGCCCAATTTGAATTACTTTATCGTTTAGCAACAAAGTTCTATCGATTTTTTTAAACTTAAATTCCTTATTAACTAGGCAACGTATTTTAATTATTTTAGTATCAATGAAATCCTCGCGACAATCAAATGCTTGTAATATAAATAACATTGTGATTAAAATCAATTCATAAAAGTTATACGACACGAAATGTTCAAACATAGATTTCTCGAAAGTGATGTGAGTTTAGATATAACCCTGTTGTTCTAAGGTCGCGACTTAAACATTTCTCCATACCTTCGAAAAACATCAAAATTTTAAGAATTTTTCAACTTCGACATCGCTTTTTGAGTTCTGCAACACTTAAATTTTTTCAATATTTTTCGATTGCAATAAAAGTTGTCAGACTCTGTTGTATCAATTTGACCCAAAGCGTAGGAAATTTTCAAGATCTATGCTGTTTCTGCACCCTATAAAACAAAAAATGCACACATTTTTCGTACAGGCGCAACTTGTAGCACTCGAACTAAAACTAAAAGATGTCATATTTTGAAACAACATCCACACTATCAGCTGTTGCACAAAAATCACTGCTCATCAAGTCTTGAGCTCCAAAATAAGATAAAAACAAAATCACGTACATACAACACCAACAACAACAACGTACAAAAACAGCTGAACAAATTTATCTAAACCGTAGCCAAAAGAGTATGAGTGAAAAATCTGTTTTGATTTTTTTGTTCTTACATTTTTACGTTTTCACTTTTAATTTTTCCAATCAAAACATGAAAAATGTTGTCAAAGTGATTTGTACTCACAAAATACTGGCAACGAAAATTTACAGATACAAAAAATAATGTTCATGTTTAAGCAAAAAAAAAAAAAAGAAAAAATCTATTGAAATCTATCATAAATGATATGTATAAACAGGAATAGAATAAGTAGGTTTTTAAGACAAAATGAAAAGAAAAAAAGAAAAAAAAAAAATTTTAAGTGAAAACATTTCTTTTCACAACTATGTCGAAAATAAGCATGAAAAATGATTTTCCCGTAGTTGACAAATCGACTTCAATCATTCATGATTTGCTCGATTGATTACAAGCGTTTTTCCATATAAAATTTCTTTAGAAAAAAATTAATTTTATTGCTTGTTATTATAAAATTTTAAGTTCAGTAAAGGATGTTAATAAATGTAACAGTTTTAGAAGATACAACTTATGTAATAAAGGAAAAAAGAAAAAAATTATTCCGTAAAATATTAAATTGAACTTCACTGTATTTTCACCCAATTCTAGTGATTGAAGTGTCTTTTTATAAAAAAATACTATATATTTTTATTTTTAGAATATCAAGTCCCTTTTTTTGTAAAGCATCACAAATGAAAATACATTTTCCAAGCAGTTTTTTGATTACTCTTCTATAATCATGGCAATTTTAAGCTTTTGCCACTAAGAATTTGTGGTTACGAAATAGGATTTTTTATTTTTTTATTTTGCTATTTTCGAGTCGACATTTTTTGCAGAGTTTAATCAGTAGAACCCCGAAAAATGCAAGATTTTTGGGACTATTCTGCACAACTTTTCTTTGTTCCGTTTTTCGAAATTCGCAAAACTGACGGAGATATAGCCATCGGAAGATCGGGATGTAGCTTTATGAAAACTTGATTTTGTTGCTTAATTTGCAATTGCATGAAGTTAGTTTATTGACTGTTTTTTGCTTGTATAGCACCAATGAAAGTACCAACGCGCTTTTTTAGTTGCAATATGATAAATTAATATTGGACTTAATTCAACAGTCATTTTGCAAATTTTCAACCACAAACGCAAACAAGTGTTAACATAAAAATTTATTATATAGGTTTCGGTCATTTCCACATACATATTTATATATTTTCACATACAAACAGATCAGTTTTAGTAAATTCTTATCAGAAGACACTCTCAAACCCTTGACTCCGATTTTCTAATGAAAGAAAACGCCGTGCTTTACCACTTAGGCTATTGCCAAGGATAAATTTCTCTGTAGATGAACGCCATATGTATAGATCATAAGGCTCACTAGCGCCGTCTGTTGTGAAAAATTTCCAAATCGTTTTTAGTTGGTAACACACTCTGGTTTTGAGACATACTAGCTAGCTACAATTAAGTTGCATACTTTCAGGGTTTTAGTCAAACCATGACTTTACATATCTGACAGTATAAATGCCTTCAGTTTGTAATTTAACAAACTGAAAAAAAAAACACAATAATAAATCAATAAAAAACATAGAATATGAAAAAATATTTATTTAAAAAAACAATATAAAATTATATCTTGTAAGCAATTTGTTGCAACAGCGTTGTATGCAATTCTTTATTCAACTGTGCAATAAAATGAATGAAATATTTACAAAAGAAACCAACAACAATAAAATGTCGTCTGCAAAATTTGCGGCAACAGTCACACTTGCAATGCTGCAATGGCGATGAGTATGATAGTCTTGTGTTTTTCATTTTTTTTTTGCAACTGTGCATTTTATTATTCATTAAAAAATACATACAAATGAAGTTATCTCATTGAAAATCGTATGAAATTTGTTAAAATTCCCATAGAGATCTCTAATTTGTTGAAGTTTTTTTGTATGATCATAGCGTGTAATACATTTTAAAACATATCTACTCTACATATATTTGATACCTACACTGAAAGATTTTTTTGTAAAGCACAACTTCAATTTATTTTTCATGTATTTTTGATAACCCCCAACACTTTAGAAAAGCATTTCATTTCACTTAACCGCGTACTCCATGTGCATACTAAGTACTTATTAGGAAATCATTGGCTAGAAAAACCAGTGCATACCTTTCTAATACTACAAAGAAATATTCGTTGCGGCGTAAGACACGAATTGTCCAAAAGTCTACCGAAACACTTATGATAAAACGTTTCTCTTCTACTACCTAAGGAATGCCCAAGGAATTTGAGGTATTTGCATAATTTATTTAGCTTTTGGTGCTTCAAATATCGATATTTTTATTATCTAACATTGATACAGGTTTTCCACATCAAATTCATTCATTTTCAATTCAAATTCATCCTTTTTAAATTCAAATTCATATTTTTTCAATTCAAATTCATCTTTTTTCAAATCAAATTCAACTTTTTCAAAACGAATTTAGCTTTTTCCATACAAAAATCACCTTTTTTCAATCAAATTTACCTTTGCAAAACAACACGCTTAAAATGACATATCTCTGCAGCTATCGTTCTGAAACTTGGTACATAGATTAATACTATGACTACCAAACATCTGTCAAAGTGTGGAAGGGTTTGGAAATGGGGCGTAGCACCTACTCACAAAACTAAAAGTTTGTATTCAGCCATTCTATTTCTAGCTTAAAAATATATGCCACACCCTTTCCGATTGCGCTGAAATTTGGTACATGGTTTCGTTTTATGCCAGTCTGATAGATATACTAAAAAACAAAAATTTTTTCCATTTTTTTGAGACTCGTGCAAAGTGTGGAAAAATTGTTAAATTGTGACAAACTCTCCGAACATTATTGCCAATAACTTGGTCATTTTTTCGTCGACTTTCATTAGAGTTTTCTGCTATATGGCAAAAAGTATCGTTTTTACTAACCTTGGTACTAAAAAAGTAGTAAAAATAGTACTTTTTGCGATATGTATAGCAAAACGCTTACTTTATGCTTATAGCCTACCTTTCTAAAAAAGGTAAGAAAATGAAAATCGGTTAAGAAATGTCCAGGTTATAGGCCATTTTTGTAAATTTTTTGAAGATCTTTCGGTTAATTTCATGGATGAATTTGGTGTGGAAAAAGGATGAATTTGAATTGAAAAAGGATAATTTTGGTGTGGTAAAGGATAAACTTGGAGTGGAAAACCTGTAGTAAATTAAGAACTTTTTTTCCAAATACAACAAAAAAAAAAAAAAAAAAAAAAATTAATTTACGTTGATTTCCTACTTCAACACATGAAAATCGGTTAAAAAATGTCAAAGTTGTTTGTAATTAGGTTTGGAGAGTTTGTCATCATATACCAATTTTTCGAGTTTCCTTATACACAGTGTTCTTAAGGGGCAGGATTATCACACAAAAATAATGACAAAAATTGAAAATGGGGGGTGATTCTAAAGGCTTTTGTGATCATTTTCTTATTGTCCAGAAAATCCGTTCAGATGCCCCGTTCGAGTAAGCTCATTTTCTAGTGTTCTATATAAAACAAAAAAAAAAAAATTTGTAACTACAAAAAACAAACATCAAAATAATCAAAAATAATCACATTCGATGTGTTGAACTCGAATTTAATCTCAGAATTGATCTATCGTGTATAGTTTTCGAAATATTCTAACCTCAAAACCTTCTTTTGAAGCTATATGAGGAATTCTCAAAAATTGTGGAATTCTACAGTTTTTGAGGCACATTCACCAAACTTGGTGGAGAGGTCACTTTTTATATAAAAATCAAAAATTGGAAGGGTGCATGTCAAAAAAAAAAAAGTAAAAAAAGTTACGCATATATATATGAAGCAAAACACGTCAAGTGTACCAGCTGAAAATTTTTTTGTCTCCGATTTCGCTCAAATTTGGCAATATAGTAGTCCTGATATACAAAAACAATATTCTGGGAGGATTTGGTCCTAGTACCATTAATTGTTAAAATACAGGGTGTTGAAGTTGGCGTTTTTAGTCATTTTCATGAAAAGGTGCTTTTTCAAAAATTTAGAGCTTGCACCAAAGTTTGTAAAGTAACTTGTCCCATTCATTTTTAAATGTTCTTTTTATAAAAAAATATTACATGGTGAAAAAAATTTTTTTTCACCGAAATATTTTAAACTTAAAAATATTTTTTTTTTTAAAAGTACTTCAAATTAAAGCATAATTTAAAAGCTTTAAAATGATGTGTGACTCAAGATGGTATTCGGTCGTTGGATGAGAGTTTTTGGCTTTTAAACCCTTTTTTGAAGATGCCTTCCTCTTGAGTAAACAAAGAGTTTTGCCTGCTGTGGGCGTTTAAAAGAAAAAAACTCTCATCCAACGACCGAATACCATCTTGAGTCACACATCATTTTAAAGCTTTTAAATTATGCTTTAATTTGAAGTACTTTTAAAAAAAATTTAAGGGGGTTTTTTTTAAAAAAAAATTCAAAAGTATTTTTAAGTTTAAAATATTTCGGTGAAAAAAAATTTTTTTCACCATGTAATATTTTTATATAAAAAGAACATTTAAAAATGAATGGGACAAGTTACTTTACAAACTTTAGTGTAAGCTCTAAATTTTTGAAAAAACACCTTTTCATGAAAATGACTAAAAACGCCAACTTCAACACCCTGTATTTTAATAATAAATGGTACTAGGACCAAATCCTCCCGGAATATTGTTTTTGTATATCAGGACTACTATATTGCCAAATTTGAGCGAAATCGGAGACAAAAAAATTTTCAGCTGGTACACTTGACGTGTTTTGCTTCATATATATATGCGTAACTTTTTTTACTTTTTTTTTTTTGACGTGCACCCTTCCAATTTTTGATTCTTATATAAAAAGTGACCTCTCCACCAAGTTTGGTGAATGTGCCTCAAAAACTGTAGAATTCCACAATTTTTGAGAATTCCTCATATAATATGATATATCGTTTATTCGTTAAATCTGGTAACGGTACTTAAAAACCCTAATCTTTTTCTTTAAAACTCATTTTAAATATGTCGATATCTTCATATTTCAAGGAAAAATCGTAGACCGAATTTGTAAGAAAACGTGTTTTTTGGGCACGCGGAAATGACGCCATAGGAATTAATGCCAGGAAATTTTTTGGAAATAACACCAGAAAAATCTACATATGAAATTCTGGCATTATTTGGAAATAACGCCATAATTTTGTGTGCATATTTTTCCGGCGTTAATTCAAAAAAATTTTCTGGCATTATCTCCTTTCTGCAAACTATATAGTTTTTGGAAATAGAGCCACAATTTTTGGAAATACCGCCAGAAAAGTTGTCGGCGTTATTTCCAAAACAAAATGGAAATAACGCCAGAATTTTTTATGAAATTTTTCTGTCAGTATTTCCAAAAAATTTTCTGGCGGTATTTCCTATGGCGTTATTTCAGGAAGCCGTTTTTGCACTTTTTTGTCTTTTAGGTTAGGATATCTCTGAGAAAAAAAAAAGATATTATTATAATTGCTATACTGAAAGCGTTTCTTGAGATAATCCAACCAAATTTCACTCAAACACTGAAAATAGTAAATGCAACTTTAGTCAAAATATTTGGAGGGCGTGGCATGGTTTCTGAGCAAAAACTAAGTGAATTCGGATACGAGTATACACGCAAAATTTTCAAAATGTTGCAGTGTAGGGTATTAGATTTTTGGCCAGGCCCAAAGTAACACTATTAGAATATTGGTTTCATACATAAATATTTTTGCATTAATACGATGCTTGCGACTTTTTTAATCTTTTTTGCTGTCAAAGCGTTTTCCTCAACATATTATGTTAACCATAATTGAATTTACGCTCTCCCATATAGCGTTCATAGTATGTGTTACTACAGTTGCATTTTTCACATTTTTCGCATTTTTATAATAAAAGTGAAATTATTTCGCATTTTCTTTTAAACAATGATTATTTAACTTTTCTTTTTTTTCTGTAATTTATTTAAGACATTTGTACGCTTTTTATTTTACACAATTGCTGCAAGTGTTAAGTGTAATATTATGATATAAAAGCGCATACAAATTGCATGCGATTATGCGGAAAAAGGAAAAAAAAAATTGCATAAATTGCAAATGCGCGCAATGCGTATTCAGAGAGATGTGGCATAGATCATGGTTGAGGAAAAGCTTTTAATATAATTGAAATTTGCTTATCTTCAATTCATTCAAATCTTACTGACTTTGACTCTCTTCATACGTACAATATGCAGTATTGAAGTCATTCACAAATCTCAATTGAATGAAGCAATTTTCACAAATGCACTGAAGCAAAACTTCAATTAATTGAAGCACTAATATAAAGAACATTTGGAACAACATGTTGCAATTGTTTGATTTACTGCAATTTCAATTATGTGCTCGAGAAAAATATAGAAAAAAATGACTTTTTCATTATGATTTAAGATTAAAAATACACCATTTATTTTGTGTTGTTTATTTTGTAGTTTACATATATTTTTAACATTTAATCAACTTCGAACGACTCGTACAATCTGGCGTCAGCTGCACTTGAACAAGAGCAGAGTTACATATTAAAAGTACCAACAATATTCACAAGCAATAGCACAACATTGAAAAATTTAATAAAAAAATATATAGAAATTATTACGACGCCATCTGTTGCATGTAATGATTTTTACTCCTTTTTCTTTTCATTTAATTTTATTTTCTTATTCTCAAGTGTTTCAATTTCTTAATTGACTCCAAGCAGCGTATGAAATTTAAAAGAAAAATGTCTTACAATTTGAACTCGAGTTGATTGCGGAAGTTGTCACAAGAGAATTTATTCAAAGTGTATGTTTGGTGTATTTCAATATGTGCATTCTACTTCAAGTGTATATTTTTTATGATTCTATATAATTTTGTAATATTCATTAATACGTATATATCGTTCCTACACAATAAAAATTTTAATTTAATTTTAAAACCAAAAAGTATTTACATAGAACAATGCCAAAAAAAGTATTAATTTTACACTTTTTTGGAATAAATTTCATACTCTTTTGGAATAAATTTCAAACTTTTTTGGAAAAAAATTGGAATTTAATAGTAAAAAAGTTTCAAATCAATACCAAAGTAAATCAAAATTAGAAAATTAAACTATTATTTTTTAGTGTGTATACTAGTGGGAAACACTAAGTTAGTTTTGAAAGTTTTGCGATATTTGAATTTTAAAAATCAGTTTTTGCTTTCTGTATGGTAATTGTTGTTTTTTTTTTTTTTTTTTCATGATAAAAATAACCATTTTTTTATAGACTGTAATAATTTAGATCAAAATACCAAATAACTCAAAACTAGAAAAAAAAAACAGACTTAATTCTTTTCACTTGTATAGGGACGGTATACCCGTATATTATCTTACTTCAAGAAGCTGATAAGTGTTAGACAATGAAAAATTTTACTTTTTTTAAAAAAAATATCACCGATGTATTTTCCTCTAAATACAAACAAAAAAACTATTGTTACCCTTGGCCTGGCCAAACGTTAAATACCCTACACTGCAGTATTTTCAAAATTTTGCTTGTACGGGAGGTGCCACGACCTCTTGCTTAAATTCACAAAGCTTTTGCTCAGATTTCCACTTACTTTTCTCACTGTCTAAGTTAAATTTGGTTCGGTTATCTCGAAAAACGCTTTGAGTATAGCATTTTGAAACTTTTGCTTATATGCGAGGTGACACGCCCTCATGTCTGAGTTCATTGAGCTATTGCTCAGAGCTTGATGGCTCTTAGTGTCTGAGTGTAATTTAACTGGAATATCTCAAAAAACACGTTCAGTATAGCATTCTGATACTTTTATTTATATGGCTGGTGCGACGCGCTTTTGTCCGAGTTCACCTAGTTTTTGCTTAGAGCTTGCGCTTACCGTCTCTAGTATTTATGTGTATTTTGGTTGAATTGTCAAGAAAAATACTCCTAAAGCTACATTTTGAATACATTTTTTGTATGGGTGGAAGGCGTGTCCGTTGACCTATTTCGCTCATTTTGAATAAATCGAGCTAACTATGACGACAAAGGCAGTGTACAAAATTTCATCGCATTGTCTTGCTCCCAAAAAATATTAAAATTATTTCAATGGACGGACAGACATTCAGACAAATAGACGGACATGGCTATATCGACTCAGGAGGTGAAGTTGATCAAGAATATGTATACTTTTCCATGCCTGCCATGCCTCTTTCTACGCGTTTCAAACGAAAGAACAAAGTGAATTTACCCTGGGTGTATGGTACAAAAAGAGGAATACTGGGCGAAATAAATCATTCTTTCTTAATATTCAATAAAGATCTTCCGCTTCTAATGAACGTTCTTCTATCAAGAAAACGTATTTTTAAGGACCAAAGGATAGGATGATAAGACTGTGAGTAAAAAGTGGCAACAGGAAAATTCCCATGCATTATTAAATAATACAAATCAATACATCCAACGTTTGTAACTCAAGTTACCAACTTTTTACGGGACAATAATTTTCGAAATCTGCGTATTAAACTCTATCTTGTGTCAAATTTGAAGGGCTGGGAACAATATTAGAAGTTACAACCTAAGTATGTTTGTATGCAAAAACTTGGCAACTTAAGTTGATAACTTATGCACGAGACAAAAATTACAAATTGCATTGGTAACTTAACTTACAAAGTTATTAGTTAATTTTTCTTTAAAAATCAGTGGTTGTAAGTCCTACATACCAACGTAATGTGCGTTAAATATTTTAAACGTTAGTTGGCAAGTTAAGTTACCAACTTTTCTCATGGAACTGAAAGATAACATTAGTTGGTAACTAGAGCTACAACTCATATGTATTCATTTTATGCAAATTATAAGTTGAAATTGTTAATATCTCTGTAAATCAATATAGAATAGCGACAACGATTTAACAATCGAAAAACCTTTATTTGAACTACAGATTTCCTAAGTATTTATTGAATTTTTGTTTTTGGTTTTCTTGTTTTAACGAAAACAATACAAAAATGATCATAACTAGAAACTACGATTTTCGAGTTACCAACTTTTACGTTGGACGTATCGAAATGATGTCAACTGGACAGTAGACCGTACCAGAAAAAAAATCCATCGTATACCATTGAATTCGAAGCATTTTGCCAGATGCTTTTTTTTTGACCGAGCGCAGAGTTTGCGCTTTAACATTTTTCGTCATATCTTCAATGTACTATTATTGTTTGCTTATAAGGTGTTACGGTATAATGGATAGTAAGATTGAGTGAAGAAAATAGTTCTGAGAAAATTTTCCAATCTGGGTTTTTTCAGCTGACTATGGGGGTTTGGGACCTTTTATTTACGAATTTGAAATTGGTTTTGTTTTCTATCACGTCAGGATTCTGAGTTTTCTTTGCTTCAAATTACAGAAAGAGTTTTATTCATTCATATGGCGCACTTCCATGATAAGGTGTAATGTATTGTACGCAAATGGATGGGATAGCCATGAATTTTCTCACATCTCTTTATGTTTTTACTTTTTCAAATGGATTCTTATTTCCCGAATTATCATCCATTGAAGAACAGGTAGCTCGCATTACATTATAGTTATTTTTATACAGTTGGAAAACCTTTATTAGAATGGATGCTACTGGAAAAGTAATGTTTCAATAGTAAAAGTTGGAAGGTAAAGTTCGGTGAGTAAGATTATAGCTATGCGATGGTTAGGTCAAAAAATAATTTCAAAAACTTTTCGAAACGGCGTATCATCTGTAAGAAAATGGGTAAAATATGTTTTGTCTATTTTTATGAATTTTTCAGGAGACGGAATTTATACTGTTATTTCAAGGTAACAACCAATCAAAATTTATCATATCGTATTCTATGTATCATATCTTTTATCGCAAAAGCTAGATGGTGTAGAGATATACTATTTTGTCAGCTTCTAATTCTCACTGAAAGCTGCCTAGAAGAAGAAGGAAAAACCATTACGAGTAAAGTCGGACATACCTATCTTATTTTACCGTCTTTGAACAGGTATAGTAAAACTTTTATTCGTCCACTCTTAATTTCCTAGTTCAGTTTACATTCACCGGTTAATGTTTGAATCGGCAATTAACATAATTTCATGGTATTGTTACAGTGTTACATCGGTAATGTTGCATTCAAATTCTTCGATGTTATAAATTTAACGTTAACTGATTCCCATGAGGTTTTCTATGGTGAATATACCAACTCGATTAGGAATTGTGTTTTTTGTGTTATATCCAGTAAACGTATGTATTTTCTAATTTTTTTCTATTTTTTTTTTTTTATTTTTTTTTTACTTTTTACATTGTGCATTTTTCTTTTTGTTGTCTCTAACCATTTATTTGTAATTTATACGTTTTTCCTTATTTGTGCGAAAACGATTTGTCGTATTTTTTTACTTTTGTTTATTTCTTCATCTTCTATTTTTCTGTTCAACTTTTAGTTTTGCGCATACATACTATATATCTACCCATATGTGCAGAGGAAGCAAAACCATTGAATAACTTTTTCGCTGGCACCATTTTATTTTTTGTGGCCATTTATTTTTCGTTTCATTTCAGCATTTTCAGCTGCAATTGCAGCGCACTAGCAACATGCCAACTAACCATTCAACAAAAAAAAAAAATAAAAAAATTAAAATCACCCCCGTAATTCACCTCATCTCATGACATCTGCCACTGTGTGCAACAATTTGATGTTGCCAGCAAAAAACTAAATATCGATTGTGTAATTTTTCAAGTCAGAGTTTAAAATTTCAACAAAAACGAATGTTTGTCCGTTTTGGGATTTTTCTTGTATTTTTTTGTTTTTTGTTTTAATTGCTAAAATTAAGCGTCTCTCGAACAGCGTAAAAATTTCCATGCTTGTTAAACGGTGCCTTTTATTTTTCACCGCTACTGTTAAATCGTTTTTCTTGTTTGCACGTTGGCGCCCCCCCCCCCCACGTTCCTTACATTGCGCAGTATATGTACACACTCACCTGTATATGGCCGTCAGTCATGTTGCCGCCACAAATTGTAGAAGCGTTCAATTAACGTTTAAACGCTGTAAAGTTGTGCATTTACCATGCATATTTCGTTACTAATTTGCATGAAATTTTTTATCACAAAACTTTTTTTTACAAAATAATTCACAACTCCCTATAGCTATTGGCATAATAGCTGTGGTAGCAAAATATTTTACATTTATCACTACTAACTTACAAAATATGTATACAATAAGCCATGATTTATTTAAATTATTTCGTTATCAATTTAAGTTCTCTCATCTCTATAATTTTCATAAATTTCAGTACATTTGCTTTATCAAAACATTCTCTGAAAATTTTTGTTGGGAAAGCTTTGCTTTTTTTTTAATTACTTCATCTCTGCTCGGAGCGTAACTTCTCGAAAAAAAGCTCTAAAATCATTAACTTTGATTAGATAGTGGCTTCATTTTGAAATTTCCTTATCCAGTCTGAAATTACTTACTTGGGTCGAAGAAAGGGTAAGCTTTCCGTCGAAAGTTAAAAGCTGCACTTCCGCGTAAATCTTAGAATTCTAAGTACTAAGTAAAAAGTCATACATAATCTTGTGTTCTCAACACAAGACATTCTAGGTAAAAGGTCACTTAAATGAGATGAAGAGACCATTTTGTAGCGTTGTAAAATTTCTACAAAAATCTTGAAATATTTTGTACAAATTTTTATATTGACGTGACCACACCGTAACTCGAACCCAAACCTTAAGTTTTTATATACTAAGATTAACCCAAACCTGTAACCGTAACCATTTTTTCGAGGTTTCGGGCCCTGCTTAGATCAAATTGATAAAAACTGTGGGGCAGTTTTTAATATGTATGAATGTATTCTCCTTTAACTCCTAGGAGGAGCAAAGGGCCAATATGAAACGTCTCCATTTGTTGCGATCCCTTGCGATGTAATTGATCTCTTGTCACGACTTCCTGATTCTTATATTTCCTTTTCGAGCTACCTTTTCCAGTTGGTTTTGGGTCTATCACATCCTCTACTACTTTGTGAACTCCAAGTGAGTGTGCCCAAACCATCTCCACTTGCGCATCTTGATCTCGTTTGCTATAGTCTTCTGATTGCATTTTTGATGTAGCTCGGTATTTGAGATAGTGCGAGGCCACCAAATCTTTAGTATACGCCTTAAGCATTTGTTGAGGAATACTTGCAGCTTGTTCGTTAGTTGTTCAGTAACAAGCCATGTTTTGCACCCATATAACAAAACCGATTTCACATTCGTATCAAAAATGCGCACTCTCGTTTTGGTGGACATAACGGATGAAGACCATATTTTGTTCAGTTGAGCAAACGCGCCTTTTGTTTTTGCTATTCTTGAGTTGATATCCTCTTTTGCTCCACCATCCATGGAGATAATGCTGCCTAAATACGTGAAGCTGTCGACGTTTTCGATGTCATCACTGCCAGCTTTAAACGTAATGTCATTTCTGTTTGCGTTCAGCTTCATGCTTTTAGTCTTGGATGCGTTGATTCTTAAGCTGGATTTCTGCGATTCCAAGACAAGGTCTTCAATCTTGCTTTGCATATCTGAGTGTTTGGCCGATAGAAAACAAATTTCGTCAGCGTGGTCGAGATCTTCTAGATGTTCGGTCAAGTTCCTTTAGATATTTCTTTTGGTTTTATAAAGAGCTATATCTAAGATACGTCAAGAACAATATGGAAGAGAAATGGTGATAGTAAACACCCCTGCCGTACGCCTGAATTAGTGGTGAATGTCGTGGACAACAACCCGTTGTGTAACACACTACATTTAAAGCCTTCATATTGTGCACGTACTAAGTTTATGGCCTTTGCGGTAATACCTCTTCGTTGCAGTGACGCCCAGATGTTTTCTCGGGAGACACTGTCGAAGGCAGTGCTATAGTCAACGAAGACAAGTTGAAGTGCAGCACGCCACTCGCATGATTGTTCGACAATTATTCTGAGCGTGTTGATTTGATCCACGCATGATCTGTTTCGCCGGAATCCTGCTTGCTGTTTTCGAATGGCCGAATCAAGTTTTTCGCTTATCCTGCTCAGAAGCACTTTCGTCAGTACTTTTGATGGTACTGAGAGCAAGGTGATGCCTCTATAGTTTCGGCACTCGCTTAGGTCACCTTTTTTCGGCAATTTGACTAACATGCCATGTAGCCAATCTTCTGGCAAACGCTCTTCACTCCAGATTTTGGTGAGCAGAGGATGGAGAATTTTAGCTGATGTTATGGGGCATGCCTTTAGCAGTTCAGCTGTTATTTGATCTATACCGGCGGCCTTGTTGTTTTTCATGCTTTGGATAGCTTTCACTATTTCATCAATTGTAGGCGGCGGTGTTTGTATTCGACTACTACTGCGAGTCACTGCGGCAGTTGTAGTTGGTGATTCTGGTTGCAGGGATGCGGTAGACATGGGATTTAGTATATCACAAAAATACTCTTTCCATCTGTTTAGTTGGTTGTCCGCAGATTTTAAGAGATTTCCGTTTTTGTCTTTGATAGGGCGGCTCTGTTGGAGTTTTCTGCCTGATAATCTGCGGGTGATATCGTAAAGCTACCTGAGATTTTGAGCATTTGCAGCGCTTTCGGCTTCGCTCGCGAGGTCGTTATACATTCTTTTTTTGTCTTGTCTGCACGATCGCCTGACTTCTTTATTGAGAGAGTTAAAGACCTTTTCGGCGACGTTCTTTTGCGCTCTAGTTTTAGCATCGTCTCTCAGTTTTTTCGCGCTTCTTCTTTTTTCGACAAGATCCCACGTTTCCTCGCTCATCCAGTGCTTCTTGTTCGAGGGTCGAAACCCAAGTATTTTTTTACTGGAGTTTAAGAACGCAGCCTTAGCGGCCCTCCATGATGTTTCAATACTTCCACCACAATCGAACGGAACTGTTTTAAGTTCTTCTACGAAAGATCTGCGTACCTCGTCGTTCTTAAGCTTAAGCACGTCGAATTTTTTTGCTACAGATTGTTCGCTGGGACGTTTATTAGCGACAAGTTTTAGTCGAATGACCGCGACGAGAAGATGGTGGTCGGAGCCATTTTCTGCTAATGCAGAAGTGGTCGATTTGGTTTTCAGTGATGTTGTTTGGAGACACCCAAGTAGCTTTATGGCATTTTTTGTGTGGGAATAGCGTACCTCCAACGACAAGACCGGCTGTATTGCAGGCGTCAATGAGAAGCTCTCCATTGTCGTTTCTCGCACCCAAACCATGTCTTCCAATCACGTGCTCTAGGTTAAGGTTTTCTGAGCCTACTTTGGTATTCAAATCGCCCATTACCATTATGATGTCGTTTTTGTGAGCACTGTTTATTGCTGCAGCGAGCTGGCTGTAGAATTCGTCTTTGGTTTCTCTCTCTGCCAACTCTGTGGGCGCGTATGCTTGGAAGATGGTAATATTTCTTGCGGGGGTTCGAAATCTGCACCAAATGAGTCTTTCGCTTACAGGTTTCCATTCCATTACTGCCTTTACTGCAGTTTTACTTAGCAAAAATCCAACTCCATCCCTGTGAATGTCATCTTGCGATCTACCGGAGCATAGAAACTTTTCGCCGTCAGGTAGTACATATTCGCCGCAAGCATTCCATCTGCACTTGCTTAGTCCCAATATTTCAAGTGTAAATTTGTGGAATTCTCTTACGACTTGATGGATTTTGCCTGTATCATTAAGAGTTCGGACATTCCAAGAGCCGATGCGTGTTCGATTTTTCATCGAAAGGATTTCAAAATTTTGACAAACCATATTGGTTCCGATTATTGGAGAATCATTCCTTATTATGCATGCATCTTGCACCTCCAAATCCGATGTGCATGCTGCCGAGTAAGGTGAATTAACCACATTCTGGTGGGTACCACTTGGAAAGATATTTATTTTCCATCGTTTTTCGATACATGCTTCATTAGTATAGTCTTCTCGGCAACGTTCCACGCTGTAAATTATTAGCTTAAGGCTGGATCAGGCAAGCGCTGCAAATAGAGTGGCACTTCATAGCCTCAATTTATAATTAATCGTTAGAAATATCATCCAAATGATAATATAGAAAAATGTTGGAGAGTTGGTAATATAGAAGAAGTGCGTTTTCTAAATAAATCTTTGTGAAATAGAAAATGCGATATTTCATTACACTTTAAACAACGTCACAAGAAACTTACATTCAATATTATTTTTTTTTTTTGGTTGGAAAAAAAAAAATAAAAAAAAACAAATATCCAACTAAAATGGATCATTATTTCAATGGTGTAAAAACTAAAGCTCTCTTGTTAACAGTAGTGGATTCAAGAGTAGAAAATCCCATACAAGAAAAACAAAACTTTCACTTTCTGTTAAAAGAAAAATAAACCAACTTGTTTTCACAGCAAATACGCGCAGTGGAGGAAAAACTAAATAAAAAAAGAAGGAAAATGTGAAAGAAAAATAAATGGATGACATGTATTTGGAAGAAAAAAGAGTGCAGTGTGCAAGAGCCCCTCTACAGCCAACCAACGCCAACAAAAGTCCAATTTAGAGAAAATAAAAGTGGTAAAGAAAATATTTTTCTTTATCTACAGCATTCTGCAACATATTCGTAACGTTTGGTGCAACGTGTAAAAATCCAAGTCGAGCAAAGTGATGATGCAATCAATGGAACAGTGTAAATAAAACATTGTTGGCTACGATTTTCACTATTGTTGTGCTTGGAAAGAAAACTGGATAGGTGCTATGATAGCAATGAAAGAAATAAGAAGTCATGGAGATACTGCAGAGATTCTTTTTAGCTTGCGATTTGTAATTTTGAAGTCTTGTAGAGATGAATTTGATATCAACGGAATTTTCAATTCCAAAAAAAAAAAAAAAAATATATTTGTGACAAAATGGAAAAAGAGCTAAAGTTGTCTTAAGCAACGTAGGTTTGAGCTTAATTTTTCATTAGTTTTGGGTAAAATTACAGAATGTTTTTTAGAGCTCATTTAGATCTCTATACTGTTCAAAAACGAAGGAGTAATTTTACCCAGAACTATTGGAAAATTGAGCTCAAATCTATTGAGCCTATGTCGACCTAGGCTGTTTTTTCTTTATGCCACAGATATATTGCATGAAATAGACATTGAAGTTATAAACAAACTAAAACTTAGTTAGATGCTTGACATTAATGCATTTCTGATAGAAATTAGTACACACGTTTATCATTAAAACTTTTTTTATAAGACAACAATTTAAATTTTTTGAAAAATATGTCAAATACTATTTTGCTTCACTTTGAATTGGCTATCAATATATTTGCGAAGAAATGGCTAGTGAAAAGGAGGTGCGTGAACAAACTATAAAACCTTTTTTATATAATGTCCAGGAAAAATTGAGGATACAAATAAAAGCAAAATTTCCCTAAAAATACCTCCTTTGGAACTCAACTTGCAGGTAAAAGAAACCAAAATTGCATAAGCAACAGCAAAATCTACACCAAGGAATGCTTGCAAAAGTGGCTTCGACCATTTTTAAGAAAACATGAATTATAGTCATATTTTGGGCAGATCTTGTTTTTTGCCACTACAGTAAAGTGGTTCTCGAGTGGTACCAGCAAAATAACATAGTTTTTGTTCCCAGAGAAGAAAACCCGCCAAATTTCCCTGAACTCCGGCCAATCGAAAAATATTGAGCTTTAGTCAAAAGGCAACAAAAAAAGCATTCAAGGATGTTGCAGAATCTTCGAAAACCCAATAATGAATTCACAAAGCTGTTAAGTTCGTGGTAGACCAAAAGTCACCTGGAAAATATAGCTTAAAAACATATCCGGGCATCCCGAAACCAACTCAAAACTTAGAAGGACTCTTAAGAACTCTATCTACATAATTTTTTTTTCGTATTTCGAGTTTTGGATAAGAAAACATGTTTTTTGGTCAGAATTTTAGAAATAAAGACTTTGTTCTTACAAAAACTTTGGCGATTTTTTTACGTTTTTCAATTACGCGGTCGGAAAAACGATTTTTTACTGAAAAGCAAGGCATCTAATGAAAAAAGTGTCTAAGGCAAAAAATGCTTAGAAGTTTTCAAAAAACACGTGTGAATGTTTCCAGAATTTTTTGAGAAATTTTATAGTTTATCACAACTTGGATCAAAAAAAAAAAAAAAAAATTTACAAAAATTCTGAAAAAAATCACACCTATTCTTTGAAGGATTCTATGTATGCATTGTACGTCTTTTGGAATTTTTTCAAAAATGCCTTAGTTTTGAGTTAACCTAGCATTTTACTAACGAACTTGAGCTTAACAGCTGAAAACTCTCAATTTGATAAATTTTCAAAAAACTATCTCGAATAATATCTCAAAAAATTAAAAAAAAAAATTTACACATATATATTTTTTGATCAATTCCAAGCATTTTTTGCCTTATAGACTTTTTTCGTAAGATGCCTTGCTTTTGAGTAAAAAAAATCGATTTTGGGACGTCAACATTTTTGTAAGAACATATTCTTTATTTCTAAAGCACCCTTGTGTAGATATCCATTTTTTAATGACAAAAAAAAAGTTTTGACAAAAAAAATGGTTTTTTTTATCAAAAATGGGACTCCAGTAGAATCAAAAGTGTTCCATTGGTTTTTCTCGGAATGAAAAAATGATGCAGATATCGTTTTTTAGAGTCCTAACTTTTGAGTCGGTTTCAGGATGATTTTGTTTTGCTTCATACAAAATCGAATCGGTGTAATATCCAAGAACATGGACTGTCGTGGAGAGAGAATAGGACTCTTCGCGAAAGAGCGCATTCGATAAAGACGTTTCAGAAATCCTTTTTTGCGATAGCATTAATAATATTTTTCCTTATGAGAAATCCAAATTTCAACCTAATCTGACCAAAAGCTTAAAATCCTACGATTATTTATTTTTTACTTTGGAAACTATTTTTAAAGATTTTCATACACAACCTCTGTATGAAGTTTTACCTTTCAGGAGTAAACAAAATAAATGCGAAACAATCAAAGCCTAAAAATATGCAAAATATTTATGATAACTGCAAAGCAAAAATTATAGCAAAACAAAATTCAGTACACCCTGTGAATGTAGTTGAAAGAAGCAACGAGAACAACTGATTCGATTATATCAACTTCCTGTAACCGAAAACGAAGAGAAAGTGAATTTAGCGTATGGTTGAAAATATGAAACCTCGAAGAGGTAAAGCAGATTATACCTGAAGACTAGAATATAGCAGCCAGTTAGCATAAAAGGCTCTGCTCATTGCTATAAAGTTTAGAAATGGTTTGATTGCAGTACAATATAAGTAGCTAAAGTGTTGACTATTGTGAATGTTTCAAACAATGTGTGGGAAATTATAGACCCGATCAAAAAAAGTATATCAAAAATATATCAAAATGATATCAAAAATTTGTCAGTGACATACAAAATTTTGATAAAAAAAGGATATCACAGTGATATACGGAATGTAACGCTTTTTGTATATCACCATGATATCAAAAATGATATCAAAATGATATCAAAAAAAGATATCAAAATGATATACAATTTTTGTACATTTCTGATACAAAAATGACAGCCAATTTTGGGTCTGATAACTAAAGTGACGCAGATTATGGCCAAATTTTGCAATATTGTGGTTAATCGTCGGCAACTATTTTTTTTTTGTACTCAATTAAATTTTTTCTGCTTTTTCACTAATTTCATGACAAAACTCACTTCTTACTAAAATTGGCTGCTCGTTCGTTTTCCATACTTTTAGTTTTCCCAACCACAGGCCACATGCAGCAACTGAATGGAGTGTCGGTTTTTTTGCACTCAATTATATTTTTATGCTTTTCACTAATTTCATTAGAAAATTAACTTCTTCACTAAAATTGGCTGCGCGTTCGTCTTCTATAATTATCTTTAAATAAAATTCACAAACGGAAACGTAAAATTTGACATATCAGCAGCTGATAAATTTTTGATATCATTTTGATATACATTTCTGATACAAAATTGATATCAGCGACTGATAAATTTTTGATATCATTTTGATATACATTTCTGATACAAAATTGACATGTTTTTCAATGATATCAAAAATATATCAAAATGATATACAAAAAATGGATATCAGCGGCTAAAATATTTTTGATATCATTTTGATATACATTTCTGATACAATGACAAGAACTTGACAAGTTTTTTTGATCGGGGAAGATGATTATAAAGTACTTTTTTGAGGCTTAATAAAAAAAATTGTTTTAAGAAAGACTTTTCAAACAGTTTGGAATTTTTTTATGATTTTGATTGCATGACGTTTCAGAGGTCGCACCCATAAAAAGTGATAACTATAATTCAAAAATTCATAAATTTGTGATTTTCAAAAAATACTTTATTTCGCTTCCGTGCGTAAGTTTACATAAAATTAACATAACTGGCGCCCATTTGATATTCTCCATTGCCGCTATATAATTAACTCATCAAGTTCAAGCTGTTACTGTGCCGATTAGTTATTTAAATCAAAACACAACATAAATAAAAAAAAAAATCATCTTAATTCCTTTACAAAAAATCAAATTAAAAATAAAAACATGACTACGAATTGACCACATTTTTCATTTTATTGGCACTACTCTATTGTTTACAAGCGGTGACTTTAATTAAAAAAACAAAACAACAACAAAAATCATTTATTGTTTTGATTAAAAAAATTAGATCGGATATTTCGCATCAAAAACAGATCAAAAAAGACAATCAGAAGTATATTGAAAATTCATTTATGCACGAAATTCACAACATTTTTGAACAAGTTGGCATGCCTGTTAATTTTACACGCTTACACGCTAGCCCATCAACTAGCTCTATCGCTATTTCTAGCCATTAATTGGGTTAATAGATCGCTTGTTCTTTTATTAACTGGATCCATAAAAACACGCAAAGTTTTATTTCGCATCAACTGCTGTTATTTTTTCTTTAAAAGTTTTTGTTTTTTACTTAAAAAATATTTGCATAAACAGATGATATGTTTGAATAAAATAAATGTTTATTTGCTTGTAGCAACTTACAATTTTTATTCATCTAAAAGTGCTTAAGGCCTATTTCGAAAGTCTGTTGGCCTAGCACCGTCTCAAGCGCTGACTTACATTTAAAATTAAACTAGATGCCTCTAGCCAACTAGATCAAGCTACGCAAATAAAAGTTAAATCGAACTTACTCTGCAAAAACCACTTAAAAGGTTTTGCCCTTAGTCCTTGAGTGAAAACTGTTCGACGTTAGTTGTTGCGGTAGACCAAAATTCACCTCAGAAAGGTCGCTAGAAAAAGAATCCAAGAATTGAGAAAATCATGCGGAATGATCCAAGTCTTTGCAGATGGTCACATTCAATGGAAACAAATCCTTTTGGGACTTTGCAGTGAAAATTTCTAGAAAAAACACGCAAGACTTCAAACTAACACTGGGAACAGACTTTGAAAAACACCAGGTGAGGACGAAAAATCCTCAAAGCCCAGTCCAAAAAAAAAAAAAAAAAAACCCTAAAGTGCTTTTCTGTTGAAATGATAATGAGTTTTACACAAATCCTAGAAATGATTAATTTCTATAGACGCATTACATACGTAACCGGATAGCATTTGGCTTTTGCATCTCCGATTTATTTTAACTTTTTTAGAACTAGTTGAGACTAGCATCCACGATTTTTAAAATTTTTTTTTTATCAAGCCGTTTCAAAGATATAAATTTTTAGAAAACTGAAAAATCTGTAAAAACGACATTAATTAGTTTTTTGAAATGCTCATAGCTCCGCCAATAGTTGGTCAAATCATGTGATTGTTTTTTCAAAAGTTTTATTTTTTTTAAGAAAATTTTTTTTAAATGATTTTTCTCTCCAATAGTTTTCTCTAAAATATTAGCCTTTTTTTACATTTTTTAAAGGGGGCTCCCATTCAAAATTTTTATAAAAATATAAAAAACATTCCTTATTGCCGGGAGAGTGAAAAAATGTTCAACGACCCCTATTAGTTTCTCCTCTTTCAAACTTACTACCCCATTTTTTCCACGCCTTAAAAGGTCTCCCATACAAAATATTGATAAAAACATCAAAAAAATTCCTCATGGCCAGGAGGCGAAAAAAATGTTCACCGACCCCCATTAATTTTTCTACCGCAACATTTTTCTTGTACATACTATTCTCCTTTTCCCACCCCTTAAGGGGACTCCATACAAAATTAAAATAGAAATAATCACTTTTGTCTGGGAGATCCCTTAAGGGGTATTAAAAAGGGCTAGTATGTTCCTCCACCCCTTAAGGGGCCTCCATACAAAATTAGAATAGAAATAATCACTTTTGTCTGGGAGAAAAAAAATTAATGGGGGTCTGCCAACATGTTTTTATTCTCCCGAGCAATGAGGATTTTTTTTTGATAATTTTATGAAAATTTTGTAGGGGCGCCCTATAAAGCCCCCATATACTATATTATTTTATTATTTAATTTCAAGAATAAGGTGAAGAACCTCCTTTGGTTGCATATATGGGCATATCCGAAAATTATCTTTCCTTATTTGACCCAAACCAAATGTGGTGGTATATATTCCTAGATGTTTAAAATGAAATTCTCACAGGAGAACAAGAAAATTTCGACTTAAAGGGCGGTAATTTTACCTGAAAGATTTGGGAAAATCGAGATTCCCGATGATACATGGGAGAGCACATATTTTAGAAGTAGTAGATATGTTACGGGACACCTTTCCGAATATTCTCAAGTAAAACTCAGAAAAATCGTATATGACACACTATGAGAGAAAGGGTTAAAAAGTCTAAATTGCTTGGTCACATAACAGGTCCTAAAATTCTAAAAAAATTCAAGCCAATTCCTTAATGAAAAATAAATCGACTTAGTTCATTATTTTTTTTTTTTAATTTAAGCTTCCCATGCCAAGTAAAAAACTAAAAGCGCTATATTTTCAGGTAGAACGTTCCCCTGACAACCCCTCACGTCGAAATTTTTTTGTTCACCTATTGAGAATATCATTTTACATATCATGGAATATATTCCACCACGTTAGGTTATATAATATGAAAAAAAAAAATTTTTTTTTCTGAAAACCGGGGTCAAATAAGGGAAGACTATTTTCGGATATGCATACATACCCCTGAACAATGATATTATACTATCATAAAAAACTTTAACTTTAAGATGTTGTGGAGCACTTTAAGTTTTGCAAGGCCAAATGTAACACTCTTCCTCCTTTTTTTATGCTTTGCTTCAAAGCCCAATTTAAAACTTATGTTAATTTATTAGTTTAGTTTTTATAAGAAACTCGTGTGTTTTTTTTTATGTTTTTGATTTTATTTTCGTAAGAAAAGACAATTTTTTGTACCAAAAATATATATATTTTGGTTTTCTCATTAACATAATTCAGCAATTTATTTTACAGCTGCTGTTTTATCGTTTTTATATTGTCTAGTTTTTATGAATGCGTATTTTTTTTGTTATCTCATTGTAGGTTTGGTTCGGTTCGGTTCGGTCTTCAAGAAATTAACACTTCTTTTTTCTTTATTTTGATCTTTTGAAAAATGTGTCCAATTTAATTTGTCTAACAATGGGATTAAATGATTGTTTTTTATATAAAAGAAAAAAATTATACATATATTCTTCGTTGATTTTTATACAACTCGGTTTCATTAACTTTTGTTTTGAGTTACAGACTCATATTTATGTCAATATTAATTTCATTATGTTTTTTGTTATTGAATTTTTCACACCATCAATCAATAAAATTTTCGATACGGTGCGTATTGAAAGGCCAATAAAGTAGATTTTAGCTCAAATTGAAGGTCAAAAAATTTGCATATAAAATATATATTACATTAAATTAATAAAGCAAATTTTTGTATTGAACGTTTTAAAAATAAAGTAAAAAAAGTATTTTCATTCAGTAAAAATTGTAGTGCTGCACAAAACGAACAAAAGAAAATAAAATTGGATTGAACAGGAAAAAAAGTATTATCAAGAGCTTAATAAGTACTAAAAAATTGACTAAAGTGCTGAAAATAAACAATAGAAAAATATCATCCAATATAATGGTAGGTAGGTCTCCGAAAAATGTACCAAAACATGCCTTTTTTGGTTCTCACCTATTTTTTTATTTTTTTATTACTTAAATTTAAAGAAAATGCATATTTATTACATTCCTCAAGTTTTAAGAATTTTTCGTCTTTGGTAACTTCTCGTGAAAAAAAAAACCCTTAAAGCAGGATATAATGGGTTAATATGTCCTTAGAAAATGATTTTCGTTATTTTCATGTACAGTGGATTAAAAAACTTCAAAACTCGATTAAAATAAAATCTGAACTGCTGGAGAAAAACGACGAGAAGCGGGTATTTTTTTTTTACGTCTACTTCAAGAATTTTTTGGATTTTCTCATGTGTTTTACAAAAAGTTTGAAATTGTCGGACAGTATAATTACACACTAAAAAATTATAGTTTAAATCGTGAAAACTAATCGACGCTTAAATCGTTAAAAATTCATCGAATCGAAATTAGGTTTAACCAAAACTTTAAAAAAAAAAAACAATTTCAGAAAAGTTTATCTGAGCGGCTCTGAAACCAAAGATTCCAAATTAGTCAACAACAAAAAACAAAAGAATTAAATAAAATTTTCGAAAATAAACTGTAGCCCTAAAAATTTATGTTCAATTTTTAAAAAATTTATTTAAGTGTTTTAAGACAAAATTTTAATTTATATTTTTTAAATAAATAGTTTTAGCAAAGCTAAAAAAAAGCCAGGTGGAGGGTAACTTAACGAGGAATGATGAAATGTTGCAAAAACTACGAAGAATGATTAAACGGAGAATGACGAAATGTTGCAAATACAGTAATATAATAATGCAAATAGCAATTTTTAAAAGTTTAAACTGTTGGATAGCCCTACAGGGATGTAATAAATAAAAATTGTTTATTGATTTGATATATGTATGAAGATAAAATATTGTGTTTAGTATTATAAAAAAAAAAACTTACGTAGAGAATGATGCACACTTGCGTTCTTTTCAAAATTTGTAAACTTTTTTTTAAAAATAAACAAAATAAACTAACCTCACTATCGAAAACCAGAACTGACTGAGCTTAAAATGCACTGAATCTCCTCTTTCTTTTCACTTTCAGTTCTATTTTACTCAATATTTAAAAAATTTATAGTAGGATAGTAGGATAATAAGATAAAAAACTGAGCGGAGATAGTCTAAAATAAGGGATGAGCGTATGTCCGTTCTTAATAAGAAATTTTTTTTCGAAGAGTTAACGCAGAAAAACTGTAATTGAGATATATACACAAACAAAGTCGTATAAGTTTTTTTTACAAAATAACGTAACATGCGAAACCGGTAAATTGAGTGCACTAAGAAGTGGTTACGGACAGGAAGGAGAATGAGTTTTTAACACTTTATGTTATAATTTCACAGTAAAATATTAAAAATTAATTTTTTTTGAGCAATTTTTGGGCGTAAATTGTTCTTTTTATAAAACTGTACACATTTTGTAAAAAAAACACATCTCCCATTGTAGTAATTTTTTCATCTTTCTAAAACAATGCATATTTTTTCGGGTAACAAAATGCCTAAACAAAATATGTAATTAATAATCTTCATATGATGTTAGTGCTTCCTTTTTTAGCGTATTTATAAAAAAACAAAAAAAATAAAACATAATATTGAAAACAACATGAACAATACACTCAAATAGAGCTTTTAAAATCTTGAGCAAAGTATTGAAAAGAAAAACTAGTAAGGGTGTTACTTTTGGCCTGGCCAAACATTAAATACCCTACACTGCAGTATTTTGAAAATTTTGCTTATATGGGAGATGCCACGCCCTCTTGTCCGAGTACACCCAGTTTTTGTTCAGAGCTTGCATTTATAGTTTTTAGTGTCAGAGTGAAATTAAGTTGGATTATCTCAAAAAACTCTTTCAGTATAGCATTTTGAATCTTTTGCTTATATGGGAGGTGCCACGCCCCCTTGTCTGATTTCACCCAATTTTTGCTGAGAGCTTTCATTTATAATTCTTAGTGTCTGAGTCAAATTTGGTTCGAATATCTCAAAAAACGCTTTCAGTATAGCGTTTTGAAGCTTTTGCTTATATGGGAGGTGCCACGCCCTCTTGTCCGAATTCGCTCAAATTTTTATCAGAGCTTGCGCTTACAATTCGTAGTACTTATATGTATTGTGGTTGCATTGTCGTGAAAAATACTCCTAAAATTGCATTTTGAATATAATTTTTGTATGGACGGTAGGCGTGTCCGTTGACCAATTTTGCTCATTTTCAATCCCCCGAGCTAACTTTGACGACGGAGGCAGTGTACCAAATTTCATTGAATTATCTTGCTCAGTTTTCCCAAAAAGTGTATTTCAACACACAGCCAGCCACCCAGCCAGCCAGCCAGCCAGCCAGCCACCCAGCCAGCCAGCCAGCCAGACAGACGGACATGGCTATATCGACTCAGGAGGTGACGCTGATCAAGAATATACTTTTCTATATCTGCCACGCCTCCTTCTCTGCGTTACAAACGGAAGGACAAAGTGAATATACCCTGGGTGTAGGGTATAAAAAGTGGCAGAAATAAGTGCAGAAAACAATTCAAATATAAAGAATACCTGCATTTGAAACAAATACGCCGGAATTGAAAAATAGAAAAGTTTTTCTTTTTGTTAGGCTTTAAGTTTTTGTTTGACAGAACCATTGCTGCTACAATTATCCAACATTTTATTCAGATTATACAATATGTGTACTTTTCCTTCCTTTCGTGATAGGTAAAAGTATATGGGCATTTCGATGGTGTCGAAAGTGACCGTCGAACATATAGGCTTAACTGATAGCTCTTAATTAGCCCTATGATTGGTGATAAGATAGATTTTGTGAAATTTTTCGTTTTCCAGACAAAAAAAGAAATGGTTTTCGGCGCCAACAATTGAAATGCCGATTTCAAGGAAATCTAAGGCAATATTTCAATGTGACTAATTTCAGAATGTTGCGCATTGATGTCTCTTAAAAATTGTTTTGATTTTACCCCAAAATGATTTGTACTTTTTTTGTTATTTTTAATTTTAATTCGGGGCATGTCGAATGGGACATTTTTTTTTCACTATTCAAATTTTAAATTTAAAATCTTACAAATTAGCAGGATTTCCCTCTCATTCATGTGGATTAAGTATTTTTAGAGATATGATGAAGTGATTTTTTGGGGGGCGTGATAGCGCCATTATTTTCAGTACATATTATTTGCTTGGGTGCTCTTTACATATCGCTCATTAACCACAAGAACGAAATTATTATTCGTTATATCGTTCTTCATATTGTGTAAAAAAAGAAATCACCATATCTCGATAATCGTTCTTCAGATTTAAAACTTCGGAATAGATATTTTTTTTCATTTGATAATAATTTTCTTCAAATCCATCCATAGTATTCCAACTTTATACCGGATTTTTTTAAAATTTCATATGTCCGGAACTTAATATAGCTATATCTCCAAAACTAGGACCTAGAGTAAAAAATCCTAAATGCTTTTCAAAAATTTTCGAGCAAGTGTCGCTAAAGTAAAATTGTTCCAATATTAATTATGTAGTATGTGTACAAATAAAATTCTCAAAAGTCCATGCTAAGATTATTTTTTGATAAAATTAAAACAAAATCCAAACCAACTTTTACGTATATTTTTGCTCTGGACATGGTGTAGATTACTAAATGTTTGGTATGTTGCCTTAAATGACTCTTATTAGATATTTTTTCTAACTTTTTTGCTTAATTATGTCAGTTTTTCTTATTGACTTTGGATTCATGATACATGATTCTATTTACAATAATACTACCTATGCAACATGCTGCCAATTGGATGTTTAATGTTTTTGTATATGCGGCGTAATCTTTATTTTCTTGTTTCTAAGTATCATTCAAACTCACATGAATAAGTTTCCATTCACATCGAAAAAGGCCTTCATCCAAAATGCATTACAACAATAAGACCATCATTTTTATTTTTTTTTTTAATATAAAAAGTAAAAAACAATAGATTTTCCGTATACTCTAAATGGCAACAACTTAATGCAACATGTTGCACATTACGCGCGTGTGCTCTACAAAAACATCAACGACAAGCAGCAATAACAGCAAGTGAACCGGAAAAGCGCTTTATTCAAATCCAGCAGAAAATATGGGCAATTCCATGTGTAATTTAATATTTAGGTCATAAGACAAATGATAAACAAAATTATCGGGCATGTTCCATAATAAGTGATTTTTCTATTAAGTACTTTCATTTCGAAAGCTTTTTGCTGAAAACGCTGAATTAGAAATATTAAAATCTTCTTGGTTTTCGCTGAAGTTTTGAGCATGGTAAAAATAATATAAATGATAACTAAAAAAATATTAAGGTTTGACTATATTGCTTGACGAAATTGCCCATAACATGTACATTCTTAAAAAAGGTGTTCATGTTCTGACAAATTTCAGAAAGATAGTGAAATTAGCTGGAAGTAAAGTATTCTTGTATTTTTGGTTCCGTCAGTCAAGAGGTGACCCTTGGGTGAAAACATTTTTTTCCGCTAAAATGTTTTAAAAAGTCATAAATCGTTTAGAAAACATGAAAAAACGAAAAAAAAAAAAATTGGTTCCGACATTCAAAGAGCGAAAAAAATTTGTTTCCACTTAATTGTCGTAAAAAGTCATGAAACGCATAGAAAAAAGCGAAAAGAAGTTTTTTAAAAATTTTTGATTCCGACATCAATTATGACATTACTTTTGCCCCGAAATGGACTTGCACCACTATTCAAATGAACAAAACATACATAGATCTAAAATATTGTGGCACGCACTTGAATAAAAATTAGCTAGTTCCTACAAAATTAAGTCATTGAAAAAATTGTAGTTTCTTAACAAACTATATTATAAATAAAAATTAGGAAAGCCTGCTATGAGTAATACTTAATTAGCTTAGTTCATTACAATCGGTTTCTGTTGAAGTTTGACCCATCGGTATCTCGTTGTGTTCCACATTGCAAACTTTTTTCCTTAGCTTTCTTGATGGATGCGGCATAGCATAACGCAATTTATCCCAAAACCATGGATTACCCCATTCCAAGTAAGTGGTCGTTGTTAAATAGGCCTTCAGATCCCCGTCTAGTAAGTTTATGTCCCCAATATCTCCATAAAGAATTACTATGAGACGTGCGCGTCCTTCGTTTAATCCAGATTGATGTGCCAGACGAAATTCCAGTTGTGCCCACACTGAATTGATAAAGTTCTTTGATAACACTATAATGGTCCTTCTTGAAGTATCAATGGCACGCACAATTTGATCGGGAATGCATTCGCCCACAACAAAATCACGTACATGAATACATAACTTGAAGGGGATGGGACCTTCTTCAAGTTCCGGCACCAAATGTTCTGCAATAAAATGTTCATCTTTGTGTGAAAAAGATATGAAAGCATCATATATCTTATCCTTATCCAATTCTGCTTCATTGACACAGCACGAAAATAATCGATATTTGTACATTAAGACTGTAATCTCAGTCTGGTATTTGATATACAACACAGCAATAAGAATAATTGTAAAACAGATAGATGAAATGATTCCCAAAAAAGTGCTGATCTTAAAATGCACATCTGGAATTTTGCAGACATCGTTATTGCTAAAAAACTCAATCATATTGTAATTTGTGGGACTAGTACAATTTACGTTTTCAATATCAGAAATCGTTGTGTTACTTCTGTTGCTATTTATAACGAACTCCATCAATGGCTGGTTTTTACACTCACAATTCCAGGGGTTTCCGGATAGAGCAATATTTATAGGTGAAGTACTTTGATTAAAAAAATCTAAAATTTCATTACTAAGTTCCTTGAATTTATTGCGCGACAAATCAAGGTATGTCAGATTTTGAGGCAGGTTATTAACATCAACTTGGAAGAGATTATTTCCTTTGACAAAAATTTTCGTAACATCTGCATAACCAATTGTGGAAGCTATGGGAAGTTTAAATATATCATTATTTTCAATATGCAATTCAATGCTTTTGAGTCCTAGTTGTTGTACACTTGGAAGTACGGGGACTTTAGTCATCTTAGTGCAGGCACAATTAATAACAAGCACCAAGTCATAGGAACGTCTCCAGCATATGCAGTCATGTGGGCAACTTTCAAAGTTCTTAACATCCAAGAAACATATGAGCGCTTTTGGTTCAATATCACGTACCTTCGAACCGTTCATGTTCTCAGGCTTATCGCAGTTCAGTTCATCGATTATGAAATTCAATCCAACATTCGGCATCTCGTCACGTACATGTTGTATAAATGGCAGCAGATTGCAATCACAATCAAAAGGATTGTTATTGAGCTGCACTCTGATGAACCGATTAAGAGAATCTTTCAAAAGTGTTTTGTTCTGGAAGCTTATTAAGCGTATCTTATTGTTGTTCAATATTATGCTTAGATAGTTCTTTCCGCCGAAAAGTAAGTCGCTGTAGCTCAGGGAAGTGATTTTATTATAACTAAGGTCGAGTACGTGCAACTCTTTCATTTTGTACCTCCAGTCGCTGAAAATACTGGACAACATATTATTGCGCAGGTTTAAAGTTTGAAGTTTCCCGAGATATCTGAATGGGGATTGTAGTTCATCAATGAGGTGGTTACTTTCTTCTTCGTTGTTGTTGGAAATGCTTAAATTAATGTAATTGTTTTCCATATAAAGGAATTTTAAACTTCTGGTATTAATGAACGCATCGGGACTGATTGTCATGAGATGATTATTGTCCATGTGCAGTTTCTCAAGGTAGAAAAGTGAAGAAAAAATTTTATTCGTTATTTTGCTCAATCGATTGTGTGATAAATATAACTCGCGTATAGAAAGTGTATGAAGGAACAGTTCATCCGGCAAAGAGAGCAGTCGATTGTGACTCAAATCTAGGTGATGCATAATATCTTGTTGGGCAAATAAAGTTGGATCCACCGTAACAAGTTCATTTCTAGCCAATGAAATTTCATAGAATCTGGTTGTGTTGGTAAATAAATTAGCAGGAATATTACTCAAACCACAGCTTATGCCTATAGCTTGCGTAAACGGCTCGTAAATATTATCAAATACGGTGTCAGAACTAATGTGAACCAAACGTAAATTACCTATTTCTGCAAACAATGCCGGTGGCAGCGATTTCAGTGGCACACGATTACCAATTATTATCACTTCCCTAAGGCTTTTATTCCAATCAAAAAGCCCCGATGGAAGTTCAAAGAATTCATTGTAACTGATGTCAATTTTGTCTATGTCTCTAAGCATAGAAAATGCTTCAGAATGAACACTTCCAATTTCATTATGGCTGAGGTCAAGAGTCCTTAAAGACCGTGTATTATGAAATAAATTTTTGTTGATGTAACGCAGTTGACTATAATTGATTGCAAGAAATTTTAACTTGCGTTGATTCAAAAAAATATCATCTGGTATATGTTCCAAATTTTTGATGCTCAAAGCGAGTCTCTCAAGATTTTCCAACTTAAAAAAAATACTTGATGTGGGTTTGATATTTACGGAACTCAAAGATAACAATGTTAGTCTTGGCAAATCCATAAACACATCTTCTTCCACATGTGTTGAATCAGTTCCAGAAAGTTCAAGTACATCCAAATGAGAAAGATCGTATAGAAGACTACGAGTAATATTGCCTTTACAATTTAGTTTAAGGTAATTTAAGTTTGTTATACCCAGATAATCGAATAAACGTGATATGGTTTCATTAGAAAGTGGGTAGTGTGATATGCTTAAGAGATTTACGCTGCCAATATGCATCGTAGGCAGAAGTTTGTATGGATCGTCGGTGTGATTGTATTCGATTCTTATTATCTGAAGAAAACTAGATATTTCCACTTTTATTTGTGGATCAGATACATTAGCAGGGCAGAGAATTAAATACTTAGGTGTGGGCAAACAATCACATGTAACCATGTTTTTACAGTCCTTATCCGTAAATGTTGCAGTGGTTGTTGTTGCAAATAAAAATAGTAGGGTTGTTTGCAGGAATCTCCAGCATACTTTAGTAGTATGTATTGATAACCACATTGCACTCTGTATGTTTCGATGATCCGTGACGGCAATTAGTTGTGGTATTGTCAAAAACTACTGAAATTCAAAATAATGATTTAAATCACCAAGCAAATTCAAATAAGCATATTTACCTATTTCACTAAAATGTTATATATATGTTTTTTTTTAGAACTTTGAATATTTTGTGAAAATATCTCCGCTTGATCTGACTTTTACAAAAGCAAACTTTCTAATGAATGTACATTTTGGTAGTACTCAATTTAAGAACTCAATTTCACTGAAACTTGTTGGTGTATTTACCATTTATACATTTCTTAAGCTGATAAGGTTTTATGTTGTCTAAAGCAGAGGTCATTTCATCGTTAAGCGCAAAGAAGATTTGTGTTTATTTTTGAAAACCATAACGTGCCAGAAAATTGTTTTATTTTTCATTTAACTACTAAAGATCAATTTATACAGCTGTCTCAAATGCAGGGTTATCTAACTTCTGTGGTTTAATAGTTTTGTTTTTCTGGAATTATAACTTTTTAGGAATAAAAAAGACATCAGATGTACACTGTACAACAGTATAATAATATCAGAAACTATACTTTTTTTATAAAAAAAATCATAATCAGTTTTTTTCCGCATTTATTTTTAATGCTATTTATTGCTAAGTTTCAAATTTCCAAGGTTGTGAACTTTCTTTTGTTCTTGGTATTCATGTGATCTTCAGAGAGCACTTAGAAAATATAACAAGACAGTGCGAAAGTGGAATACATCATAGCAGTGTCTTTTGAGCAAGATATTTGCATTATTAGAATTTAAGCTCTACCCAACGGGAAACGGAAGCGCTTTGAAACGACTTCAGCTGCGCCTTTAGTGAAGCAAGAAGCCGCTTCCAGTGGTGTTCTCACTGCTTAACTTTTTTAACACAGCATGTCCTAGCGGAGATGCACATCTTCAGAAGCACATGAAATACGCTTTAAATATGCTTCCGTAGAAGTTTTTCAAAGTTTTAAGTTCCATTTCACAAAAATTATTTTTTTTCTGTAACTTTTGGTAGATTTATTAAGCAATAAAAAAATAGGATTTGTAAAATTTTGTATGCTACCAGAGATGTACTTCTATTGCACTATTTTTGGAGGCAGCTTCATTTCTTCCCGTTGGGTATATACTTCTGAGTAAATTTATGCAAAAACTGGTTCAAAAGATAAAATTGCTCGGAATTTCGTTCCCCGTGCAGAAAAAAAAGGTTTCGTTATGGTGCAAGTAAGCACCATGTAAATTTTGGTCCATTTCAAAGAAAACTTTATAGAACATTTTGAATAGTGATGAGCAAAACTAGCTTTGGTCTTGATTCTTGTTTTTGGTCTTGGTAATTTTGCGAGACCAAGACCAAGACGCTGATATTTTTGCAAGACCAAGACCATTGCAGTCTTGGTATTGGTCTTGCTCACGATAAACGTCAAGACCAAGACTGCTTTTCAGTCTTGGTAATTTATAGTTAGAAGTTGTTTCACTTTCGTTTTGGAGATCAAATCATCTCTCAATTTGTATTTTGGCATCTTAAAAACCCAACTGCTTTGGAAAGATATGGTTTTGAAATTTTGAATACCTGGTCTTGGTCTTGGTTTGCTCATAATTTTTTTTAAAAACTAAAAAAAATGCGTTTATTTATTTGTTGCACTGTGTAACTGTAGCTAAAAACAAAAGGCATTATGTTTTCGTATGCTAAAAGGTCTATCTACTAAACCAGTGTTTTTCAAACTGTGGATCGCTACCCCCAAGAAGCGTGATCAATCAGAATTTTTACTTTTATGTGTTGAGCTTAGTGATGTTTGTTAGATATGCTTACAAATGAAAACGAGCTCTTTATATATTAGGTTTGGATAATCTCCCATTCCTAAAGAAATTATCTGCTTTTACTTAGGATTTGTACAAATAACAAAAGAATTTTCATGAATTTTTATTCGATTTTGCTCAAAATAGGCTTAAAATGTTTTCAATTTAATGTGCAATTAAAGAAAATTGCAAAAAAATATATTTAAAAAAATATATGCGAAAAACTAAGTGTTTCATTTGAAGTTGATATGAAAAATTTTAAAAATATTTAAAAAATCGAAGTTTTACTTGCTATAACTTATTTAATTTTGATCGAAACATAATTATTGGATTACTCGTTAGAAGCGCCTTTATTTATTCTTTGTAAACGTGGTAAAATAAAGTCGATCGGACTTAGCGTTATACAAATATATTGATGTATATGAAGCTATAACCTCGAAAATAGAAATGTCCAAATAACTCGGGAACGGTCCAAAGGAATAAAAAATAAATGGTTTTTTCGTGTTCAGCGACTCTAAGTTAGTTTAGAAAAAATAGTTTTCAAAATGTTATTTCTATTTTGAATTTAGTGTTGCATTAACTTTTAATAGTTATTGCTTAAATAAAGAATAAACGAAATGCACAAAAAAATTTTTAGTAAACTTTTATTTTTATAGTATAAACAAGGGCGTATGAAAGGGGGGCAGGGGGGCAGCTGCCCCCCCTAGCACAAGCTTTAGGGTTACAAATATATCATATTCATTCATTTTTACAGTAGTTTTTACAATTTTTCATATTAAAGCCAAATAAAACACGCTTTTTTGGACAATGGTTTATACAAATTCACTTTTTTTTATCTCTACTATACTATTTATTTATTTAATTGCAAGCAATTTGAAAGTAAAATCGGATAATATTTTAAAAAGTTATTGAGGTTTCACTGAAGTAGGACTATTCGTTTTTTTATCGTAAAAATAAACAGGTGCAAAACAATGTTTTTTGCTCATAACTTTTTTTTTTCTCAAAAGGGATACCCAAAGCTGCTTAGGACTAAAGACTATGTTTTTGCAAAAAATGCTGCGTTAAAAAGTTCAAAATTTGTTGTGTAGGTAGTATAGATAATATCCGGTTCCAAAAGTCGATTTTTTTATGTTTTTCAATTACGTGGTCGGAAAAGCATTCGTTTACTCAAAAGGAAGGCTCTTACGAATGAAATGTATAAGGCTTAAAATGCTTAAAATCGTACAAAATATCAAAGTATTTTATAATTTTTTTCAGACCTTTTTTAACTTTTCAAAAATTGGTCAAAGAAAAAGAAAAATTTCCAAAAACTCTAAAAAAATGCACACGTGTACTTTGTACGATTCTAAGCATTTTAAACATTATATGTACAATTTTTTTGCTTCATAAAAATCGACCCAGTGCCTGTTTATTTTTCCGATAAAAAATCAAAATGTGAAACCTTAATAACTTTTTTAAATATGATCTGATTTTAGTAAATTTGAGCTTAAAATATTTAAAATTAAATACACTTATAAATAAAAATATAAAAAATATTGCAAAATTGTAAAAAATTATTATGAAAATTAACTTTTCGCTCAGTTTTAACTTTTAACTTTAACTTTAACTCAGCCAATTTGAATAGGATAAGCGTAAGAATTTTTCTTTAAAATAGTGTATAAAAAAATTCGATCAAAATTGGGTTTCTCGAAATTTTTTTTTATAAAATTAGAGTAATAACCTTAAAAATCGAAAGTGTCGATAACATCTAGAACGGCTCCTCGGAAAAAAAAATTGATGCGTTTTTTGGAGTCAGCGACCTCAAATTAGTTTAGAAATGTGATATGTATATAAAAAATAGCATACCTATGCAAATTTTTGTTTGGAAAGTTATCTAAGCACCTTCATAAGTTATTAAGAACTTTTATTAAATATTTTAGTGCACAAAAATATAAAAATATATAGAGCTCTTACATTGAAATTTCTCAAAAAAAAAAAGAAAAAAAAGGTTCGCAAAATTTGAGTTTGGACCCCCCCCCCCTTGAGGAAATCCTGCGTACGCCCTTGAGTATAAAAAACAAAATCCCACCTAAACTATATAAATTCATTCACTCCAATAATAATCCTAGCTTAGCGTAAAATACATTGAAAATTACTAATTTTATCTCTGTAACGGGTACTTCTAGAGAAAAATTCTAGTAAATTTCTCGTAATTGTAGTTGTTTCCAACACCGACTATGGTGTTTTGTCCAAAAAGGCAAAACGAAGAGACATATTGCGTATGACTTTTCATTTTTCAATTATGTTCATTTTCAAATCGCGATATCCCATGAACGGTAAGTCGGCCGGAAAAAGTGCTCGTAAAGACATTCATAGAGAATTGCATGTTCTGCAAAATCCAAGAGAAACAATTTTTCTACGGCATTTCGTTTCGGTATATTTTGCAAGAACAGTTTTTTTCTAAATTTTACGGTTGTCAAAAGATATCTTCTAAGCTCTAAGAGTTACAAAAAAAAGCAATATGTTGTTTGTAGAACAAGCAATTCCCTATAAGCTGGTATTTTTATTTTTTAAATTTAATTCCATTTTTAAATTTTTAAATTTTTAAAAAAATAACTCATTTTCAAAAACCTCAAAAAACTTTCTGGGTAAAACTACCAAATGACCGCACTGCAAAAAAGATCACAACTTTTTAATAGGTAAACTTTTTTGTTTATATTATAAGCTTAACATTCTAATTTAAATAATAAAATTTCATGCGATCTTGTAGAAATCCTACGTATACGTGTTTTTAACGCAATTCCGCACCATTAGGTAAACTTTTCGTAAAAGCAGAGCCCAATTTAATTCATTTTTAGCTAAATGTCAGTTAATTCAACTTGAATTTCTTGAACAATTCTAAGCATTTTTTTGACACATATTTTTTTCATAAGATGACTTCCTTTTGAGTAAAAATCATTTTTCCAACCGCTCAATGAGAAACTTTTGTCGCGTTCATATTCAATAAGTTTGAAAAACACTTTAATCTAACGCAACATAGTTTTGGCAATATTTTGAAATTTGATATGGAATTATAAAATTTGTCAAAATTCTAATTTGAAATTTTTACATTCAGTTTTCTACACTGAAAAAAAAATATTTTTAAAATTTTAATCCATTATTCACAAAAAAAAGGTAAAGTTAAATGAATTGTTAAGTAAATGGAATAAGTCCATTCAAGTTGAATTGACTGACATTTAGCTAAAAATGAAATAAATTGTAATTGTAATTGTAATTTATTAAACTTTAAAATCATTATTTTTTGATAAGAGAAATTACATTATTTGAGATTTAACTTAGAGGTATTACATCAAATGAAATCTTTAATTAAAATGTATAAAAATCCATTAAGAGTTAATTAATTAAGGAAAAATTAAGTATTGAAAAAACCTTATATTATCGTAAAAAAAAAAAAAAAAATTTATAAGAAATGAAATAAACGCATTGAATAACTTTTTTCAAAGTTATTAGTCCGGTTATTCAAGTAAATTTCTTATATAATCAATGTTAGAAAATCTGCATCTATCACTGAATTTCAGCGTCAAGTCCCTCATTGTTGAGTTGATTGGTTTATGTTCAAAATTTTCATGCAGCTCAATAGTTGGATATCTACTGGAGAGTTTGTGAATAATTTTCAAGTTTTTGTTTTGAATTATCTGAAGTTTTTTTAAATGAGTTTTAGCTATTTTTGAAAACCAATTTGGCAGCCGTAAGTCATTATAGGTCTGATGCACATATTATAGAGAAGAACTTTATTTTTGACATTAAGTGAAGAGTTTCGGTTTAACATAGGAAATATTGCTCTGCCACATCTTACAGCTTTGGTGGTAATATTTTGAATATGTGATCTAAAATTCAGCTTTTTATCCAACGTAATTCCCAAATACTTTATGTCGTCGTTAATTGGTATGTTTTCACCTTGAAACTCAAGTTGAATACTCGGAACTCGCTTAGGAGACTTGTTAAAAGGAAAAATAATTGCCTGAGTCTTAGCGCAATTGATCTTAATTTTCCATTTATCATAAAATTTCTTTGTCGTTCTTAAGGCTTCTTTAATTTTTTTGATTATTGAGTTTGAAACTTTTCCACTACGGATCAGTGCACTGTCATCAGCGTAAAATGCAGCATCTTAATTTTTTTTAATAACAAAGTCTATTATAAAAATAGAGTATAATAAATGCGATAGAACTGAACCTTGAGGGACACCAGCAGGAATTTTTCTCAACGACGATTGGCTTTTTCCTATACATACCACGAACGTTCTATTGAATAAAAAACTTTTAATAATTTTCTGGAGGTAGATGGGATATTGAAAATTGTGTAATTTAAAAACAAGGCCGTCATGCCAAACTGAATCAAAGGCTTTTTCAATGTCCAAAAGAACTATTCCTGTACTCCTGCGGTTGGTTTTGCTACGTTCGATCATATTGGTAACTCTTTTAATTTGAAGAACTGTAGAGTGATCTTTTCGAAATCCAAATTGTTCTTTCCTTATGATGTTATTCTCTTCCGTGAAAATTAGCATTCTTTTGAGTATAATTTTTTCAAAGATTTTAGCCAATGTACTTAACATACTAATTGGACGATAGTTATTAGGAATCTTATTATCCTTTCCACTCTTCGGTACCGGTATAACTTTTGCCCGTTTAAATAATTCAGGAAAATAGCCATTTCGTAAACAATAATTAAATATGTTAGTTAACTTCGAAAATGGAATCAGGCATATTTTTCAGAACAATGCTTTTTATGTTATCAAGTCCAGGAGTGGGCTCTGCTTTTACGAAAAGTTTACCTGATGGTGTGGAATTGATGGTATTACGTGTATCTTCAAAAAATGGCATCGGTTAAATAAGGGCTTATACTGTTCGACACAAAAAAAAAACACATTAGATAAGCCTAAAAATTCTTAAATAGTTTCAGCGATATTACATTTGTAAGGGCTTGGCACCGATCATTTTTCCCTTGGACATTATTTGCCCCGATACTTTTCATGTCCGTTGGATATTTTCAAAGATATGATAAATTAATTTTTTTGGAAACACAAAAAACGATAAAAAAAATTTTAGGTTCCAATATCCAAGAGGGGGACCCCTGTTTGAAAAATTTTCTGTCCACTAAAATGTCGTAAAAAGTCATAGAACGCGTAGAAAAAAGAGATAAAGAAGTTTTTTAAAAATTTTTGGTTGCGACATCCGTCAAGACATTACTTTTGCCCCGAAATGGACTTGCACCACTATTCAAATGAACAACATAAATAGATTTAAAATATTGTGGTATGCACTTAAATAAAAATTAGCTAGTTCCTAGGATCCTACAAAATTCAATCATTGAAAACAAATTTTAGTTTTTTTAACAAACTACATTGTAAATAACAATTAGCAAAACATCCTATGAGTAATACTTATTTAGCTTTGTTCATTACAATCGGTTTCTTTTGAAGTTTGGACCATCGGTATCTCGTTGTGTTCCACATTGTCAACTTTTTTATTTAGCTTTCTTGATGGATGCGGCATAGCGTAGCGCAATTTTTCCCAAAAACATGGATCAGCCCATTCCAAGTAAGTGGTCGTTGTTAAATAGGTCTTCAGATCCCCGTGAAGTAAGTTTATGTCCCCAATATCTCCATAAAGAATTACTATGAGACGTGCGTGTCCTTCGTTTAATTCAGCTTGATGAACTAAGTAGACGAAATTCCAATTGTGCCCACACTGAATTGATAAAGTTCTCAGATAACACTATAATGGTCCTTCTTGAAGTATCAATGGCACGCACAGTTTGATCGGGAATGCATTCGCCTACAACAAAATCACGTACATGAATACATAACTTGAAGGGGATGGGACCTTCTTCAAGTTCCGGCACCAAATGTTCTGCAATAAAATGTTCATCTTTGTGTGAGTAAGATATGAAAGCATCAAATATCTTATCCTTATCCTTTTTTTTCATTGACACAGCATGAAAATATCCGATATTTGTACATCCAGACTGTAACTTCAGTCCGGTATATGATATACAACACAGCGATAAGAATAATTATGAAACAGAGGAATACGGATAATAACCAACTTTCAAAGTTTTTAAAATCCCAGAAACATATTAGCGCTTTTGGTTCAATATCACGTACCTTCAAACCCTTCATGTTCTCAGGCGTATCACAGTTCAGTTCATCGATTGTGAAATTCAATCCAACGTTCAGCATATCGCTACGTACATATTGTATAGATTGCACGTGTTTGCAATCACAATCAAAAGGATTGTTATTGAGCTGCACATTGGTTAATCTACTAGGAGAATCAGTCAAGAGTGTTTTGTTCTGGAAGCTTATTACGCGTATCTGATTATAGTTCAATATTATGCTTAGATCATTCTTTGTGCCGAAATGTAAGTCACTGTGATTCAGCGAAGTGATGTTGTTAAAGCTAAGGTCAAGTACGCGCAACTCTTTCATTTTGTGCCTCCAGTCGCTGAAAATACAGGACAATGTGTTATTGCGCAGGTTCAATGTTTGAAGTTTCGCGAGGCATCTGAATGGGGATTGTAGTTCATCAAAGGGGTGGTTACTTTCTTCTTCGTTGTTGTTGGAATTGCTTAAATTAATGTGATTGTTTTCCATATTAAGGAATGTTAAATTTCTGGTATTAATGAACGCATCGGGACTGATTGTCATGAGATGATTATTGTCCATATACAGTTTCTCAAGGTGCAAAAGTTTAGAAAAAATTTTACTCGTTATCTTGCTCAATCGATTGTGTGATAAATGTAACTCGCTTAACTTAAGTGTGGCACGGAACAGCTCATCCGACAAAGAGAGCAGTCTATTGTGACTCAAATCTAGATGATACATAATATCTTGTTGGTCAAATAATGTTGGGTCCACCGTAACAAGTTCATTTCTAGTCAATGAAATTTCGTAGAATCTGGTTGTGTTGGCAAATAAATTAGCAGGAATATTACTCAAACCACAGCTAATGCGCATAGTTGGCGTAAATTGCCCGTAAATATTCTCAAATATGGTCTCAGAACTAATGTAAACCAAACTCAATTCTGTTAAGCCCGCAAACAATGCCGGTGGCAGCGATTTCAGTGGCACACGATTACCAATTATTATCACTTCACTAAGGCGTTTATTCCGATCAAAAAGCCCCGATGGAAGTTCATGGAAGTTATTATGGCTGATATCGATTTCGACTAAGCCTCGAAGCTCCGAAAATGCATCATGATGGAAACTTTCAATTTCATTATGGCTGAGGTCAAGAGTCCTTAAAGATCTTGAAAGTGAAAATAAATTATTGTTGATATAACGCAGTTGACTTTTATTGATTGCAAGAAATGTTAACTTTCGCTGTTTCAAAAAAATATCATCTGATATATGTTCCAAATTTTTGATACTCAAAGTGAGGCTCTCAAGATTTTCCAATTTAGAAAAAGTATTTGATGTAAGTTGGATATTTCCAGAGCTCAAAGATAACCATGTTAGACTTGTCAAATCCATAAATACATCTTCTTCCACATGTGTTGAATCAATTCCAGAAAGATCAAGTGCACTCAAATCAGAAAGGTCGTATAGAAGACTACGAGTAATATTACCTTTATAATTTAGAATAAGGTCAATTACTTTTGTTATACCCAGATAATCGAGTAAATGTGATATGGGTTCATTAGAAATTTTGTAGTATGTTATGTTTAAGCTAAATACTTTGCCAATATGCATCGCAGGTAGAAGTTTGTATGGATCGTCGGTGTGATTGTATTCGATTCTTACTATCTGAAGAAAACTAGATATTTCCACTTTTATTTGTGGATCAGATACATTAGCAGGGCAGAGAATTAAATATTTAGATGTGGACAAACAATCACATGTCACCATGTTTTTACAGTCCTTATCCGTAAATGTTGCAGTGGTTGTTGTTGCAAGTAAAAATATTAGGGTTGTTTGCAGGAATCTCCAGCATACTTTAGTGTGTATTATTAACCACATTGCACTCTGTATGTTTCGATGACTCGTGCTAGCAATTAGTTGTAGAATTGTTTAAAACTAGTCAAATTCAAAATAATAATTTAAGTCAAATCACTAAAATATTATATGTTTTTTTTTAAAAACTTTGAATTTTTTGTGAAAATATCTCCGCTTGATCTGACTTTTACAAAAGCAAACTTTCTAATGAATGAACATTTTGGCAGCACTCAATTTAAGAACTCAATTTCACTGAAACTTGTTGGTGTATTTACCATTTATACATTTCTTAAGCTGATAAGGTTTTATGTTGTCTAAAGCAGAGGTCATTTCATCGTTAAGCGCAGAGAAGATTTGTGTTTATTTTTGAAAACCATATCGGACCAAAACAAAGTTTTAGTTTTCATTAAACTACTAAAGATCAATTTATATAGCTGTCTCAAATGCAGGGTTATCTAACTTCTGCTAGTTTAATACATAGTTTTGATTTTCTAGAATTATGAATTTTTAAAAATAAAAAAGACATCAGATGTACACTGTACAACAGTGTTATAAAAACAGAAATTATATTTTTTTTTTTTTTTTAAATAACCATAATCAGTTTTTTCCCGCATTTATTCTTAATGCTAATGCTAAGTTTTAAAATTTCCAAGGTTGTGAACCTGCTTTTTTTTCCTGGTATTCAGGTGATCTTTAGCGAGCACTTGGAGGATATCTCAAAACGGTGCAAAAGTGGAATACATCATTGCATTGTCTTTTAAACAAGCTACTTGCATTATTGGAATTTTAGCTTTATATACTTCTGAGTATGTGCCGAAGTATTCAGTTTCTTTTCAAATGTATGCAAAAGACTGGATTAAAAGTTAAAGTTGCTCGGAGTTTCGTTCCCAGGGCAAATAAAGTTTCATTATGGTGTACTATAAGTAAGCACCGTGTAAATTTTGGTCCATTTCAGAGAACATTTTATGGACCATTTTTTAAATTTAAAAAAAAATGCTTTTTAATTATGCAAAATTCAATAATTTTTAAACGGTTGATTTTGGGCTGTGATCATCTCACTGTTCACGAAATTTGAAGAAGGGTTCTCAGATTTTTATAAAAATTCACTGAGATATTCTAAGCGCTAAGCATGGAGACCTCTCATTATTAGTTTTGCGAAAAAAAAAAAAATTTTCCAAGTTATGGGCATAGAACTTCAGAGTGTCCAGGTGGTGTTTTTGCGAAAAATCGATGCAATTTTTTTTCTAAGTTCCACCATTTTGTCAAGATTTTTTAAAACATGGCCACTATTTCGTCAATACTTATTTTTATGATTCATATAGGAAATATTGGTTTTTTTGGTATAGCTTCTATTTTCTAAGCAATGGAAGTTATATATTTGTATTTTGGATTTTTTTTTTTTTTGGCCACCTAGTGGGTGTAAATGAAAGCACAAAACAAAGTGGAAAAAATTTTCACGAGATTTTTTACAAAAAAAAATTCCTGTGGCTCTCACAGCCATTTAGCGCAAAACAAATCTTCTACAAAATGTTTATATTTCATTCACCTTTTTGTATAAAAAAAATAAAAAAATAAAAAAAATATTATTTTGAGATAATCAACTTTTAAGATTTTACAAAAAATGGCCGCCATTTTGTAAATTTTAAAAATTTTCCAAATTTAAAAATGGAAATTAAAAAACCGTTTAAAATGCTACAAGAATCCAAAAACAAGAATTAAAAAAAATTATTTTTGACAAAATGGCGGGACTTAGAAAAAAAAAAATTGCATCGATTTTTCGCAAAAACACCACTTGGACACTCTGAAGTTCCATGCCCATAACTTGGAAAAAAATTTTTTTTCGCAAAACTAATTATGAGAGGTCTCCATGCTTAGCGCTTAGAACATCTTTGTGAATTTTTATAAAAATCTGAGGACCCAACTGCAAATTTCGAGATAAGTGAGATAATTACAGTCTTTAGAGGTTTGACTTTTTTTCTATTTAATTCTAGCAGATGTGTTTGGAGATCTTTTGAATATGCTTTAAATTTTCTTGGCTTTCCCAATATCATGTGGTCCATGTTTTCTTCCCGAACCAGGTTTCCTATCGATTGTCAAATTCTCCTAAAACTGTTTAATAACTTTGGAGACAGTTTGACTGCAGACCATCAATTCTTTGGCCAATTTTTTGTAGGACCAATTTGGATTTTTTTTTGCCCCTTCGGCAAAAGTCAAATGTGCCCCAAAATCTCTTGAAGAATTAAAAATATTTTAAAATTCAAACTATTTGACCTTGATAAAAAACACTTTTATTCTATTAATTATAAAGGTTAGTGCTGCCAAATTGTCATACTTACTTTCAAAAAATAATACAAATTTATTTGCAAAACCCTTACGAACAAGATGCCGAAAATTACAAAAAAATACACAAAAAGTTAAAAAAGCGTATTAGCGGGGGAGGAGTCGAAAGAAAACTGCCAAAGTTCATTACGTTGCTTCCACTCTAATTAGTTATGTTTCTGCATTTCAGGTTTTTGGTTCGAAAGGCGTGTTCACACCGAAAATGGCAAAGTCAAATGTGCCCCAGTGTCAAATGTACCCCAGCTTACCCTACACCATAAAATTTAATCAGATCTATTCTGTGGAGAATCACATGCTCTACACAAAATAATAATATAATGACAGATAGTGACAATTTTAAGTCATATGTGAAAAACGGATGGCACATTTGTACGAACTCAAGCATAAATTTTTCGAACAAGCATGAACTTTTCGAACAAATGTCCATAATTCTGTGATGACCTATGCTGATAATGTCATTGAGTCGTCACTGCGCCAGTGACTCATAGCAGACAATATCAGTATGATTCACTTATCAATAATTTAGCAATGTGTGCACTTTCAAGTGACTGAAAGAAGAAAATGTCATCGAGTTCTCATCAGTGAATATAAAAAAATGCTTTTTTTTCTGTTTTCATTTAGATATACATATGTATAAACTTAAATTATTTATTTATTTTATCAAATAAGTAAGATAAACCAACACAAAATAGTAGGAGTTAACAACTTAGGCCTAAAACCATTTATAAAAAATTCTTATTCATTAGAGTCAGGATGCCCATCAGCTAACTTCTTCATATTTAATTCTATAAATTCATTTGATACATAATAACAGTCGGCCGCATCCATGACTCTTACATGTCGCTAGTGGTTTTTTCTTGTAGATAGCGACACGTAATAGACAATGTCATGCAACCGTCAACTTGATAGTGTTTTTTAACAGACAATATCACTCATTCGGAACATTGCAATATTTCAAAGTTCTTCATGGCCGGCAGGCGAAAAAAATTTTCACCGACCCCTATTAATTTTTCCTCCTCAACATTTTTCTTGGACAACATTTTTCTTGAATATACTAATATGTTCGAAAAAAATTTGGAGAAAAAAAATTAATGTGGGTCTGTGGACATTTTTTTTCCTCTCCAGGCAACGAGGAATTCTCTTGATATTTTTATAAAATTTTTGTAGGGGCGCTGCCTTAAGAGGTGGATAAAAAGGTGTAGTATATTTAAGAGAAATGTTCGGGAGAAAAAATTAATGGAGGTCGGTGAACATTTTTACCCTCTTCCGGCAACGAAGAATATTTTAGTGCTTGTTCACTCACTTTTTTGTTACTTAAAAAATTTTAAAAAAATATAGATCCCATCGTTTGCCCATTCTAAAAATATAAAGTCTTAAGATTTGTCAAATTTTTTAAGGTTTTTTTAGAAGTTTTTTAAAAAAATCGAAGAGTATAATCATTGATAAAAATAGCAATTCAGTTTTAAAAGTTGAATATTTAATAAAAAAAATTATATAAAAAAAAATTTTTTTTTTTATGAAAATATAATTAAATAAACACAACTTTAAAAAAAAAACTTTCATGATTTGGTTAACTTTTAACGGAGTTATGGGCATTTGAAAAAACTACTAAATGTTGTTTTTGCAGCTTTTTTAGTTTTTTATATCTCTGTAAAGACTCGATGAAAAAAATTTAAAAAAAACAGAGATGCTAATCGCAGCTAGTACTACAAGACAAAAAAGTTAAAAAAAAACGTAGATGCAAAAACAAAATGCTATCCGGAACGGTATGTAATAACCCATATGCAAAAAACTACAAAATTGTATAGAAATTCATACCATTCATTTGAACTGATCTAATTTTAGAACTTCAAATTGTATTCCGTGCACGCTTCGTATGAAATACCTGTCAAATCCGTTGTCAAACATTTACTGCCATTGCATAAAATTTCATCTCTTAGTACATTTTTCATGGAACTTTGCACTGCGGATACATTGCAAATGCATAATGCACTTATTTTTGCATCGCTCATACATATTTGAAAAGTTTTTTCTTTTTTTTTTAAAAAAAATCTAAAAACCTACACCAACAATGCAATGAAAATCTAAAATACTTTTGTGTCACACAATTCATGATAGATATACCATTTTGTTTGCCGCTTTGAACAATAGCGATGTTTTTTTATATCTTTGCACAATGAAATCCATTTAGTTATCTAATTTAGTAAAAACTACTATTTTTATCCGGCTTGCAATTTGCTTCTGCTTTGCTTTTCAATTGCTTTACAATTCTATTTTTATGTAAGTATTTTTGAGCTTCTATACTTTTCCCCAGCGCGCCACGATTTCATCCCAAAAAAAAACAATTCATTCAAATATTCAACCATTCATTCATCCTTCATGATATTTCACTGAGCGCTGTGCTGCGCTGCTTATGCTCAAACATTTCCGTTTCCCGTTAAAAGCTTAGTTTCGTTTCTATGCGCCTCGCGAGTACTTGTCGTCATACTGCGAACAAAAAAAGTCCTTAGAAAAATCCTTTCTTGTACTGTTGTCATTAAGTCGAAAGCTTTTCTTGCTTTTGTTTGTTATTATTGTTGCTTTTGTTGTTTTTGTTGTTGTAATTTTTCATTTTTTTCCCCGCTGCTCTTGTTGTTGTTGTTGTTTTCCATTAATTTTCAGCTCTTTTTTGAAAAAAAAAAAATTGTTTTGCTCTGAAATAATTGCTATGTGCAACGACGTTATTTATTTCAGCTGGAAAATTTCTTTTGCTGAAAAAATAGTTTTCAGATTTTTTATTTTTTTTTATTTTCCTGTTCCGAAGAGCTGATTTTTTTTCTCTTTTTAATTATCTAAATGGTTTTTGTGTTTCTATTTGTTATTTTTTTTTTTTTTTCGATTTGTTAGCAAAAATTAATTACTGCAAAAATCATTTGTTGTTAATTGTTCGTAAAAGTAGGTCAAAAGATTCGAGATGTATTCAATCCCAACTGAATATCCGCACTGTTACAGTTATGACATTTGAAAGATGTGTGGAAAATGCAGTAGGAGGTGCCGTAAATATGCAGTTTTTAAGAAGCTTCCTTATAATATTTGAAGTAAACTGTAGCAATCTAACTATCGCATTCTCATTAATATCAAGGTTTTTACCGAAATGGAAACTCCATATATGCTTAAAAGTATTTTTCCGGCCAACAGCTTCTAATATAAAGCCAAATTAAAGGTTTTTTTTTTTTGATACTCAGACAATGGCGGTGATATGTGTACATTACTCGAAGCAATTGCTTTGTCGTTGATTGTCCCACCAGTGCATTTCTTAAAACTGTGCTGGCCCATTCAGTGTAGGTGGCGTAGAAATCAATTTGTTTGCTTCTTAGAACAGTCACTTCGGTTGCTCTTGACGATCACAGAGATCTGTATTAAATGTTTTTTCAATGGACTGAAGTTTAGGGAGCTTTAATTTCTAAAGCTTAAAGCTATGTATATCAGTGACTATACCATTTTTTGTTTTTGTGTTCCTTAACACTCTTTTTTGGAGCATAGGGGCTCTACAGTAATGCTAACTCCTAGTTATTATCTCCAATTACACAGCTAAACAAAATAAAAGTATAAAATTTCTTTGGTGTGACATATGTTATTTTATGTAATTTTTACCGCTGAACTTGGATCTGAAATTAGATTTGAGATTTTGAGTTATCCTTTCTTCAAAGTGCAAAAATCGCTGTTTTGAGGTTCCCTCCCTTTTATTATTCAATTGAGGAGTGGCCGTACCAAAGGGCCTAAGTACCATTTCGAGGCAAAAGTATATACATTTTCTGTGCCTAATAGTCTGTTATTTGACTGTTATAATTTTTTCAACACAATGAAATCAATTTCACGCTATCAAGAAAATTTTTAGGGAAAACAGAAAACTATTTTATTAATTTCTAACAAATTGCCACCCGTTTCATATTATGACACTACTTTTGCCTCGAAATGGTACTTAGGCCCTTTGGTACGGCCACTCCTCAATTGGCCTGATATAATTTCAAATGTAGACTTTCTTCGATAATGTATTCGAGTGCCGAACAAGATCAAGCCAAGCAAATGGTGATGTATAAGACATACTCTCCAGAAAGCATACACTAAAATTTGTCACTAAGCCCTCGAAAGGGATTTAGTAAAAGAAATAGTAGACCATAAGTCGCCCAAAAAAGATCGTAAGAGAAGAGAATCCTAGAATCAAGAAAACCATAGAAAGAATTCAAAGTCATAGCAAAGAATCGCTTTCATTGGAAACGATTTCCCCATAAACATATTGTACATTAGATAGGGTCGAAATTTAAAATCATCCCGAAACCGAGTCAAAAGTTAGAAGTACTCTTAAAAACGATACTTATCTGCATCATTTTTTTTTTTTTTTTTCGTTCCGAGAAAAACCAATGGAGCACTTTTGATTCTACTGAAGGCTTATTTTGGCTAAAAAAAACATGTTTTTTGGTCATAACTTTTTATTCGCTACAAAATGAATACCCAAAGGTGCTTTAGCAATAAAGCCTTGCTTTTACAAAAATTTTAGCGTTTAAAATCTATAATTTTTTTAGGGGGGGTATAGATAACATTCGCGTCCCAAAATCGAGTTTTTTACGTTCTTCAATTACGCGGTCGGAAAAACAATTTTTTACTCAAAAGCAAGACATCCTACGAAAAAAGTGTATATGGCAATAAATGCTTGGAATTATTCAAAAAATAAGTGTGCTTTTTTTCAGAATTTTTTGAGATATTTTATAATTTTTCAAAACTTGGTGAAAAAAAAAAATCCAAAAATTTTGAAAAAATTCACACCTATTCTTTAAAGGATTCTAAGCACTTTACGTCTTACGAAATTTTATTGCAGATGCCTTGGTTTTGAGAAAACCTAGCATTTTGCTGCCAAACGTGAGCATAACAACTGAAAATTCTCAATTTCTTCAATTTGTGAAAAATTATAAAATATCTCAAAAAATTGCGAAAAAATGCGCAAGTATTCTTTGGGCAATTATAATTTTTTTTGGCCATATACACTTTTTTCGTTAGATGCCTTGCTTTTGAGTAAAACATCGTTTTTCCGACATAGTTATTGAAAAACGTAAAAAAATCAATTTTTGGAATCAAATATTATAAAATTTTTGTGAGAACATAATCTTTTTTTCTTGGGAATCCAGGGTATCCATTTTCTAATGAAAAAAAAAAAAAAAATAATGACCAAAAAACATGGTTTTTTAGCCAAAATGGGCCTTCAGTAGATTCAAAAGTGCTCCATTGGTTTTTCTCAGAATGAAAAAAAAAAAGCAGATATCGTTTCAAAGAGTCCTTCTAACATTTGAGTCGGATTCGGGACTATTTTTTTTTTGTTTCATAAAAATCGAACTGGTCTAACATACATCCATAAATTATCTTCAATTCTCTATAACATTTTCCTGAATCGCGTATTGCTACGAATATGTTCTCAAGAAGATGCTGCAAATATGAGTTGACAAGAGGTCGGACGTTGTGAATTTCGCTAAGAGAGCGGTGTAACTTCTCTTGAGGCTTCGTTTTTTTTGTAGCCAAGGATTGAATAATATGACTTTTGAATGATAGCAATATTGTTCAGGCAAGTGGGTATTTCCTTAGTTTCTGTAAAAAGTCGTTAAGAATGGTGTTTCTGCTTTTCAACTATATCGAGGAGAATTGTTTATCTGGGAGCATTCTTTGACTTGACAGTTTGAACAGGAAAGTACCCATCCTAAAAACTAACATATTTTTTTTTTATCAATTCTCTACACTCAAACTTTCTTACAACTCCATGCATTTACTTTTGAAATTTTTTTTATGTATCATTACATTCACGGAAAATTATACAAAAAACCCCAAAAAAGTGCATAATTGATAGCGCCACAAATTGATACCTATGACTAAAGTGATTAATTTTCTCTGTGTTCATAAATGTGTAGATTGACACTTGAAATTGATGCTTTAAGTTTGTACAAGCCTATCATTTGTTAAGTTCATATTTGAACTTTCTTAACTTTTCACATTCATCTACAGATCAGCAGATCCCTATGTATTGACATAATGGAATTAGGCTTATGTTTTTATATTTAATTAATATTGTGTTATTTTTTTTTTTTTTTTTTGTTTTATTTTGTTTTATGAGTTTGTTAATTAGCTTGGCTTCCGAATAAACAATTTAATGACCAGTTTTGTGTTGCATGCAATACAATTGCTTGAGGGAACTTTTCGCGTACCAAATCTTCCATAAAGTTTCTAATTCATTAAATTAATGTGAAAGAAATTTTTGTTTACATAAAATATCTTTATTTTTACTACTACTGTAGATAATTTAAAAGTTGGCCTTAAACTTTAATAGATAAACAAGTTAATTTTGGTTTTTGTTTTTAATTCTTTTTATTTAATTGGTTTTCGTTTATGACACCTGGGCGCTTTTATGACAAATTGCTAAGTGTGGTCCAGTAATAAGTTTTTATTACAATGTCAAAAGTTTTGGTGAAGGTCACATAAAGCGAGTTATAGACTTTTTGTTTATCATTACTCACATATACCATTATCGTATATAGGTCTGAAAATTCTACTTCAAAAATCATATTGACAATAGTTTTAGAGTAAAAAATTGTATTTTTAAACTAGTCGGACATTTATACTGTAGGAAATAGTTTGGAGAATAACCGTTGTAAAAATTTGATTCGTGTCTTGATAACTCATCTTTTTTTATTATTTTCGTACATTTTCATATTGACTAAACATTGTTTTTTCATTTTTTATTTTCAGGTAAGATTCTGATGGCCAAACCAAAAAATATAAATAATAGGTAATTTTCAAAAATAACTAAAAGAAAGAAACTGTAAGTTTTCCACAAAACATAACAAATAGTTTTAATAAAATTATGGTAGTTGGTTAAAGGGTTCGTGAGCTTATAAGAGACAGCACTAAGCTTTCTCGATATTTCTTGAAATATCTACAAAAATCTTTTTGATGGTTCTAGCAACAGCTGTCAGTCTAGAATGAACTTCATGTTATACACGAACCTATTCACCGTTCTCAGGATGTTATTTTTTTAGTTGTTGTTTTGAACTTTCCTACGCTAAACTTGCATCAACTTGGCACTAATTATTTATCATATAAATTGAAATTAGAAGACAGCTGTTCAGTAACAAAGTTGTTTCGAAGGGTTGCCGCTTCAAGAAAAAATTAATTTAAGATGATATTTTAAAATTTATCCCTTACTACTGAGTCCTCCCTGCCCACTTCGCTGGGCATATGGCTCTTGTTGTTTTTTGATTTGCTACAACTTTCCCGAATAAATATTTTTTTTAAATATCTCAGAGATTGAAATTGCAATATTATGTGTCAGGAAATATTCAATTATGGCTTGTTGATACTTCTTTGTTTTGACTATAAAGATTTCGGGTGACCTTTGGAAACCGTTGAGTGTACCTGGAAACTAGCAATTAAAGCTTGTTGATAGTCCACTATAGATATTTTCCCGCCAATATACCTCACGGTGCTGGAATCGCTACATCAAATTTCGCCTAAATCAGTTCAGCAGTTCAGGCGCGAAAAAGTGACGGATAGACAGAGCTATTTTCGCATTTATAGTATTAGCACGGATAGAATGGATGCTTTACGGACACTATTGTGCTGTATCGTTATTTTGGACTAAAGCAAGATGCGTACCGACTATCGCCTTGACAGCATGTTAGAAGTCCCGATCACTTCGGCGAATTTACCAATAAATCGAAGCAAAGGTTGCCTTAATTGTATATTCCATTTGACAATTCATGTGGTAACGGTCATACATTTTTGGGGAATAAAGGAATATATGATACTAGATTCGCCTTGTGGCCGAAATTCGACCACTTCTTCTATATGACTTTAAGTCAAGCCCATTTGAAAACAAAAACGTCGTATTATCGTTCCTTAGTGTTAACCCTATCTCCATACAGATTTTGATGAAAATCGATGCAGCAGTTCAGCTGTGAGAGCATATTTTCTATTTAGGGGCGTGGCATCGCCCACTTTCAACATAAAATCTATTTGGTAATATGAAGGTTAACTGCACCTACTCAAAGGTATAAGTTTTATTTAAATTGGTTCCTTAAATCGGCTGGAAAAGGTAGTCAAAGTTTTCTGCTTGCGTATTTATATTATAAAGATTGATATGAACCTATCTTTAAAAAACTTACATTTATTCAGCCTTTTTTTTATAAAAAAGACTTTCTTAGGCAAACTTTGTAGATGGTATGCGATGCAAGTAATTAGTATTTATAAAAAATGTATAAAAATGTATCGTTGCGTTCAGGTATCGGGTTTATACAGCTCGAAAACCCTAAAAATTTAAAAAGCCTAATTTTCAAATTTCTCATAAACCACGTCAATTTTAGAGTTTATACTCATTTGAAAAGACATTCAAAGCCGCTTTTTAAAACCGATGGCCTTCGAAAAAAAAAACGAATACCATGAAAAATATGTGACTTTTCGGAGCAAGTTCTTACAGGCTTATTAAAAACAAAGTATTTTGTAGGCTTATCATAAGGTTTACTTACGTGCTCTATAGAAATTTCTCAAAAGAATCAGAGTCACTGGCGTAAAGTATTTGTGGACCTATAACCCTAAAGACACCCTCACTTAAATAGAAATTACTTTAAAACGGTGTCTGCTAGTTCGTAATTCTTAATAGTCTTTAAAAGCTATTTACTACGAAATATGACAGGTTTATTTTCGAGTTTTTCGACATATTATCTGTCATCAGTTTTTGACTATAAAAACATTTATCGACTTCTAAAATATTTTTAAAACAATTTCAACATTTTCAAAATGCTTGATGAAATTATTGACTTAACTTATATGTCAGTATATTAATCATGTACCTATACATTTGTCAAAGCAGACAGCTGACCCCATCATTATACTAAACCAACACTTTATCGATTTAAGAAAATAACTCCCTTATATTCAACAATATAACGATTTATCAAACTGTCATCAAGCCATGATTTCGTGTGGTGCAACTGTCTACAAAATATTCAGTGACTTCATCAAATTAACTTTCTCATGATGTAAGTTCATTCTTTTTTTTTTTTTTTTTTTTTTTTTTGAATACGAAATTTCTTTGCTTTATAATGTAGATTTTGACCTCAATTTTAATACAGACAAAATTTTAGGGGTGTGAATCAAAACATTTCAATTATACTAATTTTTCAATAATTTGTCCAAAACCTCATGAGTAAATTCTTATGCTGATTCAGCGCGCCGGCATTTTGAGTTTTTGATCAAACAACGCCAACTATATAATCAAATGTTCAATAACCCTGAATAAAAATCAACAAAAAACTTAAGAAAAAAATATGATATTAATAAATTTGAGCTTAAACAAATTAAAATTGAATTATATACTATACAGTTTATATTTTAAGAACTTAAACCGGCTCTGTCGTGGCAAAGTGATTAGTCTTTTAACTTCACCCTCGCATACTACTGATGATTACTAAATTTTGACATGATTTCCATATGATACACAATATGTCGCTGACTTATAATAAAGTCATTGATTTTAAAATAATCCCAGAGCAAAAAAAAAAAAAAACGTAAAACATGTTGCTGACAAATTAAATACTTAAGCAACGCTTTTACTTTTATTATTCAAGTAAAATTTATTTTTTTATTTTCAATGCGAAATTGCCGGTTTGTTTTTGTTTTCTTTTATTTTTTTGTATAATTTAGGTAACCTTGATGGGTAGCTCGCTTAAATAAATACAGAAAAAAATTAATTAAATGTTGATTCATGTTTTTTCGATTTCGTTGTCTTACTAACCTCATGTCATGTACTGACTGAGACACTGCACTGCACGCTTTACCCTATTTTTTTGCATTTGCGCCTTTTGCTTGTCTGTTGACGTTGCCTTGCAATTGGGTTAACAAACTGTTAATTGTGCACAATTTAAAGCCCATTTTGATTAAATTTATATGATATAATTCTCTTAATGCATTTTTGAAATTGTTTCTTATTGATTTTATTGTTAGTTGTGTGTTATTTGGAGTCATTATTACGTGGTTTTTGTAAAGCCAAAGCAATATTGTTAGTAAAGTTGTAATAAATTTAGTAAGGTTTAAATTTCGTTGTGGCAATTTGTTTTGTTTTTTCATTTGCTAAAACTTTTCCAAAGATACCATCCTAAGAAATATTCAATTAAGGCTTGCTGATACTCCGTCATAGCTATTTTTTGCTTAGAATACTTGGAGATTCATCGTTTTGACTATAAAGCATACGGATTACCATCAGCTGTCCCAAGAAACATTCAATTAAGGCTTGATGCTAGTCCGCCATATTATTGTTTTTACTATATAGTCCTCGGGTAACCTTTGGAAACCTTTGGGTGTCCCAGAAAACTATCAATTAAGGGTTATTGTAGATGTTTTTCATGGCAAACAAATACGAAACATCATTTAAACGCTATATTTTGTGAGGAAGTGCAATTTTCATTTAAGAATTTTTTGTAATATGTTAAGGATTTTTAAAAATTTACTATAACTTGTTAATTTTTGGCAATAGCATTTCCAATTTTTGTAGAAAGATATATTTGAGAGTGGCCCACCAGAACATGAAAAAAGTTTAGTTTCGAAAATATTTGAGATACACCCTTACTATATTGAGCTAACGTATAATAGCTGATACAGACGCTTTCCAGCTCAAATTTTTCGAAATTTACAGTTGGGTCCTCAGATTGTGTGATTTTATTGCAACCTTGAGAGCTCAAGAGTTTAACAGTAGAATTCAATTTTGAAAACACATCCTATTCAAGTGAAAAACACTAACTCAGTTTTTCCGAGTTTTGAGTTATTTGGTATTTCTGGTTCAAAATATTATTATCTATAGATTGATAAGACTCATTGAGCCTTTCCTCTTTAAGAAAGTGGTTCTCAGAACTTGACAAACTGTCTTATTGTTTTTATACCCTACACCCACGGTATATTCACTTTGTCCTTCCCTTTGTAACACAGAGAAGTAGGCGTTTCAGGTATGGAAAAGTATATATGAAGCAAACCACGCCAAGTGTACAAGGTCAAAATTTTTTTTTTCTCTGATTTCGCTCAAGTTTGGAAATATGGTAGATCCGGTGTGCAAAAACAACAATCCGGGAGGATTTGGTTCTAGTACCATTTGTTGATAAAATACAGGGTGTTGAAGTTCGCGTTTTTAGTCATTTTCATAAAAAGGATGTTTTTTCAAAAATTTATAGCTTACACTAAAGTTTGTAAATTGATAAATCGAAGTTACTGGTCCCATTCATTTTGAAGTGTTCTTTTTATAAAAAATATTTTTTGGTGATATTGACTCGCCAAAATTTTTTACACTTAAAAATACTTTTGAGTTTTTTGTTTAAAAAAACACCCCTTAGATTTTTTTTAAAAGTACTTTATTTGAGCGAAATCTCAGACAAAAAAATGTGCACCTGGTACGCTTGGCGTGTTTTGCTTCATTTATATTATTGATCAGCGAGTCAATATAGCCACGTCCGTCTGTCTGTCTGAATGTCTGTCTATCTGTCCAGTGAAATCATCTTAATATTTTTTGGGAGCAAGATAATGCGATGAAATTTGATACATTGGTTCCGCCGTCTAAGTTACATCAATTTATTGAAAATAATAGAAATCGGTCAACGGTCACGCATACCACCAAATCATATATTCAAAATTAAATTTTAGGAGTATTTTCACGATAATATTACCAAAATACTCATAAATACTAAAGGCGTTAAGTGCAAGCTCAAAAACTAGGTGAACTCGGACAAGAGGGCGTGGCACCTTTCACATAAGCAAAAGTTTAAAAAAGTTTCAAATTGTTTGAAAACATTTTTTGAGCAACTCCAACTAAATTCCACTCAAACACTAAGAACTACTATATAAAAGCAAGCTCTGAGCAAAAACTTGGTGAACTTGAACAAGAGAACGTGGCACCCGCCATATAAGAAAAAGTTCCTAAAGGCTATACTAAAAACGTTTTTTGAGATAATCCAACCAAATTTCACTCAGACACTGAGAACAGTAAGTGCATGACCTGAGAAAAAGCTATGTTAATTCAGATAAGTGGTTGTGGCACCTCCCGTACAAGCTTAATTTTCAAAATACTGCAATGAAGGGTATGTAACGTTCGGCCAGACCAAAGGTGACCCCTTACTAGTTTTATTTGAATAGAGACGATATGGATCATGTTAAACATTAGATATTATGTTATGATATATGTATGTACCTTGATTCAAGGCAAAAATTTTGAGATATCACACAGTTCATTACGATATTTTTTGAGATCGTATTAAGCTGATATTTTGGATATAACGGCTATGAACAACTTCTAAATGACTATAAAAAAAATTTTAAAAAATTCTCAAATCACTTATTCGACAACATCTTTTAGATTTTTGTGGTTAATCGTAGAGTTTCCAAAACTTAATATATTTTTTTAAGCCAATCTAAGCACCATCTACTGTAAAATATACATGTTGAAAAATATATCTAGCGAACTACTGAGAAATTTCAGTAAAATTGTTATTACATTTAAGTCCTTTGGAAAAATATTCAAAATTTTTCTGAAAGACGAAAAAGTTTGCAAAGGTGTTAAAAAAGTCAAATAACCTCGAAAATTGTTAATAATTTGGAGAGATATTGAAACAGGCAATAATTTTCAAATAGTTGAAAAATTTTTGAATTATTCGAAAAATTAAAATATTTGTACGAAATGTTGTTTTTAAATTATAGCGTTGATTTTGACAATATCAACGCAGTGCGTAATTTGTGCTATCGAAAACTATTCACGGTTCTGACAGCAGCTTTGTGCATAGAATCTATTTTATTTTGTACCAATTGAAAAAAAAAGAAACCTGCAAATATCTCTGTCCTTATATTCAGCTATTGAGCGTTCACTACAGCACGACCCCACTTTCAATCTTATCCGAAAGCTTTTACCTTGACTTAGCTCATTAAACCGCAGCGCATTTCGATTATAAGTACTATCCCACTGTGTCGCCGCATTTTCCCCACTCTATCTCTTTCGTATTGCTCTTCTCTCTCCTTCACTCTCGCAAGTCATGCAGCATAATGCAACCAAGAAAGGTATGATTGATTTTTATGGCAGCTGCTTTATTGAATTTATGGCAAACTTTTATAGCACATTGATATTTTTCTACTATATAATCATGTGTTGTTTTTTTTTCTCCTTCACATCATATTTTTCAAATAAAATTTTGCAATTTCACAAATGCATTTTCACATATACGAAGTTCAGTTGTTGTTTTTGTTGTCGTAGTTGACATATTTAAACTGACATTTATGCATTTTAGAGTATGAAAAATTTTAATTCGTTACACATTATTGAGTATTTGGTATTTTCGCCTACTGCTGCTGCTGTCCTAATAAATTGATTTAATCTGATTTATTTTTAAGAATTTTTTGTTTTTATTATGTACTCACATTTAATGTGAGTTTGCAATGTTGCACAGCAATGTGTATAAAGATTTTAATGACACATTTTTTCTTGATGACTAAGCTTATGGCTATGGGCTATAATTTTTTAATTAAGTTTTAATAAAAAAAGAGAGTTACGAAATTGATTTGTAATGTTATCGCCTTTTGATTTCTTTATTTTTATCTTGCATAACTAATTAGGTGTTAAATTGGGTTTTTGAATTTTATTTATTTTTTATTCTTTTATTGTAACTTATCTTGTGCTTAATTTTAACAATCAATTAAAAATTTCTTACGCACTGTGAGAAATATGTAAAAGCAAATTTTATGAAGTTTAATAGAAATTAATTAAAAAATAAAAAAGACGAAAAGCTAATTTTTAGATTTAACCACAAATTTAACTCCGGAGTTTCTAAATTCGAAATTAGAACGAGTAATTCGCGCACCGCAGAGTGATCTGAAAATAGGAAAACAAAATAAATGAAAATAGAATTCTTACCACCTTAACACCTTTTAATTTCATAAACTTTTTTGTCAAGACCTAAGGCTAAGGTTACTGACCGAAAAAAAAGATAAGAAATCTTTAAAGAAACAGTAAAAATAGCAAGCGAGAAAAATCTGATCAAATCATTATATCATGCAATATTAATGGCATGAGAATTCTTAAAATAAGTAGCAAAAATCGCATGCCAGAAAAATTTCATGAGATAAAAATCTGATAAATTCAATATATCATGCGATGAAAATCGCATGGGATAAAAAAGTGCAACCTGTCAAAATTTTCATGCATTAAATATTTTCGAAGCTTAATCTTAACAGAAAGGCAATAAAAATCTCATGAGAGTAAAAAATTTCAAGACATAAAAATTGCATACAAAATTTAATAAAATAAATATATCGTGTAATAAAAGTTGTATTACAAAAAAATTTAATAAGAAATTAAATGAGATAAGTAAAATCTCAAGCAAATTAGTATTTAAATTGTTATCTTGAGCATTCTTAATGTTTTTAATAGTTTTTTTTTTTTTTTTTTGCATGACTCGTTTATACGTTATGAGTTCGTCAAACCAAAAAATTGTTCATACTTCATTAATCCTCTCTTATACTTAAGAATTTTGTCTATTGGTTCAGTCTCCAAAAATACTAGGTACTCCAGTGACCGAAAAAAATACAACACATAAGAAAAATTCCCTTGAAATAAAAATATCATGAAGCAAAAATATATCCTTTTACGAAACATTTATTTAAAGCATTTATAGTTTCCAAACTTAGGCATTATGAAAAAGGGACTATACTTTTAATACTATTTTAAACATAAACAAAAAAGGAAAAAAAAAATCACATGAGATAAAAATAACACCCTAAGGGCCGTTTTCTCAATGTCTGGTTAAGCATTAATCAGAACTTTAACCGACAATTTTCAGTACAAAAGTCTCGGTTAAAGTTCTGATTAGTTCTTAATCAGAATTGAGAAAATGGCTCTAAAAGTTAAACGATGAAAATATGACATGCCGCAAAAATTATTTAGACAAAAATTAAAATATTATCTCATGCAAGAAAAACCTCATTCGATTAAAATGTCTAAAACTTATACTCGTAAGATATGCTATAAAAATATTCTTCCAAAAATTTTCGAATTTTCTCTCATGCTCAGTCTCAAAAGTGTATTGTGTATTTAGCAGCAATATACCAAAACATACTAATCTAGTTACCGAGAGGAAAACAAAAAATAAGAAAATTTCCTCGTAATAAAAATATCATGAAATAAAAATATATTCTTTTGAAAACTCTGATACATTTTTGGTTTCGACTGTAATGTCATCAGGTGAGAAAAAAATATCATGGCGTAAATATAAAAATATTGAATGCAATAAAAATCTCATGAGACAAAATTTTTAATATTACTATGTCATGTAAGAAAAATCTCATGCGATTCAGATATGATTTGCCATAAAAAAATCCTACCGCAAGTGCAATAAAAAATTTCTTGAGAAAACAATTAAGCGAGATAAAAACTTTCATGGGAGAAAAATCCCATGCGATAAAAAATTTTTTTTTTGTTCGCTTTTACATTTCATCTAGTGCCTTATATCTTTATCTTTTCCCATAAATTTTCAATAAAATGTTCAAATATTTCACTTCGTACATATTCATTGTCGTTAATACATACTGTTTGCTCTACAGCATGTTTTTGTTATCCATGTTATAAACTAAATGCATCATTGCAATATTTCAATCTTTTTTGCTAATAACTCATCCCCGTCTGAATGATTTGGTATTCCTAACTCAAAAATATTTAACGCTGCAATAAAAATGTCATGAGTCAGAACTTATCATTTCATGTGATTTAAACGAGTTAAATACACTACCGGCCAAAAGTTTAGACTCACTTAAGAATTTTCATGAAATGGAAAGGAAATACAGTTTTAAACCATTATTTGTGTTTATTATCATTATTTAAGGAAAAAAAAATAATTTTTCTTACAAAACATGTCAAAAATTACAAATGTTTGTCAGTATTTCTTTATATTTTGGATTCTTCAATATATCCGCCTTTTGCTCGAAGAACAGCAGCACACACTCTGAGCATTCTTTCAATTAGTTTTTGTAAAGATTCCGTCGAAATTTGATTCCAACAAGTTTTTAAAAATGTCCAAAGCTGTTTTGAATTGGTTGGTTGCATTTTTCTTACACTTCTGTCCAACTCGTCCCACAACAACTCGATCGGGTTTCAATCAGGCGACTGAGGAGGCCATTCTATATATTTAAGGTCCTTCTGCTTTTCTTTAGCGGCTATATAATTTCGACCAAATTTGGATGTATGTTTAGGATCGTTATCCTGTTGAAAAACGAATCCGTGCCCCACAATTCTTTTGCCACATGGAAAAGCGTGTGATTGGAGAATTTTATTGTATACTTTTTTGTCCATGATACCCTCAATTTGTACAAGGTCACCAACTTTCTGTCCAGCAAAGCATCCCCAGACCAAGACTGATCCACCCCCCTGTTTGACTGTTGGCACTACGTTTTGATTATTCATACGCCCGACAACCAATCGACGAACATACTGTCGGCGTCGTCTGGTTAAAAATTTCAAACTTCGATTCATCGGTGAACAAGACTTTGGACCATTGTTCTACTGTCCAATCTTTATGTTTTTTTGCCCAATTTAATCTTTTCACTTTATTTTGTTTGCGTAGTAAGGGTTTCTTGGCGGCTACACATCATTTTAAACCATAATCGCGCAAACGTCGCTTTACCGTTGTATCAGATACTGGTGTTTTCCGCGTGGAGATGAGTTGTTCGCGAATTTCGGGAGCTGTCATTAAACGATTTCTCTTGCTTTCGACACAGATGAGCTTATCTTCATGTTTTGTCGTTGATTTAAGCCTCCCAGTACGATGGCGGCTCTGATTACCCTCAGTTTCAAGCTTTCTTTTCAACGCTCTCACGACTGCACTTTGAGAAGCGTTGGTCTTTGAAGCAATTTTTCGCTTTGAATAACCTTCTTCGCTTAATACCACAATAACTGCACGTGTCTCTACACTCAGCTCGGCTTTTCGACCCATTTCTCTACGTACAAAATATAAAATATGTATTTTTCTTCAATTTTTAATAAAATACAGTTATTCCCGAATTATGCAAATTTAAATGACAAACTCGTTAGAACCATTACGATATTCGATATGAAAAATAATTTACTAACTTTTTTAAAAAGAAAAACATAAAATAATGGTGAAAAATATGATTTTTTGAGTGAATTTTTGAAGCACAACGACGTTACGCGTGGCACGCACTAAGTACATAATAAGTTTATGCTCGTTCTACCTATTCCGTAACCAACAAAACCCACTCCTTTTCACGGTCCGACAAAGAGAATACCCTAACTTGTTGTTTGTTATTGTTATGCTCGCTGGAATTCACTAAGTAGGTACTAGGCTGTAATCATCTCAAATTTTTCGAAATTTGCAGTTGGGTCCTCAGATTTTTATAAAAATTCACAGAGCTGATCTAAGTGCTAAGTGTGGAGACCTCTCATTTTTCGTTTTGCGAAAAAAAAATTTTTTTGCAAGTTATGGGCATTAAACTTTAGAGTGTGCAAGCAGTGTTTTTGCGAAAAATCGATGCATTTTTTTTCTAAGTCCCGCCGTTTTGTCAAAAATAAATTTTTTTAATTTTGGTTTTCGGATTCTTGTAGCATTTTAAACGTTATTTTAATTTTTATTTTTGAATTTGGAAAATTTTTAAAATTTACAAAATGGCGGTAATTTTTTGAAAAATCTTAAAAGTTGATTATCTCAAAATAATATCTTTTTTTATTTTGTATTTTTTATTTTTTTTTTACGGAAAGGTGAATAAAAAACAAACATTTTGTAGAAGACTTGTTTTGCGCTAAACGGTTGTGAGAGCCACAGGAATTTTTTTCCTAAAAAGTCATGTGACATTATTATGTGCTTTGGTTTACAACCACTAGGTGGCTAAAAAAAAAACTTCAAAGTAGAATTTAATTAACATTGCTTGAAAAATGCAAAGTATACAAAAAAACCAATATTTTTCACACAAATCAAAAGAATATTGAAGAAATATCGACCATTTCTTGGAAAATCTAAAAATTAATTTTCTCTCAAGAAAACTTTTTATTTTATTTATTATGTGCTTAGATTTAGTAAAAAACTTCTAAAATGGAACATAATTTCCAATGCTTAAAAATACAGAACATAAAACAAGCGATAAAATAGGTACAGTTAGTTTCCGAACGCTTATAAAAACAACAACAACAACGTGCATTGTTGATTTTAAGCTATGTAGCAAATGCAGCTACGCAGCTATGCAGCTAAGTACACGTCATTTTCGAGCGCGATCTTGCACGTAATGGTCATGTCGTGCGAAAAAAATAAAATGATGTTTCCAAAAAAATTAAAATGTCCTGATTATGAAGGAGTACATAAAAAACTTATTTTTAATTGTCGAAGAAATAATATCTTTGTTAAATTAGAAGCATTGGCAATTTTGCTACAGACTCTGTTGCCAGACAAAGTTATTAAATACGATGATTTGGTTTGTAAAAATTGCTTCTCCCGATTTGGTTCTAAATTTTTAGTATCGTCAAACTTTGTGGTAGAAGATGAAAATTCAGAATGCGATGAGGTATTTGAATATGCCAATGATGAAGGTATTGATTTTACTTTAAATGAATCGTTTTTACGTCAAGAAATGAACGATGATATCATTCGACTAAAGGCTAATGTCTCTCCTTTGCTAAACCCTAGCCGTATGACAAAAAATTCTAGACAAGAATATGCTTTACAAAAAAGAAAACAACTTGTCGATTCTTACGCAGAATCGACTTCTGCAAAACTGGCAAAAATCTGCAAGACATCTTTGCCCAAAGAATTTTGCCCTTGTCCAGAATGGGTCATAAATTTTAGCTCCGCATTGAAAAAATGTAAAAATAACCACGAAAAAGTGCGTCTTCTCACATTATTACCAGACTTTTATAATTTAACTGAGATACCATCAACATTTCCGGAGGTATCGAAATATTTGATCTCGGAAGCTAAAAAGTTGAAATTGCAGAAAGGTATATACAGCCTTCCAGATCCTTATTCAGGACATCCACTCAGTGAACATGATATTAAATTAGCGCTAGAGTTCTACTTGAATGATGACTTAAATTGTACAAGACAAAGTCCTAACAAAAAAGATGTTGTTATTGTAACTGAAAATGATATAAAAGTGAAAAAGGTAAAACGTTACTTAACTCGTAGCATGCGCGAAATTTATAACGTTTTTAGAGAAAAAAATCAAGACGTTAAACTAAGTAAAACCAAATTCATTTCTTTACGACCACATTGGGTTAAAATTAATCCTCCAAAAGAAGTATGCCTTTGTATATACTGTGCCTATTTTGAGCTTTGTATGATTGCTCTTAAAAATTTTAGAAAAAACATTTCATTTGATGTAAAATCAATACGAGAAGAACTTTTTTCTAAAATAATGTGTAATTCCTCGAGATATGATTGTATATTTGGGAAATGTAACGAATGCCCTGGAGTTGATGCAATTTCGGCAGAGTCCCTTAATTTGCCAGGTGAAGAAGAAATAAGATTTGCTATTTGGAATAACGGCGAGTTAGAAAAGCGAACAACATCTTTAAATGGTTATATAACTGTGTTGAAAGATTGGACAATGAAAGCTAAGTCACATTTGGAAATTAAAATTGTGCAGCAAGACAAAATAAGGAAAATAAAAGATGAAGTAAAAAGTGACTGTAAAAAACTTATAATTCACTGTGATTTTGCTGAAAACTGGAAAGTGATTCTGAGAAATGAAATTCAAAGTGCGTATTGGAAAACTACACAGCTATCTATTTTTACCGCGGTCTGCTACTGCGGGAGTGAGACCAAAAGTTTCGCAATAGTGAGCGATGATACAACTCATGACACTGCTCATGCTTTAAAGGCCTTTGATCGAATTTGTGATTATCTAAAAATTTCTGAAAAATTCCAGCTTGTAGAAGAAGTAACGTATATATCTGACGGAGCAGCATCTCATTTCAAAAACAGGTTTCAATTTTATGAGCTCCAGAAATCTAATTTAAATAAAAACTGGATTTTCTCTGCTACTGGTCATGGCAAAGGGGCCTGCGATGGAATTGGGGGTCTTGTGAAGCACTTTGCTACTAACCACAATTTACGGAACTGTGAATTAGACGCCATAACTGATGCAACTTCTTTTGTAGAAACTGTACAAAAATATACAAAATCAATAACATTGCTATTAATCCAGAAAGATGAAGTAAAAATTTATCGTGAAGAAAAACAGAAAGAATGGAGTCAAGTAACAGCTGCAAAAGGAATTCAAAAAACCCATTGCTGGAAATTTGAATTTAAAAACAAAAAAAAACTTTTTTCCTGGGCAAACACAGCAAAAGATAAATGGGTAGAGATTCCTGAAAAATATCTGATTAAAAATAAAAATAAAAACTATAAAAAAAAATTTTAAAAAAACTAAAAAATTTTGAGAAAATTAATTTTTAAGATTTTCCAAGAAATGGTCGATATTTCTTCAATATTCTTTTGATTTGTGTGAAAAACATTGGCTTTTTTTGTATACTTTGCATTTTTCAAGCAATGTTAATTAAATTCTACTTTGAAGTTTTTTTTTTAGCCACCTAGTGGTTGTAAACCAAAGCACATAATAATGTCACATGACTTTTTAGGAAAAAAATTCCTGTGGCTCTCACAACCGTTTAGCGCAAAACAAGTCTTCTACAAAATGTTTGTTTTTTATTCACCTTTCCGTAAAAAAAAAATAAAAAATAAAAAATAAAAATAGATATTATTTTGAGATAATCAACTTTTAAGATTTTTCAAAAAATGACCGCCATTTTGTAAATTTTCCAAATTCAAAAATAAAAATTAAAATAACGTTTAAAATGCTACAAGAATCCGAAAACCAAAATTAAAAAAAAATTTATTTTTGACAAAACGGCGGGACTTAGAAAAAAAAATGCATCGATTTTTCGCAAAAACACTGCTTGCACACTCTAAAGTTTAATGCCCATAACTTGCAAAAAAATTTTTTTTTCGCAAAACGAAAAATGAGAGGTCTCTACACTTAGCACTTAGATCAGCTCTGTGAATTTTTATAAAAATCTGAGGACCCAACTGCAAATTTCGAAAAATTTGAGATGATTACAGCCACTATATTTTGAAAGATTCCAAAATAAAGCAAGTGAGTCTAAACTTTTGGCCGGTAGTGTATGATTAGCAGTAAAAATAATCTCCTAAACAAAAAAGTTATAAAAAATTTCTAGAGTTTATAATTTACGAGGATGAAAAATTTCAAAGGAGAAAAATCTCATGCGATAAATTTTTTTTTTTTTTTTTGTTTGGCTTTTGCATATTAGTTTATACATTTTTCCTTCGTCAATATATCTAATAAGTTTTCAATAATATGTCTTCCTTTTTACTCTCTTGCACATTATTTGTCGTTAATACTTTTTGCACTACAACAGATTTCTATAATCGTCGTTATAGGTTTCACGCATCATTGCAATATTTCACTTAATGTCTCATCCCTTAACTCAAAAATAAATTCCACTGGGATAAATTTTATTGAGATTCTTTTATGTAAATATATATCTACAATACATAGTCATATTATGAAATAAAAGATAGCACCAAAAATAACTGTGTGGAATACATATAAAAAAAAAACTGAAATAAGGTAAAATTGCATGATACAAAAAAAAAAATAATATGAAACATAGAGCGGCATTAAAGATATCATGACATAAAAAATCGTTTGAGCATTATATAATTACAAGACATGTTCTATCTATGATTCTACTTCACAAAAAATATACTTCACTGTGAAGGCGCCTCTAAGCTATTCCAGGAGAATTCGGTTTGTGGTTTTTTTTTTTTTTTGTGAAAGCATATTAAATTTTCCATATTATTAAATTGGTAGGCCAATATAAAACACCTGCAGATTTCAAAAGTACCTTTTATGATGGGTCAATAACATTAAGACTACATAGTTGGCATTGCTACTGAAAAGGTCATAAATGATGACAAATGGAAGTCTGTAAATATCAACAAAAACATTCTCATAGTGTATTTTAATGTACTTTAAATTACTGTTTTTTTATATTTATGAGTGTTGCCAATCCTTATAATTTTCTTCTTTCTGTAGTTTACTACCTGTAAAATTTTATTTATTGCTTCGTTTGCGTTTTTATGCAATTTAAGTGCGGAACTTTTTCTGTTCCATTTTTTTTTCGCAATAAAAATTTATTTCTCATTACCTTATGTGAAATTGCCTACAAAAATGTTTAAAATTCAATTAAATATAATTACATTACCTATAACACATTGTAAAAGTGACAGGCAATTAGTATTTTTATGTTGGCCACTTAATATTTATATCTATAGTATTTCGAAGAAAATAATAAAACTTGCGTTAGAACTAAATGTATTGCAAACTTTTAAAAAAGACTTAAGCAGCGAACTCGGTTGTAGTGTTGAAGGTAACTTCTTACATCGGATGCATAATTTTATTTTATTTTTTTTTTTTTTTTTTTTATTCTAAGATACATTTTTTATATTTTGGATTTTTGCATTTACACAAGAACAATTTTTTCTCGAAAGGTAAGTCCTTAATTGCAACTGACAACAGCAGCAATTTTATTGCTGTTAGTCAGCAATAACAGCATTACAGCCAGCAGTGAACACGCACAAAGTGAAAAGCAGAAGTAAAGGGCATAAAAAAGAGAACATGGCCAGTTCATTTTTGAGTTCAAGGTAAACCTGTCTACTGCAGTCTTTAACTTCCTTTTCTTTTCCTCCTTTCGTGCTTCTTTTATCTTTAGCAGATTTTCCTTTAAAATGTTGTTCTATATTTGTTGTTTGTAAGATTTGGATTATTTGGCATGTTTTCTGTCTTGTAGTGTGTTGTTGAAGTATTGGCCTTTTTTTCTCGTCTATAATGCATATCTAAGCCAGTAGTTTAGAGCCTCAAGTGGAGTATTATCATGTGTAATAGGTGCAGTAAAAAAATATATATAAAATTTTATAGTTCTAATGTCTACACAGCAGTGAAAAAATGCAAATGTCAAAAAAAAGTTCACTGACATAAAAACAGAAGAAATTTATAACCAAAACAAATAAATCAAAAGAAAAAAGAAAGACATTTAAAGAACAAATAATTCAATTCGCTCTGTATTTAAGAGGAACACAAAGTGTATCATCACATATGTTCAAATGTAGGGTGAAAGGAGCGTTTTCAGTACTTTCAGTGGACTTGTTCAAAAAATGTAAAAAAAAACTGTTTTTTCATAATAGTTTGGTATCTATTTCGAACATTATACACAAAAACAAATAAACAAAAATATATGTACTTACACATAAAACAAAATAATAAACTTTTTAAAAAGACTTAAAAAGCGAACTCCTAAATTTTACATACTGATTTTGAGCCGATAAATTCGAATCTGCAATTTATTTCTTCGTAAGTTCTGTAGTTTTGAAGATATTGTCCAGTCATGGTAGAAAATCACTATACTATACTATACTATACTATACTATACTATACTATACTATACTATCTATATATATAAAAATGAATGTGTGTCTGTGTGTCTGTCTGAAGCATTATCACTCAGAAACCATTCGTCCAATTGAGCTGAAAATTTGGAAATGAGTATAAATTAGGTATGGGAATGTTTTTATGCTATACGCGAAGTTTTCCGAAGACCACCCGAAGGCTTAATAGTCAAAACGAAGAATATCTAGGTATACGAGAGGGAAAATATCTATGGCAAGCTTTCAACAAGTTGTAATTGAAAGTTTTTTGGAACACCCGAAGTTTGCCAAAGGTTACCCGAAGGCTTCATAGTCAAAACGAAGAATATCTAGGTATACGAGAGGGAAAAAATCTATGATGAACCATAAACAAATTTCAATTGATAGTTTTTTCGAACACCCGATGGTTCCCGAAGGTCACCCGGAGGCTTCATAATCAAAACGAAGAATATCTTGGTACACGAGAGGGAAAAAATCTACGGTGAACTATCAACAAACTTTAACTGATAGTTTTTTGCAAAACCCGAATTTTGCCGAAGGTCACCCGAGGGCTTCATAGTCAAAACGAAGAATGTCTAGGTATACGAGAGGGAAAAAATCTACGGTGAACTATCAACAAACTTTAACTGATAGTTTTTTGGAATATCCGATGCTTCCCGAAGGTCACCCGAAGGCTTCATAGTCAAAACGAAGAATATCTAGATGTACTACAGGAAAAACATCTAAGGCAAACTATCAACAAGCCTTAATTGATGGTTTCCTGGGACACTCCAGCTATGCCATTGCCAATTTTTAAGATGGTTTGAAATGAAATTAACTTTCTTAAAATACCTAAATTTTTATTGGTGACGTGGCAGTGGCGTAGATCAAAATGTTATCCCTGTATACCTTCTAAGCTATTGGGAATCAAAAAAACAAAACAAACATGCCTAGCGGAGCGGGCAAAGAAGGCTAGTATACTATAAAACTATAGTTCGCGAAGATTTTATTTAAGTATGTACGTACAAAATGTAGTACCTTGTTGTCCAAAGACTGTGAGCTAAGTAAAGTTGATTATTTTTACTGATAAATAATCTGCTCCATTCAATAAATTTTATATTCTTGTAAAACGAGTTGTTAAATTTAAGGCATATAGTATAATATAGTATAGAAGAAAAAAAATTATTCTCAAAATTTTACTATGAAATTATAACATCAAGTGTTAAAAAGTCATTCGCCGTCATGTCTCTAACCGCTTCTTAATGCACTTAATTTGCTCGTTTCGCATATTACCTTATTTTCTAAAAAAAAAACTTATACGACATTGTTTGAATATACATTCCAGTTACTGTGTTTCTGTATTAACTTTTTTAAAAATAATTTCCATTTACATAGTGATATTGCTGTTTTTGCTACTTTTCGTCACTCTCCGTTTAGTCATTCTTCGCCCGTTTTTTGCAACACTTTGTCATTCTCCGTTTAATTATTCTCCATCTGTGGTTTTTCTTTTTTTGTTAGTTTAACTTAAATTCATTATTTATGAAAAAAACTGAAATTTAGCCTTAAATTACTTAAGTATATAAATTTTAGGAGAAAAATTTCAGATTCGTGTATAGTGTTCTTCAGTATTTTGTCATACTTGCTTCATTCATAATGTGTTATCACATCAGTGACTCTTGTCATGTCAAACAGTGAAAATAAACATAACTTCAGTTTTTGTTTAAGGCTTAAAAACTTAATACTGCAATAGCTCAAAGATTTTTGATGACTCCACTAATAATCAAGTTTTGATAAAACTTGAAGAATGTTTTCTAGCTATCTACTAACTTTGCCATTCCAGGAATTTTAAAATGTATTGGTCTAATGGAACATTTTGCAAGTAATTGTGATTAAGTTTTAGTTTCTCGAAAAATATAGTTGACTCTTGTCTTGCTATTAAAAGGAATATCTCTTTTAATATCAGATGATTTTCTTTTTAATTCTTTCTGAATATTAAAACTACGTGATGAAATTACTACCCATCACCCTTTATTTTTCCAACAATTTTAATTGATATCTCTGTTTTCAAGTATAAAAAAAAAAGATGAAAAAACATACGAAAAATGTATAAAAACAAATAAACATCATACACTCGCTCGCTCGAATGAAAGAGAATCTATTGCTTTCAATTGAAAAGTATTGAACTATCTTTATGTTTCATAATCATCATTCGTTCGTACATTCGTTTGTACGTCTTCAGTTTCAATTCGGTTAATTAAAATTGAAACGCAGATCTGTAGCATTACAGAAGAGATAGATATGTCGCATTCCGATTCACAGCACATCATTTGATTTTGACATAACTTTGACGTTTCAACTAACTATCAACTAAGTATCTAACTTCTCCTTTGTATGATTGTTGTATCTTTTTTATGCGGTGCACAGTTGTTGGTTATGTCTGGTAATGTCGTTTACTTTAGAAAATGATTGACACACTACAAGTGTAACATATTATATTAAATTGAAGTCGTAAGGAGTATTTTATTTTTTTGATAAGAACTTGGAAGGCACTTAAGTATATAATTGCAGTTAGCATGATGTGTTTTGGTCTCATTCAGTTGATTTTGATTTTTTATAGTCATTTTGAGTTGACATTGGTTCTTTAACAAATTGAAATAATTTTAATGGATGTGACATTTTGACTTGACCAAAATATTAATGGCACTTTCTCAGAATTTTTTTTTTTGCCATTTTCAACAACTTGATATTAACACTTTTCAAACTTTACGTTACTTTCTTTCTTAAGTTTTAAGAATTCTAACTCTAATAAAATATAGAATATTTTAACCCATTATAACCGAGTTTTTGTGGAAAAGGATTGAAAAGACTCATGAAATAGGAAATGTTCCTTGTGTGATTTTATTACGACTTTCAGACAAAAAAAAATGTATCCAAAATGTTGCTTTAGAACTTTAGTTAAGCCCCCTTAAAAGAGGAAAGTGAGCCACTGGCTAAGCATGAAAATGCCTGCCTGCAGAAATACTTCGAAGGCGTTCCCTTTGGCTTAGAAGTCCTCATAATAATATTATCTTCATTTTCGACAATTTTTTTCGTTGACACATTTTAGGCACTTTTTTGATAGCACATTTTTTGACACTTTTTTGTCGACACATTTTTTGACACAGTTTGGTGACACATTTTTCGACACTTATTGGTGACACACTTTTTTGGTGAGACATTTTTGTCGACACACTTTTCGACACAATTTTCGACACTTTTTTGTCGACACTCTTTTTTCGACACTTTTTAGTGACACATTTTTCGAAGCTTCTTTGGTGACATATTTTTTCGACTTTGTTTTGGTGACACATTTTTCGACACTTTTTTGATGCCACATTTTTTTTGGCACTTTTTTCACACTGGGCCTAAAGGATCGATAGGTTGCATTAAAATGGCAACGAAATCTGAAAGCACTATTGTTTTTATGCTTGATTATAGGAAAAAAATCAGTTTGAATTAAAATCCTAGCTGATCCTGTTTCGAAAATATTGATATTTTTCGCTTTTTGATACATACGGTCATGTATCGACGTTTACTCACACTGCTCCTGAAGCATCATTAAGTTCAACTAAAATTGCAACTTATACTGAATGTCTCCGAGTGTTTGTAATGTTATTCTGATGAAATATCACTTTGAATCAAAATCGTAGCTGATTCCTTTTTGAAAATATCTCGATTTTTCCAATTGGGGCATTTTCCCATACAAAAAGAAAAAAAAAATTTTTTAATTACATTAAAGAAAAATTAAAATAATCACAATCGATGTGTTCTGCGATGCTAAACGCGAATCCTACCTCAGAATCGCTCTATCGTGTATAGTTTATGAGATATTGTAACCTAAAAACCAAAAAAAAATCTTTTTTTGCCATTTTTTGAAGCTATATAACTTTGTAACATATCATTTATTCGTCAAATCTGGCTTAGATACTTGAAAGCCCCAATCTTTTCCTTTAAAACCTAATTTAAATTATATTTATATCTCCATGCTTCTAAGAGATATCGTAGACCGAAATATTGTCAAAACGGGTTTTTTGCACTTTTGTGTCTTTTTAAGTTAAGATATCTTTGAGGAAAAAAAAGATATCAACATAATTTAAATTAGGTTTTAAAGAAAAAGATTGGAACTTTCAAATATCCAAGCCACATTTGACGAATAAATAATATGTTACATAGATATATAGCTTCAAAAAATGGCAAAAAACGATTTTTTTGGTTTTTAGGTTACAATATCTCATAAACTATACACGATAGAGCAATTCTGAGGTTGAATTCGCGTTTAGCATTGCAAAACACATCGATTGTGATTATTTTAATTTTTCTTTAATGTAATTAAAAAATTTTTTTTGTCTTTTTGTATGGGAAAATGCCCCAATTGGAAAAATCGAGATATTTTCAAAAAGGAATCAGCTACGATTTTGATTCAAAGTGATATTTCATCTGAATAACATTACAAACACTCGGAGACATTCAGTATACGTTGCCATTTTAGTTAAACTTAATGATGCTTCAGGAGCAGTGTGAGTAAACGTCGATACATGACCGTATGTATCAAAAAGCGAAAAATATCAATATTTTCGAAACAGGATCAGCTAGGATTTTAATTCAAACTGATTTTTTTTCTATAATCAAGCATTAAAACAATAGTGCTTTCAGATTTCGTTGCCATTTTAATGCAACCTATCGATCCTTTAGGCCCAGTGTGTTTTATCGACACATTTTTTGACACATTTTTCGACACTTTTTAGCGACACATTTTTGAAACTTTTTTTGGAACACATTTTTCGACATTTCGTGGTGACACACTTATCGACACTTTTTTGGTAACACATTTCTGAAGACACATTTTTCGACACTTTATTTGTTGATACATTTTTCAATACTTTTTTGGTGACACATTTTTGATGACACACTTTTGATGACACATTTTTCGACACTTTTTGGTGACACATTTTTTGACACTTATTGGTGATACTTTTTTCGACTTTTTTTTGGTGACAAATTTTTCGACACTTTTTTGCGACACTTTTATGAGACTTTTTTTGGAACACATTTCGTGGTGACACACTTTTTTGGTGACACATTTTTAGCGACACATTTTTCGACACAATTTTCATTACTTTTTTGGCAGCACTCTTTGCGACATTTTTTGGCGAGGTGCTTTCCGATACTTTTTTTGGCAACAAATTTTTCGATACATTTTTGGCGACACACTATCTGTAGCTTTTTGCCGACAGACACATATTTCGACACTTTTTTGGCGACACTCTTTTTGTCACTTTTATGCCGACACATTTTTGGCGACACGCTTTTCGAAACTGTTTTGGTGACACACTTTTTTCGTAACTTTTTAGCGTCACATTGTCCGAAACTGTTTTGATAACACATTTTTCGGCACTTTTTGGCGAAAAATTTTTGAAAATTATTTTTCTACTTTTCGACTTTTGGGCGACACTTTTTTGTGACACTTTTTGCTACAATCGATTTAATCCCGCAAACTTTGCAAGCTTTTTGGGTGAAATTTGGTAGGATGATGAGGAATGTGAATACCATTTACTTGTTGTAAAGTTTGCGTAGGAAAAACCTGGGCTAACATTCTTGAAGAGCAGCAATTAGCTGACTAAAATCTTCTTCACTCCTTGCACTTCTTTATAGAATTGTATAAGGGTCCTTTTAAGCCCTTTGTTTTATTTACTACAAAATTTTTCAATCAAAAAAATATTGTCTCTTTCTTTTTAATGATTTCTGATCATTTGTCCGTATCAATTGAATAATTTACGCAGAAATTTTATTTTTCGCACCAAAAACCTTTAAAGTCAGCAAAGCGTAACATTTTCTTCCTGAGTGCTCGCAGAGATGATTTGCATATTTTTTAAGCCAACAAAAAAATAAAATCCGTATCCAAATTTAATCTTTTCAACAACCAAAAATTATATGGAACATAAATTTGTGAACCGTGGCGAACAGTGACCGCTTTTTTGCTAAAAAATAAAATTCCTAGAAAATATCACTGACTGCCTGGCTGATTGAATGGTGTCATGGTATCACATACAGCTGAAGTGATTAAAAACGTTGCGACGAATTCAAATGAAATCTCTACTTTTGAACCTTTTGACCAAAAGTTCAATTCCATGTTATTTTGATTTATACATCTTTATTGTTTGTCTTAGTCATAGGGAAAAGTTGATTCCAAAACTTGGCCTGTCTGAAATTCTCAGCACTTTGACATTTTAATGTGGAGTTGATGACAATATTTGATGCTGGGAATGTACAGTTGATTTTTGTTTCACTGGAATAAGAGAGCTGTTAATTTTTACTTCGAGAAACTGATAAATTTCTTACCCATAAGCAGCAAAATTATAAAAGAAATTTGTCATAAGCTCAACTATGGAAGCTTCTTCGTCATCTGCTGCAAAATGATGTGGCTCCATGCGAGAGAGATACATCAAATCATCCATATGTTCAGCACGACCTTTAAAGTTAATATTTTATGATTAAAGATATACAACATAATTTGGTAATAATTAACAAATGATATATTTGACATTATCTATATTTTTTAATAATTACCAAATATATGTTTGAATCTAACGATTATTTAATATGATCATGTTTAGTCCAATAAACCATACTTGAAACTCATTAGTATATTATTATTTATTGTAACAAAATTTGTTAATAGTTAGTAAATATTTTTTAGAATGTTCGAGCAAAGTTTTTATTTTTTTTTTTTTTTTTTTTTTTTGAGGGAAACATACTTTTTTCTTATTGTAGTACAGGAAAAAACATCTGTAAAATTCATTTTATACTTACGTTCCTTCTCGGAATACTTCAAATTGCTGTAACGTCCGCTATACTCAAAACTAAACATTGTTGTGCTCACAAACTTTGCGGCAAAACTAGCAATACGATGGGCACCAAAACGTATGATAGCATCCGAAAATAAATCACAAAGTACATCAAAGTTATTGTGATCTATATACAAAGTGTTCAAGTAATGACGTTTTATAGCAGCAGTAATATCTGCTCTATTCAGGTGTTTTTCATACATGAAAATCTTTGGAAATAGGTCGTGAAAATTTTCATTAAAACTAGCGAGCAATACTGCATCACTTATGATATCTGCTGCTGAAGTGCAAAATTCACCACTGGTCCAACCTACTAGTAATGGTACCTTATTGAAATTCCCACTCTCTAGCATTGTATAATAATCTTCTGTGAGAAAGCGTTCTTGTCCAAAATTCTTTTCAATTACCGGCAACCAAAGGTATATGGGGTTATCTTTACCAAAGATAAACATATCACGCAGTGTGTTACTGATTTCAGTACCAGTAAAGTGTGCTAAACAATCTCTTGGGTCATCGATTTTATCTGTTTGGCTACATTTCAGCAGCTTTATTTGTCTAGCCACCAAGTCCCTTTGTTCATTTTGTAGTATTGTTTGTGGTGGTATAGCACCACTCATAATAATTGCTTTATTAAAAAGATGCCGAGACATTGGCGATACCAAATGTAGACTTACACTCAGTGCGCCTGCGCTATAGCCCATTAAAGTAACATTATTGGGGTTGCCACCAAAATGTTGTATGTGCGTTTTTAACCAACGCAATGCCATTATTTGATCTTTGAAACCAGCATTTCCTGGTACTTCGGCAATCCCAATGGACCAAGTCGGTAATTAAATGTCACTAGCACTAGTTCATGTGTTAGAAGATATTCGGGTCCCATGAAGTTGCTCAAACTGGATCCAACGTAGAGACCGCCAGGATGTATGAATGCAATAACCGGTAGCGAGGCATTGCAATTGAGCTAGAAAGGTAGTTATTATAATGATTTCTGCATATTGCTTTTAATGTGACGAAACTGTTAATTTAACAGGATAGAAATGTTGGATTAATGTGTAACATATGAAATTAACATGCCAAAAATGTTGATTTATCAAATTTTTTTGGTTAATTTTATTTTAATCTTTACTGCAATTGATTAATATTTTGCATATTGGCCATTACCTGCTTTGTGTATACATTAAGTATAAGACAATCTTCCGATGAATTTGTCGCATATATAGAGGGACAATCATGTCCATCATAGCGTGCATCAATTACATCCGGATAACTTGTAAACGCTTGTGGATCCTACAAAGAAAATTGTTTATGAAATTTATTTTTATTTCTTCAATCGAATGTGTTACTTTAAATCTTAAATCTCCAACTGGTGACTTTGCATAGCATATGCCACGAAATGCATAAAACACTTCACCACGCCAAGTTAAGTTTGCGGTGCCCAACACCGTGACTTCATGCTCATCATCCAAAGTGATTTTAATGGTTGGAGTAGTAGTGGCGGCGGCAACAACAGTAAACGTCGTCACTAATTTCGCAAAAAGTAATAAAATTTCAAATTTTAAAAACATCTGTAGTAGATGACTGTACTCGAGGGCTGCTTAAGCAGTACTGATTAAAAATGATGCTATGTATGGACTATGGTGAACTTAATGTTAATCTTATTTTGAATGGTTTGTTTATACCTCAATTAAGTTAAAATTATATGAAATGCAAATGAGCTGATAAGAAAGCATCTCAATTTATTTTCTTTTATTTTGCATTATTGGAAATAAATCAGCATTTTTATGACTCAAACTCATTCATTCGTAGGGCACTTATAATTCGGGAAAAGCAAATAATAACAAACATTTTTAATTAAAAATGGCTTTATTGTTTTCCAAAATATTTCCCTTGATGATCAATATACTTTTGCATTCGTTCAAACCATTTGTCATAGCAGTTTTCCCATTCCTCTTGAGACACCTGCAAAACATGGTTTTTAAACTCTTCAACTACTTCTTCGGCGCTCGTAAATCGTTGACCACGCAGTTTACCTTTGACGTTTGGCAACAATAAGAAGTCATTGGGTGCCAAATCAGGACTGTACGGAGGATGAGTTTCACGAGATGTGTGATGGAGAATGATTCGTCTTCGGGGGTCATTTTTACGAATTTCTCCGAAGACTTCCGGCAAACAAATGGTCGTGTACAACTCAGAATTGACCGTCCTGCGTTGCTCAAGAATAATATTACAAAAAATGGAATCCTATTGGAAACGTCTAGATTGACGTTAAAAATTAAAATTTTTCCAAAATGACATTATCATGACAGCTTTGAAGAACCATTTGCTATTGCCTACTCAAGAGCAAAGAGGAAAATATAAACAAATCAAGCATGACCCACCCTACTGCTCACTTATGAGCCATAGCAAACCACACAAATAATTAAATTCCAATAAAATTATCAACACTGAAATGTAATAAAAAAAAATTAGATGAAATTAAATGAGGAAAGTGAGGAAAGAAAACGCAAACATTTTGTTTTAATTGAAAACATAATAAAATGCTCAACCGCAAAGATGAGAAGGGGAAAATGCTGCTTCATACGAACTTAGGCGTATGCGCTTTTGAAGCGTAAAGTGTTGAACAAGAATCACAACAACAGTGAAACAAATAAGTGTTGTTTTTGTTATTCTTACTACTGTTGTTGTTGTTGTTATTTTATGGAAATTTATTTTGCATCGAAGCAAAAAATCATTTGTTACACGCGGTGATTTGCCGCCTTCAACGTTATGCCTGTGCGCCGCCGCCACTGCATTAATCGAGAGACGACGCGTTTTATTGTAAACAAAAATAAACATTTGACGCCTCAAGAATTTTATGTTTTTGTAATGCGTATGTTGATGGAGGGGGGATGAAAAGTGTGGAAAATTATAATCAAAATGAACGAAAATGTATATAAACAAAAATTCAAAATTAACTCCATGAGTTGAATTTTTCAATGAATTTCCAAAATCAATTTCAAAAATTATTGACGTGGGAAAATAAACAAATCAAAAAATATTGACTTTTGTGCAGTTTATAAAATAATGTTTGGATTGGAATGCAATATGATCTGAATTACCCCGTAGTATTAGTTTACAAAAAGTACAAACAGTTTAAAGAAATTGAAAAATAAAGAGACTCAAGTGTTCCAAATTATTTAATTGTATAAGTGCTACGCAGAATCAAGATCTGAGGGAAAATTATGATCGTATGAAAAAAACTTTAAGCTTGTGCACATTTACATACAAATACCTTTCTAATGGTGTATAATTCAAAGTCGCACTCCATTTCTAACACAGTTTAAAAGGTAGGACAAATTTTTGTCTTGCGTATATGACTATAAATGAATGACATATTTCTCAAAAAGAATTATAATAGTAAAGTACAATACAATAGCTATAAGCAAACAAACGTGCATAGCTGCTGTAGACGATGACGGGAAGGTTCTTATGCCACACAAAATAATATGCAGTGGCGTGGAGAGAAAATCCGGGCCCGGGGGTAATTTTATACCGGACTTCCTCCACTACTAGTTTTTTTTTATTCGATACTAACCCACAGGATGCCCGAGAGATATATAAAATTTGCAAATTTGTGATTTTGTTTGCTTCCAGCCCATATTCATAAAATTAAAGTCAAAAATACAATAAGATTTCGGCCGGTCTTCGATCAATGCTTGAAAAATATACTAAAAAAAAAGGCAAATCATTTTAACTGCCCGTAACTTCGAAACTATTGGCTTTTTCGGAGATGCCATTAAATCAACTTTTGTAGAGAATAACTAGGCCAACATAACTTGTTGCTGTTTTGGAACAAAAATAGCAATTTTTTAAGAAAATTTTCATGACTAGAAATTGATTTTTTGTAAATTTCAAATGGCGAAATATTTGTTCTGGATATGCTATGTTGTAGGAAATTAAATGTAAATTAATTAAGAAAAAAAAGGAATTAAAAATACATACTAATTTTTAAGGTATGGATCTGGTCTCAAAGTACTAATTTTTGTTTTCAAAATGAGCTAAAAAATGGTCTTGTATAATTTTCCTTTCAACAAATAATATTTTCCTTAAGGCAGGATTCGGTACCATAAAATTCTTAAGTTATGTAGCGTGTAAAAGGATATTAATTTTATAAGTTTTATTTTTTTTTTTTATAGTTGAAAGTAAAGATGGGCGTTGGCTCTAGTTTTATTCATGGCCCGTGGGGCCCTACTTACCAGCGATGGGCTCGGGCTTTGAAATCGACAAAAGCCCTTAATTTAGAGGCCCGTGAGAACCCGTAAATCAAATGAAAGTTTGGAAGCACGAACTTGGAAAAAATTCTGTTAAATAAAAATAAATAAAATAAAATAATTACAATAAATAAAAATATGGATAATAACGTATGAGTGAAGTGCTTGGAATGAAAATGGAGTAAGTTATGTCAAACAAAAAAATTTGTTAGATTTGTCCAAAAAGTTAGCAGACAATGTATAATCTTTGTTTTTTCTCGTTTGAAAAAAAAAAAAAAAATAAATAGTTGTGCGGGCCCGAGCTTTTTCTCGATTGCTTGTTTCGTGTTCGTCGGTTGGGCCCGTTTCCTCCAGTTGAGCGTAAATATCATTTCGCAAGCTTTCAAAATGCTACTATAAATTTTATTAATGAAGATTTTGTTTCTGCTTAAGTTCGGGCCCTTCAAAAAATCCCGGGCCTGGGAGGAATCCCCCCATACCCAAACATAAAGATTACAAATTTTCTAGGAGTAGATAGAGGCCAAGATTAACAAAAAATTTTACTTGAAAGGGGGTCTTAAGTGTATACCTGACAAGTTATAGAGAAAAATCTGATTTTCTGACTAGCTTTACAAAAAAAAAAATTCTTGGGCCACCCTAGAATTTTAGAAAAACTTTTAGCTAATTATATGAGCTTTCTAAGAATATATTTGATTTGGATTTTGCAAAGTTCTAGATCTTTAAAGTTGATGTCAATTTTTTGTTTTACTTTATGAATTTGGCGGCCATTTTAGTATGAAAAACGTCCTACCAACATACCCTTTATAATTTTCTTTGGAAGCCCTGTTAAATTTGCTTTGATTCTGCAGCACATTTGTTGTATCATTTTTTTTTTTTTAATTTGAGGTCAGAATTATCTAAAGTGATATCTAAAATAATTATCTAATAGTTTTCCATAAAAAAGTTTTCTACAAAACGTTAGGGTGACCTAAGAAAATTTTTTTTTGTAAAACAAGTCAGAGTTTTTTTCTTAAAACTCCTCAGGCTACAGTGAAATTGTGGTATTTTCTTTTCTTTTCTTTTCTTTTCTTTTCTTTTCTTTTCTTTTCTTTTCTTTTCTTTTCTTTTCTTTTCTTTTCTTTTCTTTTCTTTTCTTTTCTTTTCTTTTCTTTTCTTTTCTTTTCTTTTCTTTTCTTTTCTTTTCTTTTCTTTTCTTTTCTTTTCTTTTCTTTTCTTTTCTTTTCTTTTCTTTTCTTTTCTTTTCTTTCTTGTCTTTTCCTTTTTTTTTCCTCTTTTTCCTTTTTTTGTCTTTTATTTTCGTTTTATTTTTAAAATATCCTATTTAAAAAGTTCGCTACTTATTTTTTGAGTAATTACGCCTACCTCTTACAATATTCGATAAGAAATTTGAAAAAAAAAAATTACATTTCATAAATTAATAAATAGAATATCTAAGCTACCATCCAATGTAGAAACCACAATTTCAGCAATACCAACAGAACAACTTGTTATCGGCTGATGTTGCCAGCTTTTTGCCCAAAACAATTTTACTTAACCCAAATGAAATTGGTAGGGGCTGAAGTTTCAGCAAAATGCCGCTGTAAATGTTTTTGCGCTACTTTACCAACATAGATGTAATTTCAGTATAATATGTAACATTGTATATGTGGATATTTTAGCATTTCAACGTTATCCATATATCCTTGTTTATTTCCTACACACACACAAACATATAGTTTGTATGTATGCATAAAATATAATAGTTTTTGACTGTTGTGTTGTCATGTGTTACATTGCCAACGTTGTTGACGACATTCGTCCGTCGTAGTTGTCTTAACATTCTAGCGGGTGGTTGGTTGGTTCTTGTGGGAATATCATTTTACAACATTGATATGATGATACCACAGTTGCACGGCAAATTTCACCCCATTTATTTATGTATGTACCTATGTATGTAACGAATTTTTGTCAAAAAAATACAATTTTCTTCTATTCTGTTAGAGATTTTCATGCTTAAGGGGTTAACGAAAAAACTATGTTTCTCTTTCGTTTTTGTTTTTGTTCCTTTCTTCTTTCGGCATTTCCGGTTTATAACAAAATACCCTAATGCATGTTTCCTTGCTTTAGTATGTTAGATTTAGACAGCGGATAAGTTTTCATGTTGTTATTTTGTTTTTCCTTTTTATTTGGCTAAAACTGTTACGTTGTTTGTATTTACCGATAAAAAGTTGTTAAAAAAAATATTTTTTGTTCGAATTCAGTACCGCCATTGTGTTCTATGCTGCTACTATCGATAACCAAAAAATTAATCGTAAAAAACTTCTTTGTGTAAACTTATTAACTTCTTTAAAGCTTTTTCGCTTTTCTTTAAAATAATTTTAAATCAAAATTTTAATATTTTACTTCTTATAAAAAATTTAACATTTCTAATAACTACATTTTTCTACCTAGTCAAGAAGCCATTTTTTAGTGCTGCCAAACAGTTAATGGAATGTACTTTTGACTAAACATGTGGCGCTGAATCCGAATTCATGGTCAGAATCGCTGATATACCTACAGGTGTTCAATTTTTTTTTTAATGGTATTGGATAGCCATAATATTCCTTATCAAACTACACCTTTAAACTTTTCCGATTGAATTCTTACTTTGCCTTTGATGTAAAGGAATAATTTTTTCAAGTGTTTTTTTGGCCATAAATCGGTTTTTCGCCACAATAATAATGAAGTCCTTTATATGGATTTCAGGATGCTTTGCTGCGAAAAGTGGATTTTCCGAGAGTTAATGCGCAATTCGAAAAGTTTAACTGTATAGTTTGATAAGAAAGAATTTCCATCTTTTCCTGGAACAGTGCCATAATCTTGAAAACAGCGTTATCTGGAATCTCAAGCAAGGATATCTCGAAATCTTGAAGGTATATAAGCAATTCTAATGTCGGATTCGAATTCAGCATCAAAAACTACACATATCTAGACAAAAATTCAATCCATTTTTTACACTACGTACGCCTGTGTTAAACAGGGTGTAAACGACAAGGTTACGAAGCTTCTGGCAGGTGATAGAGGAGGCCTAAACTTACTAAAAATTGCACCTGGGGGAAGGTTCTAAAATGTAGCCCTAAAAAGTTATAGAGAAAAAAAAAACAGATTTTTGACTTATTTAAAAAAAAAAAATTTGAGAAAACTTTTAATAAAATGGTATGTTTCCTGTAGGACCACCGCGGCGGAGACAATTGAGGAGTGGCCGTACCAAAGGGCCTAAGTACCATTTCGAGGCAAAAGTAGTGTCATACTTTTTATGTGTTTTATAGTCGGCTATTTGCCTGTTATAATTTTTTCAACATAACACCATGAAATTCACACTATCAAGTAAGTTTTTTGTGAAAACAGATAACAATTTTATTAATTTCTAACAAAATGTCACCCGTTTCATATTATGACACTACTTTTGCCTCGAAATGGTACTTAGGCCCTTTGGTACGGCCACTCCTCAATTGTCTCAATGGTCATAACTTTGGTCTAGTTATTTTGTAAGTAGACTACAACGGATTACACTTAAAACTAGGATTATCAATTAACAAAAATGGTCCAAATGTAATGCAAAGTCCGCCATTAGTACCAAAAGTGGTCCAATTGTGTATCGATTGTGTGAGTGAAATTATAACATAACTTATTTTTTGTTAAATTTACATATTAAATAAAATTCTTTGAAATTTGTAAATAAAATAAAAAAAAGTTGGCCTATTTCTGGTCCGAATGTAATACATAAGGAGACAATTGACCTTTTCCTGGTCTCAATGTAATGCATTAGAAGACAATTGGTTGCGTCCAATGACAAACAATACAAAACGTAAATAGAACTTTATATGTGCTTGGAAACGAATTTAGACTAGTTGGTCGCCCCCATGGAACAGTTTAAAAACTAGTTTTCGAATAGTCCATGATCCTGCAAACTTTACAAATCGTTTTTTAACGTATTAACTTTAAAAGTCCACAATTTTTGAAAATCCTTTAAGCAATATAAACCAAATATATTCTTAGAAAGCTCATACAATTGGCTACAAGTTTTCGATAGAAAAAATCTCTCTGGATCGTTAGAGTGATTCAAAAAAATTTGTTTTGTAAAGAAAGTCAGAAAATTAAATTGTTCCCTTTAACTTCTTAGGGGTACATTGTAGACCCTCCTCTCATGTGCAATTTTTCGTTAGTCTAGGCATCTTCTATCACCTTTTAGAAGCTTTGTAACCTAATTGTTTACATCCTACTTGTAAACTTCCTTTCCGTCGAACTACTACCATCCAAAGCTTGTTCTTCCTGAACAAGCTTTCCAAGCTTGCTAGGAAGTTTTTTTTTTGTATTCGTCTCTGTTCTTTGTTATTGGTGAACACTATTCGAACTTTTTTCAACCTTAATCGGTGTACGATGGTCGGTTTACTGAAACCGATCACTTTTAAATCGAATTCACAGCTGCGAATGCAATTAGTCACTAATTCTTGGCAATGAACCCAATAAAACTGTTTTCGAATTTTGGCCGTGATTCTGGTTTGTGCCAACATGATTACTAGTTCGTCATCTGAATTGTATGAAAATATTATTTTCTGCAACATTGAGGAAGGTTCTGAGCCATCTATTTTTCATGAATTTTCCAAGCTTTAGGTTTAATGGTGACGACGAATGGAAACTTATGCTCTAAAAGGAGTTAAAGAGAATTAATTACTGCAAGGACAATGTTTAAAATTTGTTTCTATCTGCATACATACTTTGAATAAAATGCTTATGTTAAATTGTGTGTAAAGTTAATTGTTTTGTAACACTCCATAAAATCTGGTTAAATGGCATAGAGTAATTTTGATTAAAGCAGCATTGCTGCATAACTGCGGAATATTTTTTCTATGCATTTATGAGAGATTTTATTTTATATCGAAATTGTTTGCAATTTGAAAAAATTGCTTTAAAATTAAATAAAAAATGGAATTTTTTAATTCATATTTTATTTATTAAATTCGTTGTTGCTACTCAACAATTTTGCATCATGAATGCATTGTAGACGTTTGCCTTGAGTGGAATGGAATGCTCGCTCCATTTTAGAAAGTGAAATTAAAGCTTAAATGTCATACAAAAAGTGTTGATTTTGAAATTTCAATTAAAATTAATAACTTGATGGAGCACTTAACGTGCGCATTACATTTAATGTTCTTTAGAAACTTTAAAACTTGATATTAAAGAAATTTGATATACAACAAAAAGTTTTGCCTTTTCATATTCGGAAATTGTATGTAAGAAGACTCAATCTTAAATGTTAAAATAATGAAAAGATGAATTCCAGCTAATTTTAATTAAGTGAACGCCTTAAACTTTCTACTAAAGAAACAAAAGTATCTTTGCTATTGTTGCCATACAACATTCTTAACTTTTATGTTGCAGAGTTGTAGGCGAATGAAAAATTTAGAATACTTGGAACTGGCGCAAGAGCCAAGTATTTTTTATTGAACTTGTAAAGAATGGCGTACCAATACATCAATTTGAAAAAATAAACGAAGAAAATCAATACAATGAAAAGAATCAAAAGAAGAAAAATTCCATATAATTGGCAATAAAGATAAGAGTTAATGATAAACATACAATAAGAAATTCTGAGGAAAAAAACCAGTTAATGAAAGTAGCGACATAATATAATAACGTCTAAGGACATTTAACAAGGATAAGACGAGACAGCTGTGATTTTGAAGATTATAAAAAACTTTGAGAAAAATCAACGATGATGGTCTATCGCCAAGCATTGGAATGGAAGCCTCAGAAAATGCGACTGTTCAAAAACATTGTGGGAATGATAAGTGGAACAAGATTTGTAAGAGAAAATCGGCGAAATTTTAGAGAGATTTAAATTCACTAGCTGGATACATATAATAGCTAGGGCGACAAAGGCAATATGGCTAAAGAAGGCAATAAGCACAATTAAGAAAATTATGAAAAAAATTAGAAATCAAAGTCTACTTAAACAAAAAAATTTAAAGACAACTTGAAATACAGACAATGGAGGTAAGTTAAAGATCTAGAAGAAAAACAGAACACAGAACAGATATCCAATAAAAAGAATACAGATGAACAAACAATAAAGAAGTAAGACACCCTTGACGAAGACAATAAATAGATTGAGGTAATAAAGCAATAAAGACAACAAACACAATAAGGACAATAAAGACAGTACAGACAATAAAAGATAATAAAGACAACTAAGACAGTAAAAACAGTAAAGACAATAAAGACAATAAAGACAATAAAGACAGTAAAGACAATAAAGACAGTAAAGGCAATAAAGACAATAAAGGCAATAAAGACAATAAAGACATCAAACACAATAAGGACAATAAAAACAGTAAAGACAATGAGAGATAATAAAGACAATAAAGACATCAAACACAATAAGGACAATAAAGACAGTAAAGACAATGAGATATAATAAAGATAATAAAGACAACTAAGACAATAAAGACAATAAATACAGTGAAGACAGTAAAGACAGTAAAGACAGTAAAGACAATAAAGACAATAAAGAAAATAAAGACAATTAAGACAGTAAAGACAATAAAGACAGTAAAGACAGTTAAGACAATTAAGACAATTAAGAAAGTAAAGACAGTAAATACAATAAAGACAACAAAGACAGCAAAGACAATAAAGACAATAAAGACAGTAAAGACAATAAAGACAGTAAAGACTGTAAATACTGTAAAGGCTGTAAAGACAATACCGACGATAAAGACAATAAAGACAGTAAAGACAAAAAGACAGTAAAGATAATAAAGATAGTAAAGACAGTAAAGACAGTAAAGACAATAAAGAAAATAAATACAATAAAGTCAGTTAAGACAGTAAAGACAGTAAAGACAGTAAAGAAAATTAAGGCAATTAAGACAATAAAGACAAAAAAGACAGTAAAGGTAATAAAGATATTAAAGATAGTAAAGATAATAAAGATAGTAAAGACAGTAAAGACAATAAAGACAATAAAGACAGTAAAGACAGTAAAGACAGTAAAGACAATTAAGACAATAAAGACAATAAAGACTGTAAAGACAATAATGACATTAAAGACCATAAAGACAATAAAGACAATAAAAACAATAAAGATAAAAAGACAGAAAAACAATAAAGATAATAAAGACAATAAAGGCAATAAAGATAGTAAAAACAATAAAGACAATAAAGACAACAAAGACAATAAAGACAGTAAAGACAGTAAAGATAGTAAAGACAGTAAAAACAATAAAGACAGTAAAGACAATAAAGACAATAAAGACAATAAAGACAATAAAGACAATAAAGACAATAAAGACAATAAAGACAATAAAGACAATAAAGACAATAAAATAAAGACAAAAAAGACAGTAAAGATAATAAAGATAGTAAAGATAGTAAAGATAATAAAGATAGAAAAGACATTAGGAACAATAAAGACAAAAATGACAATCTCAACAAAATAATCAGATAATACAGACAGCAAATTCCAAGACAATGGCGATAATGTCAAGAAACTTAGTTTATGTACCACTGATAAAATAATGTATGCGGTCTTAGTCGTGATAACTAACAAGATTACTACCACCTATCAAATTACAGCTGAATTGCTTTAAAAACAACGTCAAAAGTGAATCAATTTGTAAACATCTGAGATGACGGAAACTTGCTGACGCGGTCATACTGCTACACGATATTCTATTCAAGTTGTTAAGAAACGGTAACCTTGCTGAACGCCGAACGTATAGTGGATTGAAACTGCTTTAAAGGGCATCATAAGTATCTGCTTCTGAATATACTGTGTAAGAGAAATCTGAATTTTGAGAATTTTAAGTGAAGTCTTGCTTTAGATCAAAGGGAGTGATAAGGGCCGGTATGATTTACATAGTATTGACAAAGTTTTAATTTTTCTGTCAGTTTTGATTACGTTAACACTAATAGCAAATAAAATTGCATTGAAATTTTTTCTCAATATTTGCATCTGTTCCTTAGACATGGCGACGGACGTCAACATCAAAAAAAGAAAAACATAAAAATTATTTCTTTATTTTCAATTTAAAATTCAATTCAACAACAAAAAGACAGCAGCAATTGTACGAGCGTCAACTGTAATTGATATGCGTTGATTGTCAACAAATTAGCGTGACAAACGCATAATTTGTCATTCATTCGTTCTTATAAGCGCGCGCAGATACAATGCAATAAATATCTAACAAATACAATTGCACATATGAATATTATATAATCCGTGTGTGAGTGAGTGTGTGCATGTTTGAAAAAATTGCATTCTATATTCGTTTTGTAAAACTGCTGCATGCCAATAAATAATGGAACTCATAAATAATTCTATTGACATTGACTTGAATGAATAATAGTGAACTTCAACCAGTTAAAAATGCTGGAAATGTCATGTAATTGTTAAAAAAAGGTTTGCCAGTAATTACAAAAATTATGTCATATTATCTTTTTGAATAAGTAACAAAAAAAAAAAAAGAAACGAAAAAAAAACTTATAGATTAATTACAACGATTTTGCATAAGATTGTCACCGACTTTTTCTTTATTATTTCTTTTTAATATTTTTTTTTTTTTTCGCAAGCCATGTTTGTTTTGATTTTTTATTCCTAATAGCTAGAAGATACACATTAAAGCGTTAATTTATGCCACTGCCACAGTATATCTATATATTCTTCGTTTTGACTATGAAGTCTTCAGGTGACTTTCGGAAACCTTTGGATATTCCAAAATACTATCAATTCAGGCTTGTTGAAAGTTTGCCATAGACATTTTTCCTCTAGTTTATCTAGATCTTCTTCGTTTTGACTATAAAACCTTCGGGTGACCTTTCGGAATCTTCGAGTATTCTAAAAAACTATCAACTAAAGCTTGTTGATAGTCCGTAATAGATGTTTTCCCTCTAGTATGCTTAAATATTCTTCGTTTTGACTATGAAGCCTTCGGGTGACCTTCGGCAAACTTCGGATGACCCAAAAAACTATCAGTTAAAACTTGTTGAAAGTCCGCCATAGATATTTTCCCTCCAGTGTCCTAGATATTTTTCGTTTTGACTATGAAACCTTCGAGTGGTCTTCGGAAATCTTCGTGTGTAGGATAAAAACCTTGAATATCTAGATATTTTTCGTTTTGGCTATGAAAACTTCGGGTGACCCTTGAAAACCTTCGGGTGACCCTTGAAAACCTTCGGGTGTGCCAGAAAATGAATCAAATAAAGCTTGTTAGTAGTCCACCATAGATGTTTTCGCTTGATATTCTTCGTTTTGACAATAAAGCTTTCAGATGACCTTTGAGAACTTTCAATTGTCCCAGAACACCATCAGTTATGGCTAGTTTATAATCCCGTATAGATGTTTTCCGTCTAGTGTACATATGTAGATATTCTTCATTTTAACTCTGAGTCCTTCGGGGACCTCGGGGTATGGTTTTCAGGTTCTACAACTACCCACGAAATTTTGACATGAAAGCTTGAATAGCTTGCGAGATATAATGGGGATGTAACGAAACGTTTCGCCAAAAAAGTGTCACGGTCATGAAATTTTACACCTTAAGCGGCCAAAGAACTTTCACATCAAAAATTTTTCCCCTCCACTTTAAACGAGAACTGAAACTATGACTCAAAGAGAACATGAAAGCTTTTGTGTTGTATTCAACAAATATAGAGTAAATTAGCCAATACTCTGTGTCGACCATATATTAAGCTTTTAGGCAAGAGCGCGAGTTGAATTGGAACTGATGTATATGGGATCGTTCCACATAAAAATATATTTGCACGCATGAGTCAAGAAAACTCAGTATTTCAAGCGGAATTTCTGCGGCCCACCTTGCAGTTTTATTAAATTAAACCAAAACAATTGGCTGAACAGCAAAGTTCAAGAAGGCTGGGACGATACCCTGAACCACAAGCAATCAAAAGCATTAATGCCAAAAGTTTCCAAGCAAAGAATAAAACAGTTACTTATTTATGCTGAACAGGAAAGGTACACGAGATATCTTACGGGACACTGCACAGCAAGGAAGCATCTCTTCAACAAAAGATTAGTCCACGATGAATTCTGTAGATTCTGAAGGGAAACAGCAGAACGTATTCTATATCTTTCGCGAACCCCTCTTCTTTTGAGTTGGGCGCCTTACCCCCAAGGGATCTACTGGCATTCATTAATGCCATGCACCTATGCACTGACTTCTAATCAAACCTTATCAGGGCTAGCACAACACGTCTTATAGACAGTAGTGACTTTTTGCGACTGGATCCCATCCGTTTTATAACTCCAATTTTAAGAGTGCGAGTTGGAGTGGGCTTTTTTTCGAGAAGTCAGACTCTAAACTTGCTTCATAATGGATTTTTGTTTTGATTTGATTCTCTGCAAACGAGCAAACACTTGTTCGAGTATAACTCTAAGTCGTTTAGTGAGGTTGCAATACTGCTGTATTGTCTTCCCAAATATTTATATATTTATTTTCTATCACATCACTTAAACTTTTATATAATATTTACTAATATGACTAATATGTTTTATTCTTTTTACTTTTTCAGGTATGAACCACGTCATAGGCCAAAACAACACTTTTTGTAATATATGCATTAAATTACAACCACAGTATGTTATAAATAAAAAATCGTTCAATATATGCTAACAAAGTCATCCATTTAGACATTAAAATTAAAGCATTCAATAACTTTTACATCAAACTCCATAACATGCGGTTTTAGTGCATTTTTAGTAGCCACTTAGAATATAACTTTGTAAATATGCCATAATATGCAAACATTTGTTATGTTTTACATTTAAATTATTCCATTTAATTCATTTCCGTTTTATTAAATATAAAAAAATAAATTCTATGCAAAGTATTGTATATTTAGCGGTTAAAAAAATGTAGTCAAAAAGTTTTTGCATTTTCAGTTTGTTCGTAGTTGTTTCTAATCTTCTCCCACACCCACACAAAGTGTCATCACCATCATCATCATCTAATTCAGTTGATATCTCTCATCCACTCGTGCAGGAAATTAAAAATGTCGCTGTTATTGTCAATTTGCCAAAAAATGTCCAAATATCATTTCCGTCTTGTCGACAATTTTACATGAGCCAGTAAGCAATGCGAGCCAGTTGTTTTTTATTTTTGTTTTTAATTTGTAATTGAATTTGTTTATAAATTAAAAAGATAATTTTATTCAAAGTTAATAAAAATTTAATATTTAAATTTTGTTACCTCGAGATTGCCACATAGCTGACCAAGCGTATTGCCATTTCAAGCACTATATATTTTATTTAAGCAACTCCTTAAATAATAAGGTTATTTTGCATTTGTTGAGGAATTACTAAACTAAAAATATTTCGAAGCTTTCCCATGCAATGCCTTAAAAATTTAACGCTCGGATTCAAAGTGGAAGTTTAAGCTAAAAACAAAGCATAAACATTGTTCATCAAACAAAACTTTGGCAGGTATATTATCGATGATCCAGGCGAAAAGTAGGATGTTTCATTGCTCCCACAAAAACTCGGATGTTTTATATTTTTGGAAGAAAAGCAGGATGTTTCATTGCTTCCACGAAAACTAGGATGTTTTATATTTTTGGAAGAAAAGTAGGAAGTTTCATGCAAGTTTTCTTCCAAAATGTTTAGATATCCCATTTTTCAACATGAAAGCTTTTACGTCCCTCTTTTCAACATAAAACTTCAAACAAACCTACTTTTTGTCATCTTATGCAATAAAAAAACCTAATTTGCATCAAAATTAATTTGGAACGTCCTGCTTTTCGTCCTAGAATCAACGAAAACCTAGTTTTCGTAGAACAAATGAATCATACTACTTTTCGCCTCAGACATCGCTATATTGTAAGCGAAGGCGGCTAACTACGAAAAAATAACAAAAAATTTCATAAAACAGCAACGTGATATTGATAAAATAAACTCAATTTTTTTCACTTAACGCTTTCCATATAATCTAGGGGCAGCCAAATACTTCAGACATTTTGAAAGCTTGAAAGCGATACATCCAAATGTCCTAATTTTCGTCCAAAATGTTAAGACATCCTATTTTTCGACATAAAACCTTTCACGTCCTACTTTTCAACATAAAACTTCGTAGAAACCTACTTTTCGTCATACATAATGAAACAACAGAGTTTTCGTCCAAATTAGCTTGAAAAACTCATAATTTTCGTCCAAGAATAACTGACAACCTAGCTTTCGTAGGAGAAATGAATCATTCTACTTTTCGTCTCAGGCCTCGATGTATTCATTCAGTATGAAACATCGTACTTTTCGTAAAATTAATATGAATCCACCTACTTTTCGTTAAAAAGATTGAAACATCCTAATTTTCATCCAAAAATATAAAACATCCTAGTTTTCATGGGAGAAATGAAACATTTTTTTTTCTCCTGGGGCATCGATGTATTCCCTAGGTTTGAACACCTTATGTATGGATGCACATTTGATAGCAACACCAACACTAAAAATGCACTGAAATTTTTTGCAAAAAATTCTAAAAAAATACTTTAATGGACTTTTTTTCAGATTATGACAATGTTCACTATAAATGTAAAAAATATAAATTTTGCATGAATTTTAAGCAAACGAATTTACAAAAAAAAAAAAAATGTAATGAATAAATAATCAATTAATATAAAACTTTAATATTTAGGTATTTAAATAGTAAATGATGTAGTTAGTTTTTTTTAGCATTTTATATTCCAGTTACATTTGAAGCAAATGTAATGAACATTTTTTGTGTTTGGTTTTTTATTTTATTTTATTTAAATTGAATTTTTCATTTGTTTTTTTTTTTTTCTTGTTGTAGTGTCCGAAAAAACCTGTAATAATAATAACCAGAAATTTAGAAAAAATGTAAAATTTACTTACCTTGTTCATCCTATGCTGCCATTTATTTTGTAAAATAAAAAATAATACAAACTAATTACATATATAACATACATATATTTTTTAATCTAATATCCACTGTGCATTTGTTTTGTCCCTTGACCATTTGTAAATAAACTTATAAATTTTTAATTCCTATATATAAACCACTTTATGTGTAACATATTCAAATGTAAATACATTAAACAGTATTAAAATATGTAGTAGTTTTTCATTTTCATTATAAAATAAAAATACATTTATACACATCTTTTGTAATGTCAAAATTTCATTGCATATTTTAAGGCTGGCTGGGAATGTATTTTAGTGCTGTTTGTTTGCAATAAAATGTTAACAATGACATATTCGTACATACAATAATATTTTCAGTTATTTTGTTATGTTTTATGTTTTCAAATTTTTTTATGAACATAAGTAGCATTAATTAAATGAATTAATAATGCCAACAAAAAAATGGGACCTCATTTTGTGCCATTTGAGTAAAACATTTTTTTGAATTAACAATATGGTCTACATATGGAAAAGCTAATCAGTTTTTGTGCTCTGAAATTATTAACTTTTTAAGAGTTCCTTACAGTTGTTTCTATAGCCAAAAGCCCACGGAAAAACATTGACTTTCATAATCGCAAAACTAAGAGTTAACAATGCAATTATCTTAGAAAGTGGAAATCTTTTATAACCAATCTTGAACTGTCAAGAAAAAGTAATATTAATGTAACAGAAAAGTAGTTTTTCTCTTACCCCACTCGTGGATGTGTTCTCTTCTATATAGTCATCGTTTAATTCAACAAAGTCAGACGCAAATTTATAACAAATAATTACAAAGATTTGTTTCCGAGCTGCTGAGGGTCGTTTTCAAAATAAAAGGTTAAATTTAGCCCATCATCTGAAAAATTTGAGATATTTTTGATTAAAAAATACGGAAAATGCATATTTTGGCCATTTTTGAGGTTAGATGTGGGTTACAGTTTTTTTTTACTTAATTAGTCTCTTCGCTCTTCCTTCAAAATGAGATGTTCGTTTACAAGTCCAGAATTAAGGACTAAAACCTTAATTCAGAACTAGTAAAGGGCCACTCTGATTTTCTAAGATCGATCATAAGTTTTGAAAAAAGCATCGTGTCACACCTTTTAAAAGCTCAATTTGTAGAGAAAGAGTAGTGGGGTGGTTGAAAAATGCCTTGTCGATGGACCTTTTTTCAAAATATATTAAAAAATAAAAAATAATCAAAATAAAAAAATAATGATTAGGTTTAGTAACCAAAATACCAAGCTATAATCTGCAATCCAAAAATCAGCATCTGTCAATACCTGATAGGTGACGGTATTAGTCAAGGTTAGTGTTATATTAATCGAACGTTTTCGGTGAAAAGGGGCTGCCCATAAGCCTCGCTACGCTAAAATTCGCAAAAAGTTTTACTATTCCCACCCTCCCAGCAATGTGACGATGGCATGTGGTAAAAAAATCCTTCACGGGGGGAGAGGAAAACGAAAAAAAAAATTCATAAAAATTTTTTGATGACTAATTTGGAATCAGGAGGTGCCAATTACACTTAAAATATACTTTATATCAAAAAATATGATAATTTCTTGGCCGAAAATGTGTTAAGTAAAGAGTGCCCCATAATACACGCAATATTTTAATTTGCCGTCATTAGTGCAGTAAATTGTTGTCAGCTAAAAGGGAAAACCAACTGATAGCTGACAATTCAGAGTTATTAAAAAGGGTTCAAAAAATGTACGCTACTTTAACGAAATTCATCCATACTAAATCAAAATGGTCATAGAAAATTTCAACAAAATGCGCCAGCTAAGCCGTGTAGGCTACCTGCACGATATGTTTTTTCATATATAATCTTATCCTTTGTACCTTCTGTTTCAATAACAAAAAATTGAATTGAATTTGTATTTAGTTCAAATCTTGCGTGAATTATGGACCACCTTTTAGTTAACGTTTTGAGCACAAAACTTTAATTTACCTAAAAGCTGTCATAGTTCAGTTGTCACAAGAATTGTAGTCGGCAGAAAACGCCAAATAAGTATCTAACATTGCTGTTGCGCTTATAAACTTTTTTCAAATCAAAATGAACTTTTACCACATCAAATGAATATTTTTCCAAATCGCTTGGCCAACACCCTTCACATTATAGAAAGTATTTGGTAGAGACAACATCCATCCATGTTGTATGTCTCTGCACCTAGAGCAGCCGTCGTTATAAATCTTGGCTTACATTATTTCGACAATAATTTAAACCTTTTTACACACCAAATTAATCCTTTTTAACTCAATTTTAACTTTTTCCAAATCAATTTAAACTTTTTTAAATTCAGTTTAAAATTTTTCCAAATCAGTTTAAGCTTTCCCCTTTTAACGCATTCTCGTGTTAAATTCTTATGTAGGGATCGTATACATAGTTTAACATGTCGATTGAACACAAGTATGCGTTAAAAGAGGAAAGGCTGAACTGATTTGGAAAAAATTTAAATGGATTTTGAAAAAGCTTAAATTGATTTGGAAAAAGTTAATTTTGATTTGGGAAAAGTTTATTTTGATTTGAAGAAAGTTCTTGTATAGATTAATATTGTGTCTACCACCTGATAAAATGTGGAGGGGATTGGGAAGATTTGCAAATTTTGATTTAATTTGGAAAAAGTTTATTTTGACTTATAAGAAGTTTAAACTGAATCGCAAAAAATCAGTTTGCTGTGGAAAAGGTTTAATTTTGAGTGGAGTTAAAATGTAGTTAAAATTTTGTCTTTGTATTAACTAAGTATTTTGGATAGCTTTCGAACGTTACTAAGTATTTATCATTAATTTTCAATGTTGACTTTTTGTTAACATTTTTTGTATATTTTTTGAACGTTGCGATTGAGTTAAGAAACTAAAAAGTTAAAAATTGATATTACATTTTTGATAAGATTATTATAATTTAAATATTGAGAAATCTGTTAAATAAAAGATAAAAATAAGGAGATAACAGTTAATGAAAATATGTCTTTCAGTTATCGTTTTTTTGAAAATAAAAGATAACTTTCAAAAGCAAATTATGTAGTTTGAATAAAAAAAAACTGTTTACTTTTCAAACACAAAAATCGTTAACTTTTTCTTAACTTTTCCATAACTTTTTCAAGATAACTTTCGAAAGTTCACTTTTGGAGAAAAATAAAACAACAAACTTATGAGATATCTTCGAAAAGGTAGTAAATAAAGATTTTTCTTAAAAAATTGTTTACTCTAATAGAGGTCTCACACTTCCCATTCACGTTTAACACTCACAAATAGCTGTAGTTGTAACTGTAGCATAGTTTTATTCACATTATATATGGAATACTGTAAATTTTTGTCTTTAACTTTTAAATAAATAATTTTTTTTATTCAAATACATTTGTAAATACATATACAAACTTAAAAAAAAAAAACAAAATGTCAACGAAATATCTTTTAAAGTGAAAATTTTTGAGTGCAGACATTTTTTCTTTTCTGGTTTATTATTGCAGGTTTCAGACACCAATAAAAGCGTTTGCCTGCCTTACAGCAACAAGGTAAGCATTTTTATAAAATAAGTATTTTTATCAACTTAAACAAACTAAATTTTTTGGTTATTAAATTTTAATATTAATTAACATATATAAGTAGGTATGTACTATGCTTATAAAAGAGTGTGCAAAAATGTTGTTGAAGTTTAAAGTGTTTAACACTAGAGTACATAGTAAAGTTTGACAAAAAAATAACCAAATAAAAACTATTTTGCTAACAAAAACAAGCATATAAACTACCATAGCTAGAATAGCTAGAAGAGAAAAAAAAAAAGCGGGCATTAAATTACAAAACGGAATTCCTTAACGTCACACACTGAAAACTGCATTTGAAATTAATTTACCAGTAGCACGCAAGCACTGCTACACTTTTGTACCTTGGCCGCCCCCCATCTCCCCTCTTGCCCTATACACTTTATAGCAAACTCTGGTCAAACTTCTTTCGAGTACTTTTTTTTTTTTTTCTACTTCTCTATTTTTTTTTTTTTTCGTATATGGGGTTTTCTAAAAATACTTTTTTGGCAAGGTTGTTTGGTACAAGTTGGTTTTTTACGCTATTGATATTTGCTGTTTGTTTTACTTTTTTTTTTCTTTTGTTTGTTTTTTTGGTGTAAAATAAGGTACACAAGTTTAAAACTGCAGGAAACGTAATTTAAAACATTGCTTTTTAAAGTTTTAAAAAGAACATACGAGTACTACACATAAAATTGTTAGAAACTTTGAATTGTATTTTAAAAGCACTAAAAAAATAGAAATTTCCTAAAAGATCAAATATAATCAATACATATCGATACATCCAACATGTAAGTTGGTAATTGAAGTTATCAAATATACATGGATTGAAGCTCCCAAAATAGCTCTCAGCCCTTTAGCTAGCGATGCCAAAATTTAACACAAGTTGAAATCTAATGTGCAGACTTCGAAAAACACTGGGAAATATTGATGTAATTACCATTGTGGATAAAGGGATAAAGTTTTACCTAGAGCAATGTGTAAGAAAAACCTAGGGTGACCCGGAAAACTACCTTTGAAGTCGGTTTCTGCGACCTCAAAATTAGTAAAAACTAGTAAGGGTGAAACCTTTGGCCTGGCCAAACATTAAATACCCTACACTGCAGTATTTTGAAGCTTTTGCTTTTATCGGAGATGCTATGTATGCCCTTTTGTCCGAGTTCGTTTTGTTTTGGCTTAGAGCGTGCATTTATAGTTCTTAGTATTTGAGAGAAATTTAGTTGAATTATCTCAAAAAACTCTTTCAGCGCAGTATTTTGAAACTTTTGCTTTTATGGGAGGTGCCAAGTCCTCTTGTCCGATTTCACCCAGTTTTTGTTGTGAGCTTGCATTGATAGTTTTTAGTGTCTGAGTAAAATTTAGTTTAACTATCTTAAAAAACGCTTTCAGTAGAGCGTTTGGAAGCTTTTGCTTATGTGGGAGGTACCACGCCCTCTTGTCTGAATTCGCCCAATTTTTGCTTAGAGCTTGCGCTTACAATTCGTAGTATTTTTGCGTATTTTGGTTGCATTGTCGTGAAAAATACTACTAAAGTTGCATTTTGAATATATTTTTTGTATTAGCGGTAGGCGTTTCCGTTAACTGATTTCGCTCATTTTCAATCTGACGAGCTAACGAAATCAGTGTATCAAATTTCATTGAATTACCTTCCTAAGTTTTTCCAGAAAATGTATATCCACGCACACCCAGCCACCCAACCACCCAGCCAGCCAGACAGACGGACATGGTTATATCGACTCAAAAGGTGATGCTGATCAAGAATATGTGAAGCAATCCACGCCAAGTGTACCGGCTCAAAGTTTTTTTTTTCTCCGATTTCGCTCAAATTTGGCAATAGATCCGGTGTGCAAAAACAACAATCCGGGAGGATTTGGTCCTAGTACCATTTGTTGTTAAAATACAGGGTGTTAAAGTTGGCATTTTTAGTCATTTTCATGAAAAGGGTGTTTTTTCAAAAACTTATAGCTTGCACTAAAGTTTGTAAACTGATAAATCTAAATTACTGGTCCCATTCATTTTGAAGTGTCATTTTTATAAAAAAATATTTCTTGGTCAAAAAAATTTTTTTTAACCAAAATTTTTTACATACCGGGTCTACCATATTGCCAAATTTGAGCGAAATCGGAGAAAAAAAACGTTGAGCTTGTACACTTGGCGTGGATTGCTTCATATATACTTTTCTATATCTGCCACGCCTTTTTCTCTGCGTTACAAACGGAAGGACAAAGTGAATACACCTTGGGAGTAGGGTATAAAAAGTTGTCAAACACCACGGGTTTTTTTTCTGTTGTTGTAACAGTGTAGTTATTAGTAGTTTCATGGTGTCTTTTTGTTCAGAAAAATGTATTCTGATTGTAAGAAAATAAGGCCCCTTTCCCTGTGTGGCACCACATTATCTTAAGCAACACTCTTAAGCGTTCTGTAAATATTACTCTGTTGTTGCTCTGTTAACTCACTTGATTTCGTAATCTATTACTGCTCTGTTAATACACTGATAGGTAGCTTGTGCCTCCTTTTTTTTACTTTAAACGAAAATGAAAATAAAGTGTGTCCCATAACTCGCGCAAGATCTAAATTTTCTACTATTTGTGCGATTGAGTATTGCCAACCAGAAAACAATTTGACAGCGAAGAATTTAGGGTTACTTAAAATGAAGTATTACGCGAAAGAGCAACTCGTTTTCATTTCATCAATACTACGTACATATTTTTTACGAAATTTGCAAACTGTAACTGCCAAATTTTCAATATTTTTGAATTATTACTCTGCGCTATCAGCTGTCAAAATTTTTTAATTTTTTTGGTTGGCAACACTTTACCGCACAAATGGCGGGAAATTCGAAGCTTCCGTGAATTATGGGGCAACCTTTATAAGACTATGCCTAACTTGTTTTGCTATTTTGCTTTTTATATACATTTTCAGTAGTCATAAGGAATAACTTAGTACATCAAAAAAAAAATTTTGTCAAAGAAATTGTTAATTCACAATTTCAATACGTTATTCAAATGGTTATGAACGAATTTTTTTTTTTTCTAAATACTGGATTTGCAGAAAAATTTGAAAGTTAAAAAATGCAGTCCTGAAAAGTTTCGATTTTACATTTTTACATTCTTTCACTATTGATATCGTGTGCTTTACTTATTCAAACATTTATTTATATTTCGTTTTTATAATTTAACTGTCTTTTTTGTTTCTCCTTTTCATCCTAAGTGGCTTAAATGTGGTGTAAATTTGACAAATTAACTTTTATCACGATCAAAATTTTACACTTTGCGGTATTTTGTAAAACAAGAACATTAACATATATGAGTACATGTGTATGTAAGTACATTAAAAATAATTGCATATTTTTCCCATAACAGCAGAAACATAAATATTTTTATCTAAATTTTCGAATGTCCGTAGACTTTAGTGTTCATTAACATAAGCATTTCTTATATTCTATAACCGAATTTATTATAAACTCTATAAAATTTTGATGTACATATTTTCAAAATTTACCCACATAGTCCGCATTACTGAGAAATTAACTACTTACTTGGTTAAGTTTAACAAGTTAAGTTTTATTTGATGTAGCATAACTTTAGGCATATATATTTTTATTCCTCAGGCTATTACACACAGCATTTTTAAATTGTTTACATTCAAAAATACATGCTTAAAATTATGCTATATTCAATTTATTTTAGCTTGATAAATTTAACTACTTATTTCGTTAAAGAATCAATATTACTCATATGACGTGTAATGCTCAAATCAAAATAATAAAAATTAAATTTGAATATGCTGCCCAATAAAGCGACGAATTCAATTCTGTTCAATTGACATTTTGACAAAAAATGCTGAATTTTTTTTTTACACAAATTACGTGATTCTTTATAAAGCATCTACGAATGCCATAACGCGATTGTGTATGGATTTGTAAAATTGTAGATTTATTTATATGTGCAGATGTAGCGAAAATGTGTGAGTCTGTCATTTTGATTATCATACAAATATCAGTTGTTTTTAACAGTTTTACATTAAACTTTAGCAAATCTTTTGAATTTTTAACCAAAAGTTGTTCTTTAAATTACTTTTTGACTTGATTGCTGACCGAAAGAATGTGTCTTAAAAGGTTCGATCAATTTTGTTCCACGAGATATTACTTTGTTTGGTATCTGCATACTAAAAAGTTATAGTTTACTTTTCATACTTTTGATTCTCTTTTGCATTGATTTTAAACTTTTTAGTATTAAATCCGGATTTTTTTCCAAAAAAGTTTAAAATTTATACCAGAAAAGTATGAAATTTATTCCAAAATAGTTTAAAATTTATATTTTTTTGACATTTTTCTGCATAAATACTTTATGGTTTTAAAATTAAACTAAAATTTTTACTGTGTGGGAAAGAAAATTATTAAAAAATTATGTAGATAAGTCACTTAGGCTGACTTCAAAATGCCAGTCAAAACTCCACTAAGTTCTTTCCTGAATTCAAAAAGTACATATTTATTTAGTTCTTAATATACGTAATGTGTCGGTACAGATTTTAGCAAAATACTCCTGATTTTTATGTTACAAACTGCCACCTGAATTTTCATTTGATAAAATTGTTTTTTGTCATTTTTAACACATGGCATTTTTAATTCGTTTTGCATTTATTTTACTTTGATTTCAACTTATGCAAATACATAATTTTATATGTATACGTAGGCTGCTATATATATTTCTGGCCTAGGCAACATTAATGTCAATAGCTAAAATCTGGCAACACCATAATAAAGTTTGACATTTTTTAGCATAAACGTACTCAGAACATTTTGACGTTCGACTATCATTTGTGTTGTTTACAGTGACTTGAAAAAATCAATTTGGCAAAAAAATGGAATTAACTCGTGAACATTTTCGTGCGATCATTTTTCACAACTTTCGACGTGGATTATCACGGCAAGATTGCATCGATGAACTTAAATCTTTGTATGGCGATGAAGCACCATCCTATAGCACTGTGAAAACTGGTTTAATGAATTTAATCATGGCTGACGCTCGCTCAAAGACGAATTCCGTGAAGGTCATCCGAAAACGGCAGTTGTGCCAGAGAACATTGATGCCGTGCGTGAGCTGATAATGCAAGATCGTCATGTGACATACCGTGAGATAGAGGCATCCTTGGGCATTTCTCCCACTAGCATACATACGATATTGCATCAACACTTGGCTAAAACAAAGGTTTGTTCTCGTTGGATCCCGCCCAATTTGACAATCACTCAAAAAAAGGCTCGCGTCGATTAGTGCAAAGAATGTTGAAAAAATACGATCGCGGTGCTTCAAAAGACGTTTATAAGATATTCATAGGTGACGAATCATGGATCTATGCGTATGAGCCCGAAACAAAACAGCAATCGACCGTGTGGGTCTTCGAAGACGAGCCAAATCCAACGAAAATTGTTCGTGGAAGAAGCACTTCGAAGCAAATGGTTGCCTGTTTCTTCGGGAAACTTGACCAGTGGCAACTGTTCCGCTTGAGCAACGTAGGACAATTAATTTTGAATGGTACACCACAACTTGTTTGCCTGAAATCTTCGGAAAAATTCGAAAAACGAACAAGAGAAGACGAATCATTGTTCACCATGACAGTGCGAGCTCTCACACATCGGCTCAAACCAGCGCCTTTTTGACCGGCCAAAACGTCGAATTGATGGGTCATCCGCCGTACAGCCGTGACTTGGCACTCAATGACTTCTTTTTATTCCCGAACATCAAGAAAAAAATGCGTGGTCAACGATTTTCGTCGCCAGAAGATGCTGTTGAAGCGTTCAAAAACCATGTTTTGGAGGTGTTTCAATCGGAGTGGAAAAAACGCTTCGGCAATTGGTTTCAGCGCATGCAAAAGTATATAAATCATGCTGGAGAATACTTTGAAAAACAATAAAACCATTTTTGATGATACATATTCGTATTTTCATTATTAGGTCAGAAATATATATAGAAGCCCACGTATTAATTGGTTTTTGTTATTAAAAACCTTCATGTAAAAATCCTGTTTTTTTTTTTTTCTTAATATGAAAACCTGTAAAAACTGGTAATTTTTAAAAAAAATTTTCCTTTTTTCGATCAAAAAAAGTTGAACACGTTTAGTTTACGTGACTGTTTATTGTCATAAAGTTAAAATCTTTTTTTTTATACATCAAAACCTGTCAAATGATTGTTTTTGCCCAAAATATGTAATGTTTTATTGCCAAATAAGTCAATATCATGTTTTTATGCTTAACTATTAAAACCTGTCAAACCTGTCACATGATAATTTTTTGCAAAATTTTTCTTTTTTTCGGTAAAATAAGATTAAAGTGTTCATTATACGAAACATTTTATTGCAAAATAAGTAAAAATTTTGTATTTTTTTACATATGAAATCCTGTCATATGATAATTTTAGCAACTATTTCTTTTCTTTGGTAAAAAAAAGAAAGACTCGTTAAGTTTACATTACATTTTACTGACAAATAATTCAAAATCCTGTTTTATATATATATATGAACACCAGTCAAACCTGTCAAATGATCATTTTTGCAAAACTATTACCTTTTTTTGGGGAAAAAAAATATATTAATCTTACTTTACATTTAACTGAAAAATAAGTCAAAATCCTGTTTTTTTATATATATATATGCAAAGCTTTCAAACCTGTTAAATGGAAATGTTTGCAAAATTTTTCGTTTTATTGCCAAATAAGTAAAATCCTGTTTTTTAATACAAAAACCTGTGAAATAGTAATTCTTGCAATTTTTTTTCCTTTTTTTTTATGAAAACCTGTCAAACGGTAATTTTTGCTGTATTGTTACTTTTTTTGGTCAAAAAAGTAGAACACGTTCAGAGTATGTAACGTTTTATCGCCGAAAATAGAAATCCCAAAAAAAAAAAAAAATAAAAACCTGTCAATCCTGTCAAATGAATATTTTTGAAATTTTTTTTTTCTGTTTTTTGGTCAAAAAAAGTGGCATCAGGAGCTAATAAAAGTCTAGCAGTGTTGAACCGAGAGTATATTCTAACACCTGAACTCCTCTTGTGTTCAAGAACTACTCCAGTATATTAGGACCTTAATTGAGATGAAAATACCTGAACTTAGTAGTGTTGATATTTATTTCCTCAGTCATCCATTTCTTAGTGGTCCAGTTTCCAAGCTTAATAGACTTTTTCTTTTTTTTTTTTTTTTTTTTTTGATTTAACCAAGTTTAATTCTCTTGAAAATATTTCGTCCAATTTAATCCAATTTATAATTTAATGCTGATACCCTTGTGACACAAATATAATTTTGCCACACTTCTAGCAAATTTTATGCGCTTACTATGAGCTTTATATGCAAAAAAAACAGCACCATGGCAATACCAAAAAAAAGGAGACCTACAACAGCATTAAATGTATATCTTCAACCAGCTTAGCAGAAAAAAAAGGGAAAAAATGCTTTATGCATTCATAATAAGGAGCACTCTTACTATTCATTCAAATGCTGCATTTTATTCACTAATCCATGGCGCAGCACACGCATTGTGCACAAACACAATTAAAACACAATCCAAAAGAGCAAATACACACATACACTCCCACTATTATGCTGCACACCTATATATGCAAAAACCATACAAATACAAAGAGTGTGCACGTCGTTGTGCACTAATCTCGTTATAAATAAAATTTTTATAAAAATTTTTATTTTATTTCATTTTCTGTTTTCGGCTGTTGCCTTCATCTTTTAATCCATTCACGTAACTTTGTATTTTGGTTGTGCACCCACGCTGGTCCTTTTTTTCTATTTTCCAAACTCTCTAAGTTTTGCTACTGATTATCTACAATTTAATACATACGAACACTTTAAAGAATGGTCTGAATGTTGCAAAAAGTGGCAATTCTTTTGCAGTGCAATTCGTGTAGGCACACTAATTAGTGTGTTCCACAAAATGCGTCACCTTTTGAAACAAAAATGTTCCGTTTGTGGTCACTGCAGCAAAAATGTTGCTAAATCTAATGAAGCATTAAATTGTTCTGAACAACGCCACAAAAAAACAAGTGAAGTTTTGTGCCAAAAGGGTAACACTGCCGCATCACCAGCACCAACACCACAGCGATAGCAAAAAGCGTAGGAGTTGTTGGTAAAAATTATGCGCTTAGCATAAAGTGATTAAAAACTTCCTTTATCCCATGCACAAAATACAAATTTTCGCTTTAAAAAGTAATTTGGGTTAAATTTGAAATTCTGATTTCCACATGATACACTCAACCTAAAGTGTATGCTACTTTTGCACTGTAATTCTTTTGGGATTTCCCACGGTTTTTTTTTTTTTTTTTTCAATTGAAGTGTTTGTTCTCTTGTTCATCTCTCCACTCTCGTGTGAATATTTAATTTTTGTGTTGGATTTTCCGTTCTTCCTTTTCTTTGGTTTTCATTTACTTTCAAGTTGTGTTTTTCCTTCAAGAGCTTTGCACTTAAATTTTTGCTCCTTATACAAATTTTTTAGTGGGCATTTAAATGAAATTAAATCTTAATTTTGCTGATAATACAAAAATCTTTTATTGTATGGTTAAAACAGTAACTAAAAAGATTTTTTTCAAAGTTTATCATACAATAGTGTGGTTTATTTATAAAATTGTTATGCACTTTGTAGAAGTTTCGTATTGTAACAAGTTGTTTTTAAACAATTTTACTATCAACATTTCTCGTATTCTGAAACTTTTTCTGACTTTCGCAACATTTTTCGATTTTGGCAACATTTGACGACTTCTCACGGTGATCTTGAAAAGGGGGAAAGTGGAGCTAAAATGGATCCAAAATCGGCTAATGCAGAAAGTTTCTATATTGTTTCTAGATTAAAAGAATGTTAAAAATAAGATCCTAGCTGCTTGTCTTCGCAAGTTATGCACATTTTTGTGTTCATGGTATGCATTTGCATGAAAATCATATAAAATTAAAAAAATGAAGAAAAAAAACAGAACAAACAAATATAAAAATAGTTACATTTGATGTATTTTGCAATGCTATTTTGCAATGTATTTTTCCGACCTTTAAATTGCTGTATCTTATACGGTTTTTGAGATATCTTAGCCCAAAACAAGGAAAAAAGACCGTTTTTGCTATATTTTGAAGCTATATAGCTAGAATATGGAACATTTATACGTAAAATCCGGTACAATTCCTTAAAGCTCTAATTTTTTTCTTTAAAACCTATTTCAAATTATGTTGATATCTTTATTTTTCTCGGAGATATCCTAACCTTAAAAGTTAAAAAAGTGCAAAAAACATGTTTTTTCATTAGTTCAGTCTACGATATTTCAGAGAAACATAAAGCTATTGACATAATTTAAATGAAGTTTTAAAGAAAAAGATTAGAACTTTAAGAAACTGTAACGGATTTTACGTATAAATATTCTATATTCTAGTTATATAGATTCAAGTTATAGCAAAAACGGTATTTTTTCCTTGTTTAGGCTAAGATATCTCAAAAACCATATGAGATACAGCAATTTTAAGGCCGGATTCGGATTTAGCATTGCAAAATACATTAAATGTAACTATTTTTATATTTGTTTGTTCTATTTTTTTTCTTCATTTTTTTAATTTTATATGGTTTTCATGCAAGTGCATACCATTGTAATAATTGAAACCGCACTAGTTGAGATAAGAGTTCAAACTAAACTTTATTGTAATTATTCAGTGAGATGATCACTATAGAGCTGTCATCAATAATACATACATACATATGCTACAATCGATAAATATAATTATTGATCATTGATACTCTACACCTCCCTTTTTAGGAGATTGTAGCTATTAAATGTTTGTTTTTATTATATTAAGTAAGTACTTAGTATACAAAGTATATATTTACAAAAAATATTTAAAAGTATTCATATAGTTTTTTTTTTTTGTTTTTTTTTTTTTTTACAAAAGAAAGAAAAGAAAAGCTGGTACCAGTTCATCTTAAAATTATTCTTAACGATACAAACTAAGATATTTTAATTAGATATATTAAGATATTTTGTAGCTTATTAATAATATCCTTCGATTGAATTATTGAATTTAATATTTTTTAAATTCCAAAAATATATTTAACTTAAATCTACTGGTAATATTTCCGTAATCTGTTTTTATGAATTTCTACAATTTTGTTATTTTTGTCGATAATAGTACAGTTATTATTATCACCTATTCCTATTACTCTAAAAGGGCCCATATACAAACTATCTAATTTATGTCCAGCAGGATTATCCACTACTACTAGATCTCCTATATCTATATTAATTGTATTTATATTAGTATCATAGCTTATTTTTTGTTTCTTTTTCAAATCATTTATAAGTTTTTGCGCTCTTTCGTGAGACACTTGTAACCTATATTTTATTTCTTTACAATAGGCATCCACATTATAAAGTGGGTCTATTTTTCCTTCATTTAAAAATTCAATATTAGGAATTTTACCAAAAATTAACTCAAACGGACAATAATTGTGAACCGTTGATGGGGTCGTATTATAGCAATATGAAAAATATTGTAACCATATATCCCAATCGTTACGTGCTGATGCTATATAAGAACGGACATACTCGTTAAATGTCCTATGACATCGCTCTACGGTCCCCAATGTCTGATGATGATAAGCAGTTGAAGTTGCTTTTTCAATCTTTAATAGGTCGCAAAGTTCCGTCATAATTTTATTTTTGTACTCAGTACCCATATCCGTTAAAAGTTTTTTCATTGGTCCGTAAATTAATATGAAGTTTTCGAAAATGGATTTAGCAATGGTTTTGGCACTCTTATTAGGAACTGGTATTGTTACAAGGTATTTAGTCAAATCACAAATAATTGTTATTGCATATTCGTTGCCATTTTCAGTTATTGGTAATGGACCGATAGTGTCAATTTGCACTACATCAAACGCTTTAGTTGGCGTAGCCGTAATCACCATTGGTTCTTTTATTTTTGGTAAAGTTTTATTAAGTTGGCAGTTCTCACATTTTTTTATATATTTTCGTACGTCAGAGGTCATATTTTTCCAATAATAATATTGTTTTAGTTTGTTTAATAACCGTGTGACTCCGGGGTGGCCACCAAATACGGGGTCATCATGGTATTTTTTAAGCAATTTAAGTTTTTCATCACCAGATTTAATAATTTCTACTTTTGGCCTTAGCGCAATTCGTGCATATTTTAACAATTTATTACCGATTGTTTTAAATTCATCTAATCGTATTTTGTTAAATATTGTATCATTTAGTGATACTTGTATCTTTTGAATGTTATTATTACTAGCTACTTGATCAAGCTTTGGAAATAATTGTTTTAGATCAATTTTTCCATGAATAATAATATCATTCATATCGATATCGGCTAAAATTCTTTTGCCTATTTTAAGAAGGCACTTGGGATAAGTTTTTAATTCAAATTTTAGCTTAACGTATTTATTCACTTCTTTTATATTAAGTGCTTCATATACTTTAGGATTTTCTGTCGGACTACTTTTATTGAATTGCTTACTTAATTGATTTCTTTTATTAGATTTTGACCTTGTCGTTACTTTCAATATATTGTTGTTAGTATTAGTTATGTTTTTTATGCAGTTAAAGTCTATTCTAGATAATGCGTCAGCAATATAATTTGCATTTCCCTTGATATATTCAACAACGAAATCGTACTCTTCCAAATCCAACCTCATCCTAGTCAGCTTCGACAATGGATTTTTCATAGAGAATAGATATGTCAATGGTCTATGGTCACTTTTAACCAAGAATTTTTTTCCGTATACGTATGGTTTAAAATGGTTGATTGCCCAATGAATCGCAGCAAGTTCTTGTTCAATTGTAGACTTATTACTTTCACCTTTGGTAAAACTTCGAGAGGCAAAAGCAATAGGTAACTGTTTTCCGTCATACTCTTGACTTAAAACTGCTCCGCATGCAAATTTACTAGCATCTGTAGTAATACAAAATGATTTTTCGAAATTTGGATATTGGAGGATTTTTGGGCTCAACAATGATTTTTTAAAGTACTGAAAAGAATCTTCACATTGCGCAGTCCAATCGAAACTTATATTTTTTTTACACAGATGTGTCAAATGTCTAGAATGTTCTGCGAAATTGGGAATGAATTTCCTATAATAATTACAAAACGCGACAAATCTTTTTGATTCATCACCGTTTTTTGGTCTTGGATAATCTTGAATAATGTGATATTTGCTATCGTCAGGTAATATTCCATTCTCCGTGCACTTATGTCCTAAATATGTCACTTCGTGGCTAAAAAAAATACACTTGTCGGGATGAAGTTTGATGTTACGATTTCGGCATATCTGAAAAACTTCATTTAAATTTTTCAACATGTGCTTTTCCGAGCAGCCTATTACAATCAAGTCATCCATATACAAGAATGCCTGAGCTGGGCTTAAGCCAGAAAAAGCGAGTGTCATCATTCGTTGAAACGAATTTGGCGCTATTTTTATTCCATAAGGAAGGCGCGTGAAGCGAAATGAGCCTTTCTCTGTTGAAAATGATGTTATGTCTCTTGAATCTGTTTCTAGCTCGATTTGGTGGAAACCAGACATAAGATCAAGACAAGTGAAATATTTAGCACGACCGAGCTGGTCAAGAATATCGTCAATTCTAGGAAGAGGGAATTTGTCAGCTGCCAATTTTTTATTAATTTGTCTATAATCAACAACTAACCTCCACCGCTTTTCAGATTTTCCTGGTAATGATTTTTTCGGTACTAAAAGTATAGGACTGTTATATTCGGATGTGGATGGTTCTATGAGATTATCTGTAATTAATTTATCAACCTGTCTATTGACTTCATCTTTTTGGGCGTATGGTATTCTGTAATTTTTAATATACACTGGTGATTCATCTTTTAATCTAAGCTTCTGCTTATAAAAATTATTTGCAGATATTTTATCAGTTTCTAAAGCAAAAATATCGATAAATTTGGAACATAGCTCAATAATTTGTGGTTTTACAAAAGGTGGACAGTTTTTAGATAACTTTGACAGAAGTTCTTCCGTACGTAATTGAGTGGTAGATTTTTGCACTACAATTTCATAATCGGATAAACTTTCTGTTTGAATTTTTATATCTTTTAGTAATATATTATTTTCAGTTGTGTTTATGATTCGCACAAATGGATTTTTCGTGGAGACAATTGCGCTAGCCACATAAATGCCATATTGTAGCTCTTGATGTGGAATCAAGGCTTCTTCTTCTTCAGATTTTAGACTAACTTGACGTATTACTTCAGACCTTGCAGGTAGTGTAATTGAATTGGTGAATGGTGCACACCGCAGAGGAATAGCTATATCTTCTGGGAAGTTATGTGATCGAATTATTAACCAAGATTCTTTGTCTTGATAGTCTAGCAAACAATTATACTTTTTTATGAAGTCCAAGCCTAATATACCATCCGAAGGAATGTCAAAACTGTCATCTACAACATTGAAATCGTGTTTTATTAATATATCTTCTACTAGTAAGTCAGTATCAATTTTTCCTATAGTTTGTATTGTTCCTTGTCCTATGCCACTTAAACTAGTCTTATTAGTTTGGTCAATTTTTGCAATGTTTTTAATGTTTTTAATTTTAATGAGCGAAGTATCAGCTCCAGTATCTACTAAAAATATTGAAACATTATTGTTTAAAAAGGTTTTAATGCGTACGAAACTACTGAGGTTTAAATTGAAAGTGTATAAAGAGTAATTTTGTTTTAATTCTGCTGCTGAACATTCAAGGGATTTTCGCCGTTTTCCGAACTATGTTCGGTTGTATATCTTACACTTTGGTTCCTATTATTATTTTGCCTTTGTTGTTGACGTCTGTTGAAATTATTATTATAATTTCCACGTCCTCTACCTCTATGTCTTACATAGCCAGTTCTATATTCGTTGGCATTACTATAGTTATTATTAGTTAAATTTCTATAAGAAGAATTTTTATTCTTTTTGAAGTGCAAGACTGCATTTGGTTGTCCAAAAGCGTCTGTACAACTATTTACAAATTTGGCTACAGCGTCATTCATATTATAAAACTGTCCCGATTCCATGATGATTTTAACTTTTTCATTAGTTGCATTTTTAGTCATGGCTCGCACAGCAGTTTGAGTCGAATATTTTTGGGCTAAATCATGTGTCAGTCCGTCTGAAATGTATGCGTTACTAAGCAATTTTGTTAAATCTTCAATTTCTTTAGTGTACAAATTTGCCGTTTTATTATTCTGTTTTATATTCATTATTTTAGCTTGCAAAACCTCTACTGATTCCCCTTTGACTGTAGTTTTAAGTTTGTCTATAATATGTTGTATAGTAGATTCAGTTGTTATCATGTTTCTAATAGTACCTTTAAGTTTTGTTTTTATGAGCTCTACAGCAACAGTTTCGTGCGTACCTGTTATAGATTTAACTAAATTGAGAGCATCTATAAAGCTCTGCAGACATTCGCTTTTACCATCGAATTCTGGCATTAGCTTTGTAGCTAGATTAAGAAATTCTACAACAGTTTGAGACATCTTACCACTTTTGATTGAGATTATGGAACTATCAGAGTCACTACTAACAGTTTCACTATTGCTACTACTATCCTCATCAAATTTTTCGATGCTAACTTCTAATTCTAACGATAGGGGTACCGAAATATTGATTTTTTGAATGTTGAAAATTTTTACAAGTTTATCTCGATAGGACAAAAATATATTTTGGGCTTTCGTTTTATTTGCACTAGAAAATTTTTCATAGTTTGCATGCAAAATGCTACGAATTTTATTAAAATTAGTTATTAAAATCGAGACATGTTTATCAGTCGTTTCCTGTTTTATGATTTTTGTTTTCTTATTTAAGCATTTATAAGATTTTCGAAAATTATTTATGTATGTTTCATTTTTTTCTATTATATCCAACCATTGTTGCTCCATAAGAATATACTTATGTTATAGTAATTAAAAAAAATAAAAAAAAAAAATTTTAACAAAAACAAAATTCAATGAAATTATTTTTTTTTCACAAAACTCTAAAATTTAGTCTTATATTAACTTAAATTAACTGTTAAGTACAGTTTCGAAAAAAAAATAATATTTTCATATGTTCAGTTGTTTATAACAAAATACTTAGCAACAAACTACCTTAGCAGCAACTGGATACAGGTCACCTTCAATTTCTTACAGTTAATCATCAGCAAAAAGTTACGATATCAGCTTAGCTCCAACGGGATATTTGTTACGATCAAAGTCATCATTTAACAGTAACGGGACCAGAACATCAGCCATGTCCCCAAATATGACGATTTTACTGCATTACTGAACAGTTTTTATTGATTTTTTTTTTTATATATAATTAATTAATTTTTTTTTATATAATTTTGATTTTTCTTGGTTTCAAATTTTATTCTGTTATACGATTATGTTCCGTTCTTTATCATATGTGATATTTGTATTTACTTTTATACTGGATTTGGTTTATTTTTTCTTTTTAATTTAAAGTTTCCAAAATTGTTTATATTGATATTTTATTTTTTCATATATCAATTTTATTTTAATTCTGCCTTATGCATTCATAGTTTTGACATCACTTTTGAATTATTTAATTTTTGAATTATTTTGCAGCATGTGCAATTTTCTCTTAAAAATGTTTTTCTTTAATGCGAGTAAATCGCAGTTTTTTATTTTTTGGATTTTTATTTTAATTGTTGCACTGGTAGCTATTATGCAAAACGCAACTACTTATTTTACCGCAACTTAATTTTTATTTTTTTTTTTTACTTTACGCTCTCTTTCTGCGCTCAAAACTAGTTCACAGGCAGGATCGCCATGTAATAATTGAAACCGCACTAGTTGAGATAAGAGTTCAAACTAAACTTTATTGTAATTATTCAGTGAGATGATCACTATAGAGCTGTCATCAATAATACATACATACATATGCTACAATCGATAAATATAATTATTGATCATTGATACTCTACACCATGAACACAAAAATGTGCATAACTTGCGAGGACGATCAGCTAGGATTTTAATTTTAACATATTTATAATCTAGAAACAATATAGAAACTTTCTGCATTAGCCGATTTTGGATCCATTTTAGCTCCACCTTTCCACTTTTCAAGCTCACCGTGTTCTGTAACATTTTTCGACTTTTGCAACAATTTCCGATTTTCGGAACATTTCCCGATTTTCAGAACATTTTTCGATTTTTGGAACATTTTTCGCTTTTGGCAACATTTTTCGACTTTGCAACGTTTTTCGACTTTTGCAACAAATTCAATACTTTTGCAATATTTTTCTATTTTTCACCATATTCGGACTTCTCTAACATTTTTCGACTTTTGCAACATTTTTCGACTTTTACAACATTTTTCGACTTGTAAAAATTTTTCGACTTATGGAACATTTTCCGAATTTCGGAACATTTTTTGACATTTGCAACAAATTTAATACTTTTGCAACATTTTTCGTTTTTTGCAACATTTTCCGACTTTAGAAACACTTTCCGAATTTCGTAACATTTTCTGACTTTGCATCAAATTTAATGCTTTTGGAGCATTTATGGACTTTTAAGACATTTTCTTACTTTTGCAATATTTTTCCTACTTTTGCAACATTTTTCGACTTTTAGAACATATCCCGACTTAAAAACATTTTCCAAATTTTGCAACATTTTTCGACTTTTGCAACATTTACCGACTTTAGGAACACTTTCCGAAACATTTATGAACATTTATGGGCTTTTAAAACATTTTCCTTCTTTAGCAACGAATTTCCGAATTTCGCAACTTTTTTCTACTTTGCAACAAATTTAATAATTTTGCAACATTTTTCGACTTTCGCAACATTTTTTGAATTTCGCCACAGTTTTCGACTCTTGCAACATTTTTTGACTCTTGCAACAAATTTAATACTTTCGCAACATTTATGGCCTTTTGCAATATATGTATTCTAACTTTGGGAGCCTAACTTTCAGAGAATTTTTCGACTTGTGCAACTTTTTTTTAACTTTCACAAAATTCTTCGACTATGGCAGCTTTTGCAATATATTCCGCCTTTGCAGCATGTTCCCAATTTTGCAAATTTGCAATATGTTTTGACGTTTGCATCAAATGTGATACTTTTGCAACATTCTTCGACTTTTGCAACATTTTCCGACTTGGAAAATGTTTTTTGAGTTCTGCAACATTTTTCGACTTTTGCAACATTTTTTGACTTTTGCATCAAATTTAATACTTTTGCAACATTTTTGGACTTATGCAAGATTTTTCGACTTTAACACCGTTTATCCAATTTCGGACCATTTTCGCCTTTTGAAACATTTCCTACGCTTGCAACATTTTTCGACTTTTGTAACAATTTAGCACTTAAAAAAATTATGCGTTGCTTGAAAAAACTTGAGTAGGTCAAACATGTTCAAAACTCACATAATAGCCGTGTTTCTTTTGACGCGTATATACAATTGTGGTAATTTTCTAATTGTGATATCTTATGAACTGTGAGTCGTACGATTAAAAGTCCAAGGGTCTTTTTCAGGGAGAACCACATGCTCTACATATAATTTTAATCTTTTGTAAAAAAAAATTATCGTTAAGAAGTTATATAAAAAAGTCGTTTATCGCCGCTTAACCAGTTTTTATAGAAAAGCTCCTAAAAGGAAAATTTTTTAAAAATAAAATGAACATTTTTTGTAGAGGACGTGATTCTCCATAAAAAAGTTCCTGAGTGTTTTTATTGTGCGACTCACTGTTCATGAGTTATAGCAATTTAAAAATAACCACAATTGTATATACGCATCAAAACAAACACGTTAGAAGAAAATTTAACTAGTTTATTGGTATCAAAGATACAGAAAATATTTCGAATCTTTTCGAACTGCTGAATAGATTCCTCGCCTAGCAATACAAAATGATTTATTTTACACTAAATAATTCCAAGAGGAATAATCTTCATCACATACGATCTTCTGTGACAATTTTAATCTCTATTCTAATCTTAAAATTTTAACGATTTATATGTCTTTCTTAACAGCAATAATCTGGCCTCTTGCTTCAATAATATTCATTTACTATAGAGTCGTTTTCTATCACACCGTCAATTAAGATAATGCTTCCTAGAAAGCAACATTATCGTTGCCAGCTCTAAAAGAGCGTTAAGTTCTAAAATTTTTACCTTGGATGCATTGATTTTTAATCCGGTTTGATTTGTGATTCTAAAATAAGGTATTGTAGTTCATTTTGCTACAGGAAATCAAACTCATAAGGTCATCAGCTCTAAATACTACATACGGTTAATGAAAAAATGTACAAGTCTCCTACTTTGGAAAGTCTAAAGCCTTGCCTTTGGTGTCAATTTCTTTTTTATTATTCCTCTGAAAATGTATTCTTTGTTATTAATTAATCAAGAGAAAAACAACTGCATCCATTTAAGTCTTTACCTATCCCAAGGCAACCTTTTTAATTGAAGCAACACTTGTTTTAAGCTTAAAAGTTTCGGTGATTGTTCCTGTTGAGATTGTACGTAATATTAGTACGCAGCCAAACTTTCTTGTTTCAGCAGCAACTTTACATATTATGCCCCAGACATTTTTGCTACATACTGAGCTTGATGTTTATTGCTAAAGTGTGACCCATAATTCGGGCAAGATTTTAATTTGCCATTTGTACAGTAAAGTCTTGCCAACCAAAAAAAGAAAACAGTTTGACTTGAAGAATTTGTATTGAAGAAGGAAATTCAACTCTGTATCAATGAAGTTCATAGAAAATTTCGACAAAAGTGTTTCTTTTTCTTGAGAGCTTTATAAGGCCTCAATTTCATATTTTGATATGTTTAAAAAATTATAACTCAATTAAATTTTTTTCTTTTTTTTTCGACCAGAAAGTCTTTTTCAAATGAAATTTCAGTTTCAATTTAAAATTATTTATTTTATAAATTTCTTCGAACGTAACATATCAAGTAGTTATTGTAACTGCGGTCACATACAAATATTCATTTGCTGTTTGCAATTCATGTACGGTGCTGTTGCCTTTATGTAAGTGACAATTGCTGCTAATTGAAATGCATTGTGACTTGACGGCAGTCAATTATAATGCAAACTCTATTTATTATTGCTATTGTTGCATGTGTGTACTTAATGTAATAAATGCACATAATAGAATGTACATAATACAATAACAAAATAATTTATTGGCATTATATGCATTTAAAATGTTCAAATACAAAAACAACAAAAAAAAAAAAAGCAGTACATGCTAAAACTGTTTAAATATTGTGTAAATGAATGATTTATTATCGAAGCACAACATGTCGTATGAGGAACATTTTGTACTACGAAAATAGCGTACATAGAAATAAATTAAACTGTGACTGAAATTACATGAAAAAATTAATGCAACCATCCCTGAAAATGTATTTGCCTTATGAATGTTTGATATTCAAAAATAGTATAGAGGTTTTAGTCTTCATAGTAGTTCAAAATTGTATATAAAGGCATGGGTATTGTAATTGTGTACAGTTTTCATACTCTTAAAGGACTAAGTAATATGTAATTTCGTAGCTTAATAGCCATTAGATCATATTTTCGTTTTTGAAGTAAAACTTCTTTGGCCAACACATTTTTCGACATCTTTTTTAGGCGACACATTTTCAACATTTTTTTGGACAATTTTTGGCGACACTTTTTTGGCAACACATTTTTCGACACTTTTTCCAACACTTTTTTTGGCGTTGCATCTTTCAACCTTTTTTTTTTTGGCTACGCATTTTCCGGCACTTTTTTTGACAGTTTTTGGCGACACATTTTTCGACACTTTTTTAACGATACATTTTTAGACACATTTTTTGACACTTTTCTTGGCTACGCATTTTCCTACACATTTTTTGACACTTTTTTGGGTCGCATTTTCGGCACTTCTTGGAGACCTATATTTTGGCACTTTTTTAGTGATACATGTTTAGACACATTTTTTGACAATTTTTTTTGCCTACGCATTTTTCGGCAAACATTTTACGACACTTTTTGGCAAAGATTTTACGACACATTTTTCAACACATTTTTCGACACTTTTTAGCGACAAATTTCACAACACTTTTTGGCGACACATTTTTTTCTTGACACGGTTTTTGAAACTGTTTTTTGGCGAAACTTTTTTTTGTGCTACATTTTTCGTCACATTTTTAGCGCGATACATTTTTCACTTTTCGTTATATCTCCAAAACTATGATATGTTGATAAAATTGTGTAAGCAGGTGTCGAACGTGAATACCACATCAAAAGTTTCACTCCTTCCACGTGTACTACCTTTTTTACAAATTTCTAGAATGGGCCCGATTAAGACCATCATCTTCAATGTAGTAAACAAAAATACATAAAACGAAAGTAAGTGGATGATGAGACCTTGGGCTCAAACGTCTGTTTACTCGTAAATATTTAACAAAAAAAAAAAAAAATTTTTCTTAGGAAACTTTTTAAAATGTTAAAGAAAAATTAACTTAAATTGCTCAAATTATTGCATATTCTATGAAGACTATTTTCAGAAAAGAAGTAGCTGTGATCAAATTAGCATGAAATTCATGACGATGATGAAATACAACTAAATTTTACACTGATTGCTGGAACTGCTGAAAATTACGTTAACAAATACGAGTACCTGCTGCTTTCGCAGTAAAAATAGCAGCAAAAAAGACACTTGCGCGTAGGTGTTGTGGGTACGCCTGAAAGTTACAGTAAAATACATCGACAAAACACAGTTCATAAAACTATGTTGACGCTACTAAGTACTACGTGTCCTTGCAAGGACAACCGTAGCACCAGAGTAGCAAAATAAAGTTGTTGTACGATTTGTTGCTTACAAAGTTGTTGAAGTTCATTTTTTGTTTTTTTTTTTTTTTTTCTAACCCAGTCCTTATCTCGCATATCCTTGGTAACTTCGTACTATGCAGCAGCGTACAATAGACGTCATCTATCTAACGTCACTTGAAGTACTGCAAAAATATGACTGTAATTGAATTTGTTTCTTCGAAAGTGCGTGCAACTTTGCGAGAAATGTTTATTACAGGGATTTGTTGAGCTTGCAATTTTTATGTAGTACAAATTAAAGTTTCAGTTGAAAATATTTATAAACTTATGAAAAATATTCAATCGTTAAAAAGTGGGCGTGGAACTCATTTGATCAAGTCTGTTTTTCAGTCAAAATAGGGTATTAAGGATTAACACTTCGGAAAAAGGAGGCGTGGCATGATATATTTTCATCCAGGGCGTGGTGCTCTTGATCGGGCGTTACCTACAAAATTTCGTCAACATAACTTTTATTGCTTTCGAGATTTAATGTGTTAAAAAATCAATTGTTCAAAAGTGGGCGTGACACTAATTCTGTTGTGCCCACTTTTCCATCAGTGTATGATATTTATACTTGGCATCTAGCTACCAAATTTTATCAAAATAGCTGCTGTGGCTAGCGAGATTTAATCAGATGTAACGAAAAGTGTCGCAAAAAAGTGTCGAAAAGAAAAGTTTTGCTGCCTTGAAACTTTACACTTAACGAGGCCAAAGAAGTTTCACCCTTTCGGCCATATTTTCGATGAAATTTTGCAGTATGGCCTCCGGAATGGCTCGAATAACCCATGTAATATTGTTTTTCAAGTCTGAAATTGCCTTCGGATCATTCACATAGACTTCACATAGACATATCCTTCGTGTAACCCCACAGAAAAAAGGCTAACGGTGTCAAATCGCATGATCTGGGCAGCCAATTTGGTGTGGCGCTGTTCTGTTGAAACCACATATCGTTCAAGACCTGAGCATCAACCTTAGGTACAAAATAGTCCTCCAACATAGTGTGGTACCGCTCAGAGTTGACATTTTCGATATTTCCGTCCTCATCTTCGAAAAAAACGGCCCGACCCATAAGCCGCAACTAACAGTTACTCGTGGTGGATGCATTGGTTTCTCCACAATCACTTTCCGTGCCAGATACGGCAGTTTCACTTACTAACAAAGCCGCCGAGGTGAAAATAATTTTTTGGAATTTGGATTTATTGGAATTAACTTGGAATTAAAGATCCAAAATTCGGCGATTTCAATGCGTAGTTCTTTTGTGTAGCGATTCATAGCTAAAATCCCATACTGTCACGATGAAAATGTCACCAAAAATGACGAACAATTGTCGATAATGCAGATTTTAATCGATAACGAAGTTTCACACCTACTATTCGTAAACCCTTTATATTTTCTCAGCATTTCTCTTCGCTTAATTCAGTTTATTTGCTGTTATAGATCATGAAGTGTGGTAATTCAACAGTATCGTGATTTCGCAGCATCTTGACGGTTCGAGCATATTATTTTTTTTATTGCTTATCGTCTTTCAATTAACTAATATTGTTCTTGAATTCACGCCACATTTGTGATTTTGCTTTGTTTATTTCGTTTAATATTAAAACACACGAAAGTGTGTTTGATTGCTTGAATTGCTTCAGATAATTTGGTTGGCTCATTTTACATTTCCTTTTTAGTTCACTTATTTGTGCTCCGGAATTTTTCATTTACATTGTAAACTTTTCTCTCTCTCTCTCTGAAATATGCTTGCTTAACATTCATTAGTTCTTTTCTGGAACTCTTTGATTATAAGTTCTATACATCAGGAACTATTATACGATGGCCGCAACATTCGTGAAATGGGACTTGGAAAGATATACTTAGATCTACATGCTCTCGATTTGGTTGTTGAAAAATTTTTATGTAATTGTCTTTTTTTCAGACTCCAAAAAAACATGAACCAATATCTTTCGAGATACTTCTAATGAAATCGAGGCAAATCGTCTACTATGAGCATAAATTCATCCATTAGCATTATCCATTGTCTACTGTTCGACACCAGAGTTGAAATAAACTTACGACCGTAACATCTGTCAAGGCAAAATATTGAACTATTTTATTTGTTTTACTCTGTAGTGGAATCGTGCCGTTATTCGAATTAGTTAGGCTTCCACTCTGAGTATGGTTCCTTATTCGGAAGAAATCATACGCCCTTCATATATAATCTAAAACGGAAGAAATGGGTGACCATTCTAGCTCTCCTATTATGATACGAAGGCTGCTACCTTCGAAGCAAATGGTTCCACGTTCTGTTCTAGAGGTTCTGTATAATCATTGAGCCCAGTCACACAATCTGATTTTTTGAGATCCACGAGATCGTCAGTTCTTTCCCTCAGTTGTCCATTAATTCTTTAGAGTATAGGAGATCCCTTCACTTCATTCCACTACAGAAACCCATGCGGATGCATAAAGCAATCCATTTCGTACCGCCTAATATAAGTTGTAGTACCTAATATTGAACAACCACTTACATAAAGTTTAATAAAAATGCCGGTTGTTCTTAAATAATCAGTTTTGTTTACATTCCTTGCAAAAGTTGAGCTGCTTCACTATTCTCTGCCAATATTGTCATTTTTGAAACAATTACACATACACATACCAGTTGTGGCAATTAGCGACCCATTAAAATTATGCTTATGGCTCAGATTTCAAAGTTTATTTTTCTTTTGTTTTAGCGGCATATCAATTGACACCATGTGTGTTTTGACAATCCAAAGAAGAGGAATGTCAATCGAAATGCTCAAGTGTCAATTAATACTTTTGAAACATAATTGGGCCTAACATCAATCATAACAGTCATGTCAATAAGAACAAACACCCCCTTCCTCGCTCTTTCTTTCTCTCCCTCTGCCTTTAGTCATATCCGCCCACCCCCCACAAAACTTTACTTGAAACCTGAGCCTATAATGATCATGTCAAGCAAAATAAATCAAAGAAAGGAAGTAGGTAGGGAAGGAAAAAGTCGTTGCCTATCTTAAGGCATATTTATTCATATTTCCATTTGTGTGTTCATTCGTTCACATATTAATAGCAAATCAAACAAAATAAAGTTCTTAAATGCTTAGCACAGCTCTAAAAAAAAGCTGCCAAAATACAAGAAACGAAAAATGTGAAAAAAAAATTTTGAATGAAATGAACCAGAACGGATTTTGTGCCAAATGTATAAAGGATTTGCAAATGATAAAGAAGAAAAGAGAAAAAGAGAGCGGAAAATAGTATAAGAAAATTACAAAACCAACAAATATATATGCACATATATAAAGCAAAACCAGTAAAGTATGCTTATGTGTTTTCATGTGTGTTATATAAATTTATATAGCATACTTTCAGGGACTCGTTTTAGGCTTAACTCAAAGCCACTAGTCACTGGTGCAAAGAGTTTTATGTTTGTTCTATACCCAAGGCGAAAATAAGTGCTTCAAAAACCCTTCTGAAGTGCATCCTTTTCACCAATAAGCGCATCCGCTCCGTAAAAACTATACTTTCTTTTTAACATTGAATGTCAGATGTAAGCGAGCAAAAGCTTACCACAGCCTTACCAAAAAAGAGTTTTTAAAGCGCTTATTTGTAATGCTGCGGTAAGCGTTTTCTCAATAAAATTAAAAAAAAAAAGAAAAAAAAAAAAAAACTGGCCGCACCAGGATTTGAATCCTCGACCGTCAGCGTGTTAGATATTTTTACTTACATTTACCAACTCTTTAGACCGCTACAGCAATGCCCGATGATAAGAAGAGGTATTAAAATTGTATATTAAGCAAATGTTGTCCAAACAGAATTTGACATACGAATGCTCCTGCAGCCTTAGAGAAAAGAAAATGGAAAAGTGAAATAAAAAAGGTTGAATAAAAAATATTTTAATTAAAAAAAAAAGCAAAAAGAAATAAAAAAAGGAAAAAAAAAAATCACCCGGGTTGGGTTCGAACTCTTCGTTGTTCTTACTGCAGCCTTATAAAAAATCATTGTGAAAGTGCTTCTAAATTTCTATGGGGACAAGCACTTTTGAAGTGCTTGGATCAGAAGCGCTAGAAATTTTTCCTCTTGGGTATGTATGTACACATGTATGCGTATGTTTGTGCCTGTAGGGTTCGAGGTATTGATATTAAGTATATAATGATAATACAAAAAAAGCTCATGAGTATTGTAAAGCTGCTCTTTCCGTTTTACAAAAACCAACAAAGCGAATCACAATGAAGACAAATAAACAGGAAAATTGCCTGAAAAAGGCACATGTGGTGCTCTGGGTATTTATTTTCATTATTTTTTAATATAATTTTTTCTGTTTATGTCATTAAAAACTTTATTCTTAATTTGGTTGCAAAGCAATTTCGGTAATTTTACAACTAAAGTAAATAATCCAAAAAAATTAAATATTTAGTATAAGACTCATTCTATGTCAAAACGATCAAGATTTGTTTGATGGAATCCGATTTGGCTATAAATTGGCATAAGCAATTGCGGAATAGTGGAGAAAATTACGACCAAATACTTTTTTCAAAATTTAAAGAAATGGCGGAGATATGGAACTTTGAACTTTTATGGTTAGTTTTTTTAACCCTTATTGGCCTTAAGGGGTAGTTTTCTACCCCTAAACTAAAATAGCGATTTGTATGAAACTAGAAACTCTAAAAATTATTTGTTGATACATTTCTGACCTTTGAAATATAGAAATATAGAACATAAAACAGTTTTTGAAACAATTCATCAGTTTAGTGTAGTTGCTTTTTCCTAATGCCAGGATTTTATACTTCAAAATAGAAAATTTTCATACTAAGGACCCAATATGGCCACTTGGTCACCTGGTCATGGACCAACGAAACAAAATGGAATCCACAATGTTTGAAACAGTGTATCAGTTTAGTGTAGTTTCTTTTTTCTAATGTCAGACTTTTATCCTTCAAAATAAAGACTTTTCATACTAGGAACCCAATATGGCCATTTAGTCACCTGGCCATGGGCTACTGGAACATCAATGGATTTCGATGAATCTAAATGAAATCTATAGAACATAAAACAGTTCTTGAATTAATGCATCAGTTAAATGTAGTTTCTTTTATTAATGCCAAGATTTTATTCCTGAAATTAGAGACTTTTCACACTAAGAATCCAATATGGCTACTTGGTCACCTGGCCATGGATGTGTGCATTTCAATGAAGCAAAACAAGATCTATAGAACATCCCAGAGTGTTTGAAATAGTATGTTTATCAATTTAGTAAAGTTTCTTTTTCCTAATGCCAGGATTTTATCCTAGAGAATGGGGAATTTTCATACTAAGAATCCAATATGGCTATATGGTCAACTGTTAATGGACCACTGGAACATGAATGGATTCCAGTGAAGCCAAATAGGATCCATAGAAAATAAAATAGTATTTGAAACAATATATCGGTTTAGTGTAGTTTCTTCTTCCTAAAACCAGAATTTTATCTTTGAAAATAAGAACTTTTTATACTAAATGCCCAATGTGGGCACTTGGTCGCGTTGTCACTGGCCACTGGAATATGAATGTTCTCTAACTGAACTGTGTGGTTTACAATTTTTTCAAATAAACTTGCAAAAACTTCGCAAAAGCTAATTCTGTTTCGAATCGAGTATGAGAGTATTATATTGGCCCAAGGGGTAAAAAACTACTCCAACCGTTACTCGAAAACCATTTGAGTTTTTCAAAAAACTCCACAGGACTTTTCTTGAATAGGCCCAAAAAACCTGTGTTCTAAACTTCACAAAAAAATTTCGGGTACTGGGCCGATATGGGTAACGAAGTTATAGCTTTAGTTGCTTTTATCGAATTTTCATTTTAAAGGTGTCAAATGATTTGTCTTAAAACAGACTTTTAAATAAAAACTGGCAAACATAAAATTTATTTTTATACTTAAAAAAATGTTTTCAATTGAGTTTCCTAAAATACGTTATCTGCAATTTTTTTTTATTTTAAAAAGGTGTAACTTAGATTTCCTTGAATTTTTGTCGTTTTCCAAAAAAAAACAATACAATGTATCATCTTCCGCATTCTTTCATAATATAAATAAATATCCTAAAATTATTAATTTTAATACTAAAGTAGTACTAAATTTGATACGTGTTGGCATGTACAAAAACTGCAATTTATTCTCACAGCCTGATTTAATACCTTCCCAAAAATGATCTGAAAAAGAAAATCGGATAAGTAGTATTCAAGTTATGTACAATTATGTGAAAAAGAGTTTGGTACAATTTACCAATTTCCACTTTTCACCACTACGAAATCCAAAAAAAAATCGAGGATTTTCGCTCGTTTTGAAGCAATTTTAGAAGATGAATGCATAAAACTTGGTATAGTGGATGGAAGTTCAAGTCTTTTTCTTCAAAACTCAATTTGATTAATACTGATATCGTTTTTTTTATCACGGAGACATCATAACCTGAAAACCTATTTCAGTTTACGATATTTCGGCTGAAATAAGAGATAATGATATAACTTGAATTGAATATTTCAGAAAAAACTGGAACTTTGAAACACTGTACAACGTTTTATGGCTAAGAATTACCTCATCTTGTTATATCGCTTGAAAAATATCAAAAAAAAAAAAAAAATTGTTTTTTTCGCATTCAAATAAGTATATCTGAAAAACAATACGCTATAGAACAATTTTGAGGTTAGATTCGAAATACTTTAGCTTCTGTTTGATTTTTTTTTTTTTAAGTTTCGATTTACTAAGGAGATTAAGGACTATGTACTTCAGCAAACTTAAAGGAAGGCCTTGCGACGTCTCATTAATATATTTTACTTGAAGGCTGTGTATTGTTTTCGTTGTTTCTTTTCACTGCATTTACAGGGTGCACTGAAGTTTATTTTTCTATAAAGTTTACTTAGCAAATACTTATGTACCAAAAAAATATTGCATACTTTTAGGATTTTACTACATTTTCAAAACTTGAAATTATTTTATGCATACTAATGAGTCACGTTAATAATTAAGTGAGCTCTCTACTTGCTATCCACTTCCGCCATTTCGCGAACTTTAAAATGGAACTTCGTATAACAATAACAGTACACTTCATTATTACTTTTAAACTGGTTGATTGTCTTGTAAGTAGCATGATCTTTAGACATAGATTTTATACAGTGCTAATACGCTTTAAGTTTCCAGTTGCCTTTGTTCCACCATACACATACCCTACATATGAAATCATTTTTCTTCCTGGTCCTTTCATTATTGTGTTCTTTTTTTATTCTTTGCTCTAATATCAATTAAAAAGTCATTCTTCTTTGACAGCATTTTTCTCCAACATGCTAAGAAAAACTTTGCAGACAGATGGCTTTTAACGTTTTTTTTTTTTTAAGTTCGCGCGACTTTTAACATAACAGAGATTGGTAGGTTGTGTGTATGGCTCGAATAAAATGTCTATGAACTGTGTGTGGACAACTAATGTTGGCAAGAAAGACATGAAAACCCTTTCTCTGCTTCAACATTTACATTTATAGCAAATAAAACTGGGATTAAATTGTAGTCGTAGAAGTTTATTTCTGTTGTAAAACTGTAAGAACATTAGATTTCTTCTTTTTACAATGTCATAATGTGGAATTTATGAGTTAGTTACGGATGAAATGAAGCATGATGAAAAATGTTTTATGGCTCACAATACTTTATTTTATTTTAAATAAGAATTCTTGTAAAATTTTATTAAAGTATATTTTATAAAGTATACGCACTAAGTTGAAATGAGTCAAAAAAAAAAAAGGACTTCAGCACTACTATCTATAAAGTACAGAGTAGCGGCTGCAATATTGCTAGAATTAGAATAAAAACTACAAATAAGATATTTCTACAAATAAGTGAAGAAGCCAAGTTTTACCAAAGGCTAAATTGATCAAAATCTGTAATCACTTAGATAATTGCATCGAAATAAAAACAACGTAAATGTTGCAAAAATAAGAAGATCTAAAAAAAATTAAAACAAAAAAAAATAAAAAATGGTCAAACAGCCAAAAAACTTTTAAAGAATCATAACCAACAAACAATTTTATAACTTTTGCAATTTAACGCTTGGAAAAAGTTAATTTTCAAATATCCTCATAACAAATTTTCAAACGTTTGGAAAATGTTTATTTTTTTTAGAATTTTCACAATTGGTTTATAAAGTTAAAATAAACAATTAGAAAATGCTTATTTTCCAAACTTTGTAAACATTTTTGATATTATTTTTTCGATGACTTATCGAGCTAAAACACAAGACAATTGAATCATAACTGGCACGTTAAGTCAGTGGATAAGATTGTTTACTCATAAGTCGATCCTCAGTAAGCGTAAAGTTTTTCTTATTTTTAATTAAACTGTTGCGTTCTTGTTTTAATTCTCTCTCTTCCACTCTGCGCGAAAAGATTATTTCTTATAACCTTGCGAAGAGATGTATAATAAAGGGATGCAAAGAAGCACTGGAGCAATTTTTTGAAGTTTGTGTTAGCCGCAGACGGTAGCTTTGACGAATTTAGAAGTTGAATGGCAGGGAATTCAACCAAAAAATCTTTTTAAATCTCTTCGCTTCCGGATGAAAAGAGATGTATTCAGATTTTTTGATTGAATTACGCTGCCATTTAACTTCTAAATTCGTCAAAGCTACCGCCTGCAACTAACAGAAACCGAAGAGATATATAACCAAGAGACGCAAGGAAGCACTGGAGCAATTTTTTGGAGTTTGTATTAGCCACAGACGGTAGCATTGCTTCGTAAATGGGGTTTATGTCCGAAAATTTTTCGGTCATAGTCCCCATTTTGGTATTGGGGTTATGTCCCAATAGGGGTTATGTCCGAAAAACTTAATTAAGATTGTATTGGATACTATAGACTGATCCGCGGCTGAAGGCCGCCGCGAAGCCGGTGTTTGATTTTTGGGAGTTTTAAATCCTGAGCTACGGCCGCAGACCGCCCACTTATCCCTACTCTTATGTAAAATTACTGTGGCTAGCAAACTAGGTGTTGGTTATATTATAGACTAATCCGCGGCTGAAGGCTGCCGCGGAAACGGTTTTGGAATTTTTTGGAGTTGTTAGTCCTGAGCTGCGACTTTTGTCAATAACAAAATAAGGCGTAAGGAAATATGGTTATGGGGACTATGTCCATTTTTTCTGGGGACTATGTCCGAAAAACTTGCGGACATAATCCCCATTGTAGAAATGGGGACTATGTCTGAATTATTGGCGGACATAATCCCCATTCACGAAATGGGGATTATGTCCGTGGGGACTACATATGTCACGGCACCGTTGAACGGCAGCGTAACTCAACCTAAAATTCTGTATACATCTCTTCTCATCTGGAAGCGAGGAGATAAAAATAGATTTTTTGTTTGAATTACGCTGCTGTTCAACTTCTAAATTCGTCAAAGCTACCGTCTACTGCTAATACAAACTCCTAAAAATTACTCCAGAGCTTCTTTGCGTCTCTTGATTATATATCTCTTCGGTTACTGTTTTATTTAAACCTGGCTTCAGACTGACCTTCAAACTGTATTAACACAATGCTTTATGAACTGTTACAAACATAAATTGTTACAGTGCTTCCCAAACTGTAAAATCACAGTGCTTCTCAAACGGTGGAAAGGATGAATTATATGTGCCACTGCGCTAAAGACTTATGAAGCGAACTTGGAGACACGCGCGACGTCGACTGAAAACTATTTTATACAATAGAAAGATATAAAAATATTTGGAAAATGTTGTTTAGTAGGGTAATTCCATGGTAACTCGCGTTACAATTAGAACATTTTTTAAGAGTTTAATGGAGCTTTTGAGGCTCAGCCTTTGGATTAACTTATAAAATTGGATTTTTTATAAACAAAATACATTGTTCTTGTTGCATATTAGTTGAAATTTTTAGTGATAACTTAATATTTAACCAGTAAAATAGTGAATAGTGCTGGTAACTCGCGTTACCATTTTTGGACAACATGGTCAGAGCGTAAATTTCTTTCGTCAGTTTCTGCGAAATTTGTGGGTAAATTTCTTTACATTAGATATAAATAAAGGCAGCAGGATATCAATAAGTATTTCTTTATTAAAAACAACAACATTAAGTGGTATTTTTTAAAATAATGCAAAAATTATTTGGTAACTCGCGTTACAAAAAAATTGGTAACTCGCGTTACTATCGATTTTTAGACCAATACAGAGGGCTTTTTCAAGTTCATAGGTATAAAAATTAAAATTGGGTCAAAATACAAGAATAATAAAGAACTACTTCTGGCTCTTATGAACAGGAACCAAAACTAGATCAAAATTTAATAATTGTTTAACTAAGTCTATTATATCGCGATTGAAATTATTTATGGTTTAAATGCAGATGGTATATAATCATGACAACTATTACTGTCACCACCAGAGTCATAACTTTCCTCGCAGAAGTACCGTTTTATTTTTATGCCCGTTTTTACTTTTTCTGATGTGCAGACATTAACTAAAAAACGCGATAATAACGAATTGCAGTGTCCAATCTTAATTTTGACACTAAATGCTAATGTTTCTTCAATTAAACATTACTTTGGATATAGTTGAAGGTTGAAAAGAAACCAGAAATTTGTCAATACCTTGTCCACATTTACATGGAAATACCCAGTAAACTTAAAAAACACTTACAAAATGTTTATTGAACAATTTTTCAAAAGCAGAGCTTAGTCCAAAAATGATAAAGCCATCAAAAATTTACAAAAAATTCGGAAAGCTATGAATAATTGATTGATCAATTGACTGATTGAATTATTGATTTGTTGATTAATAGAGTATTTTGTTAGTAAGATGTTTGATTAAAATATTGACTAAATGATTGAATGATCGATTAGTTGAATAATTCGTTAAATGCTTTCTTGATTGACTAACTGGTTTCAGATTGTCTGATTACTTAACTGATTAACTGATTAAATAATTAATCAAATATATGATTGACTGATTGATTAACTAAATTATATATTTATTACATGATCCAATGATGAACCCAAGAGTTTTCTCTAGATATTTTATGTCTTTGTTATTTTAAGATTTTTTAAGTGTGTTACTTTATGACATTTATATATTGAAAATTGATTTTTTAATTGAACTTTTGGTCATATATTTGCAAAGATCGATTTACATATAAATATATCAATGCATTTACTAACACATAATTATGACAAATCATGGAACGGATTAAAAATATATGACTTAGGGCCATTTTCACAATGTTCAGTTAAGCATTAACTGGAACTTTAACTGCCAATTTCACATAAAATTTCATGCAAAATTTTCATTTATCTGAAAGTTAAATTTTAACTGGACATTGTGAAAACGGCCCTTAAAGTTCAATTAAAAAATCTTTGTTATGTTGATAGATTTACATATCGATTTGTATAAGCAAATCCATAAAAAAATTATAATCTGGTTTACTAAGGTTAGACAAAGATTGATTTCAAAGCGTTGTATGAAGTTATCTTGTTCAAGCTCTTTCTGTGGCAGCACCAAACTTGAACAAGTGCATGGCTGCGTCTACTCCTTTTAAGGACAAGATATATGAACGAAGACCCCTACACTTATATATCTGCTGCACTTTAAAAGCATTTTCATTCACTTTAAGTCCACAATGTGGGAATATTCAGTGTAACACTTTTTCCATGCGCATTTCCGGTCATTGCCCTTTACAAAATTTTGCAAAGTTTTTTTTTTTTTTCTGCAGCTGCTTTAAAAATGTGCTTCATTTGCTAGTGTTGCCGAGACTGCAACATGGTTATAGTTTTGCCATGCAAAAAATGCACCCTTTTTGCAACGCCTTCATACCCCCCATCACCTAAATGTAACCATTATCATTATGAGAGAAAAAAGGCAAAAAAAAAAATAATACAATAAAAGTAAAAGAGCAGATCTTTAGTTTCTCAAACGCACACATGCATACTTGAATACATATACAACAAGTAGACATCAGCAGCAGCAGCAGCCGTCAGTAGCAGCAACAGCATTTTTGCATGCTGGCAGGGAGTTATGTACTACCACTCATCAACAGCAAATAACATGGCAACAACAATAGTTACATAGATACAACTAGCAACATGTTTTCAGTTTATGTTTGCAACATTACGAGTTGTAACTGCAATTATTTGTTGTTGTTTTATTGTTGCCGTTGTTGCTGCTGCTGCTGTTGTAGGAAATGTTACTGCTTGCATACAAAAAAAGAATATTTGTTGTTCCCTTTTTTTTTCAATTTACTTTTATCATTTACTTTTTGTTTATGTTTTTTCATTGGCATAAAACATGAGCAGTAACAAAATATAAAATACAAACGTAAATAACTATAACTAACACTAACAGACATGAGTCTAAATAAAACAAAGTTGTCAGACAAATATTTTGTAATGTATTACGTGATTGCTTGCGTTGTTATTGTTGTCTTCATTTGATGTCCTTTTTTTCTTAAGTAAAGAAACAAAATTAAATTTTTATGAACTTTTCACTTAAATGCTGGTTATAAGTGTTGGTATGTTGATACTTAATTCAACAATATGAGCCGTTCAAAATGAAAATGGTGCAAGTCCAAAACGAGGCAAAAGTAATGTCATATAAATTATGTGCCATAATGATCGGTTATTTGGTCGAGATCATTTTATCAACTTGATTTCAACAATTCCATATCATCAAGTACATTTTTCGTAAAAACAGAAATCAATTTTATTCTTCTCTAACAAAATATCAGCCAATTAATATTTAGAAATTACTTTTGCTTCGTTTGGACTTGCACCATTTCCATTTTGAACAGCTCATATATTGTATAGTATATCAAAAAAACTTATGGTTCAGAAAATTTTTGAAAAATACTCAGGATATTGTTTTCAGAAGCAGCAATCATTTTCAAACACGCCACCTTTTTACCGCATATCCTGAAACAACGTCCTATGGAATAACGCCCACAAAACACAAAAACGAAATAATTTTTTCATATAAATTTCGGAGTCAATCATTTTGAAAATAATCCCCAAATTTTGGGCTTTATTTTTTGTTTTTTTTAAGTTGAACAGTAATAATTGTCAAATTTCAAATATGCCATGCTTTTATCGTATGCCTTAAAAGTATGCTATTTAATTTTTGGTATTCAAAGCAAAATAAACTAAATACGGTCCATGACGTTGAATTTTGTCGACATCTTAAGCAGAGTGAGCTGATAGATAATAAAAAATTTCTCAGCATACTTTCAGGAGGCATTATAAAATAGCGCCCAAAAAAAAAAACTAAATAAAGCCCAAAACATTAAAAAAACGAAATAAAAACACCAAAAACCGAAACGAAATAACGCACAAGTTATTATCATATAAATTTGAGCGATAATCATTTTGGAAATAACGCCTAAAATTTATTTATGAGAAAATATTTCGGCCTCATTTGGCCTTTCGTATTTCATTAAAAAAACAAAATAACGCGCAAAAAACGAAATAAAGCCAAAATTTTAGGCGTCATTTCCAAAATGATTATCGCCCAAATTTGTGTAAAAACAGTTAAAGCGTTATTTGGATTTTGGGCTTTATTTCATATTGTTTGGGTGTTATTTCTTGGGAAATTTTCTTATAGTTATTGTTTATGAAATATGTATTTAAAAAAAATTCCTAAAATCATGCAATAAAAATCCTAAATCCTAAAAATTCATAATCCAGATTTAAGCTGTCATTTGTCTAGCCCATTAAACATATCAGCCTACAAGTATGTCTCTAAATTCATTATTCTACAGGTTGCGCCATTTCTTATGTCGGTATAACAAATTTTGAATAACTTAACATTAAAAATTTTAATTTAATTTTAAGACCAAAAAGTATTTATACAGGACAGTTCCAAAAAAAGTATAAATTTTAAACTAGTGTAAAATGGGCGCCGTCAGTCATCAAAATTTACTTCCAAAAATGAGGCATATGAAAATAATGTGTTGCATACCTTTAGGGTAAATAAATAAATTTAGTTCATTTACTATGATAAGTATGAGTGTCCGTTGACGTTTCAAGCCCTTTTTTGGAATTTCTTCTTCTATTTTGTTCCAAAACATGTATGAAGCCATGCCAAACACCTATCTTACAGCTTCAACTAGCTAAATGAAACGTCTCGGGTGTTGATGAACGGTATAAAAACGATCTCCCACTGTTCCGTACTTAACAAAGTTTGACCGTAAATGACGAATAGTGTTGTCAGACGGTTATTATCGGCCACTTTATTTTTGAAGACATGCACGTTGAGCTAAATGATGACGTTCCCTGTACCACGAATGATAGAATCTTTAATAAACTGTTTGAAATCAAATTTTTAATACAGTTTCATTTGAATCACATACATAACATATTATGTAAAAAGTCGCACAATTCTGTTAAAAACCTTGCTTTCTTTTATTCTTCCTTATCATTTGCTCTTTTCTTACTGTGAAAGTTCACATTTTTAATGCCACAACATTTTCTGTACATTTATCGCTTTAAATTTCTGAAGGTCCTTTTGACATTATTCTTGTTAACCATAACTGTGCTGCGCTTAAAATTTTCGTTTTTTTTTTTTTTTTTGCAATAAATGTATGCGCATACTTACGCTTCACTTGTCGCTGTTACTTCAAGTTAAAAAACATTCCATTAAACTTTACTTGAAAAGCCCTTGAGGGTTATTTCGCGTAAGCTTTACATTTTTGCATTTTTTTTCTTTTCGTACTCTGCCTTACAATTTCTTTTTTATGTTAAAATCTTTGCATAACTGTATCATCGCATATATGTTTGTATGTATGTATATATGTATACGTGTACTTGCCGTTGCATTTCTTTTGGTAAAAGATTTTAATTACTAACGCCCACTTCACTTGCAATGCACACACATAACATTCCCATAAAAGTATGCAACACTATTTCCATTTCACTGAAGCGCGTGGTTTTAGGCTTAGAAGTACCTAGTCAGCAATAAAAAAAATATTTTTGCACTGCCAGCATCGTTTGCGTAAATTCTGATTTATTAATTTTTGAGTGTTTTTTAATATTTTTTGACTCTTGCAGAATTTTCAAATTTATTATACCCTACACCCAGGGTATATTTGCTTCGCAATTCCAGAGAAAGTTGCGTGGCAGTTATAGAAAAGTATATACATAAAGGGTAGAAAACCGTAAAACACCACGAAACGCAAGATTCCTGGGACTATTCTGAACAAATTTTTTAGTTCCATTTTTCGAAATTCGCAAAACCAACGGAATTATTGAAGAAAGTCCATGAAGGGACAAAAGTAATGTCGTAATGGCTGACATTTTGTTAGAAATGTATAAAATTGAACTTTGTTTGCAAGAAAAGTTTATTTGCTGGTGTGAAATTGATGGCATAAAGTTAATGAAAATATATCGGTCAAAAAACTGATTATTATGACACAGAACTGTAATTAAATTATCACCTTTATAGATTTATTTCACTATAACTCCGTTGGTTTTACAAATTTCGAAAAGTGGGACTAAGAAAAATGGTTCAGAATAGCCCTAGAAATCTTCAATTTTCCAGTGTTCTACCGATTCACTCCCACCTTGTATATTTTTGATCAGCTGCACTTGTTGAGTCAATTTACCCATGTCCGTCAGTCTCGATGTCCGTTGAAATCATTTTAATATTTTTTTGGAGCAAAATAATTTAATGAAAATTGGTATGCTGTCACGGTCGTCAAAGGTAAGTCGTTGAATTGAAAATGAGCAAAATCGGTAAAAAGACACGCCTACCGCGCATGTACTTATAGAAACATTTAAAATGCAATTTTATGAGCATTATTAACTATAACGTAACTTAAATACACAAAAATACTAGGGAGGGTAGGTGCAAGCTCAGAGCAAAAACTAGGTGAATTCGGTCAAGAGGGTACCTACCATATAAGCAAAAGATTAAAAATGCTATTGAAAGCGTTTTTTGAGATAATCCAACCAAATTTCACTCAAATACTTAGGACAGCAAATGAAAGCTCTGAGCAAAACTAGATGAACTCAGACAGAAAGACGCACCATTTTTCGGATATTTTGATTTTTTTTCCTTTTTTTCAAAATTTTTTGACCTTGTCAACATGTTCTTCTCTTTTTGTCAAAATATTTTTTCTTCTTCAACATTATTCCAACATAGTCAAAGTCACTTAATTCACCTTATCCATATATTTCAATATTTTTAACATATTTTGACTTAGTCGATATTTATCCATCCTGTCAATATTTTTCGGTTTCTTCAAATTATTCCGTTTTTTCAACACATCTCCAAGTTTTCGAAATTTCAGTCTTTGTCAACATTTTTCGCCTTTGTCATCAATATTCGACTCCGTCAACATATTTTCTTCTCTGTTAACATGCTCCCATATTGTGGAGACATTTCGACTTTTCGAATATTTTCTTTTCTTTATTCTTTTCTTAAATTTTTCGAACTTGTCAACATTTTTTCTTCTTTGTCAACATTTGTTCACTTTGGCAACATTTTTAGACTTCTTCAAAAATTGTTTCCTCTTCTTCAGCACTTTTGGTTTTTGTGAAATTTCTAACTTTGTCAACAGTTTTTTGTCTTTGTCAACATTTTTCGACTTTGTCAACATTTTTCCATATCGTTAGGAGTTTTTGTATTTTGAAAATTTTTTCCTCTTTTCAACATTTTTCGAAACTGTCAACATTTTCCCATTTTGGCAACATTTCTCGACTTTTACAAGTATTTTTAATTTTGTTCAACATATATAGATTTTTTCAAAATTTCTGACTGTGTCAACATTTTTCGACACTGTCAACGTTTCTCCTTCTCTGTAAACATTCTTCTGTTTTGTCGAGATTTTAGGACTTTTAAATATATTTCCTCTTTTTCCACATTTTGGCACCCTGTCAAAATTGTATCGTCTCGGTCAACATGTTTCCAGTTGGCAACATTTTTCGACTACTTCAAAATTAGTCTCCTTTTTACACAATTTTTTTTGAAATTTCCGACTTTGGCAACATATTTCTACTCCGGCAACATTTTTAGACTTTTTCAAATATTTTAGATTATTTTTGATTTGATATTGTATGATCTTTTTCAACATTTCCAAACACTGTCAACATTTTTCTGTTTTAACCAAAATTTTCCGACTTCTGTCATATTTTTCGGCTACGGTAATATTTTTAATTTTTTTTCAACATTTTTGGCTTCCTCGATAATTTTCCACTTTGGTGAACATTTTTAGACATTTAAAATTTGTCAAAATTTTTCCATTTCAATCCTTTTAGATAATTTTTCGACGTTAAAACATTGTCTTTATCAATATTTTTCAATTTTTGCAACATATTGCCGCTGACGCTGAGTACATAGTTAACTGAGAAAATTTAAGTAAGATCGTCAAGCGACTGTCACCAACTTAACTTGGTTAAGCAATCCACCGCTTCAAACGGGTCAAAGATTAAATTGTCACAATTTACTTAATAAAAAAACGTTGCCTACTTTAGTGCAAAAAATTTGATATCGCGACCAAAGGAACTAATAGATGAACAAAATTATTGAATGTGTTCAAGAATACACAATTAACACACATGTCGTCCTTGCTTGTCCTTTTTCAGTGTTTTTTTTTTTTTTCATAATTTTTTTGTCATTTTTAATATGTTGTTAGAGTTTTCCTCATTTTCTTCAAAACCAATAACATCAGCAACATCTCTTGTTTGTATAGTGTTGTGGTTGTTGGCAGTTTTTCAATTCATTTAGTTTTTTGCCAGAAAAGAAGCAACATGCGCGCCGCGCCTTCCTCCTCTGTTTGTAAATGACATCGTCGTGCGGCATTTTGCGCTTTAATTTGTTGCATGATGTGATAAAATGTGATGTGTGGATGGATAGAGAAGGACGTTGCCGCTGCTGTGAAAAAGCGCTGAGTATGATTTGGTTGACGTGTGATGATGGAAATGGATCCAAGAAAATTTTACTTCCTATAGCAACAAAAAAAAAAAAAAACATCACGTCGCATTTGGTTATGAATTTAAAAGGCAGCAACAGCAACACTGTTGCGCCTCTTTATGTGCGCGCGTATGAAACTTTTGCTGCTGCTTCTATTGCTGTTGTCTGTCTGTTGTTGATGTTGTCGCTATATAGTTGGTGTGCCTGCAAGTGATGCCTTGAACTGATTTTGAAGTTTTTCTTCTGCAATTCAAGGAATTTTTTATTTATGTGTTTTTAATCGCGTATAGCAAGCACAGTAACTTTTGAATGCGTTGCTGCATATGCTTTTAATGAATAGTTTGTTAAGGGTGTTTTTGTGTGTGTTTGTATTAATTTAGTTTTTATGAAAATTACATCATATGCCTTATGTAATGTTTTTAATTTTAATTTTCCTTTTTTTTCAGGTATGTACCAACATAAGTTTCACTCAATTATTTTCAACCAGCAACTGGTAAGTCGTTGATAAAGTGTGTCCCATAATTCACGCAAGATTTGATAAAATTGCATTTTTTTTATTCAAGCATAAAGTTTAGAAGACAGTGTTATACATTGTATTTTTTTTTTTACTAACCGTAAACTGTCTACTGTCAAACAAATTTTTCTCTTTTGGTTGGCAACATTTTACCGCACAAATGGCGGCAAATTCAAATCTTGCGTAAATTATGGGACGCCCTTTATAACAAACTTTTAGTTCTTTCCAACAATATAAACGCTATTATTTAAAGACACTGCATTTTAAGTAATGCCCTAAAGCATGCTTACAATATTTTTAAATTACTTTCGTAAATTACAATGTTAAAATTTTACCACTTACCTAAATTTGTAGGCATCTTCCTTTTTGTATGACATACATATGGATGAAAGTACAATGTTCATACCACACCCTCTATGTTGCTTCAAATCTCTCTCTCGTACATCATGTTTGCAAATATTTGGCAAACACAAAATATGCGCCAAATAAACATTCATCACTTGCTCTGACTTTGACTGTGAGTGTTGCTCTGTTAAAGTTGGTAGTTACATGCTACTAAAATAATGAAATCTTATTTTTTCGGTAACAAAGTGCTACACTTGAACAAAAAAGATGTTAAATTGCACTATAACTCTTTTTATACCCTACACCCAGGGTATATTCACTTTGTCCTTCCGTTTGTAACGCAGAGAAGGAGGCGTGGCAGGTATAGAAAAGTATATATATTCTTGATCAGCGTCACCACCTGAATTGATATAGCAATGTCCGTCTGTCTGGCTGGCTGGGTGGTTGGCTGGCTGGGTGTGTGTGAGAATACATTTTATGGGAAAACTAAGCAAGATAAATCAATGAAATTTGGTGCACAGCCTCCATCTTAAAAGTTAGCTAGGGGATTGAAAATGAGCAAAATCGGTCAACGGACACGCCTACCGCCCATACAAATAATACATTCAAAATGCAATTATAAGAGCAAAATACACATAAGTACTAAAGAAAGTAAGTATAAGCTCTGAGCAACAATTAGGCGAATTCGAACTAGAGGGCGTGACACCTCCCATATAAACAAAAGTTTCAAAATGTTATACGGAAAGCGTTTTTTGAGATAACCCAATTAAATTACACTCAAACACTCGGATCTATACATGTAAGCTATACGCAAGATCTAGGTAAACTCGGACAGGAGGGCGTGGCACCTCCCATATAAGCAAAAGTTTCAAAATTATATAATGAAAGTGCTTTTTGAGATAATCAAACCAAATTTCACTCAAACACGAAGAACTCTGAGCTTAAAGTAGGCGAAGTTGGATAAGAGGGCGTGGCACCTCCCATACAAGCGAAAGTTTCAAAATGCTATACTGAAAGATTTTTTAAGAAAACCTAAACGAATTTTACTCAAACACTCAGAATAGTAAATGCAAGCTCTACGCAAAATCAAGGTAAGCTCGGAGGAGAAGGCGTGGCACTTCCCCTATAAACAATTTGTTCTTATAATATCCTAATGATATACTTGAAATGTAGCGTAGGGTATTTAGTTTTTGGCCAGGCCAAAGATACCACCCTTACTAGTTTTCTCTGTTGGAAAAAAAAAAAAAATTTAAACTCACTTTAAGATTGCCGCACCATATTATTGGTTTTTTACAAGCACCATAGATCCACTTTATAAATAAAGTACATAAGACGGCAGACCCCGGCGAGTTTTTCGAAATATTTCAGATTCACATTTTTTAACTTTTCAGAATTTCTAAAGTTTTTTCCTTGCTCTTCAATATAATGAAATAAACACGAGAATTCTTGCAATCTGATTAAATTCTGACATTCTGATTAAATGGCCCATTGGTCAGAAAAACCGGTTTCGGGCAAAATAAAATAATACATGAGTAAATCACCGAAAAATGTACCAAAACATGCCTTTTTTTGTCTCCACCTATTTTTTTAATGCTTGAAGGTATAGAATATGATGACCTGAACTTCTGGAACATTTTTAAAAAATAAACATAAACTTTCAGGGTTGCCATATGTTTTTTTTTAGGTTTCGCTTTAACAATACATTTAAAAAATTCAAATAAAATTTTAGTCTCAAAACGCTTATATTGGTTTAAACAAAACTAAAAAAAAACTGGGTGGCAACCCTGAAAATTTTTGCTCAATTTCAGAAAAGTTTATCTGAGCTGCACTGAAACCAAAAATTTAAATTTAGTCAAAAATAGTAAGAATTATATAAGATTTTTGAAAATAACCAGGTGGTAACCCTAAAAATTTGTGTTTGATTTTTGAAGAGTTTATTTAGGCGCCTTAAGGCCAAACTTAAAATTTTATTTCTTAAAAAAATTGTTTAAGCAAATGTAACAAAAAAAAAAAAACAAAAAGGGGTGGCAACAAAAAAGTAAAAATTATATGTGATTTTCGAAAATTACCAGGTGGCAACCCTAAAAATTTATGTTGGATTTTCAAAAAATTTATTTAATTATTTAAAGACAAAATTTAATTTTTATTTTTTAAATAAATAATTTAAGCAAAACTAACAACAGAAAAATCAGGTGGAGGGTCACTAAACAAAGAATGACGATATGTTGCAAAAAAGAAGGAGAATGATGAAACGGAGAAAGACGAAATGTTGCAAAAACAGTAATATCACAATAAAAATAGAAATTTTTAAAAAAAAAGTTGAAACTGGTGGATAGTTCCTGTAATTGTTTATTGGTTTACTTACATAAAGATAAAATAATATGTTTAATATAAAAAAAAATCATGCGGAGAATGATTCACACTATATGAATTTGCAAATATTAAAAGAGCGGAAGTGTGATACACATTATGCGCCAGGACAACAGATTATTTGAGCGATATTATTTTTTAAGCTCAATGCTATCGATTACACTATCATAGTAACGATTAATTTTATTTAAGTATTTCTAACAAAATGACAGGTATTTAATATTATGACATTACTTTTTGCCCTTTATTGACTTCCGCCCTTTTAACATTTACCGATTCATATAGTATCGATCCCCTTACAAAAAAAAAGTTTGAATGTTCGCTCCCAGTTTGAAAGCTAATATTGAAAGATTTTTAAGGAAAAAAACATTTGTTTTTTTCGGCCTCTAAATTCGATGCGGTTTGGTTTTTTCTTATATCTCCGCCTTTTGACGTCCGAATATGGTATATGGTATATCGTTGTAAATGACCCAATGCTATATTTCATTCGTGGCAGTAATTTATCTCAAATGTTTTTTTGGACTGGTTGTACTCATTGTGTCTCAGTTTCTACCTCCTTAAGGTGCCAAGAGCACTTCATAGAATTGAAGTTCATAAAAAATCAATGATCAAAAATGTGTTTCTACAAAGTTTCCTCAAATTTTTGGAATTGAAAAAGTTATAGCAAATCTAAAATCTCAGTACAAAACATGAAAAACAGGATGTTTCAAAAACGAAAAATTTATGACTTTCTCATTTCAATGTATAATTTTTTTTTTTTTTTTTTTTTTTTTTTGAGAAATTATTACACAGTTTCGTGTTGTTTTCTTTTTACACAGTTCATACAGTTAATGTTAAATTTCACATTGTTTCATTTAGAGTATGTTTGACAGTGCACACCGTGAACTGCGAGTATATAACACAGTGAACTAAAGTCAGTAATTTTTAAATAAAACATTGGTCATATGTTCACTTTGAAATATGAACTAAGCAAGTCCAATTAGATTTGTAAAATCTGCCACTGTGTGCATTTCGGATTCTTGAATTACTTTCTAAAAAAACATCCTTTTTCCGCTGAAATTTATTCTTTGCCGTTTACTTTTGGCTTGAGCATTCCTTTTCTTTGCACCTAGCCGCTAAGTGAAAACCTAATGACAAACAGATTTCAGATCAAAATTACCCTAGAACTAATATTTTCATACCATATAACCTAATACTTCTACTTATTTTGCCACTTAAGATGAATGCAAGTATTCTAAACTTTTAAAAAAGAGTACCCCGTATTTTGTTAGACTTTTTGTTATCCATCTGAATTGAATGACCCTTCAATGCAATCACCAATCCAAAGCTTGATAATAGGGCATCACATAGGCATCACATAGGAACATCTCTTGGTTTAAGTGAGACCATAATTTTTTGTTTACTAATCTAACTATTCCCACTCACTAAAAATGTATAGTTTTCTTTTCTTGGTTTTCATTCCCTATAGTGTTGATTTAAAACTTTTTTGGTATTACATTCTGATTTTTTCCAAAAAAGTTTGAAATTTATTCCAGAAAAGTATGACTATATTCCAAAATAGTTTAAAATAAATACTTTTTTGGCATTGTTCTATATAAATACTTTTTGGTTATAAAATTGACCAAAAATTTTTACTGTGCACCAATCATAGTATTTATTAACAAAGTTCTGTGCTGTCTCACCTTTTATTTCAAATTGTGTTTTAGGTTTTACTTTATTTATTTATTTATTGATTTAAATTGTTTGCATAGAAGAACTTAGTCTTTAACATGCCACTTATTCATAGTAATAACAACCAAATTATAACAACAAACTTACAAAAAACCATGATTTTCATCGTACTTTAGTAGTCATCAAGAAATTTCACTATTTAGCGCTTTAGAAAAATTCTTCAGAAAGCAAAAGCTGAGAAGACTCAGAATGACGTGTCTTGGTAATTTTTCAAGACCAAGGCGCCGTTAGAGCAGTCTTTGTATTGGTTTTGGTCACGCAGATCATCAAGACCAATACCGCTATTAGGTTTTGGTTATTTAGATGTTTCACGCCTCTTTCGAGCATAAAATCATTGCTCGATTCAGAATCTGATATCTTAAAAACCACAAATGCTTTGACAAAAAATATGGTTTGGAAATTTTGAATACTCAACAATCTTTAGAAATTTTTTCAACACCAAGTCTTAATGCTTAAGACCAAGTCTTGGCATAAAATATACCCAACAAAGTTTTTAGTAAAACTGTGTAAAATTCGACAAAAAATGTGTGAAAAAAGACACACAATATTGTGTAAACATTCCCTCAACAATTATTAATATTATACTCATACATATCGATGGCTTTGTAAGTTCAACTTTAACATAGTTTTATTTACAGTGTACATACTCTTTTGCTACAATTTACTGCAGGTTTCCGGTTTTTTTGGTTTTTTGTTTTTGTAGTAATTGTACTGCTGTTGTTATTGTTGTTCTTTTTTTGACTGTTGCTATTGCTACTGGAAAATTTTCATTTAATTATTGCTGCTCCTTTCTTGTTTACAAAGCAACAAAGCACACTGTGGCAAACGCAAAGCATTCCCAATATTTGCTGCCAAAAAGTCAAAAATTTACTCTCATTAAATTTTCTGTTGTTATTTTTAATACTGGGTGAGATTGAAGTTGATACTAGTTACCAAAATCTGCAAGGTTTAAGTAAAAATTCAAATCTTGCGTGAGTTATGGGACACCCTTTACCTTACAGTTGAGAATTTGGCTACTTCATCAGTTCTCCTTTCTATTTTGATAAAATATTCCTTACATTAGCACATAAACACCCTGTGCGGTTGTTTCTATTGCTCATTTAAGTTCAATTCTAATAAATAAATTTATTGGCTTGAGGCGTATGTATGCCTTTTGGTTCTTTAATTCTTCGTCCAGGCATAAAGTTTTCGTTCGCTCTCCCTATAAATTGTGTTGTTTTTTCAAGTTGACAGCTGTTACGATTTTTGTTTTGTAGCTGTCATTATTGTTGTTAGATATTAAGTCCTACGTTTGGACATGTTTAGTGTAACATTTCAATTTGTTGTTATTGTTATTGCTTTTGTGTTGGTGGTTGCTTTAGGTCATTTCTTACACGCCATTTTTCTTTAGCTTGTTATCTGTCTATTGTCACTTATGTTGTATTAGCAGTAGATTTTTTTGTGTTAACAAAATAAAAACGATTTTTATTACTTTGCTGGAACTTGTAATTTTAATGTTTCTTGAATTTATTTCATGAGCCTAAAGTATGTAATGAAAGTGTTTTGTTTTAAGTAAAAAAAAAAATTACTATAATCACAAAGCGATTGTTCAAAAGGATTAAAATAAATTTCTTTTAATTTGTTAACCATGTACATATAACATTTTTTCAAAGTACTCATTTCCTGATTTCTACGCGTAATTTTTTTTGTTTTAAGCTTAAAAATATGCCTCAAAAATTAATCAAATCTGCTTAGCGGCTAAAACTTTAATTCAGATAAAATCTACAAAATTTCTTGGTATATTTTTAGGCTGAAATTTTTGTGTTTAATATTCAGACTTAAATAATGGCGTAACTCAAATTGCTTTCTCCGCTGATGTACATATGTCTTTTAACTAATTACAAACCCTGTTGGATTTAAAACTCTTGGCAATAACGTGCACCTTACTGTTACAGACATTTTTAGATCATACATCTTTTATTCTGGTGTTTCGTGAATTGATGTTTTCACCGCTTAATTAACCTTTGTTTAAATTTCAGCAAAATTTTTCCATTTCCCACTGGGTTAAACAAAATTAAAAAACTTAATGATACGAAATCAACGCTATGTAACGTAAAATTGGTACAGTACGGCACAAGAGCAAGATTTAAAGCAAGATAAACAACTGCAAGCGATGAGAAGATTCTTATACTTATGTAAAGTACTTTCTACAAAGCTACATCTTGCTATAATCATTCAGAAATTTCGTCACATACCATAAGATTACCGTATTTAAAGAAGGATCACAATGGACCAATAGAATGGTCTAAGTGCAAGTTGGCTGGCATATATGCCAACGATGCCTTCGCAACTTAACCTAACCTAACCACGAGATGAAGCGGTAGATGATATATAGGTTCTTGTAAGCTGGATAGTGGTTTAGTTACATTTTGTGCAGGTGCAGTTTAATTGACAAATTAACTAACGATGGTAAGGTTCTTGCACAAACTACATAGTTCTTGCTAGACCCATTCAGAAAGTTCTTCCACATACCATAAGATGAAGCAGAAGGCAATATACCTAACCTCATGCAAGCTTGGTTGTGCCTTAGTTAAAGTTTGATTGCTGTGCAGTTGTATTGACAAATTTACTAACGATGGTAAGGTTCTTGCACAAACTACATAGTTCTTGGTAGAACCATTCAGAAAGTTCGTCCACATACCATTAGATGAAACAGAAGACAATGTTCATCTAACCTCATGCTAGCTGGATTGTGACTTAGTTAAAGTTTGATTGCGGTGCAGTTAAATTGACAAATTAACTAACGATGGTAAGGTTCTTGCACAAACTACATAGCTCTTGGTGGAACCATTCAGAAAGTTCGTACACATACCATAAAATAAAGCAGTTTGGAATACTTATCTTTTGATGGTTACAGCCATCAATAGCGGTTGGTGTACAAAAAGCTAATGCAAGTTAGAATGTAGTTTAATTAAAGTTTCATTGCAGTGCAGTTAAGTTGAAGTGTTCATTTTTTGGTTGGATAATTTCGAAAAAAAGAAAAAAATCGTTAACTAGTGTCAAGTAAACTGTGTTGAATGATCATAATTATTTTTACGTTTTAACTATGTTTTTCAAAACATTCAAGCTCAAAAACTGGTAACTTGCATATTTGATCCGCATCATAAAGAACGCTACATATTTAAAATGCGTTACTTTTTCTAAAAAAAAGAGCATTTATCTTTATAATGGTGAATTTATCAAAATATTTTTAAAAATTAAAGTCATACAACACGGCGTATGGGTAACATATAATTAAAATAATAAAAAAATAACCCGAAAAAACGTCAAACATTTTGAAGTTTTGGATTGAATGATTATAGGATGCTACTCGCTGGCTCTTGGTATTGATTTTAAAGACAACTAGCTGGCCTGGTTGCGACTTCGTTCGCCCGTTCCCGATGCCATTTACGTATGAAGTCCCATCCATCTCCATCATCCCTCTCTTCCAATCACCAAGGTTTTTAAAGATCCATGTATTAATTTTGTTATCATAGCTCCCATAGGTACAGAGATATAGCGATATATATTTTTTTTGTACGAAGGGTGCAACTCCCCCTTCTCACCCCCCCCCCCCGCCCAAGTTTTTCAAAGTAAATGGTAGATAGAATATTCATGTATGTACCAAGTTTTATAACGATATCTGCGATATGTGAAGAAATATAGCATTTTGCGTATTTTTGAAAAGCGGATGCAATTCTCCTACACCCAATATCCCCCATGATTTGCATGGTGAATGGTAGATATGTACATTATGCATAAGTTCATAAACTTTCACAATCATAGCTTGTATAACTTTAGAGTTACAGCAATTTTTGTATTTTTTTCGTATGGGGGGTGCAACCCCCGTTCCCCTCAGTGGCATCCCACCCCCTTAAGAACCTTCTACAGACCATAGCAAACAATTTAAAAAAAAAATTATGTAAATCGGCCTTGTAGTTTCCGCGTTCATAAGCTACATACGGACACCATTTCATTTTTATATATATAGAAAAAAACATTAAAATTTCAAAAAACATCACCCTTTTATTATGTTTCCTAAAATTATGCTATGAAGTGGTGGAAAATATAAAAATAAAATAACATACTTTTAGGGTCTACTTTAAATAGGTGGAATGTTGAAATTTCGAAATCATTACGGTTTCATAAACCAATATTTTGAGACAGCGAGCAACTTTCAAAAATTTTCTGTCAAGAAACACGTTTCCAATTCGAGCACAGTGTAATAAAAGTAATATAAATTTGTAGTCAACAATTATATCTAAGTCAGGCAAAATAAACTTTTTCATTCAGATTATGATAGGTACATATATCGAAATCAAAAAATATAAATTAAGAAATGTAAGCACTCACTCTCATCAACTTTTTGAAGCATAAGCTTTCAGAACTATCATGACAACCGCATACAAAGTTTCCCACAATTAAGTAACAGAATCGACTGGCTCTTGGTTGTAACTAAATTTTCTTTCTTATGGGAAAGAAATTTGTTTGCTCAATTTTACTTTTCTTCAACAACACAACACGTTGCGAAAGTTTCCAAACATCATTGCTTATTTTTAGGGGCAACAACAACAGAACGCTACCGAAAAGCAGTTAATAACATTTGCCTCACACATACTTTTAGGCGCAAAATATGCTGACGGGTTGATTTTACTTTTTGCTGTTGCTTGCTGATGTGTGTGTGTGACGTTTTAGTTTTTCCTCAACTTTGTTACAGCATAAATTTGTTTGCTTCTCTCTCTCTCTCTCTCTCTCACCACTTTTCACTTTTTTTCTCTATTTAGCATTTGCCTTAGCTTTTTCTTTGCAAATTCGGAAGTATTAAATTGCAATTTTTATAGCATACTTTCAGGCATAGGCGAAACGCTTACACGCTTAACAATATTTTCCTATAGATTGCCAAAATAAATAAATTTATTTGTTGAAATACAAAACGTGCTTGAATTTAGCTTTTTTCTCTTACCCTACTCACGTTTTCTTTTACCCCTCGCTCCTCCTACTGATTTTCATTAATTTTTCTGCAAAGTCAGCTACATTTCAATTGGCATATAAAGGGTTAATTGTTGACTGTGTGTTGAGAGTGTTGTGTTGTGTGGGTGCTCATTTGCTTGTTTTGTTCTTTTTAACTTATTTATAATATTTGCCGTGTAATTTTCTTGAACATATCGATTTTTCATAAATTTGCTGCTTATCTAATTGGCCATTAAAAATTACGAAGCCTACATTAAGGGGCGGTGGTGCACACACTCTTACTTTCTTCATGCATCGTCAGTTTGTATGCCAAGTGTGGTGGCGGTGGTTGCTAATGACAGCGCACGTATGTAAGTGTATTATTTATGTAGAAAAGTTTCTTAAAAGCAATTTCTTTTTTTAACTGTTGCGTTTGTATTCAAGGACATTTTATCATTTTTTTATTATTTTTTGTAAATGAGCTCATTAGGTGCTTAGCAAATGAAGGCATTGAATATTTTGCGCAGTTAATTTTGTTATTTATATGAAAATGGGCCCTAAATCTGTAGCTTTCAAGGAAAATATTCGCTTTTGGCTACAGTATCAGCGTGACAAGCTGTCTTTTATAGCTCCTGTAGATTTGTGAAAAGTTAAATTTTTTGTGTCTGCTAGAAATTACCCAAATCAGACATGCGAATTTTTCGAAATTGATGACTAATTAATAAAATTATTTTAAAAAAGTTATCATAAATACAACCAAAAAAGTTATCATGAATCATTTTATTTTTGTGTAACTTAGAAATATAAATAAAACAAGTTGCCTGGGAGCGACTTTGTTCGCCCATTCTCGATACCCTAATAATGTACCTAATCTGATCCATATCTGTCCAACATTCTCAGAAGCTCTTTTTTTATATCGCTGTGTTGGACATTTTTCCAGCAGAAGTTATTTGGTAACTGATTTTTGAGTTATGGGAATTCCAAAAACCCGGACAAAGCCGAAGATATTTAAAAAAAAAAATGTATCTTCAAACCTTGCCACGCAAAATATCTATAAAAAAAAGAAAAAATCATGCAAATCACAGACAGACAGACGTTGTATTTTATATAGTAGTATGATAGGTATACGTATAAATATGAATATGAATATGAATATGAATATGAATATGGATATGAATATGAATATGAATATGAATATGAATATGAATATGAATATGAATATGAATATGAATATGAATATGAATATGAATATGAATATGAATATGAATATGAATATGAATATGAATATGAATATGAATATGAATATGAATATGAATATGAATATGAATATGAATATGAATATGAATATGAATATGAATATGAATATGAATATGAATATGAATATGAATATGAATATGAATATGAATATGAATATGAATATGAATATGAATATGAATATGAATATGAATATGAATATGAGTATGAATATGAATATGAATATGAATATGAATATGAATATGAATATGAATATGAATATGAATATGAATATGAATATGAATATGAATATGAATATGAATATAAATATGAATATGAATATTCATATATAAATATGAATGTGAATGTGAATATGAATGCGAATGTGAATGTAAATGTGAGTATGAATATGAATAAATACAAACATATCAATTTTGCGCAAGGATGTTATTTGACCCGATGCATTTTATATATGTAACAAATTTCTTATAACTACGTTAAATAGTTCCAGAGATATGTTGAATTTATTTTTTGGGGGTGTGTTACCGCCCATTTTTTTATTTTAAAATTTTATATTTTATTGTTTTTGACATAAAAACAATTGTCTCCAACGTACGTTAGATATGCTTAGAGATATGTAGATCTAATATTTTTCAAAGCGTGGTACCGTCCATTTTTCCATAGAACATTATTTTCCCCAGTGCCTTTCACACATGTGCTAAATTTTACTTATCTGCATTAAACAGTTTCAGAGCTATGATGTAATAATTTTTTTTTTGGAGTTGCGTAGCACCATCCACTATCCATTTTCCGTTGTTAATCATACACTGTGAAAATTTCATTTAAGTCGATCGGTACAAACAAATAAAATCTTATTTTTATAGAGTACATTAAATATAACACCTAAAAGTATGTAAAGAAAAAAAATATTTCAATTTAAACTGCTACCCAGCATAAAAAACCAAGTATTGATTTGTTCAACAAATTTGTAAAACCGCTCCCAAATTTACAATACAATTCAATTTGTGGCAAATAACACACTTATTTATGTACAAACATGCAACGATAAAACAGTGCAATAAATAAAAATACACATATCTACTCGTACATATAGAGACAAGCTGTAAAAAAATAATTGACGACATTCGATTCGATTTTAAATGTGTGCAGAAAAGGTGTATGAAAATTAAATATTTTACTGTTAAATGCTCACAGGTATACACACACATTGCTATTCGCATGTGTAAGTGCTTACCCAGTAGGGAAATGTATGAATAAGTGGCGTTGTGAGCTTACAATATGCAATAATGCTGGCGTTTTTTTTTCGGCGAAAAGTGATACTCAATTGTCTCTGCTGGGACTTCTACAGTTTTATGACAAGTTTTGTCATAAAAAGATTTTTGAAAAACCTGTGTCATTTTTAGCTAAATTCAGAGAGCAACTGAACCAAAATTAACATTTATTTATCTTGAAGTCTATGTCCTATTTCATATTAGAAACAGCCAAGACAACTTCTGTTGTCACTTGTTTTATTAGCTGACGCTGTTGATATGATTCTTTTGCCAATACCCATGGAAACCATTTTTGAGTTTCGATGAAATTTTATAAGACCATTAGCCTCTAGGCACGTTATTTCTTTCTATTTGATAGTAAGCATTATTATTTCTACAAATGCTAAGATCATTCGATTTATCTACTTCATCAATATTTTTTAATCTTTTCTAAGTTCAGGATCTTGATTTTTTCGACCTTTGTGATGATATTGACACATTTCATTTCAATATAATTTTTCCAATATTCTCCCAATCATTATCGATATAAATTCACTTTTACGAAAAGAAAATATTTTTAGACTTTTTAATGTTTTTTAATGGTTTTTTTTTCGAATTTCACCAAGTTTTTTGATATTTTTGAAAACTTTTTGACTTTTCACGTTTTTTTTAGTACACATTACATACTTTTTGACTTTTAAGTAAAACATTTGTAGAATTCTCATACGTTATAATGTTATTTCCTCGAGATATATTTGTTCTTCTCAGCTTCTACGAGTTAAATTAGTGAAAATGTCTTCAATGTAGTTGACTTGCAGTACAACGTGTTTTGTTTATTTTAAACGTGAGGCATGAGTCTTAACGAATATTTTTTTTACATACTGAAAGTACTTACATGTGTGTTATGCGAACATATGAACCCAGTAGACAACTTGGTATATCAGTTCTAATTACGATGCCGTAATAACACTGACTATCTAGAACTTCCTCATAATGCCGATTTTATGTCTTTTAAGTTGGTTTGCCATTTAACTCCAACATGCAATTATTTTGAAGGGTTGTAGCTTGACTTAATTGAAAACGATACTTATTATGAGCATTTATGGGAATTTACGAGTCTTGAGTGTACATTTAAAGAGACTTCCCGCTTCAATGGTAGTGTCAAAATAAGTCATTTACGATATATCTAAAGAGCTCCTATTGGTGAACAAGTAAAATAAAGAGGAGCTAAGTTCTTAAAACTTCCGTGAGTTTTATATGAACACATGAGTACAAAAGCTTCTAAGTATTTTTGAAAGAGTGAAAATTTATATTCATGCCTCATTCGAAAACCTTAAAATGCAGAAATTTCTCAGATATTTTTATTTACTAAACTGGCATTAAGCTCACTTTTCTGACTCTTTTTTGAAATTATTGTTTGATGCGATATATATAGCAGAGACTTACCCGCAAGCCATGTGAGTCAAGCATGAATCTTTTGTGACTCTTTTTTTTATTTTGAAATAATAGGTAATTTCATAATAAGTAATTCCGTTTTAAGTTTTTGAGACTTCGAGCTCTTAAGAAAGAGCCAAAAAGAACCATTTATTATATTTATAAAAAGCGCTCTTAATGATGAACCATTTAAGTATGCAAAAGAAAGTTAATTTTTAAATAACTTAGAACGTTCGTGAGTCTCAATTAACTCATGAGTATGAGAGTTTCGAAAAATATTATGAAAGTGTGAAAACATGCAAGGCAGAAAAGCATTAAAATTAAAATGAAGAAATTGCTTAGATATTGCAATGTTTTTTACTAAACTGCTCATAAAGAGCTCTATACTGACACTTTTTTTTTGATATTTTAAGCCTTATATGGATTCCTATAATGTGCAAACTTATCCGTAAATCATGTGAGTCAAATATAAATCTTTTCTGACTCTTTTCTTTGCTAAAAGCTTACACTCACAAGTAAGGTTCATAATGTTTCTATTCTACAATATATTTTAAAAAAACCATTGAAATGACTCGTAAATGGGTAATATTCGATTCCTTTTTTTGGGACTCTAGTTCTCACAAAATGATCATAAATGATTTAAAAATTCTCTTACATATGAATATAATTTTTTCGACGACCTTTTTTTAAATTTTTCACACATAAGTAATGTTCATAATGATTCTATTACATTATTAAAATATCATTATTATGATTCATAAATAGATAGTTTTCGATTTTACTCTTTGGGTTTTAAATCTCATCAAATCTCATAAATGATCCAAAAATTTGTAATGAGCTTTCTTAGCATATCATAGTGAAACTTCACAAATGTTTGCATACGGTCGAAAAATTTGCGCTTAATTCAACAAATCATTCTGAACATTAATTAAAAATGACGAATCCACTATAATTCCACCAAATTTGCTAGAAAACTATATAAAAAAATCTTTCAATATGCCAGCGACAGAAAAAAGCAATCTTGGTTGCATAAAAGTTTATAGTTTAATGTAAAATGTATCACACTATTTATTGTGAACTTTTACTTTAACCATTGATAAGCGAAGTTAGATCCACTTCAGCTCTTGAACATTGGCATAAGTCAAAATTAAATTATATATGAAACCGAGGTTAGTCTTGTTCTTTAAGTTTATGAACTTCCTTTTCCGATGACCAGCCGTACGATTCAGATGCAAGTTAATTAGACTCTGCAGAAATTTTCTACACATAAAATAATCTGAGTAAGTTAAAATAATCTCAATGTTTTCTGAAATCTTGTTCATCAAGTTTATTTAAAATTAGACCTAATAGCTGCTTCACGCATTATTTCAGAGTTTTGTGCGAATATTAATTTGAGGAGTTTTTCCTCACCATTTCGCAGAATTAACTTAGTGAAAAGTGAACAAAGGTAAATTTCAATGAGCAATTAAAATAAAATGTCTTCTTTTAACATCAAATTACCCCTTAGAATTCAAGAATTGCGGTCGACATCGGAAAAGTGATTTTTAATTGGCATCAGATTATTATCGTCTACATATATATATACACGCCAAAGAATTTTTATGCAAAATTGTTCAATGTATAAAACGGTTTTGAAAATAGAGCGTAGTCCCCAGCTGCATGGAATTTTGAGCGACAGCAAAATCAATTCGGCGATATATAGTCCATATTGCAAATTAGCGGGATTTTCATCGTGAGATCAAGAAGCAGAGTATTAGAATCAAAACAAAAAACTATATATTGAGGTTCAACAAGATCAGCAGGCGCAACGAAGCAGTCAGTCTTGTGGTGATCGCGTTGGTTTGGCACTCCCGCGTATATACTTAGTTGGTATTATACCCAAATAGCAAATTTTGTTGTGTTTAGTTTTCGCGTTAATTTGTTTTAAAATTCGGAAAAGTTTCAACGAAATTAAAAAAGAAAATCTCCTTTAAATTCGCGTTAAAAAATTACATAAGGTAAAACCTTTTAATTTTGCTTAAAATTGTGATTAATTACGATTAAAAAAATATATATAAGACATAAATTCAAAACGGTAGATAGTCTTATAAAAAACATGTACATGGGCATACATACCTTACATGGTAAAATGTCAAGGAAAAAATAATTAGTAAAGTGTGCTTAGCATAGAGAATGCTTAACCACATAAAATATATAATAAGTATTTAAGAAAATAAGATCAAAAATAGTTAAAAGAATACTTTAAAGATTGCTAAAACGAAAAGTGAAAAAAAAATCAGATTTAAATTCCGCGTTACTTGTGATAAAGGTCCTTTTTGTTTGATTTAAGTAAATAAATTTAGAATACTTTAAGCCAAGTTTGCTATTTGGTAGTACATAAGAGCAAAAGTATTCCAGCTCAATCGTATTGTTAAGATAATGACTCAAAAAAATTTAATTGCGGCATTTAGAGTTTAGCACATCGAATCAACTCAACATCGTTCAAGCTCATCACTATTGGAGGCCTTCAACGGTGGACAAATGCAGCGGACACGAAGTGAGTAATGTTCATGTTAAATTATTTTTAGTTATTATGAATTTAAATTGATTGGTTTTTACGTGGATAAAAACAATAATTCAGGTTAATGTTGATAACATTAATAGTAAGAACATTTGATAAAATTGCATAAAAACTGAGTGAGACTAATATTCTTTTGTAGTGAGTGTATACTCACGCAAACTTATTGTGTATTCTCTAGCAACATGTTGCTAGACGAATAGAGATCGTATTCTCTCTCAGTGTTTAAGTTTTGAAATTTTGCTTTTCTTTCATGCTGCTATTCTCTTTTTTGTTGTGACTTTCAATTTTAACGCAAACATAAAGTTTTAATATAGAGTTATTTCTAAATATTTTTACGATCATGCAGATCGAAATCTGAAAAGATATTTGTATCGTATTTTGTACTTCTTATTTTCACTTTTGGTTCATAAATAGAGATAAGCTAATTTTGTAAGATCGTTTTGTAGGGAATTTAAATATTTTGCTATCATGCACTTAAATTATAAAAATTATTAAAATTAGTTAATGTGTACACATGCATACATGTTATTATAAAATTCTTTGTAAGCAAATTCGTTCCTTTTTGTAGAGTTTAAATGAATTCATTTTGTTATTTGTTTATGTAAAAAAATAAGTCATTAAATATGGAGTAAAACCAAATTTAGATTTTTCCTTTTGGTGATGTGGTGACGTAAGGATGGGTAAAAATTAGGTTCGTTAAGGGATCCTAGAGTTTATCGCGTACTAGGATTAACGGTTGGGAGGGTTAAGATAAGCGTGTCTTCTACAACACCATGAAGACAAATTGGCTTAAATTGGTACCTTCAAATTTTGTTTTCTCATTTGATTATTGTCCAAATAGGGGCATTGTTTGCGTTTGGCAATACTGGTCCGTTTTGTTGTAGTATATAGTTCATAGGGAGTCTATAATAAAATATTGTAATGGTGGTCCTCCGGTTAACTAAAGTGTGTCACGAACCTGCCCCAACGACTGAAAGCTAGTGGCTTTAATGGCTCCCGCCCCCGACAGCTTTGTGTTATTTTTCATCTGACCGGCTTTGCATGCAACTGTTCGAGCATAAGCTTTCTGAGGCTTATGCCACAATTAGTTACCACTCTTGTACATTACATAAAATGGCGCCCAACGTGGGGCAGGCTGATCCTTCTGAGAAGCTTGTCCCAAAATCCGTTAGTAAGTTTCATTTTTATCAAATTTCGCAACAAGCAAATTTTGAATTTTAGTTTGATTGAATTGTTGTAAATATTCATTTGATCACTTCTGGATATTCGACTATATGGCTGATAGTCCGTATAGCTATCGACCGATGTGCTCTCAAATGAACCTTTTTATTCAATGCCATCTGCTAAATTCAAAAATGTTTCCAACACCTTTAAGCGAATTTTTCTTAGAAATTCATAGTTTTTTTTTTTGAATAACAGGCGTGTTTTATTTTAGCTCATTTTCTGGAAATACAGCTTAATAGCTTTGAGCAATTAGCTGTCCGAAAATTAATTGAAAATTTATGAAACTTTTGTAGTTTTGGATCTACTGCTTATCGAAACTGATGACAGTCCAATATTGCAAAGAGTTGTGTGAAAATATTTTCCATTTCCTTTTGCAGCACTGTTTTAAGAAACTTGTTTCTAGAATCTATAACCCAGTTTATTTTCCATATCGATTTAAGCCAAAATGTATATACTATCCTTACTTATCCCATGTCACCAAGCATAAGGAAAAATTTTTTCATACCAATTTATAAATTAAAGCGTTACTTTTCGTATTGAAAATTATAAATTTTCTAAATTCATACCAGTTTAAGTGTTTTCATAAATATGGCTGTTAGACATAGTGCTGATGATATTCCAGCATTAATACCGCACACGGAATCTTCATGCACTATATGTTTGCAATCATTATCGAGTGATTTAGAATGTTTGATTACTAGATGTAATCACGTCTTTCATAAGACTTGTATTGAGCACTGGCTCAGCGATTCTCAAGAGTGCCCCAACTGCAGGCGATCTGCTGGTGTAAGTGAACTGCAACCAATCACAGTTGAAGTAAGAGCAAACCCTAGTAGTGCGATTCGAAACTCTGCGCGTGGGCATAGCAATCGTGGTCGCGGTGCTATTCCTAGGCATCACAATACACGTTACCGAAGAAGAATTGAAGAAAACGCGAGTCAATCTTCTCAACCAGACTTACGCCAAAATAATGTAAATAGAAATATTAATCCAAATTTTTCATTACCTCTGCTTGACCTTGATTTGCCACAAGCTTTGCCACAACAGTTGAGTAGTAGGAATAGTGTCAATCATACGCCACGTAGTGCCAGCAACAATATTGCAAGTTCTCAAAATGTTGATTATAACCACATTTCTAATTTGATAGAAAACAGCATACAGCGTATGCTGAGTAATTTAAATTTGAACCAACATAATGCAAATTCAAATGCTAACGTTGCTTCGAATGTAAACCCAGTTATAAATAATACTCCTAGCCAAGGTTTTAGACAAAACCAAAATAATTTCCAAGTGAATTTAACCGCTGATAAAATAACTTCAATTATTCAAAATTGGAATCTGAAATTTGATGGCTCTAGCAATGGTCTGAGCGTTGAAGACTTTTTATACAGGATTAGATCCTTAACTTCTTCCAGTTTGAGCAATGATTTTCAGGCACTTTGCCACAATCTGCACATAATACTTTATGGTAAAGCCAGGGAATGGTATTGGCGATACCATAAGGAAATGGCTAATGAAGGTATTCAATGGAACAGGTTTTGCGAGGCATTGAAAGAGCAATATCGTGATTTCAAAACGGATTATGACATCAGAGAGGAAATAAGGGCAAGGAAACAGAAGTCAAATGAAACTTTTGACATATTTTATGACGAAATTTTGACAATTGCCAATAGATTGTCAGTGCCCATTTCTGATGCCGATATGATAGAAATATTAACTCGAAATTTAAAGCCAGATATAAGGCATGAACTTCTTTATGTTAAGATAAATTCAGTTGCACATTTGAGAGGTTTATGTCAGCGTAGAGAAAATATACTGTCTGAGGAAGTATGTAGACGTGGTCAACAAGTAAGAAATTTCCAAAATAATCCTGGCCAAAGGCGAAATATTTCTCAAATTGATAGCAATATGTTACCAATCGGTGAAGACCCCCAAAATCAAGATTCTAATGCTTCAGTGTTGGCTTTGCAACAAAAAATTCTTAAGTGCAGGAATTGCGACGGGGAAGGTCATTTTTGGGAAGACTGCGTAGGCGAAAGAAATATTTTTTGTTACGGCTGTGGTGCTAAAAACACATATAAGCCGCAATGTGCCAGATGTATCGCAAAAAAGGCGGAAAACTTGAAGGCGGGTGCTTTCAAAAACAACAGAACGGCACCCCATCTAAATTAGAAGAAAGCAATTCGGTTAGCTTAGAAAATAGTTCAAAACCCGATATTTTAGATAAAGTAAATAATAATAATATAAATATTTGTAGAATTAATAAAGTTTTACAACGCGAAAATTTTAACAAAATAAGATCAGAACCAATTCTATATCCAATGCGTCCATACCACGAACGTCTAAGGGAATACAATGCTATAAAAAACAGAATTTTTTCAGATTTTCCAAATTTTGAATTTCAAATTAACAAGAGAAAAAGATCTACCTTAAGGCTCCGTGCTTTTTGGAAAGCTTTAAGACAAACCAAAAGATTGATAATTTCCACAGTTTTTAACAATAGTCAAGATAATCGTTTTTATGCTAGAGTTTCATTCTTACAAAGCACAGAATTCGGATTACTGGATACTGGCGCTAATATAAGTTGCATCGGATCAGACTTAGCCCAAGAAGTGTTGTCGAAACAGTTAAATATTCGAAAAACAAAAACGATCGATAGAACAGCGGATGGCAATACTCAAGAAGTTTTAGGATTTTTAGATGTTGAGCTTGAGTATAAGAATGAATTTCAAAAAATTAAATTTTCATCATACCATCACTTTCACAACGCTTAATACTTGGAGTTGATTTTTGGAGAAAGTTTAACCTAGCGCCGAATTTGATTTCATCAGACGAAAAGATATGTAAAATTTCAGAAATTAGTGTAGATTCAGAAGAAGAACATTTTTATCCACTAGATTTCAGACAAAAACAACAGCTAGAAACTGTAACGTCACTTTTTCCTGATTTTGAAAAACAAGGCTTAGGTAGAACTCATCTTATTGAACATGATATTGAAGTGGAAGGAAAACCCATTAAGCAACGTTTTTATCCTGTATCACCAGCTGTTGAACAGTTGATGTTTGATGAGGTGGACCGGATGCTGCGATTAGGAGTAATTGAGTTATCAAGTAGTCCCTGGAGCTCTCCAATGAGGCTTGTGGTGAAACCAAACAAAATTAGGCTGTGTTTAGATACGAGAAAGGTGAACGAGGTGACTAAAAAAGATGCATACCCACTGCCTAGCATTGAGGGTATTTTTGCCAGGTTGCCTAGGGCAAACATTATTTCCAAAATTGACTTAAAGGATGCGTTTTGGCAAATCGGTTTGTCTGAGCGATCAAAACAAGTAACAGCATTTACTATCCCGGGACGGCCACTTTACCAATTCAAGGTAATGCCGTTCGGGCTATGTAATGCTGCTCAAACAATGTCACGGTTGATAGATCAAATAATACCACCAGATTTGCGGCACAGTGTTTTCGGTTATTTAGACGATCTTTGCATTGTCTCGGAAGATTTTGAATCACACCTTGCTGTACTTGTCAGAATTGCAGAAGAATTTAAAAAAGCAAACTTAACAATCAATAAAAGAAAAAGTAAATTTTGTGTCAGGAGAGTAAATTATCTCGGTTATGTAATAGGCAACGGAGGCATTGCAACCGACCCAGAAAAAGTAAATTGTATTTTATCTTGGCCTACACCCAAGAATATAAAGCAGGTACGTGGATTTATAGGCTTAGCAGGGTGGTACAGAAGATTTGTTGAAAACTTTTCAGATGTTGTATTTCCTATTACGGAAACTTTGTCAACAAAAAAAAGATTTGTTTGGACTAGTGAGGCCCAAAAAGCTTTCGAGAAAATCAAGGTTTTACTCACTTCGGCCCCAGTCCTCACAAATCCCGATTTCACTAAAAAGTTCTATGTACACTGTGATGCAAGCGACTTTGGCATCGGCGCAGTGCTTGTACAAATTGCAGATGACGGTTCGGAAAAGCCAGTAGCTTATATTTCTAAAAAACTTAACACTGCCCAAAGAAATTACAGCGTTACCGAAAGGGAATGCTTGGCAGCAATTGAGGCAATAAAACGTTTTCGCTGTTATCTCGAAATGCACGAATTTGAAGTGATCACGGATCACTCAAGTTTAATGTGGTTAATGAGGCAGCACGATTTATCTGGAAGACTTGCGAGGTGGGCGTTAAAATTACAGGGATACAAATTTACCATTAGCCACCGCAAGGCAAAGGACAATATTGTGCCTGACGCTTTGTCAAGGATGTATTGCAATGAAATTCATGCTTCAATGGATGTAGGGCCTGAGATAGATTTGAATTCGAAACATTTTGAAGATAATGATTATGAGGAGCTAAAGTCAAAAGTTTTAGCGAACAGAGAAAAATTCCCAGACATAAAAGTAATTGAGAAATTTGTTTATTTTCGAACAGAACACTGTAGTGGTGAACCTGATCAGGAGCGTTATGCCTGGAAATTATGGATACCCAAAAATCTTAGAGAACATGTTATAGATAGAGCACATAGTTCTGTAGTTGCAGCTCATGGTGGCATGAATAAAACTGTAGAATTATTAAGACGGTACTTTTATTGGCCCGGAATGCTAGAAGATGTCCGTAATTTTGTCAGAAATTGTGTTGTGTGTAAAACAACGAAGTCGCCTAACGTATGCTTAAAACCCCCGATGGGAGCGCAAGCTCAGTCAAAGAGACCTTTTCAGCGCCTCTATATTGATCTTCTAGGTCCGTATCCAAGAAGTAAAAATGGTTACATCGGTTTGCTTCTTGTTGTTGATCACATGACAAAATTTAATTGGATATGTCCTTTAAAAAAATTTACCACAGCTGCAGTTCAAAAATTCTTGTTAGAAAATATATTTCACACATATGGAGTACCTGAAGTCATTGTCAGCGACAATGGGTCACAGTTCAAGGCTGGTGAATTTAACTCACTTCTCACGAAGCTAGGAGTAAACCATGTTTATACAGCGGTGTACTCTCCACAGGCAAACGCTTCAGAGCGGGTCAATCGCTCTATAATCGCAGCAATCCGTGCTTACCTCAAAACGATCATCGACAGTGGGATGAAAACTCAAGTGCAATTAGTTGTGCACTTCGTAATTCCATACACCAATCAATTAAATGTTCTCCGTATCATGCAGTATTCGGCTTCGATATGATCACTCATGGGTCAACATATCCCCTTTTGAAAGAGTTAAAGCTTTTAGATGAGTCAGAATGCAGGATAAATCGTGATGATCAGTTAACTTTGTTGCGTAAAGATATCTCAGAAAATATTAGAAAGGCTTATGCTACTAATGAAAAGCAGTATAACCTTAGATCACGTCCAGTTTCATTCAGAGTAGGACAGGAGGTTTTTAGACGCAATTTTGCTCAAAGCAATTTTGGAAAAAATTTCAATGCTAAACTCAGTCCAGTGTTTTTAAAAGCGCGCGTGCGAGAAAAAGTTGGTAATCATTATTATGTGCTTGAGGATACACAAGGAAAGTTGGTTGGAACCTTTCATGCGAAAGACATTCGCCAGTAGCACCCATTGTTTCCATTTAATTATTATTTTAATTAAAATAAAATTATCCGGTTTTGTAATGAGCTTTCTTAGCATATCATAGTGAAACTTCACAAATGTTTGCATACGGTCGAAAAATTTGCGCTTAATTCAACAAATCATTCTGAACATTAATTAAAAATGACGAATCCACTATAATTCCACTAAATTTGCTAGAAAACCATATAAAAAAATCTTTCAATATGCCAGCGACAGAAAAAAGCAATCTTGGTTGCATAAAAGTTTATAGTTTAATGTAAAATGTATCACACTATTTATTGTGAACTTTTACTTTAACCATTGATAAGCGAAGTTAGATCCACTTCAGCTCTTGAACATTGGCATAAGTCAAAATTAAATTATATATGAAACCGAGGTTAGTCTTGTTCTTCAAGTTTATGAACTTCCTTTTCCGATGACCAGCCGTACGATTCAGATGCAAGTTAATTAGACTCTGCAGAAATTTTCTACACATAAAATAATCTGAGTAAGTTAAAATAATCTCAATGTTTTCTGAAATCTTGTTCATCAAGTTTATTTAAAATTAGACCTAATAGCTGCTTCACGCATTATTTCAGAGTTTTGTGCGAATATTAATTTGAGGAGTTTTTCCTCACCATTTCGCAGAATTAACTTAGTGAAAAGTGAACAAAGGTAAATTTCAATGAGCAATTAAAATAAAATGTCTTCTTTTAACATCAAATTACCCCTTAGAATTCAAGAATTGCGGTCGACATCGGAAAAGTGATTTTTAATTGGCATCAGATTATTATCGTCTACATATATATATACACGCCAAAGAATTTTTATGCAAAATTGTTCAATGTATAAAACGGTTTTGAAAATAGAGCGTAGTCCCCAGCTGCATGGAATTTTGAGCGACAGCAAAATCAATTCGGCGATATATAGTCCATATTGCAAATTAGCGGGATTTTCATCGTGAGATCAAGAAGCAGAGTATTAGAATCAAAACAAAAAACTATATATTGAGGTTCAACAAGATCAGCAGGCGCAACGAAGCAGTCAGTCTTGTGGTGATCGCGTTGGTTTGGCACTCCCGCGTATATACTTAGTTGGTATTATACCCAAATAGCAAATTTTGTTGTGTTTAGTTTTCGCGTTAATTTGTTTTAAAATTCGGAAAAGTTTCAACGAAATTAAAAAAGAAAATCTCCTTTAAATTCGCGTTAAAAAATTACATAAGGTAAAACCTTTTAATTTTGCTTAAAATTGTGATTAATTACGATTAAAAAAATATATATAAGACATAAATTCAAAACGGTAGATAGTCTTATAAAAAACATGTACATGGGCATACATACCTTACATGGTAAAATGTCAAGGAAAAAATAATTAGTAAAGTGTGCTTAGCATAGAGAATGCTTAACCACATAAAATAAATAATAAGTATTTAAGAAAATAAGATCAAAAATAGTTAAAAGAATACTTTAAAGATTGCTAAAACGAAAAGTGAAAAAAAAATCAGATTTAAATTCCGCGTTACTTGTGATAAAGGTCCTTTTTGTTTGATTTAAGTAAATAAATTTAGAATACTTTAAGCCAAGTTTGCTATTTGGTAGTACATAAGAGCAAAAGTATTCCAGCTCAATCGTATTGTTAAGATAATGACTCAAAAAAATTTAATTGCGGCATTTAGAGTTTAGCACATCGAATCAACTCAACATCGTTCAAGCTCATCACTATTGGAGGCCTTCAACGGTGGACAAATGCAGCGGACACGAAGTGAGTAATGTTCATGTTAAATTATTTTTAGTTATTATGAATTTAAATTGATTGGTTTTTACGTGGATAAAAACAATAATTCAGGTTAATGTTGATAACATTAATAGTAAGAACATTTGATAAAATTGCATAAAAACTGAGTGAGACTAATATTCTTTTGTAGTGAGTGTATACTCACGCAAACTTATTGTGTATTCTCTAGCAACATGTTGCTAGACGAATAGAGATCGTATTCTCTCTCAGTGTTTAAGTTTTGAAATTTTGCTTTTCTTTCATGCTGCTATTCTCTTTTTTGTTGTGACTTTCAATTTTAACGCAAACATAAAGTTTTAATATAGAGTTATTTCTAAATATTTTTACGATCATGCAGATCGAAATCTGAAAAGATATTTGTATCGTATTTTGTACTTCTTATTTTCACTTTTGGTTCATAAATAGAGATAAGCTAATTTTGTAAGATCGTTTTGTAGGGAATTTAAATATTTTGCTATCATGCACTTAAATTATAAAAATTATTAAAATTAGTTAATGTGTACACATGCATACATGTTATTATAAAATTCTTTGTAAGCAAATTCGTTCCTTTTTGTAGAGTTTAAATGAATTCATTTTGTTATTTGTTTATGTAAAAAAATAAGTCATTAAATATGGAGTAAAACCAAATTTAGATTTTTCCTTTTGGTGATGTGGTGACGTAAGGATGGGTAAAAATTAGGTTCGTTAAGGGATCCTAGAGTTTATCGCGTACTAGGATTAACGGTTGGGAGGGTTAAGATGAGCGTGTCTTCTACAACACCATGAAGACAAATTGGCTTAAATTGGTACCTTCAAATTTTGTTTTCTCATTTGATTATTGTCCAAATAGGGGCATTGTTTGCGTTTGGCAATACTGGTCCGTTTTGTTGTAGTATATAGTTCATAGGGAGTCTATAATAAAATATTGTAATGGTGGTCCTCCGGTTAACTAAAGTGTGTCACGAACCTGCCCCAATGACTGAAAGCTAGTGGCTTTAATGGCTCCCGCCCCCGACAGCTTTGTGTTATTTTTCATCTGACCGGCTTTGCATGCAACTGTTTGAGCATAAGCTTTCTGAGGCTTATGCCACAATTAGTTACCACTCTTGTACATTACAAATTCTCAGAAATGGTTTAAACGAAATAAGTGTGCTTTACAACTAAATATTTTACTTACTTGTTTACTGGGCTATTAAGTGCATCGGAGTGTATGCGTTTGTACACATAGGTATGTGTTAACATGTGTGACTCTAAAAGCGTTGCAGTGTTGCGCACCTACAGCCCTTAGCGGCACTGTGTTTGTTTATTTTTTGTTTGTTTGTGTATGCGCACCTATACGAATGCATCTCGGCTTTATTTGTGTTTGTGTTTTGTGTCGTATATTGTGAGTTTTATTTTTAATTAAGCAATTATTTTAAACTAAAACAACAACAACAACAACAACAATGTGTACATAATTGTTTATGCTCTTTGTTTTGTTGTTTTTTCACAGTTTCGCTTCATGATAGCAAAATTAATGGTTTAAGTAAGTGGATTTAATGTTACAGTTGCAGTTGCATTTCGTGTTCTATATAATTTGGCAATATATTTTAGCCAAACAATAAATATTAAATTTAAATTGCAATAAATGCGCGCGACTTTTGCTTAGAAAAGTTATGGTTTTAATTATTTATTAACTTATTTAGAATGTACAATGTTTCCAAAATTTATTTCATTGTTTTTGGTAGAAAGAACATGGAATTTTGGGTTTGTAATAAAATACATTAAAAATGAATGTTTCTCATACGTTATGTGGTCCCATATACATATATGGGAAATCATTTCCAGACACTAATAACACTTGTTTTATTAATTTTGTCTCACAGCATAGTCCTACACTAGCTAATGCATACAATTCTCCCAAATGTCTTAAATAGCTTCTTTGGAAATAGAACAACTGTCGTCGATATATTCGAATTGTTACGGAAGCATGCCTTCCAGATTATCATTATAACTATTTGAAGAGCTCGATAACTATATTGTGATGAAATCAAATTAATTCCAATTTCTTCGATATGCCTTTGCTTTGAACGTGGTCACAAAACTTCACAACTTTAGCTCAATTTCTATGATTCACTTTTATAATTTGAATGGGCGATAGCTTGATAAAAACTGAACTTAAACTCCGCCTTTGTACTGCCTTTTTATAATCTGCCATTTGTACGTGGAATTTTCTCAATGGTACTGGTGACTTCCATACTAAATATCCCAAATATTACATATATTTAAAACATATGATCTCAAAGGCACAATAACTGAATAAAAACTTAAATTGAACTCCATATTTTCACTGCTTTTGAATGCCCGTGGAATTTTCTCAATAATACTGTTGACTTACAATACTAATATCGCATGTATTTCTAGTACAGATTTAAAACACAAAATATTGACGGCACGGTAGCTAAATAAAAATTTAACTTAAGCCTCGTCTTTACACTGCCTTTTTATACTTTTCCCAAAGACACTGATGACTTCCATACCAAATATCCCAAATATTAGATGTAAGTATTTAAAACATATGGTCTTGAAGGCGCGAAAACTGAACTTTAACTCCATATTTCCACTGCCTTTTAAAGCTCTGCCATTTGTACGTGGAATTTTCTCAAAGGTACTGGTGACTTCTATAGCAAATATATCATATAACCAACACACATTTAGAAGATATAATCTTGAAGGCATAGTTGCTGACTGCGTACAACGGTCTTTATAGTGCCTTTCTATACTCTGTCATTTTCACGTGGAACTTTCTCGAAGACACTAGTGGCTTCTATAACAAATATTGTAAATATATCTGTTTAAGATTTATAAAATTTGATCTTGCCTGCGCTGTAACTAAACGAAAACTTAATTTAAACAATCTTTTCATTGCCTTTTTATTTTCTACATCTTTCGCGTGGAATTTCTGAAAGATGCTGGTGACTTCTATAACATATATAGCAAAGATATAAATAATAAAAACTGAACTCTATCTTTTCACTGCCATTTGTACGTTAAGTTTTCCCGAAGATATTGGTGATTTCTATAACAAATATCGCAAGTACATAGATCTAAATTGTACAAATTTAAAACATTTGATCGATAGCTGGATAAAAAATTAACTTGAACTCCAACTTTTTACTACCTTTTTATACTTTGCCATTTGCATGTAAAATTTTTCCAAAGATACTGGTGACTTTTATAACAAATGTCTAGTGAACTTTTAAAAGATATGATTTTGCCGGCGCTGATGTTGAACTCCATCTTCACTCTGTTTTTTTATTTTTCTGACCTCTAAATAATACAAAATATCAAATACAGGATGTTTCAAAAACGAAATCGTCCACTAAAACTATGTAGGATTCTTTTTTTTATTTATTGCATACTGTTTGAAACGTCAAATGTTGAAAAAAAGAATATTGCATAGTTTTAGGTGGCGATTTTCTTTTTTAAAACATCTTGTTTTTCATATTTTGTATTATTTAGAGGTCAAAAAACAATTTTTTTTCCTTAAAATCAAAACCGATAAACTTTCAAAATGGGGGGCTTATAGGGGAATTTTTTTTTTTTTTTTTGATATTATCTAGTGTGCACTGACATTTTTCGGTGGATTTTTCCATAATTTGCTGGAGATTTCTATCACAAATTGAAGCGAAATATCTGATAACTGCTGGACAATGGTAGCCAGTGGCCGTCCACTCTTGATTTGAAGCTTCCAGTTTTCTAAAGAGTTTTCGTTGCACAAAATGTGCCCTCTGTGTTATCTTCTACCTGATCTCCAAATATTGGGAATATATTGTACAAAATATTAAAATAATGCCCAAAAATATGATAGCCCTCAAAATCTGCTGACCCCTTAAAAAACATTGCTGAATGTTAGATTTTTGTGTACAGATTACTCTTTACATTTTTGTTCTTCAAATGTTGCTACCCCTATAAAAATCGCAACATCCATTGGGACACTGTAAACTTTCTTTAGTTTTGCCATGTTGCTTTTATTTATTTATTTGGTTTTGTTTCTTTATTTTATTTGTTCTGTTTTTATTTTATTTTCTTTTGTATTTTTTTGTATCTTTCGTGCTGTAAACAATGAAATCAGTAAACGTAATCGAATAATCCAATTTGCCCAAGGCTCAAAAGTATTAATAGGGCTTCATTTTCTTATGCTTCGGTTGGTGGTTCGGTTTGCAGTTTATTTATTTGCTTTTTCATCGTCTTACCTTACATATTGTATTCTTCACTCTTTTGTCGTTTTCTGCCTATGGGTTGTTTATAGGGTGCGTGCTGCTACTACATAAACTCTGTGTATGTGTGACATTTTATACACGTGATTGTTTGTTGCTATGTGTAAAAGTCATTGACATTATTGATTGGGGCAATAGGCAGTTAAGTAACGGTGCGAAATAATACGAATTAATTGTAGCATATTTTTGTGGGAAATTTAAATAATTTGCACAGTTACGTTTGTTTAGCTAAAATTTTGAAAAAACACTCATACGCCACGTTAAACAATTCACAATTATTGCATTTAAAAAATTTTAGATTTATAAATAATTATTTTTAATTTTTTTAGCATAATTTTGCAACTTTCTGTTTGACAGAGAGATTGAACTCACAGCATACAATGTTTGTGTGTGTGTTTTACTGTAAATATTTTAGCACACACAACACTATTAGATAACCGCCCATAAATGTATATGCAGATAACACCCACATACAGTTATGATCCTATAACATTTACATGACCTACTCTTTTTGACAACAACTCAACAAAAAAAAAAAATGGCAAAAAACACCTGCATTCAAAATTGGAAGACATAAAATCGAAATACGGAAAAACATGTTGCTACGTGTAAACGAGAAATGTGTTGGTCAGTCACATGTGCAGCGCACATCCGAAAGTGTTTGTTGGTTTTCTTGTTTTCATTAAAGATACGCACACAGCTACAACAACAGTTTGTAGTATCACCTCAAATGCTTTTTTGCAATACCATCATATGTGCATATCAAATCTTTTCTAAACAGCAATGGGTGCCCAAAACTATGCAATAGAAAAAATGATTAGATTCAAATGCAACTAAGAGAAATTCGATTGCATTGTGTGTAGCATACTTTTAGGCAGCTTTTGGTTAAGTTACATACTCACCATGTTGTTACAAAATCCAGTTTTCAATATATTATTGTGGCTTTTTCAGAGTTTTTCCTCTACATTTTGATTCTCGTACAATCAAAAATCTCAAATAATTCCACACCCATATTTTCCAGATCCATATTTTCCATATTTTAAATCGTGTTAACATCACAATCGCTCTATCAAAACATCTTTTCCCCTTATCAAAATTCTTATACACTGCAATCAAACCAAAACTGCATGCTGGTTTTTTACATAATGAGTGTCCCATAATTCATGCAAGATTTGAATGTTCAGTGTTTTGTGCGGTAAAATGTTGTTCACCATAGAAAAAAAACAGTTTGACAACCGACAGTTTAAGGTTAATAAAAACATTTTTATACATTAAAGCACAACTCGTTTTCATTGTTGAACAATATTTAAAAAATAATGAAAATTTGGCTGCTACAGCTCAAAAATTTCGTTAAAAATATGCTCGGAATCTTGATTAAAGCACGTTTTTCTTTCGTGTATTACTCTACTTTTACTAAACCTAAGCTGTCAGCTGTCTTTTTCTGGTGTTGTGCAATATTTTATTGCAGTAATGGACACCTTTTACTGTGTGTTGCCGATCATTGGCCCCTACTCCATGTTTCTAACATCAGCTTGATTGAATTGCTTGCATCAATTTCACCACATTTCACTTCACCGGCTACATTTCTATTGTGGTGGATTGTGATCGCTTGGTTATGCCAAATATTTATTGCATGGTCTTAGGCTTGCTTAATTTGGAGGTCCATAAAGTGAGCCATACAGGTGTAACAAATTTCGATGTTGGGAAATTTTTCGGACTTAATACCCATAAACAAAACTAGCTTGAAATTCCTGCGTTAAAAGATTTCATCGCTAACTCTTCCCGCGTATTCGTTTGGCTGAAAAAAAAAGTAAGCCATTCAAAACAATTTTTCCGCTTTTCCGGTGAATGGAAAATTTCCCAGTTGTTCAAATTTTTTATCCAGAAATGATAAAGCAAAAAAAGAGCATATGGAAAATTCGAAGCATGACTCACCAAAAAATCATAGATATTTTTACAAAAGTTGCCTTGTCATCGAGGTAAATTGCAGCTAATCGATCATTGTAGATTTTTTCGGAAGAAATTTTTGTCAGCTTTTTCTGGAGCGTATTCAAACAAGTTCAACGGTTTGACTTTGTGACTCTAAAACTTCGAAAACAATGAATATGCCTTCCAACAACTTTTGCGAAACACCTCTCTTTATTGCCTCTTCTTTGCCTCTTCTCTCAAATTGTTCTTTAACTCTTTCCGGCCCATTGTAGGAAATCGGTAAAAATTAAACAAAATTTTTGTGTCCATTGTTTATTATAGTAATTCATTTCAAGTTTTAGGCATTTCTCGTCTTAAGTGATTCCTAATGAAACTTTTCGTCGAATATTTTTTTAGAACGCTTTAACCCATTTTAACCCAGTTTTTTGATAAGGGGGTCAAAAAATACCCATAAGAACAGGATACAGTGGGTTAAGATATTCTAAAAAATTGTTTCTTACGTGATTTTGTGGTGACTTCGTAACAAAATATTTGATCCAAAATGAAGAATTAGAGTTTTACATCAGGGTGAAATTTAAAAAAAAAAATTTTTTCAGTGTATTTTGCTAAAAAAACAAAATTTTGTTTATCTGAGTATGCAATTTTTACCTTTTTTATATACTTTGATTCAAGAAAAAATATTTGGAATATTGTACGGCTCCTTCTGAGCATTTTTGAGATCGTAATGAAATAAAAACCGCATCAAGCCCTGCGCCACCTCGAAATGAACTTCAAAATAATTTTTATAAACCTCAGCTGATTTGTCACCCTCTTTAAGATTTTTATGCGCACACAGTTAACATTTTAGTTTAGTTTTAAAACCAAAAAGTAAGTATTTGTATAGAACAATGTATTAATTCAAAAAATTAATTTTAAACTATTTTGGAATAAATTTCATACTTTTCTGGAATAAATTTCAAAATTTTTTGGAAAAAAATCGGAATTTAATATCAAAAAAGTTTTAAACCAATACTAAAGGAAATTCAAACTTAGAAAAGTAAACTATACTTTTTAATATGCAATTGTGGAAGCCCAAAATATATATTTTTTTTTTTTTTTCATGAGTCTAATAAAGAGTTTTATAAGGTGAAACCTTTTTGACTTCACTGAAGATAAAATTCGAAGGTCACGTCACTCTTCGTTACGTACATCACTTTTTTCCCTTAATTCACTATGGATGTGCCACACTCAATCACTTTTTCTGTAAAATTGGCTACAATTTCAAAGTGATGATTACTAGATGAAACATACAAACTCAGAAAATCTTTACGATTCTAAAAAAAAAAAAAGGATTCGCTTGTTTTTTGCGAATCTCTCCCGCAAACGGATCAGTAACGGATCCGTAACGGAAAAAAAGCGAAGATATGAACCGTCTGGCACACTGGGAAACTGGGCACTGACATGCGGTCCAAAATATTTGGAAACATCTTTATCTACTCTTGCAACATGGATTATTATTGCAAAATTAAAAAAAATCCCAAATTCAAAAGATAAAAAAACAAAGCTTAATTTAATAACAAATTGTGCCATATTGTGCAACAATGCAGCAACATAGAACCCACAGCTTAATACTTAAATCAACAGTGCTACTCGTTAAATAAACTTCTGAGGAATATGCTATCAGAGATGAGATAGAATAGGAGCTTCTCCATTGAAGGCTGCACTTTTTCTTTTTGTCTACGCGCTTAATCCTTTTTGAAATTAGATGACAGCACTATTGACAGACAACAGTGTAACAGTGCGCCGAAGCAGCAGCAGCAATTGCTAACAAGAACAATAAAATTTGCACCAAGTTGACAGTTAAAACTTACGCAAGTTGCAGACTAAAAGAAATGTGATAAAAAAGAAGTGGCATAATAAAAATGAAAGGAAAAAGAAAATGTGTTGTAAAACAGGAGGGAGAACAAGGAAAGTTCGTGCGAACAAAGTTTTTGCTAGCAACCCTTGCTTGCTGGCTTGGATTGTCAGTTTGTCGATATTAGGTACCTGATATAGAAATTTGTCGTCTTTTAATGTTTTTTGTGGTTTGTTTTTTCTTTAGAAACATTCCATGATACTTGTGACATTTCAATTTCAAATTGGCAAATGCAGTATTTTGATCGGTGCAAAATGCGTTAAATTACACAGCATAGATAAAAGCCTTAAAAATGTATTTATAAAAGTCTATTAAAATCATTGTTCCTTTTATTTGATCCATTCATAAAGATTCTCCATCTTAAATATTAGCTTTGAGAACTACTGGTTGCTTTATCATGCAGAATGGGTTAAATTGCGAATCACTGGAATAATAAATTTGCAGTATTTATTCTTTGTTTATCTTCGTTTGAATTTGGCTGGTTTTTGAAAGTATCAATAAAACTTTATGTTTAAAAATTTCTTTTTTGTGAAAATATAAATATTTCTTCATATTTTAAGTGGTGTTAATTGAACATTTTAACCAATTATGCACTGCTGAAAAAAATTATATATATTGACTATCATAACTTTTCTAATTTCGATGGTTTTTTGAGGATTTCAAAAGCGAAAATAATTTTGTTTTTTTTTTTTGGCAAATTAACCCATTTTGCTCCATAGAGAGAGAATGAAATTTTTGTGATAGTTAATAGTTCATCGATTTTCTCTCTACTATTTGTTATAATATTTGTTAGATTTCATAGTTCTTGATACATATAGTTAATTGAGCAATTTAACCCATTTTTACTGAAAAAAAGATTTTGAAATTTTAAATTTTTTTATATAATTTTGGGAAGTATAAAATTTTATTTTTTTTTTGTTTTTTTTTTTTATTATTAGACAGAAAAAAATCCATCTTATAGCCCCTTTCTTTTTTCAGTTGAACTTTCGATTTAGAATTTATTGCCATTTGCTCTTGTGTGTGTTACTTTATTGTTGTTTTTTTTTTTTACTTCAAACCAAAACTGCATTTGGTTTTAGTAATGGTTCTTTTCCGCCCCTCACACAACTACAACCATAGCGGTGTTTGCTGAGCGATTTGCTTTTTATTCTTTGTTTTTTCTACATTTGATTTTTCAAGCAAATGAAGCCATTCAAATGTGCAACAGCAGCAGCAACATTGCTGTTGCTAGCGCTGCTTGTATGCACTTGATGAACTTAAACAACGCTACTGCATTCATTGTCGTCGCTGTCGTTGTCGATGCTATCGTCATCGTTGTTGCTTTTGCTGTTTCAGTCAGTATTCTACCACACCACCACAAACAAATAACTCTTTTTGCATCATATATCCGCTGCTAACTCAGTTTCCGGTTAAACAGAAACTTTCCAAAAAAGAAAAAACTAAAACAAAAAATTACATCAATTTTTGTCCTTTTTTCGTTGTTGATTTTTGTGCGACATACGAGCGAATGCAACGCTGTCGTCTGTGGTTTTCAGATTCTTCAAAAAATTTGAAAATAAAATTACGCGAAAAATTTTGCTCAAACTTTGTGCTCTGTGCTTTGTGTGTGTGGCGCTCTGTGAAGTTATAAAATATTTAGTGAGACCACCCAAAAGTATGCTTTGAAATCGCATTACTCGCGTTCCGAACTATAAAATATCACTGTGAGTAAATATTGTGCTTTATGTGTAAATCTTTTGGATGCTGTTCATTTTTGTCATATTATTTGAAAACTCTGTTGAGTCAAAATTATATGTGCGAGTGATTCTACTCACGAAACAAGAAAAATGCATTATTTTTGGCAGAACTTTTTTTTTTGTGTTTGAGTTCAGAAAAGTAGTCTAAGTTCAGCTTGGGTCTTTTTTGTACTTTTCTGAAACGGGCCGGTCAAGAAAATATGCTGCACGAATTTTATAGTTGTTTAAAAGAAAAATGAGCTTATTGTTTTTACTATTAAAAAGTGAAGATTATATCTTTAAGTTTCCAAGAAATTGAGGCCAGGAGACTGAGTTTTTTTTTCACTTTTCAATCAATACAACGCTCAACAATGAAATTATGTATTTATACATTAAAATGCTACGGACTTGTAACCTACAAATGTAATAAAAACTTCCTACGAAATATATTTTTAGCGAAAATACTTGAAATTTGACTGGCCGCTACACAATTTCACACACAAAACTCGGCGTACAGACTGAAATATGCACGATCCGAGATATATGAAAGTGATTCCAAGTGAACTTTACTGCGTTCATTCGCATCAATAAAGCAGCAATGCGATAGATACGCAAATTCATAAAAAATTTTTATATGTTTTGATGTGCCAGGAGGCTGAGGTTAGAGTCGAGTGACAAACTTCAGTTTGATCACCACCGATCGCGCTTAAACTTTTTTACCTGCGGATGGATACTGATACAAAAATGTTAGAATTGTCGAATTTTGAAATTTAAAAAGACGCTATCAAACACATGCTCATAACTTCAGCTCCTATCAACCAACTACGACAAATGTGAAAAAATTGAAATATCCCTCACAGTTTTTTCTCTAATGACATATTTTTTCATTATTTCAACCTTATGCATGCAATATGTATATTTTCTCTGTTGGTAATATTCTTTCATGACACCTTTTCTCTAATGACATATACATATTTTGCAACATTTTAACCAAATTTGTATTTTATCTCACGATTGTTATATCTCTTATGACACTTTTCCCATGAAATAATTTTTGCTACTATTTTCATCAGATATATCCGCCAATTGATTTATAATTTTTTTCCTTTAAGATAATTTTTTCTCACATGAAACATCTCTTCCATGACGTATTCCTTACATTATTTTAACACAATATATAAATTTTTTCCCATTATGACACTTTTCACTCCCATGATATTTTTTTCTCTCATGAAATATTTTTTACTCGAGATTTTTTCTCGAAGCTTCAATCTATTTTATAAGTCTAAATATGAAAGAGGTTGTCAAAAATGTGAGCTGAGATTTTTTAAAATTTTTTTGAAGTTCATTTATAGGTCGCGTAACTTTGCTTTCGTACCAAACATTATTAATTTTAAACTATTTTGGAACAAATTTCATACTTTTTTTGTATAAATTTCAAAACTTTTTGGAAAAAAATCGGAGTTTAATACCAATCTAGTAAGGGTGTTCACTTTGGCCAGGCCAAATATGAAATACCCTACACTACAGTATTTCGAAAATGTTGCTTATATGGGAGGTGCCACGCCCTCCTGACCGAATTCACACAGTTTTTTCTCAGAGTTTGCATTTATAGTTCTTAGTATTCGAGTGAAATTTGGTGAGATTATCTCAAACAACGTTTTCATTAAAGCGTTTTGAAGCTTTTGCTAATATGGGAGGTGCCACGCCTTCTTGTCTGATTTCGTCCAGTTTTTGCTTAAAGCTTGTATTAATAGTTCTTAGTGTCTGAGTAAACTTTAGTTCGATTATCTAAAAAAAGCTTTCAGTATAGCGTTTTGAAGCTTTTATTCATATGGGAGGTGCCACGCCCTCTTGTCTGATTTTATCCAGTTTTTGCTTAAAGCTTGCATTAATAGTTCTTAGTATCAGAGTAAAATTTAGTTCGATTATCTCAAAAAACGCTTTCAGTATAGCGTTTTGAAGCTATTGCTTATATAGGAGGTGCCACGCCCTCTTGTCCGAATTCGCTCAGTTTTTGCTCAAAGCTTGCGCTTGTAATTTATAGTATTTATGTGTATTTTGGTTGCATTATCGTGAAAAATACTCCTAAAGTTGCATTTTGAAGATATTTTTTGTATGGGCGGTAGGCGTGTCCGTTGACCGATATCGCTCATTTTCAATCCCACGAGTAAAATTCGACGACGCAGGTAGTATACTAGATGTCATTGAATTATCTTGCTTAGTTTTCCCAATAAATGTATTTCCACACACAGTCTCACACATGACTCAGGATGTCACGCTGATCAAGAATATATATACTTTTCTATATCTGCCCCGCCTTCTCCTCTGCGTTACAAACGAAAGGACAAAGTGAATATACCCTGGGTATAAAAAGTTTAAAACCAATACTAAAGTGAATCAAAAGTGAGAAAATTAAATTAAATAATACGCTAACTCATTTTCTTTTGAATGGCATTGACAGCTGTCAGTTACTGTGTTAATTTCAATCATCGATGGATAATTCCTATTGGTCGCAGGAGTAGTTTTATTGTTAACATTTTTTTGCATTTTTCTCACAAAATAGTCAACTTTCATAAAATTCTTGTAATCTTTTAGATGTCTTTTGTGTTAAGGAAAACCTATCACTAGCGGCATCTTATGTTTTCACTATTATACTATAAAACACTAAACAGTATTTTGTTCAGTTTTTTGTCCATTTTCCTAGTGACATACATAATATGCTCTGCGTCAAATTCCAAGAAAACTTATACAAAGGACCAAAAAGAAAAACAACACACAAATGTCTGACAAATTGATGAAATTACCTTAAAAATTGGCAATCAAAGAGGCAATAAAAAAATAACTTTTGTCAATTTGCACAATATAAATTACGATTCAATTATTGTATTACGCTCGTATACCCTTTGGCAGTAATATATTCTCAAGTTAAAAATAATTTATGTGTGTCAAAAATGCAATTGTAAAGTAAAATAAATAAATAATTGAATGAATGAAATGAAAAATGCATAATGTTGCAAGACAAAACTTGGCAAAGCAAACAAAGAGTAGTGGATAATTTAAAAAAAAATTGCACAAATTACTTTAAATGCAGCACAATTGTGCTGAAAATAAAAAGGTTTGTTTAAATTTTTCTAAAAATATAATGAAATTGCACTCAAATAGAAAAAGTTGATAGTTTAAATTAAAGAGAAGCCATACAAAATACTACTGCTTACAGTGGTAGCGCATAAAAGTATGCTACACTTATTTAAGTGTCGCTTGCGCAAGATTGCTGCTGCTGCCACCAGCAATGCATAGATACAGTGTTGCGCAGCAAAGCAATTTATGCATACATCAGCAGAAATGTAGGCCACAAAAAATAACAACATCGAAAAAGTGAGATGTAAATTAAAAAAACCCAAAACTTGCTACCAATTTTTATATGTAATTTTTAAGGACTTTAAAATTTTTTCGTTTTATTTTATTTTACGCCTCTGCCACCTTTATTTGACTGACTTTTGCTCTGACATACAAAGCCGCAAAAAAATGTGAAAGACACTTTGTTAATAACTTGTAAATATTTTCACTTCTTTTTCTCATTTTCATTTATATTTTTTTTTTTTTTTAATTTTTCCGAGAAGCTCTACAATCTGCCTACCTTAAAGCAATGTTTGTCTTTTACAGTTATATATATACATATATATGTATCTATATGAAAAACAAGCAAAAATAACTTAGCAAATTTTTCACAACGTTCCAACAACAAATCAATTTATGCTTGAGTGCTTTTAGGCGCAAAAGAAATTTTGAGTCTCAATTTTTGTGTGGCAAAAGTTACGAGTAAGGGATGGCGCAAGTTTTTCAATGAAACTTTGCTTTGTTTTTCAGACATTTTTTTTTCTTTTATTTTTTTTTTTTTTTTTTTTTGAAATAAAAAGGTCACAAGACTGTGAAGTTGTAAAAATGTAAACTAAAATATATAAATATATATTTTTTTAATATCAAAACTTTGTTATTTTTAAATTTTATTATAAACTTTATTTTTACTGTAAAAGTTTGATCAAATTGCAAAAACCACTTGGTGGGTACTCATGTTACATTTAGTTTAAACCATAATTTTCTATATAAGGGCGCTTACGTTTACGCATTCAAAAATATTATAAATTGGAGAAAAGTTTGAAATTTAATTTTATTTTAAATTTTCATTTATTCCCATTGTAAAATAAAGGAAATAACCTGAATTTAGCATTTTGTGGAAGTTATTTGAATATTCTTAACCAAATTATTTCAAAAACAAAGATTATAAGGCCAAAAGTAGTTTTTAGAAAATATTAGTTTCTACTAATATTGTGGCAATCCTTAACTTCAATTCTTTTAGGTTGTGCTAACTCGTTCCAGCTTTGACGTATGCTTCGGGTTTCTTCTGCAACCGAAATAAATAAGTCTTAACTTCGCAATGCTAAAAATTGTGAAATCAAATTCCACTGTTTCCCAAAAACCGGAAAAAAAACTTTTGCCGAAAATTGGCGCCACTGCCCACCATAGGAAGACACGACTTACCTCACAAATACGTTTCACTGTATCTGTGACGTTTCTTCCTTAAACTTGTTAACATAATACGTGCACAGTATGAGAATTTAAAATGATTAAAACTCTAGTACATCATTGTGTTCGACATTCTCGTATGTATAAATAATATGCCCCCAAAGTCCCCCCTTCAAATCATATATTATCATTGACAATTAAAACTGTCTCGAAACTAAAATTAAAAAAACTTATTTTACTAAGTTCAAGAACATTTTAAATAGTTTATGTTTTCTATCTTTAATTGTTGTCTAAATAAGTGTGACTCACGGGACATGGTACGGAACTTTCTTCTATATTTATATACTTTAGGTATAATTATAGTCAAACTACTTCTGTCTTGTGATTTTTTTTTTTAAGGTGCAATTGATGAATTATATGACTGCAAGTGAAGACTGCAAAAACAAAAGTTATGTTACATTTTGAACTTGTGACTCACGGGACAGTCTATTGTGACTTATGGTACGAGATTGAAATCAGTGAAAATTTTGTTTTGTTTTGATGCTTTAAACATGTATTTGTCAATAAGTTATAAGTATTTGCTTGAGATCACAGAAACATGAGTCCATTGGTCATAAAACAAAATTCGACCAATTTGATTTTTAATCAAAAATCGGTCCTTATTGGCACAGGCGATAAGAGATGACAGTTTTAAGTTTTGATGTAAAAAACCATATTTCATAAGAAACTAAAATTTTATGTATGGATATTAGGGTGGGCCGATTTGAAAACTGATCTCGGCTACCCCCATATGTGAAAGTTCATTCAATTCTATGAATATTTGCCCAAGGAACTATACCTCTGCGTTCAACTTTAGTTCGGCGCATTTTTGATCGAAAATTGTACCTTTCATAAATATTTTTTTTTATTTTCATATTAAATTTTACAAATTTTTATAAAGACAAAAGTAATGTCATTATATGATTTGGCTGGTATTCTGTCAGTAATCAATTAAATTGCGATCTGTTTACATAAAAAGTTCACTTGATGGTGTGGAATTGATGCTATATATTTAAAAAAGTGATATAGCCAAATAGCCGATTATTATGACCGACTTTCAGAATAAACGATTTTGAAAGTCGGTCATAATAATCGGCTATATGACCAGTATCATTTTTTTAAATATATAGCATCAATTCCACACCATCAAGTAAACTTTTTATGTAAACAGAACCCAATTTCATTGATTACCGCCAGAACACCAGCCAAATCATATAATGACATTACTTTTGTCTTTATAAAAATTTTTAAAATTTAGAATGAAAACAAAAAAAAAATATTGATGAAAGGTACAATTTTCGATCAAAAATGCGCCGAACTAAAGTTGAACGCAGAGATATAGTTCTTTAGGCAAATATTCATAGAATTGAATGAACTTTCACATAGGGGGGTAGCCGATGTCGATAAAATTTCCTCCATACAATTTGGCCCACCCTAATGGATATGAAATATTAACTAAGCTAAAAAAGTCCTTTTCTTTAATATGATATTGTTGAAATAGAGACATTCAGATAAAATTTTTTTTTTTTTTTTTTTTTGAAAAAATCTTTGAGAAAAGATACTCTAGAGTAGAGCAAGTCATTAAGAAAAATTTAACTGATCACTATATGGGGAAATCCTACCAAGTGTGACTTACGGTGTGAACAGGTCTCGGTGTGCCAAAGGAGCACCCGTTGCATTTCCTATCAGTTTAAATATGTCTGGGACACTTATTGAATGATGCTAAATATGAAAACATGCGTGTGCTACCGCCTGAAAGCTTTATTTATACCCTACACCCAGGGTATATTCACTTTGTCCTTCCGTTTGTAACACAGAGAAGAAGGCGTGGCAGATATGGAAAAGTATATATATTCTTGATCAGCGTCACCTCCTGAGTCGATATAGCCATGTCCGTCTGTCTGGCTGGGTGGCTGGCTGTGTGTGGAAATACATGTTTTGGGAAAACTAAGCAAGATAATTCAATGAAATTTTGTGCACAGCCTCCGTCGTCAAAGTTAGCTCGGGGGATTGAAAATGAGTGAAATCAGTCAACGGACACGCCTACCGCCCATACAAAAAATATCTTCAAAATGCAAATTTTGGAGTATTTTTCACAACAATGCAACCAAAATACACATAAATACTACGAATTGTCAGTGCAAGCTCTGAGCAAAAACTGGTCGAATTCGCAAAAGAGGGCGTGGCACCTCTCATATAAGCAAAAGGTTCAAAACGCTGTACTGAATGCGTTTTTTGAGATAATCGAACTAGATTTGACTCAGACAGTAAAAACTATAAATGCAAGCTGTAAGCAAAAACTGGATAAAATTGGACAAGAGGGCGTGGCTCCTCCCATATAAGCAAAAGCTTCAAAACACTATTCTGAGAAAATTTTTTCAGATAATCCAACCAAATTTCACTTAAATACTATAAATGCATACTTTGAGAAAAAACTGGGTGAATTCGGAAGGCGTGGCACCTCCCATATTAGCAAAATTTTCAAAATATTGCTGTGTAGGGTATTTAATGTTTGGCCAGGCCAAAGGTAACACCCTTACTAGTTTTGTATTCTTATTGTTGAAATTCGAGCAAAATCCACAAATTTTGAGTGTGAATCGAAAAACCGTTTCCGTTATTGAGCTATAGCTTTTGAGGTGGCTTAGCGAATTGTTTAGGGCTTTCAGGATCTTTTAAATGGGTGTTAAGACGTAAAAAAAACGCATTTCGTTGATGTGTATGATTCGTTGATTCAGTACAGCACGCTCAAAAAATGATTTTTGAAGATATTGTGGGAGGCGATCGAAAAAGTCAGTTACAGTTACGCAGGCTGAAAAATACTTCTAATGTATCTAAAATTGATAACTCGTGGTTCAAAAATAGCTTGTTTTTTTCGAAAAAGTCACACTTGCTCAGATTTCCTCATATATAATCGAACTCAATGGAAATGATTCATTTTGTGCTTATTCTCGCTTCCCCTACAATTTCTCCAATTTACGGGCTTGTGATAATTCAGTTTTAAGAATTTCGGAAACTCGAATTTATTCTGATTTCAGAGTGTTCTTGTTCTGTTTTTTTTTTTTTCTTATAACAAGTCAATGATTGGGCAGATTCTGGATATAACAGACAACTTATCCTAAAAATGATAATTAAGGAGTTACCTACTCGTAGTTGTAGTATTAACGTAAAGATATACTTATCTTTGGAATTTTCTCTGAAAGATTTAATTTGTCGACTAATGCCAACTTCTTTCAAACACTTTTATAAATCTAAAATATTGAACATCATTCATCTTCAGGAACAAAAATAAATAAAAAAAAATTTAAAGAACAACTATTCTTTTGAGTTTTTAGACCCCAAGCCGAAAATTAAAAATTAGATATTTAGAATATCTCTTAGAGCCGTTTTCTCAATGTCTGTTTAAGAACTTATCAGAACTTTAATCGACAGTTTTCAGTAGAAAAGTGATTAATGCTTAACCAGACATTTAGAAAACCGCCCTCAAACTATAAGACGTACAAAAATAACTCCAAAATCTTTTTTTTCGAAAAATTCCCGAACTGCAAAAATGTTTAAGGACTTCGAATAACTTTTTTGCACACAATATTTTCTGTGACTTTATAAAGATAATTCCGGTTAAAAAAATATTTCGCAGAAATATGCCAATTTTCTTGGGATACCAACAGCCCGGAGATTCCTAATTTTTAAGCAAACTAGTGCAGCATGTTAGAAAGTAATGAAAAGTTAGTGCGATATCTGAATTTTTTATTTTGAATTCACTGGTGACAAGGTTATCATAAAAGCCGAAATTCAAAAAAAAAAAAAATTCTTTTAACAAAGGTCAATTTTCACACTAAAACCTTAAGAAGATTAATTAGCTTTTTCATAACTAAATAAGAAAAAAAAAATTTTTTTAAATTTCCTTGTTTTGTACAATATATTTTTTGAAATAGGTCACCCTGTTGCCCTGAACTCTATTCAGTAAAAAAATACATCTCTATTAAGCTGCAAAGCTTCAAGCAAAACAAAAAAAGGGAAAAAATTAAAAAAATTTTTCTTTTCAAAAGCAGTTTACACATCGCAGAATTTTTTCATTTTCTATTCATACTGAAAGCACACACACATTGAAAGACGCACACACACAAAAAGCACACACACACTCATACATATCCACATGCATACACATATAGAGCAACACTAATAAAAACACAATGAACACTAATTAGAAATAAAAACGAACCATATAAACAGCCGCACTTCTCCACTTCATTCCTTTGCCAGCTTACATTTTGCTCATTACAAAATGCTAAAAAAACGCGAATTTATTTTTTATTTTTCTTTTTATTCAAAATTAATTTCCACCCACCGCCGCTGCGTTTCCCTCTCATCACAGTAGGCATTCTAAGTTTAGGTTTCCCATATGGTGGCCCAGCATTTGTTGTCAAGTAGTACAACCCACGACGCTGTCGAAATTCCGTTGCATTTCTCAGTTCACCGCCACCCAATGTTAACGTTCTCGCGGTCATACGCAAACAGCGACGATTCCTTGTCAAATCCTGCCAAAATGCAATGTCACAACCCTCACCACGCAGCTCGAAATTATAGTCCTTGCGCAAGGATTCACCAAAAATTTGAAATGAACGAAAATGACTGCATTCATTGAAAAAGCAACCGGGTTGTTGACTACCAAAATTTGCATAGAAATCAACATGACCCAATGGCCTATCGTAGCCATATGAACCGGCACTGGTGTGCAATACCTCAAGGTAATCGGCATCGGTGATGGCAACGCGTTCTTCCACTTTTTCAAAGCGAAAAAGTGGCATTGCCGGATCAAGTGCATAAATAACTGGTATGCGGCCAGTTTGTACAAATTTTCCAGCGATGCCAGCAATGTGGGCACCCATGCTGAAACCAATTAGTTGAATATCCTCAAAACGTGTACCCGCCTCGCGATGTAGAAAGTCGATAAATTTTGCCAACACTTTACCCACGGGCTTCACGCGATAGCTGGCCGTTATGTAGTCGGCTAGAGCGCCACGCCCCCAGTCAACGGTGATGATATTGTAGTTGCCCGCACTTAACTGAAGATATTCGGGTATCAGAATGTTGTAGATGCCAGCATGTGAGCCACCCATCCAACCGTGTATGAGAATTCTGCAAAGAATGATGAAGAGATACAATAAGTATCAAAAATAAGTATCAAAAAACATTAGACATTAACGATATATCAGCGATACTTCAATGCATCGAAAATTACATGCACCGCTTACGTCAATTACTCGATTTGAGTTGCGACCATTTTAAATTTATCATTACAAAATGGAATTTTATAATATCGATATTTCAGCGCATCAACATATGGTTATAGCAACTCTTTAAGCTTTTTTTAAAGTTTCTGTTTTTTGCCCTGATTACATCAATTAATCGATTATACCAATAATTTCAAGTTAATAATGAAATATAGAAATGAAAATTATAATTATAACTATCGATATATCTGCATATCGATATCCAATTATATCAATTTAATCGTTTTTCTAATGTAAAATGTAAAAATTTTAATTATCAAAATTTCGGTATATCGATAAACTGTCAAAGCGATTCTTTACGCTGTATTGTAAGATTCGATTTATTTCACATTTTCTATGTTTTCCGATCATTTCCTCAATTATAATTTTCCAATGTTTAGGCCCTTTGATTATTTTTATACTAAAGAAAACTATGGAACTATTTTCGAATTTATCTCCATTTTGAATAATTTTCGATGCTACAAAACTTTTTCAATGTTTCTCAATAATTTTCGGCAGTTTTCGCCTTTTTCTTTGTTTTTCGATACCAATTGACTTCAGTATATCCATTTTAACTTTTCAACCACTGCCGAACTTTGTATTATTCTATACTTCTTGACTTGTGTCAATGATTTATAAACTTTTTTACATTTTTCGATACCTTTGATTTTTATCGACATTTTCTATATTTTCTGATAATTTTCTCAATTTTACTTTTCCGAAATTTCGGTTAAAGTTATATGCTCTTTGACTCTTTCAATTCCATTTCGATACTATTTCTAAGTTTTATCGACTTTTTCGGTATACTTCAATACATTTTTTCTTTTATAAGTGATAACACAGTCCTTCGTTTTTGAAAAAGCTAAAAAAGTATGAAATGAGAGTAGGTGATTTTTAATCGCTGAATTCGAATATGACCTCCGATTTGCTCCATCACGCCTGAGATCCGAGTTATCCTTGATTTAAAGTGCAAGAAACGCTATTTTCAAACATATGGCGTACATCCTGAAAGTAGTCTAGTTCACTATTGATAGCGGCATTGAATAGCCCTGAGCTTCTTCTTTACAGCGCACTTTTAATTTTTCAATTGAATTATTAGTTCCCGAGATATCATCGATTGAAGTAAAGGTATCGCTAATACCTGTAAAGGACTATATTCAATTTGTATACCTTTACTTCAATGGATGATATCTCGGAAGCTAAGGATCCAATTGGAAAAACTAAAACTACGCTTTAAAGATGAAGCTCAGGGCTATTTATTGCCGCTACCAAAAGTGAACTAAACTACTTTCAGGATGTACGCCAAATGTTTGAAAATAGCGTTTTCTGCACTTTGAATCAAGGATAACTCGGATCTCAGACGTAATGGAGCAACTCGGAGGTCATATTCGGATTCAGCGATTAAAAATCACCTACTCTCATTTCATACTTTTTTAACATTTTCAAAAACGCAGGACTGTGTTATCACTTATAAAAGAAAAAATGTATTGTCATATTCGGATTCAGCAAGCAAAAATCTATAAAAATCACCTACTCTGATCTCATACTTTTTTTCATCGCATATGTGTAATCATTTAGAATTATCAGAACACTACTGACTTTCAGAATGTTTACCAGCGGCAAAGTTTGATATATTTCGACTAAAAGGTTAGGCATCAGACGTACTTGAGTATGCCAATTATGAATACCAAAAACCGAGCTTCACTATTTCACTTTTAAAAGAACCCATTCATGTTTGGATTTTTTTTTTCACAGTGCCGATTTTGACCTAATTTCCATAATACACCTAAACCTATCTTACTTTGTGTTTCAATTTTTTGGTTTATTCCCCCATTTCTTTCTACTCACCTCGTTGGATTGAATGGATTGAATTTCGATTTTCTCAACGATGCGGCATTGTACAATTGCACCTCTTCCACGTAAGTGGGTATCATAGGTGTATTGGCCTTATTGACGCCAAATGCAGCACCAATCGTATCACTGACCACATTCAAAACACGCCCACTGCCGCCCGCAATCGTATGCAATTGAAAAATCGTATGATGTTCGGCATTAAAGAGAAAATTGTATTCTTGCAATGTTTCGAGATGATCGCTGGCACCGCTACCAAAGAAGGATACCAACTGACCGAAAGGATTAACAAAAGATAGGGGCTGTCGTTTTGTATGCGGGATTGCATTCTGGTAGTTGATGTTGTTGTTGTTGGCAATTTGTTTTTTTGTTGCTGCTGCTCTTGTTGTTGTTGGTTTCATGTAAATTATTTCTATTGTTTTTGTTGTCTGATGATTCGATTTCTTTTTTTGTATTGTTGTCGATGTTTTAGTTCTATTCATCATATCAGTTCCAATAGTGTTGGTTCTGATGGGTAATTTTTTAAGTATCCATTGTTCCTGTTGGTGTTGTTGTGATTGTTGTTCTGGTAATGCACTGGTACCATTGAAAATGTGTTGGTTGTTGTTGTTTATGTTAATATGTTGTTGTTGATTTTTTTGTATATAATTACCAACATTCTCAGCTGTTAGATCCACTTCCCTGTTGATTGTCTCAATGTTTTCATTGTTTTGTTGTAATGCATTACTGTTGAATTGTGATGATGATGATGATGATGATTGTGATGATGAGTGTTCTGTTGCCAACTTTGCTTCGTTGTCTTCGACATGATTAAGAAAAACTGTTGAAAAAATTGGTAAAATTAAATCATATTAGTTAATCAATGTAGAAAGGAGTAAACGATCTTTAGATTCGAACATATATTTGGTAATTATAAACAAATATACTACTATGCCAATGACATTGCCCAAATATGCCGCTCATTAAATTATATCAAATATTCGATTCGCCTATATCATTACTAAATTACTATATTATTACTAAATTTTGATATAATAATTTTTATAACCAAATTATTATCATATTCAGATAGAACTTTCAGGTCGATAATCACCATTTGATTGGACAAGCCACATCTTACTATATTTTTCTCGAAAATGAACTGTTGGCCCTCTAACAAAAATGTTGGAATTCTGTATTTTGTTATTCTCCATACTCCGGTTTAAGAAAAACTATCTTGTATAGCCCGAGATATGCCAATATGAACAGACACGCCCAACCTACAGTTTGAAACCTCCATAAAGTGCAATTAGTGGTTTCACGATAGACAGTGTTGTGGTGTGAATCTCCCCAAAAAAAATGTATATATCTGAATTCATTCGCTTCACCGCCTCTGCTGGTGTATTTCAGGCAAAAATTTTTGCCATTATATAGATCTCTCTAACAGTAGGCTCGTCATCAAAGTGCGAAACGCAAGAAAAATTTGAAAAATTTGAAAATTCCACGATCGTCCCCAAAAATTTTAAAGATGGTTTCAAAAAAGTGAGCTGAGAACTTTTTAAAATTTTTGAAGGTCATTCAGAGGTCGCTCATAATGGTTTTATGCACAATCTCGGCTTGATAAAGTTTTTTTTTTTTTTTTTTTTTTTTTTTTGAGTACAATCTCATAAATGCTCGGCAAAAGTCGTAGGGGAGGGGGGGCTAGTGTGGACAGTTTTTATATAATTACAAAATTATATATGTAAATATATCATTTTTGTAATAAAGTAAATTTTAGCGATTACTTATACCTCTTGCCTTCATAATTGCATCAATAGTTATGATTTTTTATTTTCATAAATGCACTATGAAATTATTTCAAAAAGAGCTTACATTTGTCCACACTAGCCCCGTATAAGGGGCTAGTGTGGACAACCATTGATTTAACTGGGGGCTTATGTGGACACCATAAAAAACTTGATAATTCATATAAAAACGTTAAGAAAGAGTTCAGATACATGTTTATTCAAGAAAATAATGATGTAATACAAATAATAATACAAATAAAAAATTAACTGCTATCCCATGTTGCATTTGGAGAAATTTATATCAAACTTCATATAACTTGCTGATCGAGATGTTCCCGGCAGTTGTTGTGCTTTGCCACTATTTCATTTCGGTGAATTTGGCTGGTATCCGGTATATCGGGATACGTGAATCTATCGTTTTTTCTTTTTAGAAACGTAATGTCGGAATCTTGAGAACCGTGGATCGTGACAATTTGGCCAATATAAAATACTTTTTGTCCATGTTGTTTCAAACTTCATATAACTTGCTGATCGCGATGTTTCCGACAGTTGTTGTGGTTGTGGCAGCCTTGGCACTATTTCATTTCGGTAAATTTCGCTGGTATCCGGTAAATCGGGATACGTGAATCTGTCGTTCTTTCTTTTTAGTAACGTACTTTCTTGGAACGGTCTGACGATTTCTGGAGTCATTTCATCTGCTGCGGACATGTCCACACTAACCCCATTTCAGTTGTCCACACTAGCCCCTTCATGTCTTTTTAAACAAAAATAGTTTTTTTTTAATCTTACGGTAAAGTTCTTCAAAAATAATTTCAATGGTTTAAATTAACACTATTTTAAGTTGTATTATCTATTAACACTACAGCAGAAAAATAATTAGTTTAAAAGTATCACTGAAATTACGAAACAACAAAAAAATTACTTTTTGCTGCGTAAAACACGTTCGGTCACGTTATCATGGAAAGCTGAACTGTCAACAAATGAATTTTTTTTTTTTTGGTGAGGCAGAGTGCAAATACCAACTTGAAAAATATAAAACAGAAACAAAAAATTCAAAACGGCGCGAGAATTTGAATTTGTCCACACTAGCCCCCAGTCCACACTAGCCCCCCCCCTCCCCTACACAAATATGCAACAACTCCTGGAGGCGTTCATTTGGACCTATGTACATATATCACTTTTCAACTTGTGTCAACAATTTTACACCTTCAGTTAAACTTCCTTGAACATGGAGCTCAACTTTATTAATTTTAAACAAAACTGCAGGCAATACACATTATTACATTGCTTTTGTTACATCTTGTACTAAATTTTTTATTTTGTTTTTTGTTTTAAACTGTGCTCTGTGGTGTCCCATAAGTCACGCAAGATTTGAAAATGTTGCCATTTGTGTGATAAACTGTAGCCAATCAAAAAATTGAAAACAATTCGACAGACGAGCTTAAAACTAGTAAAAATACTTTGAACAAGGAGATTTAGCAATACATCAAAGACATTAAGCCACATTTATGCAAAATTATCATGGAAAATTTACGGCAAAAGAGCTCGTATGTGCCAGCTAAGTCGTGAAGATCATCTGTTTGACATGCTTTTTTGTGCACAATCCAATGCTATGTTCTTCATATCTCAGTAAAAAGAAGCAAAAAAATTAAAAATATGTATTTTCTATGTAATTCAAATCTTTCGTGAATTATGGGACACTCTTTATAATAATGCATTAGCGTCAGAAATCAAAAATTATTTGTCTAGAAGTCGCACTTTTTAAAATTTTTGTTTTTTTTTTTATTTTTTACTGATTTTTTTCTTTTTCAAACTTTCAATTCAAAATTCACCTGTTAGCACAATGTAACAAATTAAATGCCACTTCATGCTATCTTAGACCGACCGCAATCAACGATCCTTTTCTATTTCCACTTCCAGCAAATTGTGGTTTGTACTACCAAAGGATAAAGAACAGACAAACAAACCGCCGCGTCTTAATTGAGAGAGAACAACTACTTAAATTGCAAGCGTGTGCTGCTGCAACGTTTGTGCCACCGCGCGCGTTATCTTTAAACTGAAGTATTTCTGTTAAAACCAAAATTAAGTTTTGGCCAAAACAAAAATTTTCTGCTTTTTAACACTTTTTTATTTATTTATTTTTTTTATTTTGTTTTCTTTTCCTCATCATACTGCTGCATATTGTGTAAGCAAAAATAAATGAAAAAAAAAAAAAATGTTCAATGTTGAGAAAAATATCTGGTAATAAAAAGCTAATGGTTTAAACAGCAAGCAACACAGTACGAAATACTCGCGCACTCGCCGCAGCATATGGAAAGAGTTAGCACGGAAGAAAAATTGCTTTTAGACGTTTTTACTTTTGCTGCCATTTAAATGTGCTGTTGCTTCTCGTATTTTAATACCACATTTACTATTCGGTGTAACATTTTTCGCCAACACCAACATCACTTGTACTTCAATTTGCTTTTTTTCAACTCCAAGACCAAGGCAGCTACCTAAGTACCTACTACTACTGGGTCTCGTGCGCGTGCTGTTGCTGTTGGATGGGGTTTAGATTTACATTATGAGTATTTTGTTGTTGCTGTTTACTTGAAATAAGTAATCGTATGCAAAATGCATGCAATATGGTATGTAAGAAAAGAATAAAAAAAAAAATATTATGTATCTTGTTAACTCAGCGCTGTATCTTCACAAGTTACTGACAAAGCAAAAACCAGCGTCATGTTAAAGTTTTTAATAATTGTCACCTTACACACAATGTTCTGAGAAACTTCATACTTCCGAAAAAAAGTTTTTGAAGAAAAATCTCATCTTTCACTTGCAATGTTGACCCATATTTAATAGATAAGTATATGTACATATTTAGTTGTAGCTATTTGTGTGTATCTTTTACACATAAAATATCGCGTTAACGCTGTTGTCATTATCATCACTTTTTGTTAACAATTTCCATTAACATGTTTGAAAATTGCTTTTGTACACAAAATGCTTAATCGACGTACGATTTTTTACACTACTCTCTCTTATGACAACACACAACGTATGTTTGGGGTAGGTCGGTCAATGTACTCGAAGCACTTAATGTTTGGATTTATGACAGCATCATAATTTGTGCTGTTCTTAAATAAAAAAAAATAAAAATAACACTGTGCTCGAACCGGAGCATTTTTTTTTCTAACATTGATAAGATCCATGTAATAAACATATTTTGGGTATGCTGATTTCAATGGTCATAGTCGTTTTTATGGTTTGGCTCTTGTTTTTAAAAAATTCAAGTTTGAAAATTTGACTAAAAAAAATAAATTTAAATGAAAAACAGGTTTTTTTTTTTCCATTTCTACAATTTTTTCAACAGAAACCTGTTCAGTTTGGTCGAACTTTTTACCTTTGTAACTTATATAGTGTTCACGACCCCCAAAATGTTAAGAAAATATTTTTTATTGCCAAAATGTAGAGTTTTTACATGAAAATAACATTTTCTTTTCAAATTTATTGTATTTTTGTTACTTTTTCTTGATTTTATAATGATATTCTTACATTAAACGACGAAAAGCAATAATATATTTGTATGTTAGTGCATTATTTTATCGGTTTTTCATATTAAAGTTAAAAATCTAAAAAAATTAATAACTGTGCAAAATTAAACAATGTAATGTTTGTGGAAAATTTACTATTTTTTCAAGCAAGCGTGGTGGGAAACCACGGAAGTGTATCATTTGTACTTTGGTGAACATCAAGTTCGTTAACCCTTTCGACCCGGAAGAAAACTATGGGGTACACAATATTTGTGATAGGTAAAACTTAGATACTAAATTTAAGTAAAATGTTTGACCGTCTCCAAATTCAAATTTTCACCGCCAGAGGCGCTTCCGGTCTATACTCCTAACAGATGTTTTTGATTTGAATTTTCGGGATACAATTTCCTTGGAGTGGTTATAAGAAAAAAAAGTGGTTGCTAAAAATTTTATTAATTTTATTATACCCTACACCCAGGGTATATTCACTTTGTCCTTCCGTTTGTAACGCAGAGAAGGAGGCGTGGCAGGTATAGAAAAGTATATATATTCTTGATCAGCGTCACCTCCTGAGTCGATATAGCCATGTCCGTCTGTCTGGCTGGCTGGGTGGCTGGCTGGCTGGTTGGCTGGCTGTGTGTTGAAATACACTTTTTGGGAAAACTGAGCAAGATAATTTAATGAAATTTGGTACACTGCCTCCGTCGTCAAAGTTAGCTCGGGGGATTGAAAATGAGCAAAATCGGTCAACGGACACGCCTACCGCCCATACAAAAATTATATTCAAAATGCAATTTTAGAAGTATTTTTCACGACAATGCAACCACAATACATATAAGTACTACGAATTGTAAGCGCAAGCTCTGATAAAAAACTGAGCGAATTCGGACAAGAGGGCGTGGCACCTCCCATAAAAGCAAAAGCTTCAAAACGCTATACTGAAAGCGTTTTTTGAGATATTCGAACCAACTTTGACTCAGACACTAAGAGTCATAAATGAAAGCTCTCAGCAAAAATTGGTTGAAATCGTACAAGGGGGCGTGGCACCTCCCATATAAGCAAAAGTTTCAAAATGATATACTGAAAAAGTTTTTTGAGATAATCCAACTAAATTTCACTCTGACACTAAAAACTTTGAATGCAAGCTCTGAAAAAAAACTGAGTGTACTCGCACAAGAGGGCGTGGCACCTCCCATATAAGCAAAAGCTTCAAAACGCTTTACTGAAAGCGTTTTTTGAGATATTCGAACCAAATTTGATTCAGACACTAAAAATTATAAATGAAAGCTCTCAGCAAAATTGGGTGAAATCAGACAAGGGGGCGTGGCACCTCCCATGTAAGCAAAAGATTCAAAATGCTATACTGAAAGAGTTTTTTGAGATAATCCAACAAAATTTCACTCTGACACTAAAAACTATAAATGCAAGCTCTGAACAAAAACTGGGTGTACTCGGACAAGAGGGAGTGGCACCCCCCATATAAGCAAAATTTTCAAAATACTGCAGTGTAGGGTATTTATTTTTTGGCCAGGCCAAAATTTACACCCTTACTAGTTAATTCATTCAATTTAAGTGTCGTTAATAACTGAGTTATATTATTCAAAAGTATTTGTTAAAAAATTTTTGGGATATATTGTCCCAGCCGGTTCGAAAGGGTTAAGGAGAATTGGCCCCGTCTTTTATATGTCAGGATGCTTAGTATATGATCATGAAGAATGTTATGAGTGCTTGAATGCTGTAATGGATTAAACAGAACGAAAAAATATCAATTGGAGTACGAGCCAACAAAATTTATTCAATAAGTGAATATTTGCAACCATCATTGGAAAGCATTGAAAAAGCATCTAGAGAATTGTTTCAACCACCAAATGTAACTCCTCAATGCAACCACATAAAAATTACGCAAAATCGTTTAGATATGATTGTATGACGTCTCAAGTTATCGCAGCGACAGTCGATTGCTTTAGCCAAGGAATTAAAACAAGTGAAGAAGAAGCATCAGACGTGGAATAAATTTGATAAAAAAAATATTTCCATGTAAAACATACAAAATTTTTACAAAAACAGATTTTTTAGCATTTTGCTGTACTTTTTGTAAGCGTGAACACTCAATAGGTTGCAAAAGTGAGAAATTTGACCAAACTGAATAGGTATCTGTTGATAGGCAATGGTTGAAATGGGAAAAAATACCTGATTTTTATCAAAATTTTTTTTTTTAGTCAAATTTTTAAACATAAATTTCGCGAAAACAAGAGCCGAACCATTAAAATGACTATGACCATTGAAATCAGCGTGCCCGAATTATGTTAACTACATGGGTCCCATCAATGTTAGAATTTCCGACTTGCACAGTGTAATTAATAAAACCTAATTGATGTTTAACTACATAAATATAATATAAAGAGTGTCCCATAACTCACGCAAGATTTGAATTTGCCGCCATGTGCAAGAGTAAGTGATGCCAACCAAATAAAAAATAAAACAGTTTAATAGCCAAAAAATTAAGGTTAGTAAATACGTATTAAATTAGGACACCTAAGAATGCATCAATGAAATTCAATCACAATTATGGAAAACGATCTTGGAAAATTTTGACAAAAGAGTGTTATTCGATACATAACCTTATCTTATATAAGGTAACCAAGCTCCTGGAAGATAATAGAGGAAGCCTAGTCTCACAAATAATTGCACGTGGGAGTGGGTCTAAAATGTGCTTCTTAGGAGTTATAGTATAGATACTTAACGAATTGCTTAGGAAAAAAAATAATTTTTAACGTTTTACAATAAAATTAAAACATAAAGTGTTAATAACTCATTCTCCGTCCTCTTTCTAACCGCTTTCTTAGTTTCTTATGTTACTAAACATTTTATTATTTTATTGTCATATAAGTAAATCAATAAACAATTACAGAAGCTATCAACCAGTTTAAACTTTTCTAAAAAATTTGCTATTTTCATTGTGATATTACTATTTCTGCAACATTTCGTCATTCTCCGTTGTTTTTTTTTTTTGTAACATTTCATCATTCTCCGTTAAGTAAGCCTCAACCTGGTTTTTTTTTTTTTTTTTTTGTTAGTTTTGCTTAAACTATTTATTTAAAAAATAAAATTTAAAATTTAATCTTAAAACACTGAAATAAACTTTTTAAAAATCCCAATTTAACTTTGTAGGGTTGCCACCTGGTTATTTTCAAAAATCTTATATAATTTTTAGTTTTTTTTTCACCAAATTGAAATTTTTGGTTTCAAAAATGCTCAGATAACTTTTTTTTAATTTTACAAAACTTTCGGTGTTGCCACTCGGTTTTTTTTTTAATTGTGGCTAAACCATTTTTTTAAGAAATAAAAACTTAAGTTTAGTCCTAAAACACTTAATAAAAAAAAAAATAAACTTTTTAAAAATCCAACATAAATTTTTAGGGCTGCCACCTCGTTATTTTCGAAAATCTGATATAATTCTGACTTTTTTTTGAATAAATTGAAATTTTTGGTATCAGAGCCGCTCAGATAAACTTTTCTGAAATTGTTTAAATATTTTCAGTGTTGCCACTCGGTTTTTTTTTTTTGTTTTTTGCTAGGTTTGCTTAAACAAAATTTTGATTCGATGAGTTTTTAACGATTTAAACTATTATTTTTAAGTGTGTAATTATAAAGGCGAACGAAAAAAAGGAAAATTTAATATAAATTTTTGAAAGCACCCATCTGGCGATTCAAAAATTTTTTGTTGGATTTTTTTAAGTTTATTTAAGCGCTTTGAGACTAAAATTTTATTTTAATTTTTTAAATATATCGTTTAAGCAACTTAAAGAAAAAAATATATAGCCACCCTGAAAGTTTACGTTCATTTTTTAAAAATGTTCCAGAAGTAATTTAAAAAAATAAAAAAAAAGTTGGGACAAAAAAGGAATATTTTGGTATATTTTTCGGAGATTTACCCACATAATGAATCATCTTAGTAAGAGGCATCGCAATGTTCTAATTTCGTAAAAAAAAAAAAATAAAATGGAACATCCTACTTCTCGACATAAGGCCTCAAAAAACTCTACTTTATTTTCGTTATATATTATCAAAACTAGGGTGAAATGTGAATCAACGACAATCTAGTTTTCGAAAGAAAAATGAATCATCGTGCTTTTCATATGAGGGCATCGATATGTTCTGCAGCTTTATATTATTTAACTGAGTTTACTTTCAGTTTTTTTATTAAATCATCATTAATGGTTTATTTAGTCTTCAATTAATTATCGTTAAAAATTTTGTATATACCATTTTCTTAAGAATCAAAAAAAATGATTTGGTTATAATATAATTTTTCTTCCTTATTTTTATTTGCAGGTATGTACTTTAATAATACAAAAAAGTGAATGCAATTTAACATGGATGCCTTTCCCTATACACTGGCCTGGTAAGATAAAAAATAAACGTACTTTCTGGATGTGCATTTCTTGTTTGAAAGTTGAATACAAAAAAAAAAACGCGCTATGAATATTAATAACATACGAAAAATAAATTTTAATAATCATTTACATATCAATTGAATTTTTTTTTTTTTTTTTTTTTTTGAAAAATATGATATCAAATAAATTTGTAAAAGGCTGCATATTTGCAAACAAAAAAAAATCCCTTTTTACACTTAAAAATGCAGTAAAACTCATGTGTAAACAAAAACGGCAAAAAATGTATGTGTAATTTTTTGCACATCAGCAAATTTGCGAAAAAAAATTGTCGCAACACTTGAGAAAATATTCCACAGTACATACATTCAGTCTCATAAAAGCGGTGTAAAATCAATATCAAAACAATATAAAAAAATTGTTTATCTGCACAGGAGTAAAAAAATACTCATATTGTATTTAAAAAGGAAAACAACAACAGCAACAACAATGCAAAAAATTACACTGCATGTCAACAAAATTTGTAAAAAAGCTGAAAAATACACAATTACGGAGGGAAGGGGGCAAAAAACGCACTCAGACATGCTTACGGTACAAAATTCTAAAGTTAAGTGTTGCAGCGCTGCTACTTGATGCTCGATATTGAAAAATTATAAGCAACTTGCTTTCCAGCAGTGGTAGCAATAGCATGCTGTTTTAAGGGTTGCCAGGTGCGAACATTGAACTCTTTTTTCTTGCTAAGATGAAGAGTCTATTAGATCGAAACTTTTATAATAAATTTATTTTTTAATAAATTTTTTAGTAAGTTTTATCGGTTCAGTTCAGCTTATATTGAATTTCAGTACTTAGACATGTTTTGAACATTTGACAATTGATTTTAGGTCAATTATCAAATTACAAATACCAATAAAAGCGGTCTTATCCAATCTCTACCCTATAAAAATTGAAAATTGATAAGCTTCCAACTTCGTATCTTCAAACTTGAGTTTTACATTTAACGACTTCGAAATGCCATAACTCAGTCAATTTTTAGAATGTTCAATGATCAAGGTATCAGTTTATTCAAAATAATATATACTTGAATTGCTCAATAGTCAAAACTTAGCCACAAATGTATTAAAGAATTTTGGTACTTTTTGAACAGTTTTAGTACTTTTTTTGCTATTTGGTACAAAAAAGAAAATCTCATTTATCGTCCCTCGAACAATGACAAATGTGAAACGAAAAAGATACAAAAAACATGAAGTCAGTGTCAGTCAGCTTTTTATCTTTCTCTTTGTGCTGTATCCTCTTTTCAGCTCTGTGTGACCGCGTATTTTGTCGTTGTTATTATTTAAAAATTTGCATTTAACTTTACCTGACTTAATGGCAAAATATAAAAATAATTTTAACTTTGTGCACATTTACACACAAATATCTTTCTAATGGTGTATAATTCAAAGTCATATTCTATTTCTAATATAGTAAAAAAGAAGGTAAAATTTTTGTCCTGCGTATTAATATATACCGCAGATTTTTCGAAAATGCAAAAAAAAAATTATTTTTGATTTTGTAAAGATAAGGTCTCTTTTCCTGCAAACGGTCATATTTTTGGCTTTAATTAATCGTTTTCACTTGCAAAAACATGTTTAATTAGTCGTACGATTATTGAGATATTATGATTTTTCGAAAATTTGGACCTTGATTTTTCGAAGGTTTGCATTTTTTTTAATATAATAGAAAGCATTTCTTTTGATGTGCCATTTGTGCCTGTATTCTTTTCATTAATACATAATAGATAGGCCATATGAACAGAATAGATGGACATATCCATAGAACCTTTGATCAGTCCCCACGCTCCTAAGAATTTTTTAGGTGTATGATAAATAGTCGTGGCCTTAAGTAGAAATATGTTTTGGTCAACTTCTTCTCTTGAAAACTATGGTTTCTATGGATGTAAAACCGGATTACCTCCCAAAATATTGTACGGAATAAGCAACTATGTATTGCCGGATTTTCAGATTTCGCTAAAAATTTTTCGGATCACGTGAATTTGTACTACACGTGAACACGTGAATTCATGGTCACGTGAACTTGAGACTCCTACAGGTATGCGAAATAGGTAAAGTTCGTGCATTCGATATGAACTTCGTACCTCGTATTATTCGTACCTCGTATTATTCGTATCTCCTACTATTCGTGCCTCGTGCGTGCTAGTATACCAAATCTCATGAAAGTTAAGAATTGGCCAAAGTATCAAAAAAGTGCCATGCCCACTATTCAACGATTCAAACCAAGGGTGTCGGCGTAAAACAAAAGTGAGCCAATTTTGGCTCGACCAGCAACATCAATATTTCTGCAGAACAATCACAGAAATAATTTTTGTTGCTTTTTTTTCACGCTCGTCAAAATTTCGCGTTTTTGTTGTTTTTTTCGCGTACACACAAAATCGAACTCGAACCAACATAAAACAACAACATCGACTACGTCGCATCAAAAACAACAAACAATATGGGTATTAATGAGTTGATGCGCAGTTGCGAAAATGCAAGTCTTTTACGCACTAACGCCTGAACGTTCATTGTGAATATTTCCATCTTGAGAAATTGCAGAAGTAATCCGAAATTTTCGGCAATGTGTTTGTCGTTTTGAAAATTTCAAACTTTCGGAAACCGCACTTCCGCAATGACGCAAGAGCATTGCGCATCAACGCGTGAATACCCCTACTCTTTGTGTGTGTGTCCTAGTTCTTAGAAATTTTGAAAATTGTTGAAATATTATTGTTGGCATGAAAAAACAGCAAAAAATTGTTTTTGTGATTGTTGTAATTCGAATTTGAAATTGTTGTAAAAGCGAATATTTTGCGCTGACCGCGCTTGGCTCAGTAATTTGAAATAGATAACCAAAACATTACCAAAAAGTGGTTTTAATCGATCAGTGAAACTCCTTCTTTTTACCGATTAAAAATCAGCAAAGGAATTTCCAAGTTGTAGGCAATTTTCTGAAGTAGTACCGGGCGATTTAAATGTTTTACCACCTCCGAAAAATTCCCAAAAAAAATTCAATATTTTTGTTTCCATTTTTTTTTTCTTTTTTTTTGGTTTTGGGCTCAGACCAAATCACAGGAAGAATTTCAGCGAAATAAGAGAGGATCAAGTCAAATCTTATTTCGGTAAACATGAAAAAGTTGAATGTTTAAAATTTTATAACACCAGGACTGATCCTTTATAAATTCCCAAAAAAAACCCAGAATCAGATCCCTGGAAATCAACTAGCCATGAGAATCGAAATAAACCAAGAAAGAAAGATTCTCTTTAACCTTAACTTGTTGACTTACTCTAAAAGTCATCCAACTTACTTCTTCAACAATGGCAACCCTAAAAATAAGCGTTAGCAACAAAGACAAAATCCTCTGTGAAGATGACACAACAATGACGATGACGACAAACTGCGTTGTCAGCAACATTTTCAATCAATCATTTCATATTTCATTTTATAAACAGCAAACAATAAACAGCAGCAGCAGCAACACACGAATGTTGCTGTGATAAAAGACAAAAAAAGGAGCTGGATGTTGTATACACAAGAATGGGGCTACACTTTTTTGCGACAAGAATGCAAGATGAAGATAAACCTGCGCCTAGAATTTAGAAAAGAAATTGGAACTCTTTAGACTCATTTTGGCAAAATTTTATATATCGAATAATGCTAATAACTATTGATGAAAATGATTATGATGATGTTGTTGCTGTTGCTGATAATGTTTACTTGCTGTGTGTGCATTTGCATTAATCAAATTCTTGCAATTACTTTAATGATATTTCTTTTGACTACTCACTATTTTATTTAAGGACTTTTCAAACAATTTCGCCTTGTGTCATTATCATTTATTTAAGAAAATCTTTACACCCATAACTTCTGTTCAATGCTAAAGGATGTCAAAAAAAAAAAGTGAGAAAAAGTTGCCAACTTGAACCCTGAACTCAACTCAACTTACTGTACAGAGTGAGTACTCTGTTCATGCCAAAGCTGCATGACTAACTCATATGTATTCATGTAAAATGCGAAACAATTGGAATTTCAAATGTTTTATTCAGCTTCACGCTGAAACACTTCAATTTTCATTTTTATTTCTTGTATTTTTTTAGAATTTTTACGAATATTAAATTGTTGTAGCGAACATTTCTTTAAAGTTTTCTCTCGCATTAAAATGCCATCCATATTAAATTTTCAAGTTGAATTTAAAGTTGAATTTAAAAAAAAAGTTATTTAATAATTTAGCATATCCTTTTAAACACAAGTATTTTGTACACAATGGCAACGACGAACGCGCTTATCTGCGCTTCTTTTGTCTTTTGTGTCATCTACGGGCAAATTCAGTTTTTGATTGATCAAAGTCTATTGAAACGTACGTAAGAGTGCTCTTCTTATGTTTCCTTCTGGGAAATATTTTTTATTTTTCTCATTTTTTTACAGTAAAATTACAAGTCCCAAGCAACAAAACATCTTGAATTCTTTTGCATAGGCCTTAGCATATTAAAACGAACGAAAAAAATCTGTAGTTACACTTTCAAAAGGACTCCCCGGCATTACTTCACTCACACGTTTGTGTCAGCATTTAAGTTGAGCACCTTCTCGAGATACACAACTACATTGAAGCTACTCGCAGTCAGTCGTTCATATGCATCATAAGTTCATATTGTCTTATACGCGCCCCCCTTAGTATTTTTTTCGTTTTTCTTCCTTGTGCATACACCCTACAATGGGGGTGATGAACCAATTGTTTCATTCAATTAGTTCAATATAAAATTATCATACTTCAATTTAGAAAAAGCGCGTTGGTACTTTCATTAGTACTATACAAGCAATAAAAAAACAGTCAATAAACTAACTTCATAAATGTTTCATTCTTTATTTGAAGTGGTTAGTACAATTACATTTAAATTTTTTTGCCCATATTAGTGGTAAAATTGCAAGAACGCGACAATTTTTTGGTGACACTTGTTTTGGCGAAATATTTTTCAACACTTCTTTAAGCTAACATTTTCGGACACTTTTTTGGATAAAAAATTTTTGAAACATTATTCAGGAACATATTGTTCGACACTTTTGGCCTGAGAAATTTATCGACACTTTTTTGACGACACATTTTTCGACAGTTTTTAGACAATATGTTTTACGACAAATTTTTGGTGACACTTTCTTTGATATCTTTTGTCCGACACAATTTTTTGACATTTTTTTGGCAACACATATTTTTACACTTTTTGGCGACACACTTTTTGGCGACACTCTTTTTGTATTGACACATTTTTTGACACTTTTTGGTGAGACAAATTTCGACACTTTTTTTTTGCCTACTCATTTTTCTACACTTTTTTGGCGACACGTTTTTCTACACAATTTTTAGCACTTCTTTGGCGACACATTTTTGACGAGAGATTTTTTGACTTTTTTTTGGTGTTACAGTTTTTGGTGATACAGTTTTCGGTGACTATTTTCGGTGGTACATCTCTTGACACTTATTTTTTGACATTTTATTGGGCGACAAATTTCTTCACACTTTCTTGGCAAGACATTTTCCAATACAGTTTTTGGTAGATACATTTAAAAACACTTTCTTAGCGACACATCTTTCGACACTTTTTTAACAACAATTTATTCGACACTTTTTTGTTAGCACATTTTTCGATACTTTTTTCGTGACACAGTTTTTGGCACTTTTCTGGCGGAATGTTTACATTTTTCGACAATTTTGGCGACTCAAATTCTTTTGGCGTTCTTCGACCCTTTTTTTTCGGTACATAAATTTTTTTTGGGCGAAATAATTTTTGAAATTTTTTTGGCGACATAAATTTCGACTCTTTTTTGGCGACACATTTTTCGACATTTTTTTTGGGGACACTGCTTTCGGTGGCTTTCCTCTGTGACACATTTTTTGACGCTTATTTTCTTACACTTTATTTGGCGTCACATTTCTTCGCACTTTCTTGGAGAGACATTTCTCAACACTTTTTTGGTTACACATTTGACACTTTTTGGCGATATTTTTGAAGACACTTTCTTAGCGACACGTTTTTCGACACTTTTTTTGGCAACACATTATTCGACACGTTTTTGGTGATTTATTTTTCGATACATTTTTACACACTTTTAGCCGATACATTTTTTGACACTTTTATTGTGACACTTTTTTGCTGACTCATTATTTGAAACTTTTTTTGTGAAAAACACTCCGACACTTTTTTGGCGAAACGTTTTTCTACACATTTTTTTGGCAATACATTTTTCTACACATTTTTGGCAACGCTTTTTTCGACACAATTTCAGCACTTTTTTGATGACACGGTCTTCGACACTTTTTTGGCAACACATTTTTGACGTGAGATTTTTTGACACTTTTTTGGCGACACATTTTTTGACAGTTTTGTTGTGCGAAAATTTTTTTGACTTTTTTTGGCGAAACATATTACGACTCTTTTTTAGCGACAAATTTTTCGACACTTTATTTGACACTTTTTTTGTTGACACAGTTTTCGGTGATTTTTTTGGTGACACCTTTCTTGTCACTTATTTTTGCTACTAATTTTTGACACTTTATTGGGCTACACACTTTTTCAATCTATTTTGGCGAGACATTTTTTGGTAACACATTCGACACTTTTTTGGAGATATATTTAAACACACTTTCTTATTGACACTTTTTTGACGACACATTTTCGATACTGTTTTTGGGGACACATTATTCGACACTTTTAGCAACACATATTTTGAAAATTTTCCGGTTTCTCATTTTTGACAATTTTTATTGGCGACACTTATTTGGTTACTCATTTTTTGACACTTTTTTCTTGGTGCATTTAATTTTTTAGCGACACATTTGAGGCACTGGTTTTTACCGACACATTTTTACACACAATTTATCGATTTTTCAAAATTATTTTGGCGATTTAATTTTCGAGATTTGTTTTAATGGCAGAGTTTTTGACATTTTTTTGTGACACATTTTCGACACTTTTTTGCCGTAAATCTAACGACACTATTCAGCGAATTTTTAAAATTTTTTTGGCGACACATTTTCGACACTTTTTAGAGACAAATTTTTTTGTGAAACACTTTTTCGACACTTATGAGCTATTCTGGTCATGATCTATAAACGTCTTAAGCTCCTCTAGAACTCCTCTGATGATCGAGTCTAACTAAATGCTATTTTTCTTCGTGCTGCTTCTGTTCACGTCTGAACAGCCGTTCATTTTTTGAAGATAAGAGCTATTCGAATCTTTATTTGATCAATGATCATATCTTAAACTCCTGTTGAAGTCCTTTTTTGAACAAGGCAACTTAAATGTAGTTCCCGTCATCATATATTAATGACTGCAAAGCTCTTGATATCATCTGCTTATAAGAGCTACTCAAGAGCTATAGTGAGCACTTCTGAACAGCTCTCGTTCTCTTTTAATGATCAGGGCTCATTCAGAGGTCTTCTGATAGCAGTAGAAGCATTATTCAGGATTTTATTAAAATGTTGTTCCCATAACTTCTTCAGCTCAGCGTAAGTGATAATCAGCTTGATCGACTATAAATATGTCGGCGTATTTAAGTGTCTACAACTTTTTTTTGCGATTTGGATAGCGCACATCCTGTTTTTACTTTGTTGCTCTGTGCGTCTTGTGCCTCTCTCTTTCTTTGTCTTGTTATCCTGCGGCGTTCAAGTGACGTTATAATAAAAATTATGGGCAGCATTAGCGCGCGTTCTATACGTAGTGCGTAGGTATATGTATACATTTGTATAGATACAGCTACATACAAACGCACACATACATAGCTAGGTATGTAACTGTCTACGTACGTACCTAACTTTACCTATGCATTGTCGCTAAGTTGCTGACATAACCCATAGGATGCGAGTATTTTCTTGTGGAATTATTATACCACGTTGTTATTGTTGTTGCTCAGATTATTGCTCCCTTTGCGCTTTTGTTGTTGGATGGATATTACCAATTTTGTAACTGTAGCTAAAAATTACAATTTGGAGCTTAGTTAACATAATTTTTGGAAGTATATTTTTTCGCATTTGTAGGTTTTCTTTAAGAGCTTTCAGTAACCAAAAAACAGATGTGGTCGAAATTTTGGTCGTTTTTAACTAATGTGTGGGGTGAGAAAGAGAATATGATGGATTCAAATGTTATGAAAATGGAACTTTTTTGTTTTAATAGCACCAACCATAAATTAAAAAATTTTAAAATAAAAACTGACAAAAAAGCGCCTAAAACTATGTCATCAAAATGGCTTACATTACCGAAGAAAATTTCATACAAACACTAAGCTTTTATAAGTGCATAATTTTAGGCGCTTCTTGATAATCAGAATTCATAAAGAAGTGTATAGCGCCAAAATTCACTTAACTCTTTCGACCCGGCTGGGACAATATATCCCAAAAAATTTTAATAAGCAAAGTGGTTTAAAATGAGTTTACTACATATAAAAGGGTTAAAGCCTTTAATACATTAATTTTAAATAGAGTACCCCTAAAGGTGTTTTACAAAAATCTTCGATTTTATTATTAAAAATTAAGTGGCCGTCATTTTAAAAATTTTGCTTTTGTAAATGGCCCAAACGTTAAAGTAAATTTTCCACTCCAATCATTAAAAAAACAAAAAAAATCGCACTTCTCAACTTCTTGTAATGTCTTAGTCAATTTTCGAGATAAGTTCTCCCATCAGCTATTAATCCAACAGCAGCAAAAGCTTCCCAGTTGGAGGTTTCTATCAAAATTCTCACTTTCCTTTGTCTATCAAAAGGTTTTTCATCTTTTAAACACCCTATGTTTATTATATGCATCTGCGACATTATTTCCACCAGAGGCACATTTTATTCATCATATTACTAGCGCCATCTATTGCAATGCAATGAAAGTATTCCAAGCTTTTCAACCCTAAGAAGGTTCAACACAAAAGTAACCCTTATTTGCAACTTCAAAAGTTTTGCCATTAACCTTACTTACTCCTACTAACTTAGCTTTGACCAATGCGCTTCAAAAGCTTTACCATCCATTTGGCTTTTAAAGCTTTGTAGTAAACTGTAAAATGCTTTTATGTACATACATACATACATACGATTACATACTGTGTGTATATGTGTCTTCATTCCATTAGAAGCATTTTGTATATCCTTTTCCTTTTACTTTCATGGGTTGCCAGCATTCAAATCTACATGTACCCTGATAAGGTTTTGAGCCATTTCTACTACTTAGTGGGAAAAGTTAATAATCAATGTAGTACATTCTCAGAAGTGACCTATGTTTCTGAATGACAGCAGAGAAGACTCTAGGCCTCAGAACGAAATATGTAACTATGGATCTCATTTTCATCATTTTCATGAAAGTATTTTTTATATTACGGATGAATTCAGAACTCTGAAAGAGGAAAAAATCAGCAAAAAAATTTGTTTATTGAGCCGCGACTCGAAAAGGGGTGATTTGGGACTGTTTTGGCAGTATATTTTAGAAAATGGATACTGGACATTGCCAAAAGTGACTACGAGATGGTGAAAATCCCTCCTTTTTTTTTTTTGAAAAACACCGGAAGATGTTTCAGAAGTGACTGTTTCATACCGGTTCTGGTAGTTCTTTTTAATCGATGGATGAGAGAAGGGTGTTTTCCGCCCGTTTTCGAAAATTTTCTTTTTACTTGCATCAAAATCATCCAAACGGTAGGGAAATACCAAAAAAGACTTTTGAACGTCAAGTGGGACAGCCCTATGCTTTGGAAGTATATAATTTTGGAGATTCGAAATGATTCGGAGATCATTTTGGACTAACTTTCGAAAAGATGCTTATGCACCTGTCGATAGGGAAATAGTAAAAATAAATTTTGAACATCTTCGAGGTGAATTCCGGTTATTGGATGGTTGAAAAAAAAAAAAAAAAAAAAAAACATCTCAACAATGACTCAGGGTTTTAGAACTAAGCCATTAGAAGCACATTTAGAGAATTTTTTTTTTGCATTTTTGAAATACTTAGCAAGAGCCTAGATGAAACTTGTGATGAGGAAAATTAGTTATGGTCTATAATCTTGGTCTTGGTAATTTTTCGCGACCAAGGCCAAGACGCTGATTTCAAGACTAAGACTTCTGTGGTCTTGGTCACGATGATCATCAAGACCAAGACTGCTTTTCAGCCTTCGTAATTTATAGTTAATAAGCATATGTGTGACGGACCTTTCAAGTATAAAACCATCTCCCAATTCGAAATTTGACATCTTTAAACCCAACTGCTTCAGAAAAATAAGGTTTGACTTGAAGTCCAAGACAAGACTCAATGTCCAAAACCAAGACTAAGATTTCTTTGGTTTTACTTTGAACTCCGAATACACAGTTTTATGTCGTGTTCGAGAACTTTTTTTTTAAACCAATCCTTCAAGGAATACAGTTTTTTTACATAATACTGGATATTTTGCCTATATTATATTAGTCAAGGTCAGGAATAGACTTCGTTTGCATCCATTACGTAAAAATTGCGCTTTGAACATCAACAGTGGCGGCTTCAAAACTTAGTAAAATTAATTTTTGACCAATTTTCGGCAAGGAACTTACTAAAAAATCTTCTCCAAAAATGTTAAAAATGTCATATGTGTACCAATAACGCAATATATATAAATTAGGCCTTTTTTCAAAAAAATATTGCAACACAAGATTTGCATGGGGTGTATGAAAAAAATGCGTCCCTTTTCATTTCCACAATGTTGTCACAGGATGTTTTTCTCTTTATTTATCATTGGATTTCAGAGCGCTCTGTTCGCATTGAATTTCCTTCTTCCGTTGTGCTTTTTACATTAAGTGCAATTGACATGACTTTTTAAGGAAGTTCAAAGTAGGAAATCTTGTGCGATGAGACAAATATTGTAAAGAAAAAAAAAAAAACATTTCCATTTCATTTTGCTTTTAAAAGCTGTTGAAAGGAACCAAATTGATGTTGAGAACAAAAAACAAAATCCTTAAAAAATAAAATTTTTATTTTAGGTATACCCAAGAGGTATGAAATGCAAACACCCATAGTTCTACAACTGTAAGTAGATAGATTTTGATTTTTAAGTGTTTTCTTCAAATTCTTAGTATTTTGACTGCTGTCCCAATTTTATTTTTGCTTTGAAAATATTAATGATTTTATTGCTCAAATCATTATATATTCTTCTTCAAGGTTTTTAAATTCTTAACTCTATTTTATCCTTGATCTCCTTTCAAAGTATGCCATATGCCGAAAAACTTCTCCATTGTGGAGGCTAGCTTGCTACTTTGTAACTTAAATTCTCTTGAATATTTCCTTAATTATATTTCCTTAATAATAAACTTTATAATCTCTATATTAAAGTAAAGTTCAGCAAAATTTATCCTACGCCTTATTCGCCACAACCGCAACTACTTAACCCAGTAACGCATGCAAAGTACTTTGCCGCGCCAATGTATTTTATTGCAGTTGTTAGTTGGTTCTTTGAGTACCTTGAATGAATACCTACCTACAAAGGAACTTTCTTTCAGTTGCTTTTGTCTCTATGTACGGTGCTTCCACAAAGGTATATTCTTTTATACTGACTTTATTAATTTATTCTTTTTATTATTTTATACGATGTAATTAGTAATACACATAAAGAAAAACTACTACGTTTCATTCGAATTTGCATTTCTTTCTTAATAAAATGACAGCGAAAAATAGTGTTTTTTCTCAAATAGATGAAAACTTTGATTTCACTTATAGTCCAATTCACTACTTGACCGGAATAGGTCAGTACATGAAAATTGGTTAAGAAATGTCCCTGTTATGATAATTTTTGTAAAGCAGTATAGGCCAATTTGGGTATTTTTGCCACTTCACAAAAGTGGGCCAAGAGAGGGTCAAGTTAAATCTTTTTACGCTAGGCATGAAGTTGCTGTAAAAATTAATTCCGTATAATGAGACATTCACGGACATGAAGTAGTCCTCTCAGTTAGTTTGGGTCATTTCAGGTGCCGTGCAGATTTACAGCTCTCTCAATAAGAAAAAAACAGCCTCCTTCTGCAAGAAAGACAACCGTCAAAGGTTAAATGAGATATCTCGTCCAAAGCGCAAGGAATACAGATATTACTAGTGATGAGTAGTTAGTCTTGGCCTCGAAAAATTACAAAGTTCAAGACGCTAATTTAATTACAATAAGAAGACTTAATGTCCAAGAACAGAATAGTCTTTGTCTTGGTCACGATGATAATCAAGTCCTAGTGATTTATGGCTGTTTCAAGGCTTAGCTCTAAATATTGTTGTAAATCTACTTCTTATTTTAAATCTTCATTTAAATCTCAACTGTGGTACCAATTTTGGCTGTTTTGTAACAAGTGGCTTGACAATTGGCAATAGATGTCATTAAAAACTAAATCAAATCGATGAAAATATTAAGAAGAAAAGGAAGAAACAACTTTCATTTTCTCACTTATGACATTTACTGTCAAAAATAAATCTTTTTCGGCCGATGAAAAAATGAAGGATTTAACAACGAGATTTCTAAATCTCGTCACATATAAATTTCCAGTGAAAAAGCAGTATTACTCTCAACTTTTCCAGTGCTAGAGCGCTTTATAAAGCAATATAAATAACAATGATGTTGTTATCCTCAAAGAAATGACTTGAATCGTCGATTAAAAGTAAGAAAATGGTTGCGGATAGGACAGAACTCTGGTTTGAAAATTAATGGAGTTTTCATTGAAAATTAAACCATCAATTACCGACATCATTTGCAGTTTTGGATAAGATCCTCGATGCCACACTCGATCAAACGATTTTTGAAATAGTCAGAGCGACAACCATATCTTTGACAAGAAGGAGATAAATATTGGCTTAATTTTTCAGTGAGGAATGCCGTATAGGCGATCGTAAAGCAAATCGTTGCTCAACACGTAGCATAAAACGTAGTTTGGGAGGTATTGAGAGTACCGATTCCCGGAATTAATTCGCGCAAGATTTGGATCAAATAGAAAAAACAAAAAATTTTTATTTTTCAATTGTATTTTGGTTTTATTAAAACATTATCAAGTACATAATATTTAGTTATATAATAAATAGCACTTCGGGTAGATGATCACCACGGTTAAGCTGTTGGATGTGGGCTTGTTGACATAGATCTTAGACTTCAAATAACCCCACAGGAATAAATCCAAATGTGTTAGATTACACGATCTAGGGTGCCAATTCTGATCATCAAGACTAGAGAGTACATGATCAGGCAGAAAGAATTCAGTTATCATGTCGCGAAATCGAACACCAGTCTCATTTTAAAAAAGTATAGTCCAAAAACGCCACAAGTCTAAAATACGCATCAAATAGTGATACGTTGTAGATGCATTTGTTTTTCGAGAAACCCACGTAACGTTTCTGAACCCCAAATGCGGCAATTTTGACGATTGGCGAATTCATCAAGATGAAAATGAGCTTCATCGCTTAGGATAATTTTTCTCAAAAAACCAGCATTCACTTCTTGTTGTTCAATAATCCATTCAACGAACGCTCTTTCCCATGCAACTATTATTATGCTTTAGTTTTTGTCTCAATTGAACTTTGTAAGCGTGGAGAAGCAGATCTTTATTGAGCATGCGATCCTAGAAAGCTTCTTGTAATTTTCAATACTTGTTCAAGCTGCCGAATCGATGATCCTGGACTTTCATTAACACTCTCACGCACTGCTTCGATATTATCATTTGAATAGCTTGTTGTTGGATGGCCAGTGTGTTAAGTGTTCCCAATTGATACAGTCTCTCTGAATTTTTCCATTACTCTCTTCGCAGTTGACGAAATTAAATCAACTAGAATCGCCCAATGGTCAAAATTTTACCACAAATGTATTAAATGATTTTGGCACTTTTTGAACAGTTTTAGTACTGTTTCTGCTACCTGGTACAATATAGAAAAGCGCATTGATCATACCTGGTACAATGATATATGTGAAACGAAAAGAAAACAAACAAGAAACATGAAGTCAGTGTCAGTCAGCTCTTTGTCTTTCTCTTCGTGCTGTATCCTCTTTTCAGCTCTGTGTTACCGCGTATTTTGTCGTTGTTAATATTGAAAAATTTGCATATAATTTTACCTTGCTTAATGGCAGACACGCTTCTAGACTGGGCCTTACTGACGTAGGAGATCTTTGTAGAAGTTGTAAAGATTCTGACGTCGAAGAGTCCATTTTTCATTTCCTTTGTGAATGCCCAGCGTTGGCTAACCGACGTTATAAGGTGTTCGAAAGTCACTTCTTCGACTCTCTTGAAGATATAGCTCATAAGAGTCCCAAATCCATTTTGAAGTTTATAAAAATTTCTAAATGGTTCACATAGGTTAACAACGAAGTTATATATCGGGTATACAATGGGCCTAATCACGGCCTAAGTTATGATGGCAACTGCCATCTCCCGCGCTAACCTAACCTAACCTAACCTAATGGCAAAATATTAAAATAAATTTAACTTTGTGCACATTTACACACATATACCTTTCTAATGGCGTATAATTCAAATTCGTGCTCCATTTCTAACATAGTAAAAGGGGTATTAAAATATACGAGCAGTCAAAATTTCATTAATTTTTAAATATTGTTCAACAATGAAAATGCGTTTCTCATTTATATGGTGCTTAAACCTTTAACTGTCAGCTGTCAAAATGTTTCATGCTTTTTGGTTGACAACACTTTAACGCACAAATGGCGGTGTGTGTGAATTATGGGATACTCTTCGCTCATCATTTGAATCTTAGAAAAAGAACGCTTAGCTGGCTGGTAAAGTAAGACTGTTAAATTTAGTATCAATTTAGCAAATTTTTTGTGACGCCAAATTTCTTTTTCGCAAAAATTTGAAAATATCAATTTGATAAATTTTTTTTTTTTTTCTTTAAATTTCCTATGATTTAATGTTGCGGTTTTAAAATTTCCAACTGCCTTTTCGGTTATTTTGTATATTTCTTTGCCGTGTAAATTTGTTGATTTTGTCACACCATCATTCTACCTACCCACACTACGAACCCAACATTAGATGTCAATTAGAGCTTTTGAATGTGTTTGTTAAGAAACCTGAGCGAAAGTTGAACTGACGACTACTTGACTGAATGACTGACGACTGCGTGTCACCTTTATTCGCATTCCAGCTTCTACTTCCCCCAGCCGAATTGTTTAGTGGGCGTCATGACACACCTTTTAATTAATAAAATTACACAAGTTTTCACGCGCTCCACTAAATATAAATTTGTCACATCCGTCCGTCCGAAATAGCAACACAGCAACAACGTGCCGCATTAAATTGTAGTTGTGTGTGTGTGAGCGTTATTTTGGTTGTTGCTGTTGTTTGTTTATGACTTCATACATACATATATATAGTGAAATTATCCTGACACTGTTGCTGCATTGTACATTTGTCCTTTTGTTCAGTTTTTTCTTTCTTTTTTTTCTTTTTTCGCTATTATGACGACGTCTTGTCCTCTGTGTTGTGTCTGTCTTGTTGGCAATTTGTCATTTTGTTAACGTATTTTTTGTAATTTTTTCTTTTAATCTATTTTTCATTATATCCTGGGGATATGCATTTTTGCAATTGTTTTTTTTTTTTTTTGTATTCTTAAATAATGCTCTTTAAGCGAATTTTAAATATTTATTACCCTTGGGAGAAATACACGGCAATGCATCAATTTACATTGCACCTTTTTGCATTACAAAAAAGTGACTTTTTGTCATCTCATGTCCTTTTTTTTCTCTTGGTCATTTTGATAGTTATCATTGCGTGCATTGCATTATATGGCGTTGGCATCCTTGTACAAACTTACAATTGCACAAATTATTAATGGTAATTAAACAGTTCTTATTATAGTTATTTTGCATTTTGAGACCGCTCTGGAAATAGAATAATATTAAAGGCGTGTTCGAGGTTAAAAAATTATATTTACCGTAACTTTTCTAACTTTTAAAAAACAAATTTTTAACAGACAACAAAGATCTCAACAACGCTATCGTCCAGACACTCAGTTATGCAAAAAATACTGGAAGACCATGCCTTGAAAACGCATTAGCCCGAGTTAAATATTAGTGCACTCAACACTCAAAGTAAAAAGCTGAACTCATCCGGACATGACTTCACTTTTAGGGCTGACAATTATTACATTGAAAACGTCGACAGCTACACTAAGACTTATTCAAGAACGGTGGAGCAAAAGAGTATTTGAACTCAAGAATCTTAGAAGTGGACAAAATATATGCTCATCTTTGGTTATATCTACATACAAAAACGAAAATTAAAGTTTTTGATTCTACTGAGAAGTAAGTTAGTTTTTTTGTTACAACAAGCAGCTAATGAACAAGCATCAAGTTTTCAGCAGCAAATGCTTGAAACGTATACTGAAGATTCAGTGACCTCATATCATTTCAAACGCTGACAAACACCTAAAATACAACCAAATGCCCGTAGCAAACAAGGCCAATCTAAGCAAATGCAGATGGATAAGAAATTGTCTCTCGAAATCAAACAGCCACTAAGCTCTTGAACAGAATCTACAAAGCATGGGAAGGTAAATGGACGTTAAAAATGAAGAATCGCGAAAGTCTTGAGGAGAGATAAAGTCATCGGAAATTGACAATTTAAATTATTTTGATATCTCCTTTTGCCTCCGAAATATCATTTACTAAAACAACGAAAAAACGTGTTTTTTGCAAAGCAAAAGTAGAAAATCGTACATGGATTGTCGTATGATTTTTCACTCAATGGTGTCAATTTCAAGTGGTCATAACTTTTTAAAGAAAAATCATACGATGCCACTTTATAGCTCATTTTGAAGAAGAAGAAAACCGTACTTAATAGTGCATTTTGCTTCATCTAAGTATACATGTTTTTGAACCTTTTTTGAACATTAAGGGTAGGAAACCATATGAAATAAAGCGATTCTGATGCCAAATTTGGATTAAGCATCGACAAATACATCGAAAATGTCTATTTTCGATTTAGTTTGTAGTGGAGACTGTTTGGTAACCGAAATTAGACCCGGAAAATCGATTAGCTCGCTGACTTTTCTGTATATTTGGACCTCAGTGAATAACTTTGGATAAAAAAACTGAAGTGGGAAGACCTATGGGCTAAGCAGAGTTCAAAAAACCTGTGCCTATACATATCTCTGGCTTGTATATAAGCCTAAGTATGCCACTACAGGAACTATGTAAAGAGTGTCCTAATAAGAATGCACTTTTTTGTTTAAATTGATTGTTTCATGCGCGGTGTGACAGGTGCCGTCCTGCTGAAACCACATGTCGTCCATATCCTTGCCATTTACTCGTAGTTGGGGCTACAAGAACTCCGTTATCATGTTCCTGTGAGAAATGCCATTCACAGTCACTGCTATACCACATTTTCAAAAAAATAAGGCCTAATCACGCCGCCTGATCAAAATCCGCACCAGAAATGGAAATGCGTTTCATCGGTGAAAATGACTATTTACGAAAAATAAGCATTCACTTCATTTTACCCATTGGACGAATTTCCGGCGCTTTTCAGCGCTTCATTTGTAATAATGAGAATAATCATAGATGACAGCTGCCAAGTTTCAGAGTTGCCACTTGCATGAAAACAAAATTATTATTATTGGGACACCCTTTACAAAACTAGATAACTGAATAAAGGATATATTCCCCCTATATAGCCTTCTGAGCAGCCCCCTTAACTGGTCCTCTTATATACTACATATAATGCGGGCTGTTGTCTAATGCATTCCACGTTGCGTTGCGTATGAACCAACTCTTATTCATCTGCATGAAATAAGTTTAGAGGCATAATGAATTTTGTTTTGAGAACATTGCACCGCCCATATTTTCATTGGATGTATTGGTGGTCGAATAGTTGCAAAGATACGACGAATTTTATTCTTAGGGGACATGCTACTGCCCATTTTTCCAAAAATATTTCATGTCCCAATTTGTTTAACATATATAAGGGCATTTCCCAGGTGACGAACGTGACTGTCGCACACATTTAAGGTGCTAATAAAGTGGAAGTGAAACATATTTTTACTTTAGTTTTTACTTTACATTATAGCTCTTAGGTAGCTCTACAGTTAGTGCCAACTTTAATGGCAAGCGAAGTCTTGGACCCAGGATACTTGCAAAAAAAGACACAAAACGAACGTAACAAAAATAGAAGTAATTTTTGTGCCTATTCAAAGAAAGTCAGAATTCAGCGAAACAAGTCAGAATTTTTTAGTGCGACTAATTTTAGAATCATATGCAATAATGTCACCTTACAATGCATTTTGTTTCATTTAAATATCTTCTGTACTTTTTTTTGTTTTGATCATAATCTGGATCGATACGTGACAATATGAACGTGAAATTTTTTCCACTGTACAAATTTTAAATTGAAAATCTTACAAAACACCAGGACTTTCAGTGAATGTTAGTTAAGTTGAAGTGGCTTCACCAACTTTCCAAAGGTTGTCATTTGTCCCTTTCCATTTGACATGTGTACCGCATCTCATAAATTATAAATTTTTTGTTTAGGGGCGTGGCATTATCCATTTTCCCAGTGAACATTATTTGTCCTGGCGCTCTGTATACACGTGCCAAATTTCATTCATGTGCGTTCGATATTTTCAGAGATATGATAAAGTGATTTTTGTAGGGGCGTGATGCCCCCACAGTACACATTATTTGTCTTGGTGCTTTTTAAATTTTTAAATATGTACCAAATCTCATCTATGTACATTAAATAGTTTCAGAGATACAATGATTTAAGTTTTTGGCTCACGGTGGACCTTTCTGTGGAAATGTCGATATATTAAATTTTGACATATTTTTTGGACGTTTTCTTTTTAAAAGTCGAACGGAAATAAGACAAAAAAACCCTTTTGATTTAAGTTTTATTGTTGAATTCGAAACTGGTAGCAGAACTGCTCTATAATATCAGGATTTCGAGATGTCCTTACTTGAATGTTCCAGCAACACCACTATTAAAAGAATATTATGGGTGATCTTCGCAGCCAAAGTTTAAATTTTCACTGAAAATTGTTGTATTTTTCGATGTTGATTCCGAATCTGATAGGAGAATTGCTTTATTATGTTTGAATTTTGAGATATCCTTACTTAAAAGTTCAAGCAACACCATTATAAAAGCGAAATTTCTCCGAAAATTGTTGTATTACTTTATAGATGATTTCTTCAATATACTTCAGTTTCGAGAAAGCAGTGTTATTTCATAGAGTGCACTTGGAGCATCATGAATGTCATGAATGCCGACTTTCAAAAATACTTCCGAATGCCAAACAACTGCATGCCCAATAATGAAGTAAGACGACGCGTATGATGGAGAATTTTGCATGATGCACATCTTGTACACAAATTCACAGTTTCCTTCATTGTTTCTTCTTTATTTTTTTTTTTCCTTTTCATTTTCACAAAAATGTTAACGAACTTTTCAAATACAAAAGATTTCATTTAGTAAACCAAAACCCGAAAAAGGACTACCATTTCTTAAATATCAATTCGCGCACCCTTAACGCTCGCTGTCGTTGATGTCCCTTGAGATGATGTGTGCGCTATTGTTTCCACGATAACGTTCCTGTTATTCCAATATACGAAAACGAAAGAACAGAAAAACAACAAATTTCAGGCAATAAATCCACCCTTAAAAGAAAAATATGAACCTTCTGTTCTTAATCCCAAAGTCTAATTAGAATAAACAGCCAGCATAAATGGTAGCGCATTCGATGAATGAAATTGAACTCGAAAAAAAAGTGTTCCATTTTCATTTTAATCCTCCACTCTGATTTTTGCGTATTCATTGTACATATTGTGCAGCAGAGATTAAATTTTCGGGTATTTTTTTCCTCAACGAAAAGATACATTTTTGGGATGTGGTCCGTCGTCGTACTCTTCGTCATCATCATCATCATCATCGTCGTCGTCAAACGAACACAGCATGATGACGACAACGTTAAAACTGCCGCGGGCAAATACGTTGCTTTGCATTGTTGGTCCACTGTAGCCATACGCGTTGTATTAATGCGCGTTGATGCAGGGAGTGTTGTAAGGGTGCAACCCCATTCCATGCAGCGTTCGGTCGATATACATAGTACCAGTACAAAGGCGCGCGCAGCGCATCACACAGGGGTTGATTCGCTTTTGTAGCTCTTTGTTTTTGTTGTGCCGAATTTTGTATTATAAAGCCCGAGCGTTTGAGCAAAAGCAATCACACGAAGCTGCTGGGCACTCTGAAGAAGGCAGAGTGGTGGGGGGTGCGCATAGGTTACCGGAGAGCGTAGCATTTGGGATAGCGGAGATTTTTAGCAGCAGCATTAATGAAAAGGACCACATGACGATGCGATGTGATGACTATGGTTGGCATTGAAGAAGAGAACGAAATGGAATTTTTCGTAGTGTAGCATAGTTATGTTGCGAATTAAAAGGGAGTGGCTTTGTGAAAATTGGACTATTTTTTTGTTAACTTAAATTCTTTTGAAAGATTTTTTCAAGTAAGTTTAATATGAAAAAATCATTTAAAATGTGCAGTTCGAATATACAATTTGGAAAAATATACGAATAGTTGCATTTGAGGATTTTTGCGTTAGAACAAAATGAAAATGGAACATTTACCATGAGCTGAAATATTTTTTATCTAAATATTACTTTAGTATTGAGAATAAAAAATATGTTTTATTGCATTGAACATTTTTTTCCTGAAGAGCAGCTTGAAAATGCAACTACGCCAAAAAATAAAATAAGTTTTAATCCAATTTTGAGGCTCATAAAACTGAAATCTTACAATGATTAACAGAAAAGTAGGAAGAATATCGAAGGTAATTAAGAGAACTATCCGCCTCATATTTGTTATCCGTAAAAGATTAACGATCATTTGATGGTATGAAGCTAAATAAGCTATACAAATTTTAAAAACTTTTGAGGCATACAACTTGAAAACTATTAGGGTGGCTTGAAACTCAAATGCTTTTTCATTAATCTTCAAAAAAATATTAAGTAATCTTGTTTAAATCGATTTTGATCTTTGCAGCTTTTGAACACTCCGCATAATACTTATTGAAGAGGAAAGTTTTTAATTGAACTAAATCCCAACTTCCACTCGAAAACTTTTCTGAAAGATTAGAAATGTCAAAATCGTTACATTCTCTGACCGGCGCGCATCCAAAAACATAAATATTAAAATGCTGCTGAGCAAACGGAACTGTACATGTTCCTTTTCCTTATTTTCGCTCTTTCAACAAACATAAGTGACTTAACACAAATTACACTTTGAAGAAATAAAGATTTCCGTGTGGAAATTGGCGCTTATGGAACAAAATAAAAATAAAACATAAAAACTGAAAAAGAACTAAGCATACGGTTTTTCATTCATATAACTGCAAGTGTGCAAAATCTATACATTAATACGCAAGACAAAAATTTGTCCTACCTTTTTTACTATGTTAGAAGTGGAGTATTACTTTAAATTATACATCATTAGAAAGTTATTTGTGTATAGATGTGCACAAAGTTAAAATTATGTTAATATATTGACTTTAAGCCAGGTAAAATTAAATACAAATTTTTCAATATTAACAACAGGACGGTCACACAGAGCTGAAAAAAGGATAAAGCACAAAGAGAAAAACAAAGAGCATAGCACTGACTTCATGTTTTTTGTTTTGTTTATATATCGCTTGAATTATGATAAATGAGCTTTTCTTTTTTGTACCAAATACCAAAAAAAAGTACTAAAAGTATCCAAAAAGTACCAAAATTATTTAATACATTCGTAATCAAGTTTTGACCATTGGTCGATTCAATTATTAAAATGCAAACAAAAATGTTCATGGAACAATATGAAATTGAAACAAAACATTTGAATCAAACAAATTTCAATACACATTGCAGTAAATTCTATGATTAACGATTTATAAGCTTTTGTTATGAATAAAAAAATCTCTATTAGTAACTTAAATTAAAAAAATGAAACGTGAGTGACGCTTTAAAATGTTTATAAATCTCGCATTTTATTTTAAAAAATTGCAAACATTCAAATAAATGCCGCTAATACTCAGAAGCAAATGAAGCAAACAAACAAACTGATATTGTGAAAACGTCACTTGCGTTTCAAAAATTACATAAAACGCTGTAGACTTACTTAGAACAAATAAAATATTAAGACCATTAACCAGATCTAAGCTTGTGCAAAAATAAATGCATATTTTTAACTAATGAAACATAAGTGACACATAAAAATGTGGCATATTCATTGAGTTAGCATACGCCATAAGCAATTTTAACTTATGCTTGCAATAGAAACTAAAAAGCTGAGTGGAAAAGTTTTATTTAAAGGCTGTTCCTTGCGTTTCATTTTCTAGCGAATACATTACAACTTCGAGCAATCAATGTTGGGTGTTAATAAAAAAATAAAAAAAACCTAATTCGTATGAAATTGAAACATGAGTGACGTGTAAAAATATGATTCTTGCTCGTAATAGTTTAACCACACTCAAGCAGATGATTGATAGAAAACCCTTAAAAAATGTATTGCATTTGAAACTGTCACTTGTGTTACTTTATAAAAACAAGTAAAAGCATGAAACAAATTAAAAAACAAAAAACGTGGAAAAAAAAAGGAATTACACTTAAAATTTTTAGCCTAAAAAAGCACTGAAGAAAATAATTAAAAAAAAAAAAATAATATTCTATATAAGTGAAACATGAGTGACGTTGCTTAGCATAGTAACAATTTAAAAATGAAACAAAATAAACTGTCTTTCCATGTTGTCTACAGATTTGACGTAAAGGCAAAAAGTTCTAAGCAACAGCTATTCATTAACGCAACAAACAATTTCTTACGACATTGAAACATGAGTGACACATTTAAATAAAGAAATATTTTAGAATTGAAACAAAACTATTTTGATATCAATGTTTTCACACTAAAAAACACAAAAAAGTATTCTAGAAGTTATATAAATTTTTTACACTAATGAAACATGAGTGACAGATTTTAATAAAGACACATTTGGAAATGAAACAAAATAGCTAAGCTAAACTAAAAAGTGTACTAAAAACTATATAAATTGCCGCAAAATTTACTTTTACCAACAATGAAACACGAGTGACACATTTCAATAAAGATACATTTTTGAAATTAACCAAAATAGTTTAGCCATCAATGTTTTCAAACGAAAAAAAAAAAACAAAAAAGTTCACTAAAAATTATATAAATCGACGCATAAATAAACTTTTACCCATCAATGAAACATGAGTGACGATTGTAGATATGCTGCGAGCAGCTGCTTGGCCTCAGTTTTTAATTTTCATTGAATATGAACTTTTTTGTATGTATGATACATAAAAAATCACCGAACATACGTTTGTCAAACATACATCTAAAGTTGTCACTTGCGTTTCATTAATGAAAAAATCATTATACTTTGTACAAGAATTGGAAAAAACAAATAAATTTAGTCAAAAAAATTCCATTCAAAAGTCAAACCAAAATTTTCTTTCAAATTCGATATAGAAACATTTTGGAAATGAAACAACAGTCAGATTTTTATGTTTCAACCTAATGATATAAAAACAAGCGCATGTACATATTTTGTGCAGTGTATATAGTTTTGGGAATCACATAAATTCAAATTGGAACAATATGGAAGTTGGAACGCTTTGGAATTGGAACACCAAAATTATTTTCGCAAATGTTTTGCAATAACTTAAAAAGCACTTATCAAGTTTTGTTTCATTTTCATTTCGTTTCATAAATTTTAAAACTTAAAAATTGTGCCTTCTTTACACATATTATTGCTTGTGCAACGAAAATTGTTTTATGAAACAACCCTCGTCACCGCATTGCCATTAATATTGTCATTTCTATGCAAAGCTTTTGCTCTAAGCTCATCATTCAATGCTTTTGTCTTTTCAAGTACCTTTTTTCGTTTTTTTTTTTTAAGTACAAAATCGCTTTAAAAGCTAAATAGGGTGGAAACAAAAACAAAACTTGTTGAAATATAATGTCAAGTGGCGGCAGGCAGCATAAAAATAAAAAGAAATAGAAAATTAGATAAAAAAAAAAGAAAATATTGATTTTTTATATTTTTTTTACGGCTACAACAACAATTGGTCATATTAATGACAATTTTTTGCTTTTAATTCTCATACGACTCATAGGGGGGAGTTTTTTTATGTACGCTGCTGCATAATTTATTAGCATGTTTCATTGCCGTTGCATTCCATAGTGTAATTGTTTTTTGTGTTCTACACTGCGCGCAGTTTTGTCATCTCTTTCTATGACGCTAACGCTAACGCTTATAAAAGCATCCTTTATCCCTTTTTTCAGTGAGTGAGTGAGTGCGGCAGCGGCGGCACTAGAGTACTTGATTTAAAAATGGAAAATTGATTTTTCCTGCTTTTGCCGTATACCGGAAAAATTATTTTTTTTATTTTTTTTCTTTTCGTTCACAAATTTTCGCAATTTCTTCTTTGTGATATATGTTTTTTTCTACTTATAATGTTATATATGATTTTTTTATCTGTTTTTTACTTTAATACCATTTTTACATTATGGTTCGATACAACTTTTTCGCTATATAGTAATCCATGAAATTTGATCAAAAATCAATGTTAATGTCCCGGTACAGCAGTAAACTATCAAATGCAGTACTGCTGTGACAGGACAATATCACTGACAATCGATTTTACGTTTGAGCTTTTGGTTAAACTTTTTGTTTTTTTCCATTTACAATTGTGTTAAATGTTATAATTCGCATTAGGTTTATGTTTTACAAAGCATTTTTTCCTGCTATAGCACTGTATGACATTTTCTTTTATTTTTTTGAATTTTTTTCTCTCATACTTTCTTTCGTTCGACATTTGCGAAGCCGTTTAACGTTTATTAGAAATTGCACGTACGAAATCCCAAAGTTGACTGAATCCAACAAATCCAATGAAAGTGCGTCGTGCGAGGGTAGCAGCACTTTTTATCACATATAGCACCACTGGCACTGGCTATATTGCAAGCGACGAAACAAACAACCCGTAGTCGTCGTCGTAGCAGCACTGGAACGTGATACTCTTTTGAGGGAAAAATACACTGCACATATTCAGTAATCCTACGCGCTACACTACACTACATAGAATTTCTCATAAAAAACCTCATTGTGAAAATTTCCCTTGCGCTGATTTCCTTCCATTCAAGCTCCTTTCCATTGTATATCGAAAAAATGTTGATGATTTTCTTTTGCCGCTCACAAGCTCTGCATTTTCCAATGCGCAGCACCCTCATGTTCTTTCTCTCTGAAAATAATTTTATGTGCAGAGGGTGGTTTTCCTTTTCTTTCCAAGCTTGGAAGTTTCCATATCTTTCCATATATTTAATATAATTTAGTCTTGCCATGGATAGGATTTTAATGTTTTCCCTAAGAACGGAGCGCTTGCTTACACAGTTAATGGCTACATCCTGTGTTATTGTCCGTTCCTTACCCTTTTTTTCGTTCGTTAAATCGTTCACATTTTACTGCTGGGGTTGGTTTTCTCTTTGGCTTTTATTTTGTGGGGAGGGGGCGAAGGGTGAGATTTATTACTTTGTTTTTCGTGGTACAAGTGAATCCGGTTTTTTGGTTTTTGCATTAATCAGGAAAACAATAAATGATTAACGGGCGGGGTCGACGACTGTCTTTGGTATCCCTATTTAGAGCGTTAAGTTTCATCACTCTCTTTGCTTGCACTTACTCTCTCTTTCTCTCCCTGCGTTTTATTGCATGGTTTGGTATCTAGTGAAATTTTTTCTCTAAACTTTGTTGTCTTTGTAACTATTGTTATTTTTGTGATGACGCACCCGAAATGCCTCTAAAAACATGCTAAAATGACGCTAAAGTAGTTTTTGTTTCTTATTTTTTTCAAGGGAGGGGGAGAGTATACACTGTAAGAATTTTGTAAGAAATATTTTTTGAGTTGAATTTTTTTTTGTGACATGAAAGGTGTCCCATAATTCACGCAAGATTTGAATTTACCGCGATTTGTGCGGTAAAACTTTTCTTACCAAAAGCAGAAAACAGTTTAAAAGTTGATAGTTCACGATTAAAAATGTAAAAAGGATTCAAAATGTAAAAAGGGCATCAACGAAATTCAGCCCCATAAATGCAAAATGGTCATATAATCTTTCAACAAATGATTGGGTATGTGCCTGATTAGCCGTGAAAGTCATCTTCCTGTTGTGCTATTTTGACATAACCTTATTCTATTTACATTAGGTTTCAATAAAAAATAACCAACAATGTGTTTTCTATTTAATTCAAATCTTGGGTGAGTTGTGGGTCTCCCTTTATTATTATTATTCGATTTTAATTTTACTACATTTAATTTTTTTGAAAGATATCTTTCTTGAGCTTATATTGGAAATGATACAAGATACGTGTTTAGTAGGGCTGTTCAAAAAAAAAAAATTTTTCGAATTTCCAAGATATACTTTGGCATCACGATCTACATCATGACAGAATATCCCAAAAAAATTTTCAGATTTTTAACTTCATATTTAAAGGTGGCTCAAAGCAGAAATATATTTTTATTATTTTTTTTTTTTAGCATTAATTATAAAATGTTGTCAAACAATTTGAAAAATTTGTTTTAGAGTAACTTAAAAACATTTATTTTGTTTGTTTTTTAATGAACTTTAAAACCTATGTTGTAATTTTGACAAAAAAAAATTTTACACCTTTTAAAAAACGAAAAACTGCTTTAAAAAGGCGAAATTTAACGGTTTTTCAAAGAAAACGAAATGAATATTTTTTAATTTTTAAGATCTCATTCGAAAGAGTTCTTAAAAACCTTCAAGACAAGACATGTTTACACTTTTTGGGCCAGCAGGCTCGATGATGCAACGTTTGAAACATAGTGATGCAGCTCCGTGAAAGGCAAAACGCTTTTTTACTCAAGAGGGAGGCATCTTACGAAAAAAGTGCACATGGTATAAAATGCTTAGAATCTTCCAAGGAACAAGTGTGAATTGTTTTTTTTTTTTTAAAAAGTTTTATTAAAAATGACGTTAAAAAAATTTTTTTTCTAAAAGTAAGTAAAAAAAAAAAAAACACAATTCACACTTGTTCCTTGGATGATTCTAAGCATTTTATGCCATGTGCACTTTTTTCGTAAGATGCCTCCCTCTTGAGTAAAAAAGCGTTTCGCCTTTCACGGAGCTGCATCACTATGTTTCAAACGTTATATCATCGAGCCTGCTGGCCCAAAAAAGTGTAAACATGTCTTGTCTTGAAGGTTTTTAAGAACTCTTTCGAATGAGATCTTAAAAATTAAAAAATATTCATTTTGTTTGAAGCACGATGACTTTTTTCTTTGAAAAACCGTTAAATTTCGCCTTTTTAAAGCAGTTTTTCGTTTTTTAAAAGGTGTAAAATTTTTTTTTGTCAAAATTACAACATAGGTTTTAAAGTTCATTAAAAAACAAACAAAATAAATGTTTTTAAGTTACTCTAAAACAAATTTTTCAAATTGTTTTACAACATTTTATAATTAATGCTAAAAAAAAAAAAATAATAAAAATATATTTCTGCTTTGAGCCACCTTTAAATATGAATTTAAAAATCTGAAAAATTTTTTGGGATATTCTGTCATGATGTAGATCGTGATGCCAAAGTATATCTTGGAAATTCGAAAAATTTTTTTTTTTGAACAGCCCTAATGTTCAATTACAAAAAGGGACATTACTAGGTTTTTTCTTTGCAAGGGAGTCTATTTTAGTTTGTACACAATAAGGTACTTTATTTGATTTTTCTTTCAAAAAAGTGCGTTATTGATATTTGCGTTTAAAAAAGTATCTAATACAAGTCTGCTTATGTACATTATTCTGTGGTATGTTCCACTGTTTCGATGCATTTAGACCTTGATAGTCTTCTTAATATGTATTGCAACTAATTGTTTTCGTTCAACTTTTCTGATTATACCTACTTATATCGAATTATATGGACTTTTTCAACGCTTTTCATCGCTTTCTGGATCCAAATGGCCTTTGTGATATTTTGCGATACTCTTGGGATTTTTACAGACTTTTCGTTGTAACTTTGTAACTTTTCGAAACTACTTGATAATTCATTACTTTTGTCAAATCTATGGTTGATTTGTCGATAATTTACGGAATTAATAGATTTTTTCATGTTTTCTAAATCACTTTATATTTTCCTTTTTTTCGACGTTTTCGTTACAATTGGTGGTAACGCCTGATATTACTCACACGAATACTTGACGGACTCCTAAGTACTTAGTTTATGTATAATAAACATTGCTTATTTGTACATCAACATAACTGCACAATTTCAAGAGATATTCCGTAAACAAAGGCTTAACATATAAGTAAACCTCTATACTTTATCATCTTTTTGTTTCTTTTCCTTAAACAAAAGAGTACAAAAGCGTTGAATTAAATTTTATAAAATGTAATAGTTCCCATCATGTTGAAACAAAAAATATTTTCTCGACAAGTGCGTCCTGATGCCCTCATTATTAAATAAAGCTAAACATAAGGACAAGCAATGCATAACGCAGGACAAAGTGCTTGGAAATACATAAGTAAGTAGTTCAAAAATATCTAGAAGTAAAAAAAAGGAAGATAATTAATTCTAAGGGACTTTAAACTATGACGAACGAGTACGCTGTTGTTGAAAATTTAAACATGAACAAACGCCTAGTTTTTTCACAAAGAATATCTACTTATATTCTGTGGAAAAAAAAAATCACTTGGAGCATAAATACTTACAGAAAACAGCGGAAAAAACAATTCTGGTCACGGGAATATCCATATTGAGGTACATTCAAAATAATTGATTTTTTGCCAAATGAATGGTTTAGAAGACCATCTACTATACTTTTGAGATTATATAGTCTCAGAACCTGAAATTCAAACCTTACGTACACTGTAACGTATTTAGGTAATATCAAATATTACGTATCACTAATCGCATGGTTTCCCGATATTTAGTCAATAAAAAGTATTCGCTTAACTTCTTATTCTAGAGAATTCTAGAAGACGTGAGCTAATGATCTTAATTGAAAGTTAGGGCTTATGCAAGATTATTATAAAGAAAAAGTATATGATATTTATAAGTTTTTGAATGATAAAAGCTTTGAGTAGATTGCCAAAGATTGTTTGAGTGCACATAAACACACAAATACCTTTCTATTGGTGTATAATTCAAAGCTCCATTACTAATAAAGTAAAAAAGGTAGGATAAATTTTTGTCTTGCGTATTAATATATAGATTTCCTTCTTGTTCATTTGTATAACAATAATGTGGAACGATGCAACTTCAAGCAATGATTCTGAACTCGGATTCAGCGTCGAAAAGTGCGTTAGTCTAGTCAGAAGTTTATTCCATTTTTTTTTTATTTTGTATGCCTGTGCTACAAACACAATGCGGCAAATCCACAATCTTCCTTCAACGACAAATGCTTTTCACGTTGTAACTCTCAAATATCTGCTCTAAGCCATTCCTTTGGTAAATTATACAAAATTTATTTCTTAAGTTATATTGTCCTGAAATAGTTGGATAGTTATAGTTAGGTCAAGCATGAAATACCCTATGAAAAATCAACTTTATAACGAAGTACAACGTTTCTCCTTACAATATTGTATTGTTGTTTTGTTGCAAGAAACAACGCGGAAAACTACAATGGAACAACAAAACAACACAATAACACAAGAAAACATGCATTTGCACAATTATGCCAATAGCGTTACTCAGACAAAGAACTATGGATCAGGGATGATATTTGTAGTGGAATCGTACTTTTTTTGGTACTATTGACTTTACAAAAGTACTGAAGTACTTTCGCCTCGAAAAAGTCCTTTCGTAATTTTTTGTGTATTTAGTATGTAAGCTTGCTATAGCATTTCACAAAATATTTCACTGGGACTTACAGGATTATTGTAGGATGTATTAAAAAATTAACTAGGAGAAAAGATGTTTGGAAATATATACAGAATTTTACAGGGCATTTTATCAATTGAGCTTTCTTCTGCAAATGTGGGGAGAATATTTTCTGAATAAAACTTGATAAAAACTAGATGTCGAAATCGTTTGGCGGTATCTACGTGCTCAGCTATGATACAAACTAAAGACTTAATTAAGTTAGTAAATTGTTGTTATAACTTTGATATTGGTACTGAGATTTTACGAACAAATTTATCGCGGTGCATTGTGGAGCCCAAAGTATTTATCTGAAACATAAAACAAAATTTTTTAGTACTCAGCAGGGTTCCCCTGAGTGCATGAATGTCTGCAACTCCAAAAAATTCGATTCTACAATATTGAAATCACGTCTTGAAAAAAAAGTGCTATTTTTTCGTCATTTTTTTTTTTCACGAAATGGGGCTAAAAAGTGTATAAAATAACTTTTTTTCCACAATTTCAGACATTAATGCACTCGTTCAATTTATAATCTGCAAAACTCTTTTTAGAAATCAAAAATCGGTTAAGTAGTTTTTTCGCAATCGTGTACCGCGATTTTAAAACCATAGTTTTGAGAAAAAACGATTTAAAGATTTAAAAAAAACCGATTTGTTGAAAATTTTACATGAGCTCGCTGGTTCAATCAATCATATTTTCCATAATATTTAGAGCTGAGTCATGAAAATTTGGGAATATATTCCCAAGACGTTATTCTATCAACCTATGAAAAAAAAATCGATTTTTACATGAGAAGCCCCCCTTAATGTAAAAAATTGTAAATATTTCTAAATTTTTGCTGATTTTCTCAAAGTTGCTTGTTTTGTGTTTTTTGAAATTTCCGCTCTGTCTTACTCTACTCTAATCTAGCCTGCTCTAGAAGTAATATGACATTTTTCAAAAGCTGCTCTACTCTACTCTACTCTACTCTACTCTACTCTACTCTACTCTACTCTACTCTACTCTACTCTACTCTACTCTACTCTACTCTACTCTACTCTACTCTACTCTACTCTACTCTACTCTACTCTACTCTACTCTACTCTACTCTACTCTATTCTACTCTACTCTACTCTACTCTACTCTACTCTACTCTACTCTACTCTACTCTACTCTACTCTACTCTACTCTACTCTACTCTACTCTACTCTACTCTACTCTACTCTACTCTACTCTACTCTACTCTACTCTACTCTACTCTACTCTACTCTACTCTACTCTACTCTACTCTACTCTACTCTACTCTACTCTACTCTACTCTACTCTACTCTACTCTACTCTACTCTACTCTACTCTACTCTACTCTACTCTACTCTACTCTACTCTACTCTACTCTACTCTACTCTACTCTACTCTACTCTACTCTACTCTACTCTACTCTACTCTACTCTACTCTACTCTACTCTACTCTACTCTACTCTACTCTACTCTACTCTACTCTACTCTACTCTACTCTACTCTACTCTACTCTACTCTACTCTACTCTACTCTACTCTACTCTACTCTACTCTACTCTACTCTACTCTACTCTGATCTAAGTTCGTCATACAAAGCTATTTAATTTGAAAACCAAACTGATTTTGAAAATTGCTATATAATAATATAATATATATCGAATAATGCGTGGGTGAAGCGAATAAATTTACTATGCGCAATGTTTCTTTTCTATTTTTCATATACCCAAGGCTGCAAAAATAAAAAGTACTCAAAGTACTATTGGCTTTTTAAAAAAAAGTACTATTGGAGAAGTGCGAATATCATGCCTGCTATGGATCCTTACAACAAAGGACATAAGCTACAAAAGTGAAACTCGTTGCAAAGTAGAAAACAAAACAGATCATTTTAGGACGATGAAATAAAAGGAAAATGAAAGTAAAATTTTAAAAATAAAAAGAAATAAAAAGCATAAAGATAGAGTAACTGAAAAGATGACATGTCTAATAACTGCACCGATTGTAACAGTAAAGATAAAGACTATACAGGATATATGTTGGATAATATTTACAATATAAAGGACTAAAATTTGAGCTGCAAATTTAGTTGAACAAAGATAAATGTAAACTATCTGACATTATCAAGTTATTTGCTTAAAATTTAAGTTTTTGCCAGGAAGCAACATAAAATCCTTAAGTTTGGAAAATTTTGAAAAAATATTTTTTGCGGGAAATTTTTTTTTTTAATTTTTTCTTGCCTGTCCATAACTGCATGCTGGGCTTGTTACATATTTCGAACAGTTCATGTGGTATAGCAAAATATTTGGGGGTTGGGGAATAAATCGCGTTCCCAACGCACAAGTTCAAATTTAGCCCGTGGACAATTTTCAAGAATAACTTTTTTTGCCTTCTTCAAATATATGTACGTGTCTAGGTACATTTTTAAAACAACTCAGTATGTATGTATGTATAGGTAAACTTGCACATGTGTGCGATTTTTGTTTTTTTTTTTTTTTTTGCAAAAATAGCCCTAAGCCTTTTTTACAAGCGTAGAAGGTTGTATGCGGAATTTTTTATTATTTTCATTTTTCCTGGAATTTTTTTTTTTCCTGTTTTTTCTCGTTTTACTATGATATCCTGTGAAACATATTGCTGCAACAAGAAATTCAATTTTAAAAGTGTTGTTGTAATCAAATTGTTGCTTTCAGTTGACTGACTACACAACAGCAAATGGGCGTAGGATGTGTTACCTTTTATATAAAAAGTCATATGAGTACACATTGTACCTAGTTTGTTCATTATTTGTAAAAATTTTTGTTGTTGTTTTCTTTATGAAAACAATAAAAAAGCTGAAAAACGGCACTTGTTTTTCTTTCTGTACCTTTTTTCCTAAAATTAATTTTTTTTTTTTTCAACGCTCAAATGGTGTTCATGTTCACTGTACTGTACGGGAAAATGCTTTAACTTGTTGAAAGTTTATAGATATTTAATGAAAAATTGTTGCGCACCGCCATGTTATACAATAGAGAAACAACAAGAAATTTTCGTGTTTGCATGTCCTTGTTAAAATGTTTACAAGTTTAATAATTTCTTTTGTAAATATCCTTGAAGCCATAAATTAAAGTGCATAGGCTTTTGTTAATGACCCAATTGAACTGAAAGTATCACAGTCGAAAGTCATGCTGAGGTGGTCCGATTGCGAATATATAAAGATGTTTCCATACTTATTACATAAAAGTATAGAAGCCTTTCACGGGTCATTGGCTGAATTAAAACAAATCGTTACAGTTTTTATTGGGTTTACGCAAAATTAGTTGAGCGATTTGCCTGCATAATTATTTTGGTTTTTTATACCCTACACCCAGGGTATATTCACTTTCTCCTTCCGTTTGTAATGCAGAGAAGGAGGCGTGACTGATATAGAAAAGTATATATATTCTTGATCAGCATCACCTCCCGAGTCGATATAGCCATGGCTGGGAAAACTGAGCAAGGTAATTCCTGCCTTCGTTGTCAAAGTTAGCTCGTGGGATTGAAAATGAGCAAAATTGGTCAACGAACACGCCTACCGCCCATACAAAAAATATAATCAAAATGCAACTTTAGGAGTATTTATTATGACAATGCAACCAAAATACACATAAATACTACGAATTGTGAGAAAAAAATAGGAAAATACGGGCAAGAGGGCGTGGCACCTACGATATAAACAAAAGCTTCAGAACGCTATACTGAAAGCGTTTTTGAGATAATCGAACCAAATTTGACTCAGACACTTAGAATTATAAATGCAAGCTCTTAACGAAAATACTGAAAGAGTTTTTTGAGATAATCCAACTAAATTTCACTCAAATACTAAAGACTATAAACGCTAAGCTAAAACTAGACGAACTCGGGCAAGAGGGCGTGGCATCTCCTATACACGCAAAAGCTTCAAAACGCTATACTGAAAACGTTTTTTAGATAATCCATCCAAATTTCACTCAGACACACAGAACTATAAATGCAAGCTCTGAGCAAAAACTGGGTAAAGTCGGGCAAGAGGGCTTGGAACCTCCCATATAAGCAAAATTTTCAAAATATTGCAGTGTGGGGTATTTATTTTTTGGCCAAGCCAAAGGTTACACCCTTACTAGTTTTTTCTCAACTTTCCTTTCTTTAAATATTTATTTTTCAATAACCACCCTAATTCAAACACACACACATGTAAACTTTAGATATATCAGTATACTGGCAACAAATTCACTCCACTAACAATAAGTAATCATTCTTGTAATACTGTTGTTTTGTGCTAATCAAATTAAAATCAGGCTTCTGAGTTTATTAATTTGAAGGACATGCGTATAGTTGTTTGTTTTTTTTTTTTTTTTTGTTTGTTTGTAAAATATGTAGGGTGTCATAATTAGTTGTTGTTGTTTTCAACAGTAAAGTAAATATCCTACGGTTAGTTTTTGACTTGAATATAAAGGTTAATATGAAAGTCTGTCGGCTTAAATTGATGACAATTATTCACTCTTTCTTCGATTGCTAAAAGGTGCCACGTAAGTCACGCAAGATTTGAATAAAATAGATACACAGTTTTTTTTTTGCTTTCAATTGTATTTTTTTATTGAAACATTAAGTACACAGGCAATGGTTATGTATAGAATAGCACTTTGGGCAAATGATTTCCACGGCTTACTTGGCACATATGCACTCCTTCGTCGAAATTGTCCATGTCGGTTTTGCATAAATTTAACAGAATCAATCTTTTCAATTCATTTATTGACCCTAAACTATCAACTGTTATACTCTATTCCTTTTTTGGTTGGTTACACTTTACATCACAAATGGCCGCAAATCTTGCGCGACTTATGGGACACCCTCTGTTTATCAACAAACAGCATTTTCTTAAGAAATTAAAGAGCGGAATGCAAAAGCATTGACCGATTATTATAAAGGATTTTTTACGCGATTACACAGTTTAATTATAGTTAAATTTTAAAACCAAAAAGTATTTATATAGAACAATGCCAAAAAAAAAAAAATATTAATTTTAAACTATTGCGGAATAAATTTCATACTTTTCTGGTATAAATTTCAAACTTTTTTGGAAAAAATTGGGAATAGTTACCAAAAAAATTTAAAATTAATTCTAAAGGGAATCAAAAGTAAGAAAACTACACAATCATTTTTTAATGTGTAGATTTTCAATTGAGTTAGCTGTAGAAGCAGTTGACAGATTCTATCAAATTGAAATATATTGTTCAAAAAGTGGGCGTAATCAGATAAATGACACGCCTACTTTTTTAACGATTGAACAATTTAACGCGTTATATCTTGCAAACTATACAAGCTATTTTGATTAAATTTTGTAGGTAGGTTTCAAACACTAATGCCAATGACTGGTCGAAAAGTGGGCTAGATCAGATAAATAATGCTCCCACTTTTCCACTTTTAAACACTTAAACATGTTATTTTTGAAGCAATGGTCGATGGTCGATGGTCAATGGGAAAATCCCAACTTTTCTAATATAAGTCTCACTTCTTACACGTGTGCAAAGTAGCACGCGCTTTACTTCATTTTTTTTTTTTTTTTCTCAATTGAATTTTCTTTTATGGTGCTAATTTATCATAAAATTTGAGCTTTCTAAGCAAAATACACAAAAGCGAACAAATAAATTTTCACGCACATTTTTTACGTGCCCAAATAATTTCCTGTTGCTACCAATTTGGAGCATTGAAGTTAAATAGTTAAAAAAATATGTGTTTTTTTGTGGCGAAGCATAAAAAATTTAATTTCTTTTGTCGCCAGGGTGCGATTTGCACTTGGTGGTGTGTAATGCTTAATGTCGATTGTTTTAATTAAAAGCATTTTCACAAGGACATTCGCATTGTAGTACATGAATTGTGAGTAAATGTAAAAACAAAAAAAAAAAAAAAAAAATACGAAGAAGGTCATTAAAAGGTTGAATTGTCCTGTAAGCTTTAGGGGACGTGATGCATGGAACCAAAACTGATTGTCTTCATCAAGTGATCTTGTCCGAAGAATGCGTTTGAATTGTGTATGTACACGACTTTCCTGATTCAAAAATATTGTCTAACACGTCTTCTACTTTTATCCTTATGGATGACATACATGAGCTTTTTTTAGCAAATTTGTGATTTCGGCTCCTGGAAATAAATAAAAAATTTAATCAATTTTTTTTTGAAATTTTATCCAAAACTAGCTATTACCCGGTGAACGTTGCCTCAGTTTTTTCCCGGTGTTTTTTACATATGGGCATATCCGAAAAAAGGTAAACCAAGAGAAAAATTATAAAGTTGCCACAACAGCGCATTTAACCATTAGGTGATGTATTGCCCACTAAATAACTAAAGGTTCTTAATATGCTTTCTATGGGTTCATTTCCCATTCCAATTTTCGTTAGCCTATATACATAAAATAAAAATTGTAACGTTCGCAATGTAACGTGCGCAACACACAAAAGTTAAATTTTTGTATTCCTCAAAAACAGTTTCGATATGCTCAAATATTCCTCTTTCTTTGCAGGATTTTGCTTTTTTTGTTTATACTGCAAAATTCGCTAAAACTTTGAAATTGTACATTGATCTCCATTACGACTTCTGTTTTTTGTAACGTTCAAACAGCACTTTATGCACGATTATATTGCAACTGATACAAGCCAGGAAATATTTTTAAATTCCTTCTGAAAGTACTCTCAATGGTTAACATTTCACTGCAGGTAAATTAAGAATTTAACGTTCAGAGCGCTTTCAGGATTTAAAAATATGTGTACGAATGTAACGTTCGCAACGCAGGATTAACCCATATGTACCAAGCCTTATGCATCTGCGTCAAATGTTTTCATAGCTATGATACATTTTTTCCAGGGTGTCGAGTCGCCAATTTGTGTAGTTGATGCTGTTTTTTTTTACATACATATGTATGTGCCAAATTTCATTCCTATGCGTTAAACAGTTTTTGAGATATGTCGATATGCCAATTTCTCTAAAGCGTGATATTTTACTTAGTGCCCTTTCATTATGTGCCAAATTTTTTTTCTATGCGCCAACTAGCTTCTGAAATCTATAGAATTTGTTTTTTAGGGGCGTGGCACCATTTTTTCTTACCTATAACCGGAAAGGTTGATCTAAACTAAGATACTCTGAAAATTTCACCAGATTCGGTCAAGTGGATTTCGAGTCCATAAAAGACAATCTCTAATTTTAACTAGAATCGCCCAGTGGCCAAAATTTGACTACAAATGTATTAAATAATTTTTTGAGCACTAAGTACTTTTTTTGCTATTTGGTACAAAATGGAAAAGCTTATTTATCATCCCTGGTACAATGATAAATGTTAAACGTAAACAAAACAAAAAACACGAATAGTACTATGCTTTTTGTTTATCTCTTTGTGCTTTATATTCTTTTTAGTTCAGTGTGACCGCTTATATTGTTTTTGCTAATATTGAAAAATTTGTATTTAATTTTGGCTAGCTTAAGGGCAACATATTAAAATAATTTTAACTTTGTGCACATCTACACACAAATATCTTTCTAATGGTGTATAATTTAAAGTCGTACTCCATTTCTAACATAGTATAAAAAGATGGACAAATTTTGCGTATTAATATATAGTAAGTTAGGGTAATGTGGACTATGTGGGTAATGTGGTGCACCCTTTTATTTCCCATATATAACAATTCTGGTTATTTGTGCATATTAAAGCTCGAAAAACATATTTTTTACGTTCTTTGGCTTTTCTGTTATGCACGTGTGCAATTTCTTAATATAAGCTGTAACGTCAAATTGACTTTCTTTAGTACGTACTGAATAGCTAAATAATTTCCTCAGAACTCTGTTTTCTAAAATTCAAATAACTCATTTGTGGAACTATTACTCAACGAAAAAATGCATAAGCACGTCTGATTTTGCATTGCTTTTATATATTAAAGATTATTTCAAAAAAGTGATTTTTTCGGATAATGTGGCCTATCCCATATTATTTAACGCTGATTACTATTACACCTTAAAGAGCTAATTACATATGTGAGACACCCGAGTTTGAGTAATATGGTGAACTATTTTACGTATGATTCGGTATTCCTTATGACATATTCATTTGTTAATATGAATTTGGTTTATCTTACTAAAAAATATTCTTTAATAAGCCTTTACAACTATTTTAAAGCAATTATAATCTAAAATAATACAACTCGACTTTTAGTCAACAAAAGTTGTGAATAACGGTACTACTTTAGAAAATGAACAGGGTGATCCACATTACCCAACACTTTTCTTTTTCAGCTATTTTTACGTATTGTCAATTTATCTGGCCTCACGCTTGAAGAAATTAATATTTCAGTTTATAAATTATATAGTAGTATAATATATATAAGGGAATGTCGTCAAGGTTGGGACGGGTTTTGTTTTTGGTCAGTGGTTTTGAAACGGATCGAAAAATTGTTAATTTAAATAAACCAATGAAAAGGTATATTCATCGGCTACAACTTTTTCATAGAAAGTTATTTGATATCGTGATCAGATCAAAAGTATAGCCATTTTAATAAAGACAACTTTTTTTGCCGAAAAAAAATTTTCCGTATAAGTTGGGACACTTTCAAAAATCACAAAGTAAGCCAAAAAGTTAAGTTAATCTGCATGATATTATTTTTATTAGAATATTTATTGAAACGTCATGTTTCAAAGAAATAATTTGGGTAAAATTACATCATTCCGCCTAATATGATTAGGAGTTTATACAGGTGCCGAAACTGTTCCGCATATTTAATATTTAAGGTACTTCTTGTGCGAGACACAAGAAACCATCAACGGATTGGCGTGCGAAGCAACTCTTTTAACCAGCTTCAACAATGCATCGTCATCAATGGTTGAAATGTCTTTAATTTTATCATTCACTTTTTGGGTATACCTCGCCAAACTGCTTTTTGGGATTTTATTAGCTTTTCTGGTGGATCGAATGCCTTAGCCAATTTTATTTCCTTGATCTCTGCGACCAATACATTGAAATCGGTAATTTCACGATCGGTTTGTCGTGCGTTCTGTGACATTGCGGAATTCAAAGCACATAAATGCGTTACAACGTACAAAAAATCAATAATGAATGCTATTTAGTTATTATAAATGCAATTGCATTCATTAAATGTTGTGAAAATATCATTTAAATGGTATCGCAATGTCTTGGAACAAAAAAAGTGCTGTCCCAACTTATACGACATGAGTGTCCCAACCTTTACAAAGTTGCCGTTTCGTGAAAGCCCAAAAATAATATTTGCCACAACAATACATTTCAATTACTCTTTCACGCAATGAAAATACACTGAACACAAGACACGTTGAACATACTTACATCAAATAATTGGTTTAAATTCGGCAAATTACCAACACGCAGAAACTATCGAAAAGATCTTCTCGATATGACAATTTACTCTTTGTTTGGTATGGAGTTAATCAACAAGAGTTCTTCGATCTTTTGCACATGAAACGTTAGGTTATAAACAGAATTTACTTGGACAGTTGAAACATAGGTGTCGCCAGTATCGGAAATTCAAGAAAAACTGCTGTCCCAACTTATACGGCGTCCCAACCTATACGACATTCCCTTATATAATAGAGTGGTCCAAATTTTGTATGGAAAAACCAAAAGTGTTAAAAAGTCAAGGTGCGCGCGACTTTTCTGAATCCTTGGATCCTGCTGATTACAAAAAGTGCTTTGGAACCAAAAAAAAAATTGCGTTTAGATATTCCGCAACGAGCTTAAAGGTACTTTTTAAGGAATTTTTGAGTTTTTGAGTACTATTTTTAATTTAAACGCTATATCTTTTGAACCAGATAAGGTATTTGCAAAAATTAAATTGCATTTTGTTAAGAATATTTTGAGCCATTTTTTGCATTAATAATAATTAATGTTGTCTTTTCCAATTTTTTTTAGCAGCACTTTAAACTTCAAAATTTGTTAATTTTTTGAGGTATTCGCACTTTCAAGAACCGATTTTTTTCTTATTTTGCTCTAGCGAATTTTTTTTATGTTTCTATTTTCTTACGCATTAATTTATCTATCAACTGACTCCAATAACTAAGCCACCAGCTTCACTTTACTTGCTAAAAACCGTAAAGTTTAATCAAATTTGGCCAAAAAAAAACTTTGAGTTTAAAATTTTCCTGGTGAAACAGAAACAACAATAGTCATTTAAGATGTATTTGTTCATGAAAATTCTAAATCCGGTCTCAGAATTGCTCTATCTTGTACGGTTTTAGAGATATCCTAACCTAAAAATGCAAAAAAACACCGTTTTTGATAATTTTGAAGCTGTTATATAACGACAAGGTAACTTTCAGCTTGGTATTGAAAATAAGAGTGACGGCATTTTTCTTGAAAACCCAATTTAAATTAAATCGATATCTCTTTAATCCTCTGAAATATCGTAAGCAGAAATAATAAAAAAACGTTTTTTTTTTGCACTTTTCAACTTTTTAAGTTAGGATAACTCCGAGAATAAAAAAGATATCGGTATAATTTAAATTGGATTTTAAAGAAACAGACTGGCACTTTTAACCACTATACCATTTTTTGTGGCTGAAAGTAACCTTGACTTGTAATATCACTTTAAAAAGAGCAAAAACGGTGTTTTTTATACTTTTATGTTTGAATATCTCTTTAACCGTACAAGATAGAGCAATTTTGAGACTGAATTCGGAATCAACAGTAACAAATACATCGAAAATGGCTATTTTATTTTATTTTTGACTAAATTTTTTTTGTTTTTTTTGAAGATCTATGAAAACTATCTGTTAACCTGTTTTGCCAAAAATAACAAGAAGTGCAAAAATTTCGATATTGCAAAGAATGTTGTTTTACTCAAAAGATTAGGAACTAATGATTTTATAAAAAACAAGTGGTATCTTACGTCATCCCATTAAGATATCTTATTTCAATGCCTTGAAAACACTAAAATGAATTTTTTTTTTTTAGTCTAATTTAATTATACTTAATAGTTTTTAGTGAGTAAAAGTGTTACTAATAGCTTAGTTGTTGAAATTATTTTAAAGATGAATTCATGCATAAAAATATAAAAATGTTTAAAAAAATTTGCTAGAGCAAAATAAGAAAAAAATCGGTTGTTGAAAGTGCAAACACCTCAAAAAATTAACAAATTTTTAAGTTTAAAGTGCTGCTAAAAAAAATTGGCAAAAAGTAGATTAATTATTATTGATGCAAAACATGTTTCAAAATATTCCTAACAAAATGCAATTTAATTTTTGCAAATACTTTATCTGGTTCAAAAGGTATAGCGTTTAAATTAAAAAGAGAACTCGAAAACTCAAAAATTCCTAAAAAAGTACCTTCAAGCTCGTTGCGGAATATCTAAACGCAATTTTTTTTTGATTCCAAAGCATTTTTTGTAATCAACAGGATCCAAGGATTCAGAAAAGTCGCTCGCACCTTGACTTTTTAACACTTTCGGATTTTGGACCACTCTAATATATGTATAATAGTAAAAACAATAGAATAACTAATACTAATTAATTGGCCAAACTAACCTACTACCATTACCACTCAGTGATATCAACATTGTCAATATTCCTTCGGCTTCTTCAACATTTCTTCTGTACATCCTTTGCCGATTGAAAGTTTTCCAACATTTTCAAAATTTTTTCATCATTTTCAAGACTTATCGACTTTTACAAAATAGTTTCTCTTCTTTAGAGAAGTGGGAAAGTTTGGCTTTAAAATTGTTGTTCAGTATAGAGCTTTCTAAAATAACAAAAAAAAATTGATTACCCTAAGTTTCTTCTGGAAGGCTCTGAAATGAATGGATTGATACAATGAAAAGTGACCTTAGAACAATGAAACTACAAAGCTCTGGTAGCAGTTCGAAATGTCTGGGAGGGAATTTCTAAGAAAGCTTTGACCCCACCCAGGGCTGTGACGCTACGAAAGAAGAAGTTTGTGCCGGTGAATTGTCTTTCATACTTTAAAAAGCAAAATTGTAGAAATGTTCAGCTTTCCACTAGATGCCAAGGAATGAATACTTGCATGTTTTTATAAATTTATATTTTCTTAATTCAGTTGAATATCATCACTCTTTCTTTTTCATCATCTTGTCATCAATGTTTGATTGTATCTAAGCATTAAATAAATGCCAAGGTTTCCTTTTTCTCTTTTTTTTTTCCAACCGAATGTCCTTTTAAAAAGTTTCAATGTACTACTTGCTACCGCTATACATAAAAAATTTCCCTTTACCAATTCGTGTAGAAAAATCAATATCCAAAATGTTTCGTCAATATTATTATTATTTTTTTTCTTTAAAAAGCTGCTTCTTCTTCTACTGTTTGCTGCATACTTTCCTTTTGTTATTTTTCAAGCCAAACAGCCAGCATAGCCCAAGAGAAATATTTCCAATGCATTAAATGTTATTTTTTGCTCCCTATTAAGGAAGCAGCACTAAAAAGGACACATGACATGCGCATTGGAATAGAATGCGTAGAGAAAATACTAAAGTTCAATCGGAGTGGGAAATTTCCTCTTAGAACGAAAAATATACATTGCCATTTGGAGAAATGTTTTAAAATGGGATATTTTCTATAAGGAGATATTTAAAGTGATATTTAAGAAATAAATCCTCATTACACTGGAAAAAACTTCGGTTTAGAAGTACTTTGAGCTCATTTAAGTCTAAGTATTTCAACTGCGCCAGAGAATAATTCACATATCTAGGCCGGGACATCAAAATATTATTTCGCCAACATGCTATGAAATTTTCTATCCCAATTTTTTTGCTGATTCTGCGATTTTCCGAATTAAAAAAAAGCAATACCAGAATCAGGCCTGAGATCTTAGAGTATTTGAAAATGCATTCAATATTTGGCTCCCGTAAATAACGCCTTAGGAAATAACTCCAGAAAATTATATGCAAATAACTTCAGGAAAATCTCTATACAAAATTCTGGCGTTATTTTCATTTTGGTTTGGACATAGAGCCAAAAATGTATTTCCTAGTTAATTTTTGGCATTGTTTCGAAAAATTAATGCCAAAAAATTTCTAGCGTTATTTCCAAAAATTTTCGGGGCTTATTTCCGGGAGCCTAAATATTCCAAACATAATATAAGACTAAGAATAGGTTTTGAACGAAATTTACACCGATCTAACTTCGCATATTTCTTTTAGTATTACTTTTTTTAACCAAAACTAATATGAGTCTTGGGATTCTAGAGATAAATATAAAGCAAAATTCCTAAAGACACCGTCTAAGTTACTCATGCTCCAGATTTCCAAAGCATCATTGAGTGGTGAACTTTTTCGTGAGTAACTACAGGCGTAAGGAATGGCATACGATCTATGTAGAAATAAATGTGAGCTAGTATTTTCCTTCACAGTGCAGTACTCAATAACCCCTTCTTTTTTTTAAGTGTAATACTATCAGCCATTACTGTATTTAAATATATTTGTATAGTGTATAGGTTACATTAGATAAGTTGTGCTTTTCAACGAAAGCAACAAAAAACATTCTAAAAATACAAGTACATGCAACTGTTGAAGGACATCGGTTAGACTGAAAAAATTTCTACGTATGCATGTGGTATGTGGTGATGTACTCCACACGCATATTTTTGTTTTCATTCATTTACAAGTCTACGTAACATAAAACAGGATATTATGTGTATGTACCTACATATATATGTAAATTAGGGTGGCCGTTGAAATAATTCTGAAACTTAAATTTTTTTCACTTTTTTAACATTACTAGAAACGCCCATTGGTCAAAATTCGACCACAAATGTATTAAACAATTTTGGTCATTTTTGGATACCTTTAGTACTTTTTTTTTGCTATTTCGTACGAAATAGTAAAGCTCATTTATCATCCCTAGTATAATTCAAGCGAAATATAAACAAAACAAAAAACTTGAAGTCAGTACCATGCTTTTTGTCCTTCTCTTTGTGCTTTATCCTTTTTTCAGCTCTGTGTGACCGTGTATTTTCTTGTTGTTAATATTGAAAAATTTGTATTTAATTTTACATGGCGAAATTTAATGGCAAAATATTAAAATAATTTTAACTTTGTGCACATCTACACACAAATACCTTTCTAATTGTGTATAATTTAAAGTCGTACTCCATTTGTAACGTAGTTAAAAAAGATGGACAATTTTTTGTCTTGCTTATATAATATATAGTTTCAACTTTTAGTATTTTCCAGAAATACTGTTATTCACCTGAGCCCTATTTATTAATAATTCTACCTTTTAACTTTTCCAGTTTTTCAATATTACATCTGTGGGGGATTGACAAAAAAAAATTAATTTAAGATAAAACAACGGATTTTAATCATAAATATATACTTTAAATATGCTTCTTTTGGTATAATCATCATATCACTATATTTTAAGCTCCAGATATATAAAAGTGCCCCATAATTCATGCATTGAAAGAGGAGATTCAACACTCCATCAACGATATTCAGCCACATTATTGAAAAGCATTTTTTTAGCTCTCCTGAAAAGTTGCCAATATCCAGTCCAAATGCCACAGATATGCATATAGGGATATTTGTTTTAGCACTAAAAAGAAATTATGTACAATCAAAGCAGCTTTAATATAGCACAATATAACGGTCACCCTTATGCTTGTAAGGATATGCATGTATACGAATGCTTACATGTGAATTAGGGCGGTACGAAAAAAAAATATTGTTCGAAATCATTAACGCCTGAGTGCAGAGAAGTTGTACTTCGGGTAGTTTAATTACTTACCATGCAAAATTATGAATGAGATATCGTAATTTGGAGCAGCTGATTTAGAAAATGTTAATCGTTTTACTCTATAACACCAGGATTTTTGAGATATTTTAACTTAAAAGTTTAAAAATAAAACATACCGATTCCAAGACTTCTATGGTCTTGGGCATTGAGTCTTGGTCTTTGTTTCGATATTGAGTCTTGATTTTGGTCTTGAACTTTTGGCCGTGGTATTGATCTTGGCCTTGGAAATAAAATAATAAAAAAAAAAAATTTTAATTCTGCACACTCAATACCTTTTTCCGAGTTATAATAATCAAGGCCAAGGCTGATTTTGTTCATCACTAACAAAATCTGATACAATAGTTGAAAGTGCTAGCCTATTCCTTCCAAATGCACTTTAAGCTATACCGATTTTTTTTTTTTTGGTTTCATATTGGAAATTTTTGGTCCTGATTCGTAAGCCGTGTGGTTTCAATTACTTTATTTAGAAGGCTTTTTGATGGAAATAGTGAGTCACACGAAAAAAAGTGTTAGAATCTCTTTTGTGGAGAATTACAGGTTCTACAAGTAATATTGATTTGCATTTACGAAAAAGTAACCGTTTAGAAATAATCGATGAAATCGAATTTTTCGACTTTTTGTGGTTTTGTTTAAATATTTCCTAAACGATTACTTTTTCTTGACTGCAAATCAATATTATTTGTAGAACCTATTATTCTCCACAAGAGATTCCAACAAATTTTATAGTTCCACTCATCGTTTTCCTTAAAAAAGCCTTCTAAATGAAAAGTAATTGAAATCACACAGATTTCGCAACAGTCCTGACTAAGCTTTAATATGTATACGATATTTCGAACAAGATATCAATACTCAAAATGTATTTTAAAGGTACTGAATAGTACCTATTTTTTATGCATATAAACACAAAATTCGCAAAACTTTTGATTTTCAAACCTGCAACTTATGATATCGTAATATCCTGACGAGATAGAAAAAAAATCTGCCAAACTGATTCAAAGTTTTGTCCTTGTACTCTTTTCTTTTTCGGTCCTCCTTAATATGCGTTACGTTGTATGTTGGGAAGTTGATTGTTAAAGTGAGCTGATTGTGCCGGAAGTAGGGTTAAGTAATTTTGCATTTTTGTGCAGCTGTGGTTTTGTGTTTTGTGTTTGTTGTTGTTTTTTTACGTTTTTGCTGCTTTTGTCTGTCAGATGCAATCGGAATTGTTAAGCGCTGATGTAACATTGTGTCAATGTTGCCTACTTTTTTGTATTTTTCAACGTTTTAAGACTGGCAATGACATGGTTTCAAAAAACGAGGTGAATAGTTTTGAATAAAGAACAAATACAAGTACCTACGAATAAAGAACCCGACCCGACTTAACAAATAAGCAGAAGAAATTTGAAAAATTATCTACAATCAGCTCGAAATTTTCAGTGAGATTTTGAGATGTGCTGCACTTTTTTAAAAGCTGTCATTCAATACCATTTTGTGGAATTTCTTACCCATTCCTTCTGGCATGGTCACATTTTTTGAGCGTTATATGCGATGATCGTATAGCGTCACTCACGACAAAGCATGTTCACGCATTTGCTTAGTGTCCTTTGATTCATATATGAACGCATTTGATGAACTACATATTAAATGCCAACTTTTACGCATTTTATTTGATGGCCACAAACGTCACAGTTAACCTTTTAAACGCAGTCCTATCAATTTTTTTCATTTGAATGATCGTATGAGTTTTGCGCATTCTTGCGTACATAAATTGTTCTTTTTTTTTTTTTTTGCGTAAACGAACGTCATTGTTGACCTTTAGAAGATAAAAAATTCGTATTTCGGTTGGTGACATTAAGAGTAAGTTAATGGTCTTCTTTTCAATGCAAAAAAGTGTGCAATTTCTTTGGTTGCGTTGCAGTCGGGGTTGAGTTTAAAAAAAAATATCACAGATATAAAAAGTGTCCCATAACTCACGCAAGATTTAAATTGAATAGAAAACACATTATTTTTTTTAAATGTAATTTTATTACATAGAATAGGGTTATGTATCAGGTAGGTGACCCTCACGGCTTAGCTCGCATGAACGCACTTTTATCGAAATTTTCCATAACCATTTTGCAGAAATTTGGCTGAATTTCGTAATAAGCATTAAAACTTATTTTTTGATAAAATTTAACAAATCTTGAACCGTCAAATTGTTTTCTTGTTTTGGTTGGCAAAACTTTACAGCACAAATGGCAGCAAATTAAAATCTTGCGTGAATTATGGGACACCTTTTATACAAGCCATGTAGAAAGATTGACAAGTCAACAATAGCAGTAAACTATATACCTGAAATATACTTAACAAAAACAGCTATATCGAATATCAAATCCGCCCTCGAAAAAAAACATGCAATCGAACAATAAAATCATATACAAGTATGTCCTACTTACAGTAACAAAAGAAATATAATAGCCCTGTGCTATGCTCCCGTTACTCTTTTTTCTTCTCTACACTTACTCCAACAATTTAACATAATTTTCCAGGAATTGCACTTTTATGCTCTTTTTAATTCAATTTGACATATTTTGTGGTTTGATGAACTGCTGTCGCTGGTGCCGTCGCCACGATGTCTACTCCAATAAGAAGAATTGGATGATTTGTTTTTTCCTAACGACATATTCTTTATTTTATTAAGGAGCACGTTAACAATTTGTTTGGCTTCTTTACAAATAAAAATTTTGAGTAAATAAGTGCATCAACCTATCGATATTTGATATGTACATATATGCCAAGTGCCTCTCCATACACACATAAATACCCGTATCACTAATTAACAATTTACACTCAAGTGTGGTAAAGGATGTCATACATATTTATGTATATCCTGGCGGAAGTGTATGTCACATATAAAATGAAAGGAATATTTTGCTGCATTTTTTCCAAACTGAATTTTAAATAAAGTATTCCAAGTAAGTTATACATATATAAAAATCAGAACTAAAAAGGCTACTTAATAGTAAAGAAAAAAAAATTAGTTCGGTCAACTAAGTAATTCCGATTTTGAATCGCGAATTATCAAATTTAAATATATTAGAAGTATTTTTCAGTCTACGTAACTGACTTTTTTCGATCGCCTCCCCCAATATCTTCAAAAATGATTTTTCGAGGGTGAGCACTGAATTAAGCGAATCAGACACATCATCGGAAAGCGGTTTTTCTTACGTCTAAACCATGTTACAATTAACAATTGTACCATGGTCTACACACCCATGTTAAAGATCCTAAAAAAATTATAGCTTAATAACGGAAGCGCTTTTTTCAATCAACACTCAAAATGGACTTTGCTCGATTTTCGCCATTTTTTCAAGTTTTTAATAGGCGCGATTTTTTTACATATTAATTGGCCCTAGATTTAATGATCACGCAAGGTTTGACTTTTTTGTGCCTCCGGGTTGTTGTGCCCTTCAAAATATCAAATTTTTTAGACGCAATTACGCATGAAAAATCGCCATTTGAGCATCTTCTGGTGTATTACCACCGAACCAGAGATGGCACACCCTTCTACTCGGCCATACCTTTTAGTCATAACTTTTTAAAAAATATTTCATGGCGAATACTGCGAAAAAACAATCGCCTCCAGAGCAGCATGTTAGAATCCGAAAAATAACAGATTTCGGTTAAAAACCATTCACACAACTTGAGACACCGTATCTAGCGTTCTACTGGAAGTACATCAACGGGATGTGGTTTTTCTTACGCCTTAACACTTATTTTAAAGATGCTGACAGCCCCAAACAATCCGCTGAACCACCTCAAAAGTTATAGCTCAATAACAGAAGCGGTTTTTTCAATTCACACTCAAATTTTGTGGATTTTGCTCGAATTTCGGCAAAAAAAGTTTAAAAAAAAGCTTCCAGGCGGTAGAACACATAAGTTTTCGTATTTCGTATAAGTGTCCAAGACATGTTAGAATGGATAGGAAATGCTACGGGTGCTCACTCGGCGAACCAAGACCTGTTCACACCGAAAGTCACCCTTGCTGAGATTTCCCCATATATGTACACAGTAAAAATTTTAGTTAAATTTTAAGACCAAACAGTATTTATATCGAACAATGCAAAAAAAAATATTAGTTTTAAACTATTTTAGAATAAATTTCATACTTTTCTGGTATAAATTTCAAACTGCTTTGGAAAAAATCGGAATTTAATACCAAAAAAGTTTAAGATCAATACTATCGTTTGAAAAGATTGTTTCTTCTTGAATAACCATCAAGTGTTAAGTCACCAGGCCGTTCAAGGCATTACTCAAATGCATGTCAGTTTAGTCTGTATATACCGTTATTTTATTTTTTTTTTTATTTAGGGCGTTACTTTAATGAAATAACGCTAAAAATAAAGATGAAATAACGCCCAAAATAAAGATGAAATAACGCCTAGATCTTAAACAAAATAAAGCCCAAATTTTGGACGTTATTTCCAAAATGATTATCGCCCAAATTTATATGAAAATAACTTGGGCGTTGTTTACTTTTTTTGATGAAATAACTCTGGCGTTTAGAAATAACGCCCATTGAAATAACGGCCAAAAAAAACCAAATATCGCATAAAAATAAAATGACGTAATAACGCCCAGAATAAATACAAAATAACGCCCAAAACTATGATATAACGCCCAAAAACAAAAAAACGAAATAACGCCCATAACTCGTAAAAACAAAATCACGTCCAAATTATTTTCAAAATAAAATACGAAAAAATACGCCCAAAAAGTTAAAAAAATAAAATAATAAGTAATATTACTGCCGATGTACTCGTAAAGGTATGTCAACACCATATAAATTTAATTTAGTCCTTTACATGGAGTTGGGAACCATCTACTCCAATCGAAAATATCTTGGAAAGTAATGATCCAATTGGAAAACTTGTAAGGTTTGGTCTAATGCGGAAGATTTGGACTGTTTGATAGCATCTGCAAAAGAAATTATACTAGTTACTGGATGTGTATCCAAAAAAAAAAAAACATTTTCTACACTTTTTATCAAGGATAACTTGGATCGCAAACCTGACGAGTATTTACGACAGAGTAGATTAGTGGCACTATTTGATAAAATATAGTAGATAGGGTTTTGATATAGTTTAACTTGGCATGCGAACGTTAGAAAATTTTCCTTTCTGCCTTCAGTTCTGCGGTTCGAAGATTTTTCCATGAAAACTTGCGTGTGATATCATTAAACTGCCTTACAACTATACCCAAATTGAAGCGTTATTCGAGCGTCAGCGTTATTTAACCATTTCTGTTGGTTCCATTTCCATATAATTTATATGGAACATACCGAAACAGAGACGATTAAATAACGCTAATGCTCGAATAATGCTCCAATTGAGATACATATGACTGTAAGATCTCTTGTGGTTTAAATTTTCTTATGAAAGCATTTTTCATTACTTCAATTGGGTTACTACATTATTGACATAAATATATATTTATAAATATATTATTTATTAATGCAAAAAATTTAATATCACTATAAAAATAACAGTGAATTATAACAAAATTGTTTCAGTTTTTTGCTTTTTTCGCAGCCTTTTCTTTAGTTAATTTATCCTCTGTGACAGAAGAACCACTTGCGGAAACCTCTTTAGGTCTCATCATTCTTTCTCTCCTTGTACCAGTAACAAGTCCTTTTGGTCGCTTTGGTTCCAAGCTAACAGCTTGAGGCTCGTTTTTTACAGGTTGTTTACCCTTTGCATCCGGGCTCGCCGGAGGCTCTGTTTTTACAGGTTGTTTACCCTTTGCATCCGGGCTCGGCGGAGGCTCTTTTTTTACAGGTTGTTTACCCTTTGCATCTGGGCTCGGCGGAGGCTCTTTTTTTACAGGAGGTTTACCCTTTGCATCTGGGCTCGGCGGAGGCTCTGCTTTTACAGGTTGTTTACCCTTTGCATCCGGGCTTGGCGGAGGCTCTTTTTTTACAGGAGGTTTACCCTTTGCATCCGGGCTCGGCGGAGGCTCTTTTTTTACAGGAGGTTTACCCTTTGCATCCGGGCTCGGCGGAGGCTGTGCTTTTACAGCTGGTTTACCCGTTTTTGGATCTATTACTGGTTTACCCGTTTTTGGATCTATTACTGGTTCTGGTTCGGGTTCTGGTTCCGGTTCCGGTTCTTTATTATCATTTTCAAATAATTTTTCATTAAATGGTGATGATACGAATGTATTATTCTTTTCTATATAATCTGAATCTTTATATGCTTCAATGGGTCCATCGGGTTGTGATACTTTTTCATTGACTCTCCAGACCTAATTAATAAAGTATTAAAAGTTTTAAAATATGAGCTCATATAAAAAATGTACCTTTCGAAATCGAGGTTTTTTGTCAGGATCCATTTGAATTATTTCGCTATGCATGGGTGATTTATTAAACCAACTGGAATAAGAAAAATGTACAGATAAGTCACCTTATCGATGAAAAAAAGATCTCTTAAAGTACTTATTAGTAAATAAGCGGCCTTGCTTCATTGGACAGTTGCTGTTTTACATGAAACTCTTAAGAATTTTTTAAACCATAAGAGGTTGTCTTTAAATCCTACCCCATTTCCTTTTTTTTTGCGGATGAGGAGTGAAAAAGCATTTGCGCTCTTAGGCCCCATCGTCACCGGTGCCCGTCGCGTCGGACTACCGACTAAAACACATCCTCTTCAACGGCAATACCGCCCCCCTGTGAAATCGTATTTGGCATTGCATCATCCTCCCAGAAATTCTTCATCACTTTTTTTGCTTTTTTAATGAAGCATAAAAATATGTTGAATCCCATTAAAAATCTCACATAACTTATGGACGGCCCCATACTTTGCGAAATAATCTATTTACATTTAGGGGTCGTGCATTAAATACGTAAAGCTTTGAGGGGGATGTGGGTACTTAATCATTTCCTTACGCTTCTTAAAGAAAGAGGTTTTTGCTTAAATGTTCGAAAAGTGTCTTACGTATTTTATGCGCGACCTTTTAAGACCTAGGGTCAATAAAGTGTTGTATTTTATGCGCCACTAACTTTGTTGTTTCTTTCCCATACCCTTATCGCTGGTAGCTTAGCAAAAAGTGGCGAATAAATCACAGCATATGTGTCTTTCTCTTTAATGTTTTCAAAACTTACCGCACATCATCGCGTGTCAAACAATTGTGAGTTATCAAAATTGTTTGTCCTACAAGATCGAAAACTACCAGCGCTATTATTGGAACAACCTGAAAAAAAAAAATTAATTATTGTTTTAAATATTAGCAAGAACTCATAAGGTATGCACATGTTATATAATTTAAATTTAGATACTGTGGCTTAATAGAGCCTCCTCCAAAAATCTGAAAGAGGGTGGCATTTGATTACATTTTTACGCATTATTCTAAAGTTTTAAGCATTTCTTGACTCAAGTGAAACCTAATGAAATTTTCCATGGAATATATTTGTGTAATACGTTAACCCATTATAACTCAGTTTTTGGGGGGAAAAATACGATTTTTATTTCATTATTTCACGCCACTGTAAAACTAAACTTTTGTATAAAACTTATTGTCCCATTGACATAACAAAATCACACAAGGAATATTTTATCAAAACTTATGACGCAACCCATTATGCCCTGTTCTTTTGGACTTGTTTGACTCCAAATAAAATATACCTGTTTCGGCGTTTTGAACATCGAAATTGTTTTTTTTTTCCCCACTTTTAACGCATTCTTGTGTTAAATCGACTATACGATCCTTAACTCTGAGGTGTATTATGGGTTCAGCTAACTTTTGTAGGGTATTACGAGGGATATTTTTGTAGCAAAATTTAACCCTCTATATCCCCCACATATGTTTGTAGGGAGTTCTTAAAAAGTTTAAAAAATACGTCTAAAACAGGGGAATATGGAGTCAAAAAATCGCGTTACCTTTGGTATTTTTCATGGTTTTGTGCATAATCCTGTCCAACCAGAGTTCACTAAATTGGCACCATTGCAAAGTTATAAGAAAAAACAAAACGAGAAAAGTCGAAATTCAGTGTAAATTCATGGCCCCTCAATTTGATAATGTTTACTTATAAATCGACACGAAATAAGTCGAAAATAGTAGATACAATTTTTCAATTTCTTGCTTTGTTCTCGAGATATCAAGAAATTTTTGATTTGACGATGTTTTCACATAAATCAACCTAAAATTAGTCGACAAAAACTAAATAAAATTTTTCGATATCTCCCTTCGTTTTCGAGATATCGAGTCTTGAATGTTTTTAGAGAGCAAGTTAAACTGTTACTTTTTTATTCTTTTTAAAAGGCTTCTGTTATTGTTAATATTGTTGCTGTTTTTGGTTCTTGTTTGTTCTTGTTTTTTTTTTTTTTTTTTTTTAATTTCGTTAGTATTATTGTACGATATGAGTCTCGATATCTCCAAGACTAAAAAAAAAAATATAAAAAAACTTCATTTCATTTTTTCAATTTATATTCTGATCTTTTATGAGAACACACAGTTAACTTTCCTTAAAATAAATTTTTTTCTTGAAATTTCTTCAGTAATCTCGTATTTCTTAAGTCTTGATATCTCGAAAACGAAGCATAATATCGAAAAATTTTATTTAATTTTTTCAACTTATTTTGGGTTGTTTTGTGTAAAACATCGTCATATTTAACATTTCTTAATATTTTGTCAACTTTCACGCATTCTTTTAGCATTGATATCTCGAAAACGAAGCGAGAGATGGAAAAATGTTATCTAATATTTTCGACTTATTTTGTGTCGATCTATAAGAAGTTCTTAAAAACTGCTTTTGTCTATAGCTACAGGTCCATAATTTTTATATTAAAGAGTGTGTCGAAAGAAACTTATACACACTTAAAGTTAAATAAAACTTAAACCGTGCAATTTTAAAATTCTTAAAAATACGTGAATTTATTAATATGTTATAGAAATTCATTAAACATTAAAATATTGGAATATTAATCGGAATTTATAAATCTATCCACCTTTTTCGGGAATCCTGTGTTTTTTCAATTCCTTTTTCACGAGCGCCCAATATCTCTCCACAGGCCGGAATTCTGGACAGTTGGGTGGGATTCCCTCCCGTGGTACAAAATTTACATTATTATTCGCGTACCACTCAATGTCCTTTTTTCCATAGTGGCATGATGCTAAATTGGGCCAGAAATATGTAGGCACGTTTTTGAAGACACACCTTAATATGCATTTCTGTATTTATCTTTCCTGATATCACAAATGCTTGGCTTCCTTTGCCACAACTGGAAATGGCTTGCCACACAAGATCTTTCTTAGGGAACTTTGTTTGCTTTTTTGTCCGGTATTGTTCCTGAATATTACCTCGTCCATCAGCCACATAAAAATCTTGACTCGGAAGTTGTAAAAAGTCTGCCAGAACATAGGTGTCATCATCCATCACGCAGCACGTACATTTTTTTTTTATAAAATTAGACCTGAATTTTTTAGCTCGTTTTTTTTTTTTTTTTTTGCTTCTAAATTCTTTACCGCATTCCGATCTGGAACAGCCCAGTATTAGCTTTGGTACTGCAGACAAAATAATCAGAGCATTTAACTACTTACAAGAGCTGTCACGGTGAAAGGAAAAGATTGGGACTTTTAAGTATCTAAGCCACATTTGACGAATAAATGATATGTTACATGGTTATATAGCTTCAAAAAATGGCAAAAAACGATTTTTTTTGGTGTATAGGTTACAATATCTCATAAACTATACACAATAGAGCAATTCTGAGGTTGGATTCGCGTTAAGCATCGCAAAACACATCGATTGTGATTATTTTAATTTTTGTTTAATGTAGTTAAAAAATTTTTTTTTTTTGTTTTTGTATGGGAAAATGCCCCAATTGGAAAAGCGATTATCTCAAAATTTAGTCAAGGAGTCACGAGTGAAAATTTTTTTATACATCATTTGAACGATAAGTAAACAGAATCTGGAACAAAATTTGATGTGCTACGACGTCCGATTTAGAACGGGTTAAGGCACACCGTGCTGTTTTTCTGACAGAATTGTTCGGAGCTCTTCGAAAGAGTTGTTCGACATCTTTTGCCTTACCAATATTTGTTGGACCTTTTTTTCTTACTGATCCAGGTTTTCTGCAATGTTTAAGTCTTCTTTATACTGTTTAATGGCTTTTGAAACAGTGTGACGATGAACCTTGAGATTTGTTGCTATTTTTTTGAAAAGTTTGAATTATTTTTTCACGTACTTTTATTTCGTTGTCCATTTTAACCCTTTCCGTGATTTTGTCCAATATATTGGACAAATGCTTTCCGTTATGTTTCAAAGCCTACTGTTACCGCTACATTTTTGCTATTCTCTTTTCAACATATTTTTAGCGTTGAGCAAGGTTTCTTAAGTTTGTAAATGTTGATTGTGCTGGCATGCTGAAAGCCAAAAATCATTTTTTTCATGTTTTAGTGAATGTATATTTTTGCTTTTTTGATGGGCAATCTTATGATAAAAATAATACATATTTCCAAAGCTCGGATCAATTCCAAAAAATTCATGAGTATTTGGACAATATTATATAATAGATTCGTAGTAAATAATTTTATAAAAGTTGTATGAGGTAACCTGTGGAGTGCAATTTATAGGTGTCCAATATATTGGACAATTGCTTTCAAAGGCTGCAGAGTATGAGTCATAATTGTCCACTATATTGGACAACTGCATTCAAAGGTTGTATTTTTTGTATTTTTGTGTATAAAAATATCGTTTTTCATAAGAAATGTCAGCAAATAAAAAACTTTCTACGATCAGATCATGGAGATGACGTTGATGACAGATTTGAGGATCCGCTGCAGTGTCGTAACTGTTTTATTATATGTCCAAAATGCAATGAACTCTTTGCGTAAAGAATACCAAAATTGCTTTCATGAATTACTCCAAAAAAAATAAAAAAATTATTATATATCGTGTTTTTCTCTTAATTTCAAAATTTTACCAAAGAAAATTTACTTTTTATTAAAATAAATATAAAAAAAAAATACAAAAACTAAACTCTTACATCATCATTAAATTGGAAATTGGTAAGATGTATTGAAAAAAATATGGTCATTGCGAGTAATTGTCCAATATATTGGACACCTCATACCACCCACATTAGGCAACCTACCTCGATTTTTCTTTCATATTTGTATTTCTCAGCATCAAATTAGTCTTTCGGCCAAATTTCATAATTTTAACTTAACTTCTCGATTAAAAGCACGGAAAGGGTTAAAAGAAATAACAATTGATAATTAATAATTTAAATAAATATAATATCTTATATATTTTTAAAAGCTTTAGTTAGAGCTGGTTCACACGCACGATTAAATTGTCGGGCGATAGTACAGTTTGTTGACAAACAGTGGGAAGCGGTCCTTTCGCTTGCCTACAAAAAGTACTATTGCCCGAAAATTTAGTCTCTCGTGTCTCCAGGCTTTTAGCTATAATCAACACATCCTCAGCGTATACAAAATTTAATGCAATTCAAAAGCACAATGGCAGCCTTTAATTTTATACATCAGCATCCCTGCGCAATATGAGCAGCTGTCATTTTGTTTTCAATTCCTTTGCTCCTTTACAATCGCATTTCTTTGCGCATGCTCATTCGTTTATTCACCATCGTGTTGACAAGTCGTTTAGAGCGCGAGTAGAGTTTTAAATTTGAAATAAAAGCGAAACGAAAGGCGCCAATTTTTGAGGTGCAAATTTGAAAAAAGTTCTTTTGTTTATACAACGCGTATTACAATAAAAAAAAAAAATTAAATTTGCAATAAATATAACAAAAACAATTTGCTAATAAAATAACTGTTCTATTTAGAATGAAAAGCGAAAGTGAAACTGAAAAAAACACTATAACAACAACAATTGACTGAGTAACTCAAGAAATTTCGTCACCCTGGGCAACAATAAAAAGAAACGCGTTGTTATTTATTTCTAATATTCACAAAAACAGAAAACTCATTAAAAAAGTTGAGAAAAATAACTGGTATTTCAATAGAAAACTTTTGTGGGTGATAAAACAAAGAAAAAACAGTTCATAAATTCTACAAGCGCGGGCAGAATTTTGAATATTTTGAGGTTAGAAAGTGTAATTTCGGTATTGGAACATACTCTACAGCCGATATACATAATCCGTTTCCCACCAACTTGGAACGTTATACATAATCCGTTTGAGCTCTTTCCACCTAGTCTATACCACCGTTATTTTCCCATAGTTGTAAAAACGTCATAACCTCAAAAATCCAAATTCATTTGTTCATCAACGCAACGCATCCCTAATAGCGGATGGACAAACTCATCAAAATTCAACTTAAACAAGAAATGCATACCCTCAAAGAAGGTGCAACAATGTTGCAACACCGTCCGGCCAATTTACCACCACCACCTATTGCATCACATATTAAAGAAGAACCCACAACTTTCTTTTATTCACATAGCAATCCTATTGATAATGCAGCAGCCGCCGCCGCCGCAGCAGCTGGACTCATCGATCCACATAGTCGAGATTTACATAATGCGCTAGTGGCAATTAATAATAATGTTGCAGCACATAATGGCACACTGACCTCGGCAGCAGTTGCTGCACATACACAACTAGCAAAGCAACAGCAGCAGCAACTTCAGCAACAACAACAGCAGCAGAGCAATACAACCCTACAGAATCAAGCAACACAACAACAGCAAAATGCAACACAACAGCAACAATCACAGGCGGCAACATTGGCTTTACTCAACGGCGGCGCTAGCAATGCTACAAATGGCTCCACAAATGTAAACAGCGGTGGTATCACTACCGTTGCAACACTCAATGGCACTAGCATTAAATCAACATCATCAGGTCGTTCTACACCCAACAATGGCAGTGTCAATGGTAGCGGTGCAACAGATCCTGCACCTGGTAAACTATTTGTTGGCGGTCTCAGTTGGCAGACATCCTCGGAGAAACTTAAGGAATATTTCAATATGTTTGGCACCGTAACAGATGTTCTGATCATGAAGGATCCCGTCACACAGGTAAGATTAAAGTAGTTGCCTTGCATGTACGTTTTTCTGTGGAAATTTCCTTTTTATTTTTTTACAATTTTTTGGCTTTGTTTCATCTGATATTTCTTCTTTATTCCTTTTACTATTTTTCTTTTCAAGTTTTAAAATTCTGCGCTTATTTATCATATCAATTTTACATGCTGTTTTTTTTTATATTTCCTTTTGTCCCTCTACGTCGTATTTTACCTTTACTCAAATGCAGTTTTGCGAGTCTCTGAAATCTTTTGTATTCTTGCCACAGCAGCTGTCATTGCTGATCTTCCCTTGTTTGTAAAGGAGGGTGCCATTTTATTTGTGATAAATATCTTACCTTTCGTTGGAGTTTAGTGTTAAACTTTATGAGTAGTTTCTCAATTAAAATGCAGCCAAGTGTAACCAGGTTCTACCTGCGTCATATGCAGACCTTTGCTTTGCTTCGTGTTTTTCTTACAATATCTAGGATTACTTAGAAAGGTACTCAGTTAATTGATTTATTTGTCAAATAACACTAAGAATAACTCGTATATTTGCATCTAGGCAGGATTTTCTACGTAGATATGCAGACAGGACTTAAGGAATTATGTTTCCCGATCAAGAATAGATTCAGCCACAATCATAATAATTCTAGTTGTTTTACCCGGCGTTGCTCGTGTTTTGTTTAGTTTTTTTACAGAAAAAGCAAAAATAACAAATTGCTTTATAGATATTTTTCCAAAAAAATTTATATTAAAAATGTGTTTTAAGCAAGAAAGCACTAAATAAAGCTTATGCGGAAAGCAAATTTTCTAGAATAATGTCCCAAAAACAGATCCTCTAGTATATTTATTTTATATAATTCCATAAAATTGTTACAACTAAAATATCGGTAAAAGTCCAAAAGTGTCGGAAAACATCTTAAATATCGATTATAACCCAAAAGTATTGAAAAAAATCTAAAAACTTAAAGCCCAAATGTATCGAGAAATATTGAAACACTTTGAACCAATCGGTAAAAGCCTAAAAGTATCGAAAAATATCCAATATATCGGTAAAATTCCAGAAGTATCGAAAAATACTGAAATACATCGAAGAAATTAGTAAAAGTTCAAATGTATCGAAAAACATCTAGCATATCGGTTAAAGTCCAAAAGTTTCATCTTAAATATCGGCAAAAGTATTGGAAATATTATAATACATCGAAAAAATCTGTAGAAGTCCAGAGGTATCGAAAAACATCGGAAAAATCTCCAGATAGATGTATCGAAAAATAATGAAATACGTCGATAAATCGGTAAAAGTCCAAAACTATCAAAAACGTATAAAATATCGGTAAAAGTCCAAATGTATCGTAAAACATCAAGCATATCGGTTAAAGTCCAAAAGGTTTATCTTAAATATTGGCAATAGTATTGGAAAATACGAAGGTTGCCTTTTATATTTCGGGACTGGGCAACCCTAGTGTTGCAATCTGGCAACTGCCAGCTCTATCGTAAAGTTTGACATTTTTGAGGTTATACGTACTCAGAACATTTTGACATACGAGCGCTATTTGTGTTGTTTACAGTAACTTAAAAGATTCGTCTCACCCAAAAAATGGAATTAAATCGTGAATATTTTCGTGCGATTATTTTTTACAACTTTCGACGTGGATTAACTCAACAACAACGCATCGATGAACTTAATTCAATTTTTGGCGATGAAGCTCCATCAAGGACCAGTGTTTATCGATGGTATGGTGAATTCAACCGAGGTCGTAGTTCACTCCAAGACGAATTTCGTGAAGATCGTCCAAAATCAGTTGTTGTTCCAGAAACCATTGATGCTGTGCGCCAACTGATATTGCAAGATCGTCATGTGACCTATCGTGAGATTGAGACAACCTTAGGCATTAGTGGGACCAGCATACATTCAATATTGCATGAACATTTGACCGTCAAAAAAATTTGTTCGCGTTGGAAACCCCATAATTTATCAATCACTTAAATTATCAATGTAAAAATTGATTTTCTTAACTCACTGTAAACAAAACAAATAGCACTTGTACATCTAAACGTTGTGAGTACGTTTATGCTAAAAAATGTCAAACCTTATAATGGTGTTGCCAGATTTTAGCTATTTATATTAGTGAAGTCCAGTAGAAGTCCAGAGGTATCGAAAAAATCTCCAGATAGATGTATCGAAAAATATTGAAATACGTCTTATGTTCAAAGTCAAATACCCATTAATTAGAATGACGATTTTTTTCGAGAATCGTTCGAGTCTCTTTAAATGCAAACTTACATTCCCGGATAATAGTAGTGCAGGTATACAAGTTTTTCGAAAAAGATCTACTCACCAAACAATGGTCATACAGGTTTTCCATTCCAAGTTACAACTTTTTCACATCATATCAATCTTTTTTCAAATCACTTTTAACTTTTTCAAATCAAAATAAACCTTTTCCAAGTCTAATTAAACTTTTAAGAATTACATTTAAAATGATAAATCTCTGTAATTACTATTGTTAAGAAACTTGGGTATATGGATGAGTATTGTGTTTACCAAACACCTTCCAAATGTGATGTGGGTTGGCAAACGAATTGGAAAAAGTTTATTTTGATTTGAAAAAGGTTTAATTTGATCTGAATTTTAATTTTTACTATCGAAATCTTCGTATTTAGTTAATTTCACAAAAGTATCAAGTTTTATAAAGAGATTGTAAGTAAATGACGATTTTTATTTACATGGACAGAAATTTGTGGAGCCTATGCTCTAATAGCTGACAAGTATCCATGCAAGATTATATTGAACTACAATTTTCTGCTTCCTCATATAGAAATTTTAGTATCCTTTTATGCTAAATGTGTTTAAATTTGACAAATACCATTATTCATTTTGAATTACAACTTAAATGCTAACGCGGCAATGCGTTCAAAAAAGGCGCGAGCCTAAGTAAAAACATCTGCCTTCAGTTGCATTGGCGCAAGAAACATCTGCTTTAATTTTTATATTACTCGTACCTACATATTTTCAAAAGGTCCTGTTGTCCTGTATATGTATTTTAATGTGCGGCAGAGAACAAAATATATTCAACGACGCACATTCACCGATGTGTCACATACTTATAAATGAATTGGTTTTATTATAAAGGTATACTCGTACAACATTTCCCATTTAAATGTTTCTGCGCAGTTTTATGATGATTGCGCAGCACAAGGACAACAAAGGATTTTGTTCTTCTCTATATAATTTATTTTATATTTGTTTTGTTTGCATAAAAACAAAAATGTTGCGAAACGGAATTGACACTAACATACATTGAATTTTATCAACTTTTGGCTCCCTGAAATAACAGCAGAAAACTTTTTGCAAATAAATTCAGAAATTTTTAAAAATAAACCCGAAATCTACTTAGAAAATAAATAAATATAAATAATAATAATCTATTGAAATTTTGCTCAAAATCTCATGAGATTTTATAAAAGTATTATGAGAATCTTATGGGATTTTAACAGTACCTACCTTCTGAAATTTTTAAAGTATTTTAAGCTTTTGTCGTATTAAATGAAATTTTTCTGAAATCTGATGAAATTTTTTTTTAAGTCTCATGAGATTTTTTTTAAATTCAGGAAGTTTTTGCTGAATTCGATAAAATTTTATGAAATCGTATGAAATTTTGAAAAATAAAGTGAGGTTTTCTCAACTTTCAATGAAAAGTGGATCTTTTCTTTGGTAATTTTTAAGCTTTTTTCAAAAATTAGAAATTAGAGTTTTATAGTGAACATTGCTGAAAACTTCTACCCTCTTTTTCAATCGATCATTTTGTGTCAGGGACAAATTCTTTATTGTTTTATTTCCTTTTTTTTTTTTTTTTGTTTTTGTTTTTACATTTGTACGTTTGCTTTACAATTTGAATTTTTTTTTGTTCAACGGCACCCTATTCTGTTATCCTTTTATAACTACATACATATTCCTATAACTGCAAAAAAAAAAAAAAAACTACAACATAAAAGGTATCAAATAACAAATTTACTATACTTTATACTCTGTCAGGACATAAACAAGTTTTCGTTTCAAATTGGGTAATTTATCGAAGCATAAAGCATAACAAAAACTAAAAACCGGTTTCTTTTCGAGCAGTAGAATTTTTTAAATTCTGGCATATTGTAGTAGGTAGCTCAATTAGTCTTAAAAATATTAGTTATTATGATTTAAGTTTCTACATATATACATAAATATCGTCCGAATAAAACAATTCTTGATCGTCCTTTTATATTTTAAGTGTTTTAGGTTACAGTTATTGCAATAACTAAAAATTAAAAAAAAAAAATTATAACATAACGAAAAAAATACACAAGGCAAAGAAATACCTTTTGTGTTCAACCTATGGAAATTGGACGACTTCCTTGTGAACATGCCAAAAAAAAAAAAATGCAAAAAACGGATCAACGGAGCAACAAAACAAATAAAAACCGCTGCTACAGGCTGTCATCAGACAGGCAAGCAGCTGCTTGCTGCCTGCGTCTTACACAGGACAGGTATATACACAATAGTAGCAGCCAGCCAGCCGGCTTTTTCTACTTAAATTTTTGTAGAGCGATCGAAATCCAAAAAGTACAAACTGTGACCAAAATCAAACAAAGCGTCAGGCAGCTCAACACAAGACCAGCAACACAAAAAAAAATGTTTTTTGTTTGATCTCTACTACGTCGTATAGGTATTTTATATGTTTCAAAACAAATAAAATTACTTCTACTATTCTGTTATTACTACTACCATTACTACTACTACTACTACTACTCGTATTGCAGATACATACGTACTATTGTAAAATCTAGTGTAAAACTACCAAAATTATATATGTAAACCTTGTTTAATTGGAATATTTATTATGTACTTTGTCTCTTAAATTAATTAAGCATTGTGTTTTAGAGCGCAAATGAATCTCAATTTACAATATTCAAATTCAATTCCATACTAAAAAACCAGCAAAATATTAAAACTATACCACAAATAGTTACAAATCGTAGTTGTAAACACGTATGTATGTATGTTCTTTTATTTTTTAGCATAGCAGGACATTGAAATCTATACGAGTAAATAGACAAAAATGTTAGTGTGGTTCAAAAAAAGGAAAATGATTTTTCCTCATTCTTGCATTTGCATATATCACCTTTTAAAAATAAGTTCAGCTAGTTGAAATTTAGTGGTCAAGTAAAATAATATAGTTTTGCAATGAAAATCGCATTAGAGAAAATTAAAATTGAACTTGAGTTAAATCTTGTGCCTTCGATATCAAGTCCAATAAAGATGCTTGAAAGATGTTATAATATTTAACGATAATCTCATGAAATTTCAGTTTATAAACAAAACACTCATCCAACTTCAAAGAAATATTGCAGTAATAACTTCAAATTTGCAGTAATAACTTCAGAATATTGTAAAAAATTGTAATAATAATTTTCACCCAAATTCATATTACTTTGTTTTGCGTTAATCGCTGAAACTAAATACTCATTTTATTTCGCTTATAACCGTTGTTTTAGTTGTCTAACCTCACCAATTTGGGCTAAAATGTAGCAACCACAAGAAGTACTCGGCAACTCTACTTTACACATATTTTTATAAATGCATTCGAAGAAAGTTTCGCTATAAATTTTCAATTTTAAATTGAACCATTGCCATGATATCTGTTATTTAATATTAATATTTAATATTAATCACTTGAATAAGACATTAAAAAAATTTTGCTAAAAATTGCAAATAAAAACGAAAAAAAATTCTGCAGTAATAACTTTTTCTTATTTCAACCCCTGATTTCAAGGTCAACAAACTGTTCATGTGATTTCATCACTTATATACTGCTAAACATAAAAGATTTGTAAAATCTCGGAACACTTGTTAATTCTCCAGGTTATTGTAAAATCTCGTGGGTTTTTTAAATCTCATGAGAGTTCTGTAAAATTTCATATCATGCGAGTTTTACTTTATATGTTGTGACATTACGCAGTCCTAGATTAATCACATATTTTAAAGATCATAAGTGTTCTTAAAATCTCATGAATTTTTTAAATCTAATGTGAGTTTCTAAAATCTCTTGAGAGTTTTGAAAAATATCATGATAGTTTTGCAAAATCTCAAGGGAGTTTTGTAAAACCTCATGAAAGTTTGGCAAAATCTCAAGTTTTTTGAAATTTCTCATGAGATATCTCATGCGTGTTTTGCTATATATTTTATGATACTTAGACTTCATTACATAGTCCTAGATAAATTGGAATTTTTGCGAATTTGAATTTTCTCCTTTTACAGTGTGTATTTTAAATCTTCATCAACTTATCCCTACTTCCAACTAATTGAGCACTTAGTTACACGTGTTTTTATTAAAAAGGAATAAAAGATAATATGAACCACACTAATCAACAGTATTGCGCAAAGTAATAGCAATAAATTCTTTAAAAAAAAAAATACGAAAAATGGTCAGTTTTAAAATGCTAAAAATCGGTTACCACACAATATGAGAATGATTTAATCTGGCGTTTGATTTTTTCCATTTAGTTTTTATTTAGAAAAAACAAGTCAACTTTTATACTACATAATTTTGCTCAATACTGTATATATATAATTGATAATCTTCAATAACAAATACTCATATGAAATCGAAGTAAAACATTTGTTTTTGTATATTTTAGGTAGGCATTTAAAAATTACATACACATATATAACTAAAACGGCTTTGGATTTGTACCCATATGTATGATTATGATCTAAAAAGTTTTTATTGTGTCATAAGAAAGTACCTTCTTAAAATGTAAAATTGTTAATTGAAGTTTTGTATAACTTTGTATATTATATAAATAGTCGTAAGTTATTAAAATAAAGAACATCATATATTGAAATCCCTTATTCTGACTATTTGTTATTGTAACACATTTTAGTTACCCACAATACTGTACAAAAAAGTAGTAAAAACTTATGCTTCAAGTAATGTTGCACAAATAGTGTACGATGTTGAAAAATTACCAAAAGATTGTAGCATATTTTAGATTGCACGTTTTTATCTTTTATAGATGTAATAAATAAAATCAATTTAATCAAAAAAAAAATTTGCAAAACAATCTCACTTTCTTACTACATAGCTGGTTTTCTTAAAAATATGCTGTTTTTTCTTTTGGAAATTTTTGACACCGTGCTCTCATTCACCCAGATTTCGAAAATTTTGCATTACCTTTCTTTCGAAACCATGAACGGTATATAAAACGTAGTCTGTTATTTATTTGGCATTGTCAGAATAGGGTTATTAATCTTTTAATTTAAATTATTCTAAAAAATTTATGAAATTAAATTAGGCATATACATAATATGTGAATATTTCTCTTTTGTAAATTGCTTTTTTTTTTGTTTTTGTTTTGTACTATATGTTTAATCATATATTTTTTTAAACTTTTTTTATTAACAAATAGGTAATATTTAAATAGTAGCTTCATTAACGTTTTAAAATTGTTCTCATAATAAATTGGTTAAAAAAAAACCGTATTGCTTTTATAAATTAAGAAACCGTTAAATTTAGTGTTAATAAATTTTTTTATTTATTAACTTTTTATATATAATGTTTTAGAGAAGTCTCGTAGTTTGTCTTCAATATAGAAAATTCTTTAATTTGTATACCCTATTTTTAAATGACACAGTGCAACACATAAAATGTCCCTGGGTTCAATAGCTTACATTAAAGGTAAGGACATGAGCACGCACCATTTCATAATAAGATTGTTTTTTCATAAAACGCGAACTTTAAACTTTGAAGAGCCATAAAATGAAAAAAATCACTTATACACAAATTCAGTAAAGTACGTCTTTATATTTTTCATATCCTATCAGAAAAACTTTGGGACCCCCGGGGACCAAAATTAATTTTTTTTTTTTTTTTTTTTTTGTTGCACTGTGTAATCGAACTTTAAGTACAAACTATAAATTGTTGTCTGTTTGACACTTATAAGCGTAATATTGTGCTGCTATAGTTTTTAAAGAAAATCGACGCTTTGTTCTTTAAAATCCAATACAAAATGCAAAATCTGCGTGTCAAAAAATTCTTGATATCAAAATATGCACTCGTAGCATGGTTAATGATTTCAGTCAGGAAGCTTTATAAATTAATATATATCGATTTCTAACTATCGTTGAAATCGATCAGAATATCAAAAGTTAAATGCCAGTCTAATGCCATTCTAATGCTAACACTTCATGGGTCCAACACAAAAAAATAATTATATTTCTTACCCACAGAAATTGTAACAAGCATTTCGATTAATTTTCATAGTAGTTACAGTTGTCATAATTGGTTATTTTTTTTTACCCCAATTATAATAGCAAAAGTATTTCTGTTCTTTCTTTAGCTTGTAATAAAATATATAATACGGTTAGGGGAATATATTTAACATAGAACAAAAATGTAACTTTAAAAAATAAAGCTTCATATTTTTGCAATTCAGTTAATGGTTTCATTCTAACAAATGCCTAATTCTAGCCTACTAATAAAGTTATTGATTCATGAATTCGAAATAATGGCCAAAAGAATTAAATGACGTAATAACGCCCAAAACAAAATCGAAATAACGCCCAAAAAATATGGAATTACGCCCAAAAACAAGAACGAAATAATTGTTTTGAAAATAACCTTCAAAATTTGGGCTTTATTTAGGTTTCTTTTGGCGTTTTTTCGTTTAAAATAAAAAAGCGAAATAACGCCCAAAAACAAAATACGAAACAACGCCCAAAATAATTTCCATATAAATAAATTTTGGGCGTTATTTCCAAAATGATTATCTCTCAAATTTATATGAAAATAATTTGGGCGTTATTTCATATTTTTTGGGTGTTATTGTGTTGGCGTTAGAAAATAACGCCTATTGTGTTTTTATTTTGGGCGTTATTTCGTTCTTTAAAATAAAACGAAGTTACTCCCAAAAAAACCAAATAAAGCCCAAATTTTAAGGCGTTATTTCCAAAATGATTATCGCCCAAATTTATATGTAAATATCTTAGGCGTTATTTCGTTTTTGTTTTTGGGCCTTATTTCCTAACGCCGTTTATTTTATATTGTTTTTAATTATCACATATTCCTTGAACGAAAAAAATAACATTTTACCCTATTATTTTATTTAATCATTTTCGATGTATCTTGGATACAAGAAGAGATCGAAAAACTACTTGTCACTAAAATAGCATTTTGTAGTAAACACTACAATTACAATATAAGCACTGAAGGAAATCAAACAAGTGAGGCTGTGCAGTTATTGTTTTTGCTTCTTTCACCTCCAAATACTGTTAAGACATTTGCACGCGACACTGAACTGAAGTATTTGATAAGTAAAAAACAGGTTCAAGATATAACATACTTTGAAACGAAATGTGTTGAAACTCAAACAAGATGTCCTGTGCAATACTAAAAAAAAAAAGCGAAAATGTTATAGAAATCTTTTAATTGCTTCTTTTGACAATTTAGTAAGCATTTTCATTTGCATTTTAATACAAATAGCCAACATTCTCTTCATCTTGCTTGGATACTTTTTTTATGATTAATAACAATGGTCCGAAATACACATAAAACACAATATCTGTTAAGTACATAAAAGAAATCATTTCTATTGGAGTTTCACGCATATTTCTGATGTTTAATACTTAGGTCCTTGCATACAAAGTTTCGTTTTATGGCGGTTTCATTTGTGCTACGTCCACTTCTAGAATTCCGTACAATGTAGTTATGAACACAAATTTATCCTGTCATAGTATACATTTTTTTTTAGATTTACCTAGTCTAATTTTAAATATGTGAACCTGTGTTATTAAAAAAAAATTTAACAAACTGTACACATAGAATGAAAAATTTGAATAAATTGTTTTGTAAATTTCAAGTATAAAAAATATTTATATATGTCCGCGGTTATAATAGCACTGCCAAATAAGAGTTAATGCTTTTACACTACTATATACCAATGAATAAGTTTAACTTTTTTTTTCAACTCAAATGTAGTACCTATAGATAATCAATCCATTATTTATAAAAATATGAAGTATTTGGAGAAAATAGTCCAAAATAACACTCAGCGTACTGCTTGAATTTTAGTTTTCAGTACAAATATCGTAATATGAGTTAAGGCATATTAGAGAGCTATTAAAGTTAAAGAAATAATATTAAAATATAGAATTTTCTTTTGATCCAAACTATAAAACGCTTTTTTTGAACAATTACAATAGATTTCATGTTGGACTGTTTTCCTCGGAACACTTCATGACACGTATATACATATAATCTTATGCATTTAGCAAAACCTGATGAAAATTTTGTGATATTTGAAGTTGACACTTTTTAGCTACAATATATAGAAACTAGAAAAAACTGTTAAATAAACTGTATATCGACAAATGTACATAACACTTAAAGATTAGGTTGAAAATTAAGAAGCTTTGGGAATTGAGTTCTAAGAAAATTAATTAAATTTGAGTACTAAATAAACAAAAAAATTACAAAAATTACCATTAAACTAGAGAATTAATTAGTACTTTAGCAAAAAAGAAACAAAAAAATGTTTACGTGTTTATTTTTCTCGTAAAGCAGTAAAGTATTAAACTTAACGTATTTTATAAATAGCGTTTTTTGTAAATTATTCGTACTATAAAATATACTACACGTTCCATATATGCATACGTATGTGCCTTTTTTTATATATCCAATAAATGTAATTGTAAACACAACGTCTATCAACCCATTTTTGGTCCATTTATTCAAAATTATTATTTTTTTTAAATGTCAAAAAATATACACATATAACCATAGGTTTATTATGACAATAATGAATTAATTGAAATTCGAAGCATGTGCGCTCCTACTACTACTACTATTTCAAGTAAAATTGTATTTTACATACTCCTGTTACTTTGCGTACCTTTGATGAAATTAGGACATTTGTATTGATTTGTTTTTTGAAACTTAGTTTTAAAAATTTTGCTATTTGTATTTATAATTAGTTTGGCTTTTCGTCTTAATAGTTTTCAGTATCTTTCCTATAAAATTAATCTCTTTTATTTTTCTCTTTTTTATTTAATTTTTTATTCTTTAAAATCGTGTAGCGTTCACGCGGCTTTGGCTTCATCACATTCCAAGAGCCAAATAGCGTTGATAAAGTACTACAGGTGCCCATACATACACTCGATGGCAAAAAGATCGATCCTAAACATGCCACGCCTAAGAATCGCCCACGTCAAGCTAATAAAACAAAGAAAATTTTCGTTGGTGGCGTCTCACAGGATACTTCAGCCGATGAGGTTAAAGCCTATTTTGGTCAATTCGGTACTGTCGAGGAGACTGTCATGTTAATGGACCAACAGACAAAACGTCATCGTGGATTTGGTTTTGTTACATTCGAAAATGAGGATGTTGTCGATCGTGTGTGTGAAATTCACTTTCATACAATTAAAAACAAAAAAGTTGAATGTAAGAAGGCGCAACCCAAAGAGGCGGTAACACCAGCCGCAACACAATTACTGCAAAAGCGTATTATGTTGGGTACTTTGGGTATGCCAATGACCACAGCACCGGGTCAATTGTTGGGCGCACGTACAGCTGGCGGCGTAACAACAGTCAATTCATTGGCCATGTTGCAGACACAACAATTGCAATTTCCAACGCCTGGCGCTGCAGCAGCTGCTGCTGCCCAACAAGCGGCATTAATATCACATAATCCCTTTCAAGTACAAAATGCTGGTGCAGCTGCAGCTTTGGCCGCAAATCCAGCAAGCTTTGGTAAGCTACTAACTACATATCCACAAGCGGCATTACATAGCGTGAGGTAAGTTATATTGGTTTTTGTGATTTTTCTTAATAGTATATGAAGGTTATCATGCAGGGCAATCTGAGTTATATTCTTAAGAATGTTTATTCATAATAAGGCCCTATGTGTCTATAAGTCCTTAAGAATTCTGATCCATGTAAACTAAACATGATTTAGCACGGCGAGCCATAACGTGTGGAAAGATGTGAAAAAGTGGATGAGCGTTTTGAGCGTAGCTTGTGCTTCTCTTATGGATGTATTTTTCAAACCCTAAAATCGTACCTGTTAATTTAAAAAAAAAGTATTTGTCGGTGCTGACTCCGAATCCAGTCTCGGAGATGTTCTATCACATATTGTTTTTGAGATATTCTAATCTAACCTAAAAGTTCGAAAACACGATTTTTGAGGTTATATGTGACCTGGTCTTTGAAAAGGGGTCTTACGTGCGAAAATAAGTTTTCGTGAAAACAGCTGGAAAACAACTTTTAAAGGTCAATTTATGCGAATCGGCAAAAAATTGGGAATTTTTTTTCACACCTAAGCACGCACCTTTTAGACCAGGACACATAATATGTTTTTTCTATCAAACGTATCATTTATTACTGTTCTTCGTCTTCAGAATGAAGGCGAAGAACAGTACTAAGAGCTGCATTTAATAAAAAGATGCACACCAATTTCATGCGTCCTCTACATAACCTCAAAAATCGTGTTTTTGAACCTTTTGGTTAGATTATCTCAAAATCCATACGTGATAGAGCAATTCCAAGACTGGATTCGGACTCAGTATCGATAAATGCATCGGAAATTACTAATTAGTTTTTTTTTTTTTTTTTTTTTTTTTGATGTAACGTTTTTCGACCTCTTTTTTTATAAAAAAGGTACGATTTTAGAGTTTGAAAATTTGAAGAGTACATCCATAAACGAAGCATAAGTCATGTTCAAAACGTTGAACACTAAATCATATCTAGTCTACACTGAAAGATGTTCATTTGTACGGAAGCTTTAACGTGCTCTATAAGATTTATTGTGACAGTCCTAATAAATCTTAATCAAAGTGTTACATTTCGTGTAAACGATTCTTTTGCATAGCTTTCCTGGACTTTTTTTTTTCTTTCTCCGTAAAGCACTGAAGATTTCTAATTATTTTTTTCTCTTCTTTAGATACGCTCCCTACCCCATTCCAGCAAGTGCAATGAATGCAGCCAATGCTTTTGCCGCTGCCCAACAACATCATCATCAACAGCAGCAAAATGCAGTTGCAGCTCATGCTGCTGCTGCACATCATCAACAACAACAACAGCAGCAACATCAACAACAGCATTCAGCGCATACAGCAACGTCACATGCGACAGCGTCACAGAATTCAGCAGCTACACAGGCGCATAATGCTGCCGCACTTGCTGCCGCCACTGGTGGGGCAACACATGCTGGTGCTACAGCCGGTACACATCCACTAGCAGCAGCAGCTGCTGCACAACAAGCAGCACTCGTGGCTAGCAATCCTTTAAGTGGCGCTGCCAATCCATATCAAAGTTATGCACTTGCAAATGTTGATATGTCCAGCTTCCAAAATGTCGATTGGAGTTCAGTGTATGGCATGGGCATGTATGTCTAAGTTTTTGGAATGGAATAGAATGACGACGACGAGGGAATAAAGTAGCAGCATCATGTATGCAGCCAAAATATGGTTTGCTATTTGTTTTTTCTACTTATTTATTTTACTCCCAAATTCATTTGCTATATATGGAACAAAAGCAAATGTTTCATGTGTTATGGAAAACAAATTAATATTGTTGCGTGAAGCAAAGAAAAAAGAAATATTCAAAGAAATTATGTAAATTTTAGATTTCTTTAATTATCATTTAAGAGACTCTCTTTAATATGTTAAGTATTCGTATAAATAATTGATTATTTTTTCGTAGACTACACTAAAAAATGCTAAATGCTCACGTAAGCAAGCTTAAGATAAACACCAAACGAGGTTTTATGCAGTATTCACATACATACACTACATTAATGACTTAAAACAAAAAAAAAAAAACCCCAATAAAAATTCAAAATTTTTTGAGATGTTAGATATGCGGCGTAAAATTTTGTTACAAATTTCTAATGAGAACAACATACATATGACGATGACTCAGATGACCTGATACAGGAATCATAATAAAAAACAAAAAAAGAATCCACTCATACATGAACTCATACTTATGCGTTAAATTTAAAATGAATTAAATATAAATCTAAATTAAATTTAAAAACATTTTAAAAATAATACTAATGATATTAAGATGTTAAAAAGAAACAATGAAAAATTGAAAAAAAAAAAAAAAAAAATATATATATATATTAAATGAAATATGACTTGAAAATATCAAATTTTGAAGAAATAACTTTCAATATAAAAACATAAATAAAATGAAAGGTTACTTCAACACATGATTTTGCATGAGTATAACATGAATGCAAGTGTAATATGCATAATATGTGCATTTTACTTGGGTATGCATTCATTCAAAATATGTTTCATTCATATAATTTTAAAATTGTGAATTTTTAGTAAATAAAATACATTAATACATTGAAAAAAATCTCAAAAAATTTAAACCACCGATTGTGATTGCGTTTAACTTGATAAAAATAAACTTAAAACATTAATATAATAAAACAAAAATATGAATAACTTCAAAAAAGATATACACACAATAAACGTAAAAAAGCAATGCAACTTCTAGAGCAATGACATTAAATTTGGTTTTTTTTTTTGTAAACATTGCATTTTAAATATGAAATTGAAATTGCTCATAGGCAATTGTTTCAAAATTTAAACAATTAACTTAAAAACAGTACATAAAAGATAAAAAAATACAAAAAAAAAAAAAAGAAATTAATGGACATGATGGACTTAAACAACTTTATTTTTCGTTTTTAAGCACAAGCAAAATATACAAAGCGTTAAGCTAAAATAAAAGAAAAATTCTTTGAAATTTTAGCTATGTACGTTATTAGCTTATCATTTTCTTCTATTTAATTAGAAATGCATGCACTTGTATATACTTTTTTTCTTGAGTTAGTGCTACATCGTAAAATTGCGCCGTTTTTTTTTTTTTTTTTTTTTTGAAGATTACTTCGGGACCATTTATTATCCCTGCTGCATGAAGTCCGACTCGACCTCCGTTTGGCAATCTTGATTTGCTTTAGTAACCACACAATACACAAGTGAATTAGTTTGAGTAATAAATAAAATTTTAATATACCTACTTTGCAGTAAGTTTATCAACGAGTGCTCATTTTAGATGCTCACTAGTATGTTGACAAAACGTAATAAAATATCGAAATTTTCGGGAAGAAAACACAAAAATCAGTTTTATGCTAATATGTCGCTTTCAGCTAGCCTTGACTCTACCGCTATATTGAAAAAGTTAAAATAAATTGAACGTGAAAAATTTAAACATGTAATTTACATAATCGTTAATCGTGATACATAACGTAAAAGCAAAAAGCTGTCGGTTTACGACTTGAAATTGCGCAATTGTTTCACAAAGTCGCAGAGGTCCTAAACTCCTCAGCCGATTCGATAATTTTGAAACCAAAAGCAATACGGGCCTGTTCCTCAATCATTACGATTTCAATCACTATTTATTTCGATAGTTTTTTTTTTTAAATTCATGAGTCACATGGAAAAAGTAAAAAGATCTCTTTTGTGGGGAATTGTGCATATATAAACAAAAAAGTTTAAGAGATACTTAAGAAAACGGATTTTTTTAATTTTATGGTTTTTTAATTATGTTTCTCCTCTCAATATGATTTGCAGAACATGTGATTACTCATAAAAGAAATCATCTTACTGCTAATCGTGCAAATCAAACATCTTTCAAAATAAAAAGTAATTGAAATCCAACTGAAAAGTAGTTGAAACCGCACGGAAACTGCAACAGTTCCGACAAAGAAGACCAAACATAACTATGATGGTTGAAGTCAAAAATTTAAAAGTTCAACGATATTTAGCATTTTGGTTGTGAATCACCAAATTCTTATTGTCGATTACAACAAAACCGCTAGTATCCTCGTTACACTTTGGCAACTTAACTGCGTTGATTTGCGTACCGTAATAAGGGCCTATACTTTCACAATTTGGTTGTTTGTGATCGCCAAATTCTTATTATCGATGACAACCCAGCCGATCATCTGATTTACTAGCTACATACTTTGTGTTACTTTTACTCGTTAGTTCTTCGGGTCTCTTTGGCAACGTAACTATGTTGATTTGCGTACTGCAATGGGGTGGCCTTAAGTTGTTGATTACTATTCGTGTTTCCAACTTGATGCTTAATTTGAATGTTATCGATGGCAACCCAATCTTTCGATTAGCAACTTTAATAGTTTTTTTTGCCTGCTAAGTTTTTGTGTTATTGTAATACATTAAAGTTTTTTGATCTCTCAGCCAATGCAACTGCTTTTTCTTGCCAATTTTCTACATAGAGAGAATACCAATTTTATATGTTTGACAAAAAGTTGTCACATCATAAAAATGGTCGCCAATTTGCTAGTTTTTCGAAAATTAAATGTAATTTTCTGAGAATATTTTCACATTGAAAGCGGCTATCGAACTTCTTCCAGAAAAAGCTTCAAGTTATCAAAATAGACTTTGGGTAATGAATAAGCGCGGCTTCTTTCAAAGTTTGTTGGAAATTTTGCTCAAGAATTTTTTTATTTTTTTTTTATTTTTGTTTAATTTTTTTTTTTAGACTGACTTGCCATTAAAAAACTTGCTAAACATACACAAAAAAGCAATTCAACATGAAATAAAAAAGAAAACACAATGAATGAGTTATAAACAAAACAAAAAGAAATATTTTAATTATAAACTTCTAACTAACGAAGGAAACTCCATAAATTCATGCATTAGTAATTAAAACACAAAAAAATTAAAAAAACAATTGTAGTTTTAAAAATTTTAAACTTGAATTATCATTATTACACATTACACATATACGTTAACTTAAAACTTTGAAATATTATTTGTAAAATTAAATTAATTTTAAAATTTAATTTTTAGTTTTTCTCTCTCTCTCTCTTTATATATCTACTGTTGCTCTACTTATTACTCTCTCGCTCTCTATATACTACAAATACTATATCCCCCCATTAGTTTTTGTTGTTAATACGAATTTAGTGCAGTATATGTAGTGCTAAAACTACTACGTATGTACGTTCTACAACACTTAAAAAAATAATATCAAATATAAGCAATTATTTTCTTATTATTTTTCATTAAACTTAGTATGTATTAAAACTATATATTTTCATTGAAATTAACCATTAATATATTAACGTATACATAATTGAATGAACTTTTTAAAAAATTGTATTGAAGTAAATATTTTTGGCATTGTTAAAATCATGAGTAATATCGTTTTTATTATTTTTTATTATAGTTTCTTTTTCTTTTAAATGATTTATAAAAATTTGTACTTAACATAATAAAACTTGAAAATTTTTTTGTAAAATTGTTTTTAATTTTTTTTTTATATTTTTCTTTTATAATTTCGAAATATATTTATTATACAGAAATAAAATACTTTTTAAATATATTTCGTCAAGTATTTTAGTAGTTACCATATAAATTAATAATGGTTTTTATTCAATTTTATCTTGTGTCTCTATACAAAATAACATTATTCTTTTGCGCATCATCAAATTGAATACATACATACATCTTTGAAATACTCTTAATCGTTTTTAAACGTTAAAAAGAAGATAAACGAAACGTTAACGAAAGCACTTTTAAAGACAAATTGATTTCTCTATTTTATTATATACTTTATTATATACTACATACATATTTAGTTTTTATAGTTTTAGCTTTTAATTGAAAAGTACATACATACAAACATACATTTTTAATTCTTATTTTAATATTACTGTAAATATAAAATGCTCCAACAAGTTTGCCAGACAAATCATATTTAGTTTTTAAAAAATGAATTTTTATTAATCATTTCTTCATACTATATAAACTTTATTAGTTTTGATTAAGTCGTTTTGTGTTTAAGTTTTCGAAAAAAGAAGAAAAAAAATTAATGCAAAAATAAACCTTTGTTTTGAAACTAGTTTTGTTTTTCTCTTTATGCATTTAGTTGTGTATTTTTTAGTTTTTTGTTTAAGAGTTTTAAGTCGTATCCAAGTTGTGTACTAACTCTTATATATTGTAATTTTTTAGTGCAGCAGAAATTTGTATTAAACTTACTAATCGTATAAGTTATTTTATTTTATAAAGTACATCTTTTCATTATTTTTCATTAGTTGCTTCAAAGTTGAAAAATAGACAAATAGTGCCCAGTATTTTATATCGAGTCGTATGTACATATGCTGTATTTTTTTTTTTAACATGCTAAAAAAATATGTAGGATTATACTTGCTTGATTTTTAAATGGAATAACAGTGTCACATAAAGGTAGAACTTATTGTCTAAAAATGAATGAATTTTTTGCTAACCTCATGCATGTATCGAGTTATATGTAGGGTTGAGATTTCTGTTCAGTGCTTTATGTAAAAACAAACTAAATGACAAAAACTAAATGCATACAGAAAATAACAGTCATTTAAGGGCTCGTTTGCGTTACGTTGTTTTTGAGGACCCAGTTCCATATTTCCATTATCAGACGCATTAGCCCACCAATTTTCGTTTCTGTTTGCATTTAGCTTTTGTTTTTGCCATTTTGTTGGTGTTTTTCATAAAGCACTGAACAGATAGCATAACCCAACATGTCATCAAATACATGCATGTCGGTAGCAAGAAATTTTTAAACGCCATTCTGCTACGAACTGACTTTTAAAAAAGCTTAATTAATGTTGTCACAATAAGGCTTGTTTCCAATCCTCTGTTAATCAAACCTTAGGCCCCCCCTATTGCGTATCGAAACGAATTTTGGTTTCGTTTCGAGTCGGTTTTCCAATGTTTTGTTAAAAATTTTAACTTAAAATTAACAGAACGCTGTGAAATCGCAGCTCAGAATGTGTTGACTTTAATGAAATGTAATTTTTCCTTAGTTATGGTGCGTACTTGAATACAAAATACTGAAAAATCAAGAAATTTCCTAAATGTCTATATGAACGATTACTTTCATATTATTTCAGTTTTCGAAAATTCAAGTTTCTGAAATAAAGACATTTTTAAATCGAATTAATGTCATAACTTTGTGTGTACAAGCTTTCCACTCCAAGTTAAACCTTTGCCAGACCAAATTAATCCTTTTGCAATTCAATTTAAACTTTTCCAAATCAAAATAAACTTTTTCCAAATCAAATTAAACTTTTTCTTAATTGAAATAAACTCTCCAAATCAAAACAAACTTCTTGCAAATCAAATTAAACAGTTCAAAATAAACTTTATCCAAATCAAATTAATTAAGTTTATTTGGATTTAGAAAAAGTTTATTTTGATTTGGAAAAAGTTTCAATTAAGTTGAGCAAATGTCAATTTGGTGTGGAAAAGGTTTAACTTGGAGTGGAAATCCTGTAGTAATTCAAAATAAGAAGGGTTTTTTGTTCTTAAAATAAAAATTCTATTATAGGGACAAAAAAGTTTTATTTAATACGATCATTTTTGAGACACAACTTAATCTATAATGATCATTGAATATACGACTTAAGAAATCTTTATTTATTTTGTCTATAGCTTAACGTTTATTTAAAATTCTGTGTATGTAATTTTTATTTTATTTAAGTATATGTAGTTAAAATGACATTCAGCAAAAAAGTATTATTAGAATTTATTTTTAGTTTGATTTTTTAATTGAAAAAATAAATTATCATCCCACTTTTTATTCAAATTTTTTTTGTTTAACACAATATTTATCATTATTGAACTAACTTTATAATTGAAATCATATAGTTTATGTATGTACTTGATTTGAAATCATTCAATTTGCTACATATTTCGTTTTATTACAAACAAACATATTTGTTTTCATTTTTCAAATAATAACTTGAATAAAACTTTTGATTTTGTATTTTGTACTTTAGTTTATTAGCTGTATAAATTTCTTACACATTTTCATTTTAATGCATTTTGAAATTATTAATGTACATATTTGACACATACAGTGATGAGCAAAAATGTAGATCATTACTAGTCTATTAATTTGTTCATTAGTTCATTCATGTAACAGCAAATGGAATGAATCTTTTACAGTTTATTCCTCGTTTATTAAAATATTTAATGACATAACTGACATATTAAATGACATAAGAAAAGTAACATGATGTTGATTGGACATTGGATTGGATGTTTCTCGATGCCTTTGACGAAATAATATTATTCTCCTTATTTGACGAAAAATAGGATGTTTAACATTTTTTGTCGAGAACTAGGATGTTTCATACTTTTTAAATGTATGTCCTAGTAATGGTAATATATCCTAGTTTTGACATTAAACCCCGAGAAATCCAACTTTTCGTTTTATATAATGAAGCATAACAGCTTTCGTCCTAGTTTTAGTTATTCTCATGAATCGTCTTACTTTTCGTTAGAGGCATCGACATGAATTCAAGGGTTTCCCTTGAGCATAAGTCTTGCTCTAGATAGAGTAGGGCAGTTGCAGTGAAAGTTTTCCAGAGATACTTTCTCGTTGGCATCCATGCAACTCGGGCAGAATGAATTAAAGGCCTTCGACATGCGTGCCGATGTGATTCTTGCAATATCAGTACACTGTCAAGAAAATACGGGTTTTTTCCAAAATTTTAGAGAAAAAAATTATTTTTTTTTTAGTCCTGATGGCTGATATTTTTTTTTTTTTGCTAAAATTAATTCAAAAATGTTTTTGAAATGAAACCTCTTTGGCCGCGTTAGTGGTAAAATTTCAAAGTAGCGACATTTGGTACGTAGATGCCATACACTGGACGTAATCAAATAAGTGCCACGCCCATTTTTCATGCATATATTTCACTTCTTACACGTGTACTAAGTTGCACGCGTTTTACTTATGTTTAACCAGTAACGAAGATTCATAAATTTTTGCTCGTCACTGTACATAATACATATGTATTTACTATGTTAAAGCAGTTAGCTTTTATTTTCATATATTTTGCTTATACATACATCGTATATTTTAGTAAGTACTCATAGTATAAACGTATAATTTTGACACTATAATTTTATTAGATGTAATTTTCTTTAATTTTACTTAAACTTGGATAAATCTGCATGTTTGGCAAAACAAAAAATTTGATAACTACATATAATAAATAAATATCCTATAATTTAAAAAAATGTAAATAAAATTTATTTCAAAATGCTGTTCATTTAAAAAAGCAAACAACTGTTGGCGTTTTTATTTCAACGAAAATCCAAGTATTTTTTGAGTTTTTACTTATGGCCAAGTTAATCTGTGTACGTACGCTTGTAAATTGACAAATTACGATTTTCTATTATGAAAGAAAAAATAATTTCCAAACTCAAAAATTACCATTTGATAGTTTTATGGATTCGCCCGCCATACACAAACATATATTTTCTAACAATTCAAAGGTAAGTTTTTCATATTTTATTATTTTTGTGTTACACCTGTTAAACATTTTTAAGCCCAGCTACAACACAAGTTTTTTAGCAGTAACAGTAATGTGTGTGTTCGTGCATTTGTAGAAAGCAGTACTTTGGGGAAAAAAATGGTATCAAAGCTCTACAACAAAAATACAATTCGACATAGTACTTTTCCTAGGTATACGTAAAGTAGAAATTGTTTTGTAAATCGGTACATTAATTAGCAGTAGCTTACATTTTTATTTTAATTTATTTTCGTCTTTAATTATGTGGTAGCGTATTGTATTTTTCTTTCTCTTTAATAACTCGATTTTACTAACAAGTTGAAATATTTTTATAAACTGTACATTTATGTACATATATTGATACCAAAGAGTTTTATCTAAAAAAAATTAAACATTCCTTAAAAAATATCAACAAAATCCATTTTTTAGAATTCGTGCCATTTTTCCATTTTCTCTTATGATTTGTTTTATCTCCAATATTTTATTGTTAAAAAGACAAAAACTAATTTTCTTATGCTGCTTAAAATAAAAAATTTTATTCGCTGATCTCAGTTTAATTTATTTTTTATTAATTTTATAAGATGTATTATTTATTTTTACTTATTTAAGTTCTAAGCAAATGTTTTTTGTATATTATATATGAAAAAAATTATTTAATACTCAATTTTAATAAAAAAAAATAATTATTTATTAACTGTTTTATTTTGTTTTACTTACGAATGGGAGTTTAAAAAATTTTACTTTAATTTAAATTTATTTTTTTATAATTTATTGCGCCGAAAATGAAAAAAAAAAAAAAAAAACATTGGATTTGTCTTTATAAATGCGTTTGGACAGGTCATTAATATTAGCTAACTTTAACCGTGTTAAATACAAAAATGTTGTAGAAAAAAGCTAAAGATTATGTACTGCATACATAATTCCGAATTGGATTTTTTTCGGGAACTTCAAAACAAACCTTTGCACTATGCTCCTATCACTGAAGTGAAAATAAAGATCGAAAACTTCATTTGGAACTTATAATGGGAAAACAAATAATGGGGGGGGGGATGTCATTTGAATCAAATAAAGCAATGAAGAGATGTGTTCCCGTCCTTGTTATAGAATTGATAAAATAAATTATTTGCATCATCAGTAAGAAGTGTTACGCAAGAAATATTTAATGATTTATTTGTGGAGACCTAATGGCCTAAAAAGTCTTGCCTATGTAATAATAGACCGATGAATCTGTTTAACCCTGGATAGTTATGGATATTTTTTATACGTTTAAGGTTATGTCAGTCGATTCGACTAACACGTACTAATATTGATTCTCATTGACCCAGTAAAAGCTTTTTAAAATTAAAAAAGACATTAGGGGAACTGATGCTATTGTGGTATAGCTAATGTTTAGGTAGAATTTGAAAGAGAACCGATAGATCAATTTCAGCCAAAATTTTTTATGCTTATCATTGAAGTATTGGCTACAGAATATATTTCAATAAAATGTGTGCAATTTCATTAAAAAAAGTTATTAAGCAAAATCTGAAAAAGTCAAAAAAGCTGTTTTCAAAAAGTTGGGAGGTAATGTGGTATATATACTGATCAGTACTAGTAAAGTGGGCTGGTATGTGGTACATATAAGACGGGAAATGTGGTTTACTTAACCATACAACCAAATTTAAAGTTTGAAAGGTATGAAATAAGTTCATAATAACATTAACATTGGTTCTCAAACTCATAGTTCTTATAAAAAAATAAACAGCAACCAAATAATGTTAAGAATAACAAGAAATATTCATATACCATATTAGCGAATCCCGACTATGCCACACTGGCCAAATTACAAAATTCTAAAAATAAAATGGGAAACTGTGAATTTACATAGTTAAACACTTATTTCGCAATACTTAGCACTTACTTTTATTGAACATAAATAAAACTTCACCAAGAATTTTTTTGCAAAAAATCCGGAAAAAAATATAAACGACTCGCGACTTAAGTTTCGTTCAACTGACACCGGAAAATTTTTGTTTGGTGCATGACAGCTACACATCCCTGGCTTTTCATGTTTTCAGATAGGATAAAAGCAGTGTTCTTTCCCAAATCGGAGATATGCGACCATACCACATTGAAAACTATACCACAATAGCATCAGTTCTCCTACTTATTCTAATTATAATAATACAAAACAAAAATATTAGGAAAGGAAAAAGTAGCTAGCAAATCAAAGAGCATAACAAAAATGGTAGTCGAATCGACTACACTTGACAAAAGCAACTAACTAACGCTATCAAAAAAATTAACCCAATAAGTACAGTGAGAGAAGTGAAAAAACAAAAGAGTAAAGATGTTCGTCGATTCGATGAAGCATAACCATCTATGGATAAGGATTTGTCTTCAATTTATTTGTTTATTGCATAGCACAAAGGCCATAGAACGGAAATAATTCACTCTTATATTACTCAGTATTTTTACTCAGCAATGAAGGACTTTTCTGCCTCTGTGGCTTTGTCGATACATTAAATTTCGCATATGGAGGACTCTCAACTTCAACTGATCGAAGAACTACAGATACTTAACATTCTTCAAAAGATACTCCTGTTATTGCCATATGTGCGAAATTTAAAGAAAGAATATTATCTAATAAATATGGAAAACAATTGTTTCAGTCCAAGATTGCAATTTTTATTATCAATCATAACAAAGGACCCAACTTTTTACACCATATTCACTGAATCTATATTTCCAATTCAGTAAATAAGTAAACTAAAAATATAGGCGGCAACACTGTTTTAGTACGAAAAATTTTACTTATGCCTGAAACTATGCTACAAACTTTTTTCGAACTTACAGTAGGTACTCATATGGGTAAATCTCAGAAAGTTTGACCTTTTCGAAAAAAAAACAAGTTATTTTTCAAACATGTGGCACCCTATTTTGGACCGCGAATTATCAATTTTAGAAGTATTTTTCAGCCTGCGCTACTGACTTTTTTCGATAGTCTCCCCCAATATCTTCAAAAATGATTTTTCGAGGATGATGCACTGAATTTCGCAAATCAGACACATCAACGGGATGCAATTTTTCTTGCGTCTAAGCACCCATATTAAGGATCCTGAAAGCCCCAAACGATTAGCTCAATAACAGAAGCGGTTTTTTTCAATTAACACTCAAAATTTGTGGATTTTGCTCGAATTTCGTCATTGAGAGGTCGATTTTTTACATATTAATTGGCCCTTGATCCAATGATCACACAAGGTTTAAGACTGTTTTGTGCTCCCGGGTTGTTGTGCCCCTCAAAATACCATTTTTTTAGACGCAATAACGCATGAAAAATCGCCATTTGAGCATCTTCTCAAATGTGGTACCACCGAACCAGATGTGGCACACCCTTCTACTCGGCCAGATCTTTTAGTCATAATATTAAGAAATAATATTTCATGGGGAATATTGCGAAGAAACAATAGCCTCTAGAGCAGCACGTTCGAAACCGAAAATTACCAGATTTCGGGTAAAAACCATTCACACAACTTGAGAGACCCGTATATAGCGTTCTACCGGAGGCATATCAACGGGATGCGGTTTTTCTTACGTCGAAACACCCATGTTAAAGATCCATTTGCTGAGATTTCCCCATAGAGCAATGAGAATATAGGGGTTCCACATGCACAAAACTGGAAAAATATCATGGATTTTTAGCTTTAATTGTCAAGTACGTAATTTATGGTCAGCAAGTTTTAAGCTCTTTGGCAATTAATTTACTAAAATTTTACACTTAGAAAAGTTTTATGTAATTGGAAAATTGGACAGCACAAAATTTCCTTTCGTAAAATATTTATTATTATTTATTGATAAAAAATTTTTTGAAAAATAATCTACAGTATTTTTCCAAATTTGTAAATTGTAAGTTTGTTAAGCCCATTATATACCTATTCCGTATTTTGGAAAATATTGCCCATTTTTTTATTTTTCCATATTATACATTACAATAATATTTTCTGTATACTGCGCTATTGTTTTTTGTTCTTTTTTTTAAATTACAAAAAAATATTTGCATTTGTAGAATAAATTTTGGTTTTGCTTTACGAAATTTAAGAATATATTCTCTGCTGCAAATAAACAAGTATTAGATTGTTTCTATTTACACACTAGCTAAACAATTGTATTTTTGGTTACAGAGATATCAGTTTGTATATTACATAAAAAAAGAAGCTAAAATTGTTACATATTTAGTGAAATGTTTTTTATCGACTATTTGTAGATTTTCGTTACATATACAATTCAATATATAATTCGTAAATACAATATACCAATAATAAACAATAGTTTTTCTTTTATTTTCCTCTTAAGGATATGTGTTTGTTTAGTAGAACAAAATAAATATTTAAAAAATACCATTTGAAATATTACAATATTCGTAAAGTTACAGAACACTTTTAATTAAATACAACCTACCTACTTAGTATATATTGTGAATGTTTCGATCATTATTTCTCGATTAAACTTTAAATTTGCTTACATATATAATTTTGAATCATCATATCTATATATAGAAAATAAAAACCATAAAACTGGACGTTTGTTTTGTGTCAAATGTTGTAAGATATTTACAGGAATGTTGACGTAGATTTTTTTAAAAATAGTAGAAAGAAATATATAGTATATATAAATATGTACTATAATATTTAGCCTTGCAGTTTTAGGCAGTACTGAATAAATTCACTTTCAATAATTTTTCTTGTATTTTTGAAAATTTTCACCATAGTTTTGTTTGCTAATTTTAAATAAATTAAAAGAAAAGTTTCCAAATGTACATATGTAGATTTTTCTGAGATTGCATTCGAAATTAGTAATTGCAATTATTTTTAAAGTTTAACCTTTTTACTGTCGCCTTGATGCAACGCTGATTTGTCGAGGTATTGGGAGAACGAAGTAGTCGCTATGATTGTCATAGTTTTATTTCGACTATCCTCTTTTCATTCATATTATAGGAATAATATCACAGTCGTTTTAGTCGATATACAAACACAAGATTAAGCGTGATTGCTTCGATCTCTCAATCTCTCGATAAACCCATTTCTATCACCCCTATTACGAATTCCGGGAGAATATCTTCCCTACAAAGTAACTCCACTTCGCATGAACAAAAAAACACAGAAGTAAACAAATCCGGGCGAAAATTTAATTAACAATATGGGGCGAATATGTATATTTAAAGAATAAGAACTTACGAAGAAGACGATTAAACGACTAAAACGACATTGGGAAAAGGAAGTGTAGATATGATTTGTCTCGTTTCGCATGTTATTCCAAGCTTGAAATTATTTGTGTGATTTTGAATAAAATGTGTGGACTGAGCTTAATGGATTTAGCAAAATAACGAAATTCGTAGCATACTTTTTGGCTTGCATATTTAAGACGAAACGAGACTCGAAACACAATAATGGGGGTAAAAAATTTTTAATAATCGAATGTAATATACTATAAGGGCAATTCCATACTCCTAACCGTTAGACTCTAAAGAAAATATATATGGGTTATATTTGAAGAAAATAACTTGAGAATTTACTATAATACACTGCCGGTCAAAAATTTCCGAATACTTAATAATTAACTTTGAAATAAATCCTAAGTCTCTTGAAAAGTTATCAAACTATGGAAAAATAAAACATTATTCTTAGTTTACTTCTATAACAATATTGGAATATATATATTACCTATATTCGGCGTTAGGAAAAAACGCCCAAAAACAAAAACGTTTCTACATAAGGTTAACAAGCTTTTACCACATTTCTTTCAACATATTCCAATTTGTTTCTTTAGAGGTTGAACATTGTTGTTTATCTTGATGAACAAGTTCGGTCCATGGATGTTCAATTTGAGGTGCCTTTGTAGTAGAAGCTTTGCCCTAGGCGCAATAATGCTCCCGTGGGCAATGTTGCATAATTTACGAGAAGGTCCAAGCTTTGTTGTTGCTCAAACGAGAACAGTACCTAATATGTGATATAGCTGATTGTTGGAAGCATCACGAAATCATTTATTTAGAGGGCTTAAGTCTACAGAGGACTTTATTTAAATACTCTAAAAGTTTTCAATAGTTTTTGGAAGTTCCTTTAAGCTTTGGTTGTATTCCCTTACGTTTTCAATAAAATACTCGGATATTTTTTCACGCCAGTGTATATGTACATATATTTTATATTATAAAAAGTGGAACACTAATGGGTTCCCTCCTATAAATTCTTGTGACTTTCATGGGATATATGCTTGGAATTATTTCAAAGAACGTGAAACGATAAAACTCTCTAGTATCGTACGACAATAAAACTCAACTGTGTTTCATGTTTAAAGTAAAAGCTATATATAAATGTAGTAATCTAAATATATGTTTTGAAAAAAAAAAAAAAAAAAACTAAAAGCAATAAATGTACATTATTTTCTATCTATATAAAAATTTTTATTTTTCTTATTAATTAAATTTTACTAAATCTAGAATTTATAAAAATTTACTAGACCTAGCAGTTTAATGTTTCAAGTTAAAGGTGATACATACATACATATATACAACGTTTACATATTTATCTATTACATATATTTATATTTATATACATAATTAGAACATATATAATCCTTTTAAAAGAAACAAAAACAAAAATCTAGTGATAGTCAGAAAAAAAACATTTCATTAGGTATTAAACCCAAAAACGTTTGTCATATAATCAAAGACAATTTTGAACAATTTTAGATTATAGAAGATTTTTAAGTACAAACTAATATCTCTAAAACCAAAAACTAATGTGTTGTGCATTAAAAACTTTTTTGCTGACCTTTGACTTTGCAAACGAAAAATTTACTGAAGAACTACATACAATTGAATTTGCAAAGTCAATAAAATATTGATGCAACTAATGAGACTTTATAACAAAAATAAACCAAAAGCAACGACTAAAATTAAAAAAAAGAAACCAACAAATTTCTTTTAACTAAATTACAATATAATTACAATGTAATTTGTATAAATATGTATTAAAAATAAGTTTTTCATGTTTTAAGCAAACAAAAATAAACATGTAATCAATGGTCTTCCCTGTTTGCAAATTGAAAGAAATTAAAATTCAAACTTAACAAGAGTTGCTCTAAAGATTATTAAAAAATTCTATCAAGTTAAAGTAGTCAGCGCATGTTCCCTTCCCATCAGAAACAATTTTTCTTGTTTATTTGAGTCCAAACTGAGTTCAGTATATGGCTTTAATATAATAGCTATGTTGAAGTAATTACAGTTTAGACTTACACTCTAAGTATTTTTTTTTTTTTTTTTTGTAGTGCAATTATCATTTATTTTTTATTTTTAACTAAATGTGGACCAAAAAGTTTTTAAACAAATTTTATATTTGTATAATAGTAGATCAAATTTTATTTTTATTAGCGTGTAAAGAAATTTAAAAATCAAAGGCACTACATATTAAAAATTGCTATACTTTACTTTTTAGTTCATCGTCTTTATTTAAGTTTTACTCAAGAGCTTTTTAGGCTATATGGCAAGATGGCAAGCACATCAGGGCCCCAAATCGCGGCAGTCATAAGCAAGCAAAAGCGTTTAAAGTATTAACACCTTACATCACTTTACCCAAAAACTAACGAAATTTAGGCTTACGCTATTTGATAGGAACCAACCGTTTATACCAATTTCAGGCCAATAAGTTTTTAATAAAAATGGAGAGGTAACACTGTATGTTACATTTTTTTCCCTCTTTACAGTAGGCCCTTGGTAACTAAGAAATAAGTATGTGCAATTGATAAGACAAAGAATCGGCATATACGCGAGCATCTATACTCAAAATTTCGTTCCTAGTGTTTGCATGATTTATATTTTTAAATCGTAAATGAGTTTTTGACACAGCTCGAACTATTTGAAGATGACGCGGCAAAATCCTCACGCTTAGCGAAGTTATATTGAAGTAGAACTATCTAACGCTTTATTCTACAGAACGGGACGTCACACAGTGGTATTTTTAGGCAAAATATAGAAGGAGCACTCTGATAACAATAAAATTTCTCATGCTCGATTAGATATATGTAGGTAGTTAAGAAATATTCCAAAAATTGGCGTGATACAATGGACACGCCTACCTACTATAGAAAGGTAACACTATTTACTAAATTAAATTATATAGAACTATTCTTCACCTTCAAAACGAGCTACGAACTAATCTTGTATGATTTTTCTTTAAAAAGTTAAAGTCATTTTAAAATGACATCATAAAAGTTAAAAATCGTATGTGTACTCTCATATGATTTTTAACTTTCATGATGTCATTTTAGAATGATCATAACTTTTTAAAATCAAATCATAAAATAATTATTCATAGCTTATATTTGAGACAAAAACTAGTACATGCATCGTTTAGCATTTAGTAGAAAAAGCCAAAGCAGTTTAGCGTGTCCTTTATATAACCTCAAAAATCATGTTTTTTGAACTAATAGATTGATATATCTCAAAAACCATATGTGACAGAGCAATTCTGAGTCCGAATTTGAATTAAGCATCGGAAATTACTATTTTTTTTTATTTGTTGTAATATTTTTATATTTTTTTTTTTTAAATCCTTTTTCGATCTTTTTCAAAAACCGCATAAATCTAAGGAATTGAGTTTTTTTTTTCTAAATTTAAGAACAAACAAAATGAGCCATGCCCGATCAAAATCAAAATGTTTAACAAAACTAGATATTTTCACCCAGTTTGCAAATTTGCAATGAAAATTACATGACCTTTTTCAGAAAATTAATGAATTTAATAAATCACTTACAATTTGTCGAACTTTTTTTTACTTAGATTAAAAGAATAGAGTCCCACCTTTAATTTTTTTATAGTAAGAAGCCGTAGCTAGACATAGCTAGGAAAATTGCAAGCGCTGCATTTCAAAGAGCCATTTTAGTTAATAGATATCTTTTAATCCATTCATGTGATCTAAATAATTTTTTTTTTTTTTGAATAAATGTATTAAAAATATCTGTAACAAAAATAATTTATATATATACATCACAGTTGCAGTTTCACACGCTTTTCAGAAAAAGTTTTAATAGTAACTTCTTAGTGAAACATTTCTCTATAAAACTGCATCATTACATTTTTGAAATTTAGTTGTCGAAAAATTGCTTTTTTTCGACCAAAATACCACTGTGCGGCATATTGATTTTTAAGCGCCGTTTCACCCTGGCCATAGCCTTGATTGACAAATGTGACATCGCTTAATAAACCATTTTAAGTTCAGAAAACAAAAAGCGGAGAAATAATGCCATCTTATTTAGCCGTATGTGCGTGAGGTCTCGTTAAATAATTCTTCGTGGGACACTGCAAACAAGATCGGTCAAAATGTGTTTGAATTTGTGATTATAGTTTTAGTTTTTGCTTCTCCTGAAAAGTTAAATTTTTTGCACGTTAGACCTATTACACAGGCCCACAAAAAAAAAAGTACCATGCGCAGAAGATCAGACCACCTGAACTTTATGTTTTCGGGGTCGCTGAATCCGAATATGGTGTCAGAATAGCGAAGTTGGTTCGCGTTTTTTCAGATATCAACAATAATGCTGAAAATTACTGATTTTTGCTGGTTTCTGAAAAAACGCGAACCAACTTCGCTAATCTGGCACCATATTCGGATTCAGCGACCCCAAAAACATAAAGTTCAGGTGGTCTGATCTTTCGCGAAGGGCACTTTTTTTTTATTTTTGGCTTGTGCACAGAACCAAAAACATAAAGTTTTTTGTGGGCCTGTGTTATCTCTGGAACTAAACAGATTTGTACCATTTTGTATACTTTTCATGATGACTCTGACAAAAGTTGAGCGGAAGGAAGTTGTACAATTTTTTCGGTATAGAGATTTTAACTGGAAAATTTTAGTGCGTGCCCAAAGTTTTTTTTTCAAATTTTGCTTCGCTATATACATATTGTTGCCCAGTTTGAGCAATATATGCAAATATTATTTTATGTTCAGGAAATGTGTACAAAATTCATAGATTTTATAGAAATTCTTTACTTTGGTGTAAAAAATGCGTGAGACATCCATCACTGAGAATAATTAGAATTAAAAGAACATCCCTGCTTTATACGATTTGGGTAAAGAAAAATATAAAAGGAAGCATACTTTCAGGAAGCTCAATATATTCACATTCGGCAGCGCAGTTAACGTTGTGAAATGAATCCACCTCGTTATCGTGCCGCCGAGGTGAATAATTATCAAATCCACCTCGTTATCGTGCCGCCGAGGTGAATAATTATCACAAATCCAACACTTTATCATGCCGCACTGGTGAATATGTTTGTTTTAACGTATTCCTATGCAATATTATTTATTTAACATTCGTATAAAATACTTAATTTTTTTTTTTTTTTTTTTTTTTTTTTTGACAAAAAATCTACTATAACAACGATACTATCACATTCTGAACTAGTCAATTAAATTATAAAAATTAAAAAAACAAATTACATATTAAAAATACACATTTTACTAAAAGTTTTTAAAAACACACTTACACACACAAAAAAAGAAAACAATTATACTTTTTAAAAGTCTTACTTGGACGTTACCATACACCATAATACAAAAAACGTGACGCTGAATAAAAAACAAAATATAAAAAATTGAAATTAAAGAATTCGAAAGCAATTCTTTTCTTTGGAAAACTAAAAAGTTAAAATTTTAGAAATTTATTGAAATAATTATGGTTTAAATTATAAAGAAAATATTATAAAAAAGAGTAAAACAAGCAATAGTTTATATTTAAAGTTTGTTCAAATATATAATCTATATAAGTACATATACTTAAATGTGTAACTATATATTTGAAGAGTCATTAATTTTAAGCAATTAAAAAAAACAAGTTATAACTTTACTAAATAGTTAAGTTAATGAAAAATTTAATGCTGCTACATATTATATATATATTAATTAAGCTCAATAAGTTCAATATTTATATATATGTAATAAAATAAAAATAAAATTGAAAAACCTAATAAAATACATGCAACAAACATGACTAAAATTTGAGATTTAATGCTGTAATGTCAAAATATTTTGCAAAAACATTAGGGTTTTTTTTTTCAGAAAAAAAAAAATTTGATGAAAGAAACAACAAAAACAACATAAATAATAAGTATCTACTTAACTAATAAAGTTAGTTTACATTTTGCTTTTAGTAATTTGCCGCTTCCTAAGTATGTATCTTATTTTAGTTTCAAAGGAATGTATAACCTTAACATATCAATTTAAGAGTCAATATATAAATCCTAAATTTAGAAACGGTAGTTTAACTAACATTTTGTTTCTGATAAAATAGTAACAGTTATTATTTTTATGTAATTATTCTTATTTCCTAAACCCAGTAAACACTTGATAGAAATGAATTTAAGTAAAAAAAAAAAAGAAAATTAAAATTATAAAGAACTGCCTTTTAAAAATTGATATTTGTAAAATTTTTGTTGATGAAAGGTAAGAAAGCTAAATCTATGTTTCGATGTTCCAAAGACTTGGTCACATATGTACATAGTCACGTATCAAGATATAAAGGATCAGAGATCACATTTTTGGAAATATCTCCCAAATAATTTCTTCTACAATTTGAATACAGAAGAATATCCTGCTACTTTTTATTCTGCGACTTAGAGAACGTTCAAGTATAGCGTAAGCAGATTTTCGGTGATTTTAGACCCCTCCGAATCCGAGGTCAGAAATGCCTCGCAGGATTTTGAGTTATCCTTAATTGAAGTTGCGCTTTTTTCAGCCTTATGGCGCAGTTTCAGGAAGAGACGTTATTCTATTCTTTTGATGGCATCAGTGGTAAAATGATTTTTCGAAATTCCGACCCAACTTTTAGATACTCACATATGTATTTGAAAATTCATAGCTCCTCGGATTTTGATCAGATTTTAATGAAATTTTCAGGGTTAGTGCAAAAAGATTTAAAGAAGAAAAAAAAAAAAAAAATTACACTGAAAGAAGAAATTTAATTTTAAGTGGAAAAAAAGCTTTAAAGCCAATTTGGGGCTTGGTGCACCCTTTTTATTTTTTTTTTAAATACTTTTATTTAAAAGTAAATTTTATTATTATTATTATTGCCGATCTTCAAAAACGTGGTATCTTTTACGGTTATATAGTTATAAATTTTCGAAGTTGTTTAATGTTGTGTTTATCATGAGTCGTTGGTGCATGTGCGCTACCATATAGAGTTTCCACCGTCCGGACTGTATTTTTTTTTTTTCGGTGGCCCCTAGTAAAATTTTTTTAGAATATTTGAACCCATTATAACCAAGTTTTAGAAAAAAAGGTATCAATAAGAACCTCAAAAACGGGACATAATGGGTTAAGATGTTGTAAAAAATTGTTCCATGCTTGATTTCCCGTAAAGTTATGTGAGCATCTTATCCCATTATGCAGCGTTTTTAAGGGCTTTTTGATTCTTTTTCTAAATTTTTCGGAGTTTCGAAAAATCGTCTTACCACAGTTATACGTATGTCAAATACTAACTTTTCACCAATTTTCATAAAAATCGGAGATGTCAACCCAAATCATAAACGATTACGCAAAGATTGACCCAGCTATAATCTTCTTTATCAAACTATACCTTTAAACATTTTCAATTGAACCCACTACCCTTTCAAATAATAGTTTGCACATTTTTGGGAGGCATAGTAAAGATCACATTATCTTATTACAAACTCTGCCATATAAGTTGTTGCTACAAGCAAGATTCATATGGAAATTGAGAAAATCCACCACTCTTCCAATCAATTTTAAGGGCTAGACGTAGACTTAAATTTAAAAATATGTTGTTTGTCGATATTCCTTTGAAACAAGTTTTTCGAGACCATGACGGTTCATGAAAATTTGAAGTTAAAACCAAAAAATTATATGACTTGTTACTCCAAAAAAAAGGACCTGAACTAATTTTCTTCAAACTTAACGTTCCAGAATGTGATTTAACCTGTAATATTTCTTTTCTGCTTATTTGTAGTAGAAACAAATTTTCTAGCATGTTTTTGAATGTAATACCGAATCCGCAACACCCATTTTTAGAAAAATAAAATGGCGGAACATTTTTTGTCAAACAATGTTTTTATCTCGACATAATTGTGCTTTGAGGGTTTTAAGGTCGCCGAATCTCAATTCGAAATCAAATTATTGGAGAACATAATGGCGGATCCACAATAGCGAAAGAATTTTTCTTAGAATTCATTCATCTGAACAGAACTGTATTTCTGGAACTGATTTTTTGTTGGAAAAAGTCTTAAAGTCTTGTTGAATTGTTTTTTGGAAAAAATAAGAAGAAATTTTTCTCAAGAAACCGACGAGAAAGAGACTTGCTGATAACTGCATAGCACTTTGATCGCACAAACTGCATAACTCGATAACTTGGTCTGGCTGATCATCTTTATCAAGACCAATACCATATCAGTTTTGGTATTGGTAATTTTTCGAGACCAAGACCAAAACTAATTTTGCTCATCACTACTAAAAGGATTGAGCCGTTACAACTACAGGCAACTTTAAAGTTTCAGTTTATAGATTGCAAAACTCGTAAATTTGGGAAATACAATCTTGATCTGAATTTTCATCATATTTATGTTAATAGCACCGAATGCAGTTCTCTGAAATGTGACTTTTGACCAAGTCTTTAGCACCACAACCCGAAAGAATTTGCAATGATTAAATTTATTTAACTTCCAATTCATCTAGTTTACCTTATTTGAATAGTTCTTTATTAAATAACTATTATTTTTTTTTTTAATTCTTTTTGAATTAAATAATTTTACTTTTTACAACTATTTTACTAACAAGACTCGGAAGTGTAATATGTTTCTTTTCTTTTAAAAACTTTTTTAAACTAAAGTTCAGTTTTTTTCTTAGTTTTTAAGACAGTAATTTTTTCAACTCTCATAAATATGTTACTAGAAGCATTAATATTATTTTTGTGGTTTTTACTGAAAACAAAATAAAGATCATTACTATAAAATGATAAGTGCATTATATACCTACTTAACATAAAAAACAACAGCAACAATTAACTCTTTAAAAAAGTACACTATATAGTACATTCCCGACTATAATGGGTGGTTTATATTCAAACAGCCGAAGAATAATAATTTCACAGCATAAGACAAAAGTGTGAATTTGTATAATCAACTTTTTGTTTACATAAATGTTGAAAAAGTGTTGAATTTCATATATCTATAGAGTGAATAGTAAAAAAAGCAAAAATTGATTTAGCAACAAAACCCTATACTCAGAACTTTTTTTATAAACTATATAAAACTGTATATTGTTTGTTTAATTGAAATTGACATGAAATTGAAACTTGAAAAATTTACAAACGTATATTTAATGACAAAAAAAAAAAAAAATTAAAAAATATATATTTAAATATATTTATCTAGCAAGTATTTTTAGTATTTAGCGTATGTACTTAAATTTAGTATATAGAAACATATATACACCCCCCTCTACATATATATATTCTGAGGTATTTAAAACATGCATTAAGTTTTTTGATGATCAATTACGAAATAAATAAAATTAAATTTTTGAAAAATATAAATCGATATTTTTTTGTAAATTTTTTGAACAATTATATCTATAATCCACTATCGTATTCTTTCAAGTATGTAGTTTGCAAATTACAAGTAAAAAAGCTTACATTTTAAATAATATATTTACACTTAGTTTAATTTAGTTTACATTATATCAACATCTATACATCTATATATTTAATGTTATAATTAGTTTCAGCCCCATAATATGTTGTTACTTGTATTAAGTTCATTTAGTTAGATTTCTGTTACTTTTTTTGTAAATTTTATTTTTTACATTTTATTTGGAAACTTAAGAGTCAGAGGTTTGCTAGTAAAAGACTTAATTCAAAATCACAACTTAGTATATAAATTTCATTTCAAAAACTTCTGAGAGGTTAAAGGTACGTAGCTGAAATTTACCATTTCTGGCAAACAGAACTTTTAAGTTAGTCTGTAAAAATTCTCCAAAATGTTTCTCTGAACAAAAATCGTTTTCATTTCATTTTTCCAATTATATGTCAAAAAATACATGCTCTCAAAACCGCATCGATTAAATTAAGAACAATGCAGCTGTGACTCACTATGATATGGCCTTTGTTATCGCTCCGAAAATGAGGAAAAATTTCATAGCTCATACAATCTTTATGAGTTTTTTGCAGAAACGTATGCATATTCATTATCAACAATTTACAGGCACAAGAAAAATGAGCAAAACCCTTTAAACTATGATGTCTTCATTTATCATTCCAAAAATGAGGAAAACCTTCAAAGCCATGCTAATTTTATGACACGATGTTCATTTCATTTGCAAAAAATTTATATGCAACTGCCATGTATGTATGTATGTATTCTCCTTTAACTCTTAGGAGCATAAGGCCAATATGAAACGTTTCCATTTGTTGCGATCCCTTGCGATGAGTTTGATCTCTTGTCTCGACTTTCCCGATTCTTGTATTTCCTTTTCCAGCGACCTTTTCCAGTTGGTTTTGGGTCTACCACGTCCTCTACTGCCTTGTGGATTCCACTCAAGAGCCTGGTGACAAACTTCGCTGTATGGTTTTCGGAGGGTGTGACCAATCCATCTCCATTTGCGCAGCTTGACCTCGTTTGCTATAGCCCTCTGATTGCATTTTTGGCGTAGCTCGGTATTTGATATAATGCGAGGCCACCAAACCTTTAGCATACGCCTTAAGCATTTGTTGACGAATACTTGCAGCTTGTTTGTTAGTTGTTCAGTAACAAGCCATTGTTCGCACCCATATAACAATACCGATTTCACATTCGAATCAAAAATGCGCACTTTTGTTTTGGTGGATATAACGGAAGAAGACGATATTTTGTTCAGTTAAGCAAACGCGCCTTTTGCTTTTGCTATTCTTGAGTTGATATCCTCTTTTGCTCCACCATCCATTAATAATACTGTCTAAAAACGTGAAGCTGTCGACGTTTTCGATGTCATCACTGCCAGCTCTAAAAGTGATGTAGTTCTCGTTTAGTCTTGGATACGTTGATTTTAAGGCCGGCCTTTTGTGATTCCAAGACAAGGGAGTTCAATTTTGCTTTGCATATCTGAGTGTTTGGACGATTAGAGCCAAATATCGTCAGCGTAGTCGAGATCTTCTTGTTTTTCGGTAAAGTTCCATTGGATACCCCTTTTGGCCTTATTAAGAGCTTTATCTAGGATGTCGTCAAGAACGATAAGGAAAAGAGATAGTGATAGTAAACACCTCTGACGTACGCCTGAATTAGTGGTGAATGTCGGTGACAACAACCCGTTGTGTAACACACTGCATTTAAAGCCTTCATATTGTGCACGTACTAAGTTTATGGCCTTTGCGGCAATACCTCTTCGCTGCAGTGAAACCCAGATGTTTTCTCGGGAGACACTGTCGAAGGCAGTGCTATAGTCTACGAAGACAAGTTGAAGCGCAGCACGCCACTCACATGATTTGATCCACGCATGATCGGTTTGGCCGGAATCCTGCTTGTTGCCTTCGGATGGCCGAAAGTTATTCCTCTATAATTTCGGCACTCGCTTAGGTCACCTTTTTTCGGCAATTTGACTAGCATGCCATGTAGCTAACCTTCTCACAAACGCTCTTCGCTCCATATCCTGGAGATCAGAGGATGAAGAATCTTAGCTGATGCAATGCAGTTCAACTGTTATTTGATCTATACCGGCGGCCTTGTTGTTTTTCATGCATTGGATAGCTTTCACTATTTCATCGATTGCGGGCGGTTGTGTTTGTATTCGACTACTACTGCGAGTCACTGCCGCAGTTGTAGTTGGTGATTCTGGTTGCGGGAATGTGGTAGATGTGGGATTCTGTATGTCACAAAAATACTCTTTCCATCTCCTTAGTTGGTCGTCCGGGGATATTAAGAGCTTTCCGTTTTTGTCTTTGTAACCGCCATAGCTCTTAAGAAAAATGGAAAAAATAATGATGCCAAGCTCCCTCTTAGAGGAAAAAGTTGTCGGCGAAGAAAAGCTGAAAAATCTTGACAGCCATTCGATAAGTTTAGAACATGACTAGGATCAGAGTCTTTTGTACTTAATTTTTCCAAAAAAATTTTTGAGCCAGGGGGTAGCTATTGATGCTTAGTAGGCAAACAAAAAGTACAACAAAAAAGTACACACTAAAAAATTAGTTTACTTTTCTTACTTTTGATTCCATTTAGTATTGATTATAACCTTTTTTAAACGATTTTTACGATTTTTTTTTCCAAAGGAGTTTGAAATTTATTCCAAAAAAGTTTGAAATTTATTCCAGAATAGTTTAAAATTAATACTTTTTTTGGCATTGTTCTACATAAATACTTTTTGGTTTTAAAATTAAACTAAAATTTTTACTGTGTACCAATCAAAGAGGAAAGACCGAAAATAAACTTTAGATTATCCTCGGACCCCTTTTAAGCTCAATTTTTGAAAATAAAAGGTTGCTACGACAAATGATGCTTTATTGAGAAAAAGGCAGAAGAAAATTTTATTTTTTCAAAAGGGGAGAATAAATTAGGGAGCTGGCATCTGAAATTCTTTTTGCTACTGTTTATCATACAGATCATCATAGAGAACATATTCCTCAAAAACAGGCTTTTCAAAAGATATCTTCTAAAAATAATATAATTAGTAGAGCGTGCAATTTTCTACAAAAAAAAGTTTCCGACCTTTTTTCGAAGTTTTATTGGTCGTAAATTATCGCAATTTAAAGAGTTAACATTTAATTGTGGCATTTTACGCCAATCAGTTTTGCAATTTTCAAATTGGAATATCTTCTCAACCGTTAGTACCTAAGAAGTAGGAAAAAATTTTTAAAATCTTTTATATTAAAGAACTTTTACTAAACCATCAAATTATAGAGCACAATTTTGCAATAGAATCGAACTGTTAGCATGTCATTTTCAAAGAAACTTTGACCTCAAATATTTCGACATGAGACTTTTCCTACGTCAGAAAAAACTCTATACAAAAAATTACTTTATTTAACTGGAGTATTCCTGTAAGATGGCAACATATGATATGTCCATTTTTATATAGTTTTCAAAAGATGTTATTTAAACTTTAATTTGGCGGTAAAAGTCATATACAATCTGCCATGCCTTTTATCACAGGAGATCTCGCTAACAGCTGCTAAGAAGTAGAAAAATATAAATTACGGAAAAAATTGAACACATCATAATTTGCCATCTTCTAACAGAATTCTTTTTGATTTTTCTTATAAGTATGTATAGTTACAATTACACTTAGTATTTTGCTTTTTTTTTCTTTCTTTCTTTAAATAGAAATAGCACTTAGAAGGCAATAAGACTTAAAATAAAATAGTACACACCATTGTAAATAAAAAAAAAAAATTAATGTAATGCATGAAACAATAAACACAAAAATATAAATTAAAAAAAAAAGTTAAAAATAACATTAATGGTTTACGATATACATACTTACAAAGATTATGACATAACTAATACTACATATATAAATATATCAATGAAATTCAAACTTGCCTTTTAACCAATACTATTAACGAGAAAAAAAAACATTTAACAATTAAAAACAAAAAAAAAAAAAAAATTAAAATGAATTTGGAATTATGTGTTTTTAACGAAAAAAATTAATGACAATACTTTGCAAAACTTAAAAAAAAAAATAAAAATCCCTATTTATAAACAAAAAAAAAAAATTCTACAACTTACACTATACTATTAACACAAGAAACCAATTTAACCAAGTTTGACAAAAAGTTTAGAAGACAAAAAAGTTAAAGTTTAAATAAAGCAATATAGAATGGCCCTCTCGAAAGTCATAAGCCTGCAAGTTACGTTTATATCAGAAAAGTATTAAAGTTATCAGTACTGAAATTAAAATAGTACGTTAAATGCAAAAAACCATACATACATATACTATATCAGTAAAATACTATAAACATAATTATGGTATTTCGAAAATAAACTCAGTGAGAACAGATCGTAAACCATATGAATACACTTAATTAAAAAGTTAATTATTATGCTAAAATTTATACATTGTATTTTAGAAACACCCAAGAAAATGAACCAAGTATTACAGAAAGTCATTAAAAAAGTTTAACATTTTGTAGTTGATAAGTAATCGTAATGTATTTCGTAGTAGTCAAGTACTAATAAGTAACCAACAAACAAACAAAGTTAATAAAACACATTTTGCGCAGTTGTATGTATTAATTGTTCACAAAGAATTTAACAAATTTGTGTCTGTAGTTGTTATGTAGCTGCTATTTATTATATAATTGTATTGGTATATTTGTTGAAAAGTATGAACAACTAACTAAACCTATAACCTCAATAAGCTCAAGTAGTTTTATGTTTATTGGTCGTTAAAAAATTTAAAAAAAAAAACAAAATAATTCTAAAAAAATAACTCGCTAAACTCTTTGTAAACTTTGTAGTTGATTTGCGCTAAATTTTTTGCTTAAATTTACTATACTTTAACTCCACACTTACACTTAGTTTTTTCTCTTGAAATTGTTTGTGATATGTATTGTATTTGCCAAAATCCTTGTTAAAAATAATTATGCCTTATTCTGTAAGTCAATTCTTTAAAACTTATAAGCCCCGACTGCCTTTAAGTTTGGTTCAGCGGAAACTCTGCTTAAGAAATCAAATTCAAGCTTAAGGATACTAGTTTTCAATTCTGAGCCGAGTTTTAATAAAAATCACAAAATGGCAGAAATATGGGCATAACCACCTTGTAGTCACGCAATATTAATATTAAGGTAGTTTCTAACTACAACATGGCCCATTGTTCGACTTCTAAATAAAAATTTGGACTTGCTCAAAACTTTACGCATGAAAATATTTCGAAATGGTTCTCGATGGCTCTTTATTATCAAAAGAGTAAAACTATTTAAATTTCAAACACGTCACTTCACCTTTTTTTTCGCATAACCTGAAGGAATGCTATTTCATTTTTGAAATTTGAAACAAAACCAAATAAGTCGCGTTGATCTTTTTCGGCATCTCTCTATAGACATAAGATATCAAAATAAAATAACATACTTTCAGGGTCTACGGTTAATGGGTGGAATGTTTGAAATTCGATTCTAAAATAAATATACTGAGCCAGCGAGTAGCTTCCAAAATCTTCTAATGCAAATTATACATTTTTGATGAACATTTTGTGTGATATTTTTACCGGTTTATGTTTACTAATTAGCAACGCAGCGGTGTATTACATTTATTTGTCAATATATCATAATTTTCTGAAGAAACTTTAAAAACTTTATATCGGTTGATGGTCTTACAATAATTATTTCTTAAGGCAGGTTCTAACCTTGGTGGTCCAAAAAGTGCACTTTTTTAGGAATTTTTTTTGAGAAAACGGTTAAAGATTCAACGTTGAAAATTTTTTCTGAATATGAACATATATTTATTCAGAGAATACAATTTTTCAAATTGAAAAAATCAAAAAAGGGGGGGGGGGAGGGGGCACCCATCAGTGGCGGCATGTATTTCGCTGCCGGAAGTGATTCGCTCAAGACCCGTGATCTGAAACACAAAAACCGAACACATTCTTAATTTGTATCGTATTATCTATTAAATGAACTACGATCATGAAAAAAAATCAAAATTCCAAAAATTATGAGGTTCTGAAAAAAAAATTACGATTTTCGCATTTTTTTCTTCACTAATTATTTTTTTAAATAAACAATTTTCAATATTTTTGGCTGATCGTAGTTCATTTATTAGAGAAAACCCTAAGGAACATTTTAAAAAAAATTGGTGACGATTGGTTCATTGTAGCGTCTTAAATCACTTCCGTTAGGTCAGAAAACATGGTTCTGAGAAAAACGCGTTTAAAGTTTAAAAGCGCGCTCGGCCGGTGCTCGACAGTGCTCTACGTAACGGGCTATAACTTTGGTAATTTTTCAGATTTTGATCTGAAACTTCTAGAGCACATTTTTGGAACATGTATCTACACGATAAGGCAAGACCCCACAAGGTGAGAACCTGCCTTAAGTACACTTCACTTTATGTAAAAGAAAGCCCTTACTATTTTGTTTTTTAGTATATTGAGTAAGGATTAATAATCCTCTCGGTCATATAATTAACAACGCTTTGTTTATTTTTAATCAAAGCAACTTTTTATTTAAAAAACATTTAATATTTCGTTGCAAAACCATTATTTCTCATAACTGCTTCACACCTACGATCCATTGACTCCATTTTTTTTTGGCGCACAGCATTTGGAATGGCTTCCCATTCCATCTTTACTTTTGCAAATAACTCCAAGAAGTTTCCAACTTTATGCAACTGAACTTTTTAAGTATTTGCTCCCAGAGGTTCTCGATGGGATTGAAGTCTAGGCTGCATGAAGGCCGATCCAATAGTGGGATGTAATTTTCCTCCATATACCGTTTTGTTAACCACTCGGTATGCTACGGCTCGTTATCTTGTTGCAGGATTCAAGACACTGGCATGCTTTCATCACAGAATGGAACCATTACATCATTAAGGATAGAAATATACTGGTGGTGATCCATATGGCCCTCAATCTTTGCAATGGGACCAACACCAGAACGAAGCCTCTTCCATTAGAAGTGAACAAAAAGAAAAGGTTACAGTACGCCGGAAATATAGGCACTGGTCAGTAAAAGAATGGAAAAAAGTCCTTTTTTTCGGATGAAACCAAAATTAATAGTTTCGTCGTCTTAGACTAAAGAAATTTGACCCAAAATACACACGTCCCACACTAAAGCATAGTGGTGGAAATATTATATGGGGATGAATGTCATGGGGCGGTGTTGGTCCCATTGCAAAGATTGAGGGCCATATGAATCAGCACCAGTATATTTCTATCCTTATGGTTCCATTCTGTGATGAAAACATGCCAGTGTCTTGAATCCTGCAGCAAGATAACGATCCGAAGCATACCGAGCGGTTAACAAAACGGTGTATGGAGGAAAATTACATCCCACTATTAGATCGGCCTTCATGCAGCCTATACCTCAATCCCATCGAGAACCTCTAGGAGCAATTGAAAAAAAAAGTTCAGTTGCATAAAGTTGGAAACTTCTTGGAGTTATTTGCAAAAGTAAAGATGGAAAGGGAAGCCATTCCAAATGCTGTGTGCCAAAAATTAGTGGATTTAATGGCTCGTAGGTGTGAAGCAATTATGAGAAATAATGGTTTTGCAACGAAATATTAAATGTTGTTTTAAATAAAAAGTTGCTTTGATTAAAAATAAACAAAGCGTTGTTAATTATATGACCGAGAGGAATATTAATCCTTTCTCAATATACTAAAAAACAAAATAGTAGGGGCTTCCTTTTGCATAAAGTGAAGTGTACTTAACAAATAATTATTGTAAGACCATCAGCCGATATAAAGTTTTTAAAGTTTCTTCAGAAAATTATGATATATTGACAAATAAATGTAATACACCGCTGCGTTGCTAATTAGTTGACCGCAACTGTATTAGAATGGAACGATCCAAAAAAGTTAAAAAATTCTTCCGCTATTCGAAATGGCGAATATATGAAGTTAAACATCAATTATGAGTCCTTCAAAATGTTTACCAAAACAGAATAAGCCTTAAAATGTAATTGTTCCCAATTTTAAAAGTTGTGTGATACATAAGGATTAATGGACAATTTAGCTTTGACCGGGTTGACTTGTTGCCAACAAGAATTAGAACTTGAAATGGGTTGGGATCCAGACAACAAATGTCACTATGGCCTATAAGGCCTATTGTGCTAATTTTGACATTAATTAATGTCAGTATGTTCCTTGGGGCTGAGGCGCCCACCTCAGAAGAAGAGGATTATGCGATGTCACAGTGACAGAATATAGTTTGCTGTTTTCTTTTCTTCATTAAAGAACCTACAGAATTCATCCTGGACAAATCTCTTGTTTCAGAGGTGCTTCCTAACTGGGCAGTGTCCCGTGAGAAATCCTTTAGCAGTTCGTATACCTTTCCTTTTCAGCATAAGCAACCGTTTTGATCTTTGTTTAAAAACTCTCGGCATGATTTTGGTTTTCTATTGCTCAGGGTGTCGCCACAGCGTTCTTGAACTTTTCTGTCCATCCAATTGTTTAATTAAATTTTATAAAACTTCAAGACGGGCCGCAGAATGAAGTAGCTCCTCTGCTGATGATCCTTTCCTAATAATAACTCATCTGCAATTGCATTGCCTTCAATTCCACTATATCCAGGTACCTAAATGAGGTGAACCACACTTTGGTTTTGCGAGTTTGGTTATTAGTTGAAGGCACTCCCAAATAAACTTTGCTATCAGATAGAAAATAGATGTTGATAGTACAAGCCAGTCTTCTTTCATATTCCCTAATCAAAGCTAGATTGCATGTATTTCCACCTGAAATACTGAGACTTCTTGGCTCACGCATACAAATATGTTTTCATACAGTCTGACTCCGTATACACCAGAGGCAACTCCTTTATTCGTTTTGGAGCAGTCTGTGTACCATAGATGGTAATTTATATGACATAACTTTTGTATAAGGATAGGAAGAAATATCAAAAAGCGAAATATTCGAAATAAATTCACTTTCTTCCTTTTAATTCAATCTTTGATTTTAAATCAATTTTACCGCAAATTTTGTCTCGAAAATAAGAATTCATTGACGTCATTTTGTAAATTCAATGGGTCAAAAGTACGTCAAAATCATTTTTGTAGATTTTTTTATATTATTGCAGAGAATAAGGCATAATTGCATACCATTAGAGCACACACACACCATCAAATCCATAATCAAAATCACATTTATGTATAACCACAACCCCACACACACAGTCTACCATTACGCACACACAAGCGTAATCAAATACGCATATGTATGTATTCAGTGTATTAGTAAAGATTTTTCAAAATACATATATATTGCAATAGCATCATAATGAAGCATTTTAGTAAATAAGTTGGAAATAAAAATGCATTGAAAATAATAAATATCGTATGATACTTAACAAAATAAAGAAATGTATTCGTAGTTGATTTGTTTCTCTTATCTAAACGTATTTGGTAGTAGTACTTTCCGTATTTAGTAAGTTTTAGTTTATAGCTTTTATTTAAACCTAATTTGATTAAATATTCGTAAAAATATCTGAAAAAAAAACAATCGCAGTAGCATTCGATAGTAGCACGTTAAACGTATCTAATTGTAATAAGAGCTTATTTTTTTATTTAATTTTTTTTTTTTTCTATTTATTTTGTAGCAAATTTATCAGTAGTAAAGTAAATTAAATTAGATTTGATTTAATTGCAGCGGTCTTATTTCATCAAAACGGTAATCAAATATAAGGCGTACAATTTTAATAGAAATATTTTTATATGTTTGCATTATTCCTTTCGTCGTACCCGATAAAAATCATTTATCTAAAAAGACATAAATACGAGTAAAAGTGTCCGGGTTTTTTTTCGAAACTTTGCGTAACCGACGAAGATTCGACTTGACATCTCCGATTTTTATGAAAATTGGTGAAAAGTTAGAATTTGACACACATATAACTGTGGTAAAATGATTTTTCGAAAATTTCCAAGATGGCGGCTATAGGAAGTTCGATCTAACCTTTAAATGCTCATATACTGGAAAATTCATTGTTCGTCGGCTTTTTAGGCAATTTAGATCTTTCAGGGTTAGTGTAAAAGAGTACGAACTTTTATTACAATTTTTTTCCGGTCCTCAAAATTGTGGTATGTTTTACGATTATCAAGTTATTACTTTTTGAAATTGTAAAATGTTAGGTTTATCATGAGTCGTTGGTGCGCGTGCGTTACCATACAGGGTTGCCTCCGGCCGGACGGTATTTTTGTTTTGTTTGTTTTTTCATAAAATTATTTTGTAGAATATTTTAATCCATTATAGCCAAGTTTTTGGATAAAGGGGTCAAAAAGACCCATAAAAACGCGATATAATGGGCAATGCTCTTTACTATTCATCAGCTATTTCATTGCTCTCTATTCGTAGCCATTGGTTACCTAGATGGAACATGTTTCAAAGCCACTGCTGAAGGCTTGAAGTAAATTACAGCATCGATGGACTGACTTTGATTTAATTAAAAAACCTCATCGGGAGACTTGTCTGTCAACATAAAAATTGAAGCTCCTAATGTCAGGAATTAGTTTAATTTAACTTTGAATTAGAAGTGGGAATGTACGTATAAGCACCAGTCCCTAACCTAAGTGTTGAGCTATTCGTAGAGACAACCCAAATTTTTCTGCCGAGTTCATTACTTTAATAAGTCCTAATTCATTTAAGTCAATTACACTGGTCTACACGATTTTCGACTGGAGCAACCAAATATTGTTCCTGGAGTTATTTGGTGCGCTGAATTCGAATCTGCAATCGGTTTTCCTCTATCAGGTCAGGTTTTGGAGATAATCGATCTTTTGGATTTTTGAGGTTAGAGCTCCATTTTTTCGAACATATTTTGAGAAACCCAATTTCGATCGAATATGTTTTTACTTTATAATAGAGAAAAATTCTTAAAATTTCAACAAGTGTACCAATATCTAAGATCCAATTCAAATTGGCTGAGTTATAGCAATGAAAAGTTCATTTTTATAGTAGTTTTTTACACTTTTTCGTGTTTAAGCCAAATTAAACACGGTTTTTTTGCCAGTAGCTTATACAAATATATATTTTTTATAATTTAATTCAATAGTGCATTTAATTGCAAATATTTGAAGTTCAATTTTAGCAAAATCGGATCATTTTTTAAAAAGTAATTAAGGTTTTAGTGGAATAAGACCATTTCGGTTTTGATAGAAAAAATTAATTTTTTCAACAAAAATTTAAAAATAATTTGTGTTTTCCATGAAAATCAAAATGGTCTTATATCACTAAAACCTTAATAACTTTTTGAAAAATGATCCGATTTTACTAAAACTGAACTCCAAATATTTGCAATTAAATACACTATTGAACTAAAATATAAAAAAAATATGTTTGTATAATTTACTGGCAAAAAAACCGTGTTTAATTTGGCTTAAACACGAAAAAGTGTAAAAAACTACTATAAAAATGAACTTTTTGCTGCTATAACTCAGCCAATTTGAATCGGATCTTAGATATTGGTACACTTGTTGAAATTTTAAGAATTTTGCTCTATTATAAAGTAAAAACATATTGGGTTTCTCAAAATATGTTCGAAAAAATGGAGCTATAACCTCAAAAATCGAAAAGGTCGATTATCTCCAAAACCTGACCTGATAGAAAAAAACCGATTGCAGATTCGAATTCAGCGCACCCAAATTACTTAAGAAACATCATCCTCTTCTCCAGTCGAAATTTTTTTCGAAATTTGTCGACCAGTGTTATTGAGCCGTTTATTTTGAAAGTGGGGCAAGTCCTAAGCGAGGCAAAAGTAGTATTATAATATGAATTGGCTGACATTTCGGGTGTTCCTTTTGGCCTGGCAAAACATTAAATCCCTACACTGCAGTATTTTGAAAATTTGGCTTGCACGGGAGGTGTCACGTCCTCTTGTCCGAGTTCACATAGCTTTAGCTCTTATCTTGCACTTACTGTTTTCAGTGTCTGAGTGAAATATGGTTGGAATTTCTCAAAAAACTTTTTTTTTTTTTCAATTTCAGTTTCTTACAGTAAAGCATTTTGAAACTTTCGATTTTATGGTAGGTACCACGCCCTTTCATTCGATTTTATTTAGTTTTTCCTCAGAGCTCTCATTTATAGTCCTTAGTGCCCTTGTGAAATTAAGTTGGATTATCTCGAAAAACGCTATCTGTAAAACATTTCAAAACTTTTGCTTACTCATGCCGAGATTTATTTGTATTTTGGTTGCATTGTCGTGAAAAAATACTCCTAAAGTTGCATTTTGAATATAATTTTTTGTATGGGCGGTAGGCGTGTCCGTAGAGCGATTTCACTTATTTTCAATAAGTAGAGCTATCTTTGACGACGGAGGCAGTGTTCCAAATTTCATGGAATTATCTTGTTCCCAAAAAATATTAAAATGATTGCAACGAACAGACAGACAGATAGACAGACGTACATAGCCATATCAACTAAGGAGCTGATCAAGGCCTCCTTCTCCACTTTACAAACAGAAAGACAAAGTGAATATACCTTGTAGAGTATTAAAATAATATCGTTCAAATAACCGATTATTATCGCACATAATGTGTATGATATTTTGTTCCTCGTTTTGGACTTGCCCCACTTTCAAAATAATCAATTCGATTACCTATATCCACACTAACAGCAAACATTGGAGTTAATTTTTGCTCAGTGGCGGATCCAGCATTGTCAAGAGGGTGGGCCGATTGACTACATTTCTAGATAATAACAGAATGTTTTTAAAATTTTTACATATAATTTAAAAAAAATGTAACCACTTGGTTTGAGAGGGGGGCCGATCGCCCTTGGATCCGCCACTGTTTTTGCTTATGGCATTGGATAGCCGTAATGGTTAATAACTCAGAAAATAGTATTCAATGCTAATAGTGAACACGAATACACTGTTTACTGTTAATGTGGTATAACTTCAAATATGCCTCAAAAGAGTGATTATTACACTTTTAAACAAGGATATCTTGAGGACTAGAACTATTAAGTAGAATCTAGTATACAAATTTCGTATTCACTAGGCCACGATTACCCAAAATCAACTCCGAAACCACATGCCGCAAAACCTTTATAGCCCTGCGTAATTATATAAACTATTTACATATATCATAAAGCGTTGAATTTACATATAATATATTTCAGAAAATTTTCTTTCAAAATGACGAGTTACAACATATTATTAAAGCATATAATTTGCTACGAAGTTCTTTTTAAAAACTATGAATTTTTGTCGAAAAAGAAAAGCTTTTTTCCAAAATTAAAAAAAAACCTTCGGAACTGGAAATAATAAGCTTTGCAATACGAATCTTACAGAATAAGCTGCTAACACTTTCCCCAATACATTAATTCAGCTCACATATATGACAGATCCTGCGAGAGAATGTACCAACTTTTAGATCGACCATCACCGATCGAGCTGAAACTTTTTTCTTAATCTACTTCGAGATATTTCAGTTTGAATTTTTTCTACTTTTCTCTGAAAATTGTTATAAATGGCCCACGAGAACTAAAGTTATGAGCATTTTGCTGAACACGTCCTTTTTTAAGCTTGAAAACACGAAAATACAATGATTTTTGTTATATAGCTCACAGGTTCGGTTTATGACAAAACAAAAATATACGTCTCTAGTCAAATCAAGTAAAGACCATGCCAAAAAGTTTCAGCGAGATGGGTGCTGGTCGACCCTAAACTTGGTTGTTCTCTAGCTGAATCTGTAATACGTGAGTACGAGTATGTAGAGTAAGCAAAGTGGAAGGCAAACTTTCAATATAAGATAAATCCATGCAGTACAGTCAATCTGGCATCAAAAAGGGTCTGAAAGTTCGAAGGTTGACCCCCGCTCTGATTTTTTGTCAGTAGTTAGTGGTCCATTAGAAAAGCTTAGATTCAAAATGTCGAGTCCCCCCACCCCCCCGTTTTTGAGAAACTCAAAAAAGTTTTTGATTTGATTTTGTGGCTAAACCGTAGGCCGCACAGAAAATTTTATTGAACAAAAAATGAAGACAATTAAATTGTCTATAACTTTAGTCATTATTAACATAGCTCTAAAACTTGCTGTAACAAAGTAAGAGGGCGCCAAAGTCGACAAATGCATTTTTTTTGCACTTTTTTGAATTTTTGATGGTCAAATTATTTTTTTTTTTAGCATCGCAAATTTTTTCACAGTAAAGAGCATAAATATACCTACAAAATTTATGCAGACTTTTTGTTCTACCATGCACCGTTAAGGAGATACATTGCATTTCAACCCCTTTGTTGGCATTGGCGCGTTTCTGTGTCTAAGTTTTTCGTGCCCAGCGCGGCATTGACGCGTTTCTACGTCAACTGCTTTTTACCTATGTAACAAGACAAGACATGTTAAGACTTCTTTGGGCCAGCAGGCTCGATGATATAACGTTTGAAACATAGTGATGCAGCCCCGTGAAAGGCAAAACGCTTTTTACTCAAGAGGGAGGCATCTTACTAAAAAAGTGCACATGGCATAAAATGCTTAGAATCATCCAAGGAACAAGTGTGAATTGTTTTTTTTTTTTGAAAAATTTATTAGAAATGACGTTAAAAAAAAAATTTTTTGCTAAAAAAAATTAAAAAAAAAAAAATTCAATTCAATATCAAAATCAAATCAAAAACTTTTTTGAGTTTCTCAAAAACGGGGGTGGGGGGACTCGACATTTTGAATTTAAGCTTTTCTAATGGACCACTAACTACTGACAAAAAATCAGAGCGGGGGTCAACCTTCGAACTTTCAAATGCCAGATTGACTGTACTAATGGTAATATTCCCAATATATAAAATTCAAAAAGAAATTTATGTTTTATTTTTGCAGATCTAGCATGCACGGGTTTAAATATAAGCATAGTCATTTGATTTGTAATTTTATTTTATAAATTGTTCGTTTGAGATTTGAACAATATTCGTTTTTAAACATCAGACCCCGATTCGTATCTACTTTGCCCTATTTTAAAATATTTGTTTCAAACAAACTTATCAAACGTATAATACAAGTAAGTTACTTTTCATCAACGAATTTTCGGAGTACTCGACTAATTCACCGGCAGTCTGGAAAATAATATACTGAAACTGCCGCTCACCTACAACAGAATTTGATACAAATTATACGTGCTATGGAAAAACCAGAAGGACTTGTAGAATGCACATAGATGAGTATTTATGGGAACTCGAAATTTACTTTTACGTTCCAAGAAGATGTATGAGTAACGTAAAGATATCAGAACAAGAACAACTGACCTTGTCACCACTCACTCCGAAGAGAGTGAACGGTTTTTAAGAATTGTTAATTATTTTGAATAACAAATAAAGCATTTATTTTAATAAAATTAAATTTGTGTTTTTGTTTGGAACAATTAATTTTTGAACTAAATAATTTGGATATATATATTTTAAGAATATTTAGTTAAAGGTGCCTTGAATAACTAAGAACTTAGCACCTTAAGCAAATAAACTTTTAGAAAAAATAAGTTCTTTAGCTTAGTATTAAAAGTGGCATCAAGAACGATCGATATCTAAAAACAAAAAAATTTCAAATTTCAAGCATGTCAAATGTGGGTTATTGATATATTTCGATATAGATATTTTTTATTCCATTTTGTGAGTATAAAATTTAAATTTAGCCATTCCTGAGCATCAAGTAGATATTAATGAGTATTTTTATATTAGGAAAATTTTTATTAAGCACTTACCTCAACGTATTTTTTAATTTTTTCTATACAAAACATGTTATGCGGACAGTCGTTTAACATTTTATTCAATGGCCCTGTTATATAAAATTAACTTTTGTTATCATTTATTATAAGAGCCGTTCAAAATGAAAATGGTGCAAGTCCAAAACGAGGCAAAAGTAATGTCATATAAATTATGTGCCATAATGATCGGTTATTTGGTCGATATCATTTTTTCAACTTAATCTCATCAACTTCATATTATCAAGAAAATTTTTCGTGAAAACAGAAATCAATTTTATGGCGTTAGGAAATAACGCCCAAGGAAATAACGCCCAAAAAAAAAAAACGAAATAACGCCCAAAAAATACAATGACGTAATATCGCCCAAAATAAAAAACGAAATAACGCCCAAAAAATATGAAATAACGCCCAAAAACAAAAACGAAATAACGCCCAAATTATTTTCATACAAATTTGGGCGATAATCATTTTGGAAATAACGCCCAAAAATTTGGGCTTTATTTCTTTTTTTTGGGCGTTATTCGTTTTATTTTTAAAAAATGAAATAACGCCAAAAAACTAAAAACGAAATAACGCCCAAATTATTTTCATACAAATAAATTTTGGGCGTTATTTCCAAAATGATTATCGCTCAAATTTATATGAAAATAATTTGGGCGTTATTTCGTTTTTGATTTTGGGCGTTATTTCATATTTTTTGGGCGTTATTTCATTTTTTATTTTGGGCGAAATTACGTCATTTTATTTTTTGGGCGTTATTTCGTTTTTTTTTTTAGGAAATAACGCCCATAAAAAACGAAATAAAGCCCAAATTTTTGGGCGTTATTTCCAAAATGATTATTGCCCAAATTTATATGAAAATAATTTGGGCGTTATTTCGTTTTTTTTTTTTGGGCGTTATTTCCTAACGCCCAATTTTATTCATCCCTAACAAAATGTCAGCCAATTAAAATTAAGACATTACTTTTGCTTCGTTTTGGAGTTGCACCATTTTCATTTCGAACGGCTCATATATCTTTTGAATTATGTTTTTATTTACATATGCGAAAATCATCAGAACTATTATTCCGACGTTGATTTAAAAACTGCTTTTTTTGTTGCTGCTGCAGTAGCGGCCTCACCAAATTGGTAGGTTTGATTAGAATTTTATGAAACATCGAACGACCAGCCATTTTACTGCTAAATTAAATGTAAAATATTTAGTATCAAGTTAAATAAAATTAAAAACTCCAAAGAAAATAATCAGCATAAGGTAACGAAGCTTCTGGAAGGTGATATAGGAGGCCTAGACTAACAAAAAATTTAATTTGAGGGCGGTCTAAAATGTACCCCTGAGGCGTTAAAGGGTAAAAACTGATTTTCTGATTTGCTTTAGAAAAAAAATTTTCTTGGATCACCCTAGCGTTTTTTTAAAGGAAAGATTTAGTCAATTGAATGAGGTTTCTAAGTGTGTATTTTGGTTTACTTTAAAAGGATTTCGCAAAGTTATGGACCTTTAAAGTTGATATTTTATTTTTTTGACTTTGGCGGCCATTTTAGTACGAAAAAGATCGTATTAACATGCCTTTATATAATTTTTTTTGGAATCTTCTTTAAATTTTCTTTTATTCGGTAGCAAATTTTCATACCAATGTTTTAATTTGAGGTCAGAAAAATTATTTTTCAAGAACAATCCGTTTGAAGGCTGCAGTAGATAAAGAGGAGGGCGTGTAGCACGCACATCATATTCAGCGCAACGTATGCGAGTAACCCGTGTGTAACATAGAAAAGTATTTTTTTCCGACCTCAAATTAAAAAGTTGTTGTGACTAATGTGCTACCGAATTAAATGAAATTTAACGGAGATTCCAAAAAAAATTATAAAAAGGTACATTAATTGGACCTTTTCCGTACTTAAATGGCCGCCAAAGTAAAAAATTAGGGAGAAAAATTTTAAATATCAACTTAGCGAGAGCGATGCGCATCCATAGAGCATTTCTGGTAGCGAGAACGAAGCGCTTCCTTCCAATGACATGCCAATGTTAATTTCAACGCTTTTGGAAACGAGAGAGATGCGCTTTACTGCTGCTTTAGAGCGCTTCAGAAGCGCTATTGATGCGCTCCATTCCCCAGTGGGTATAAACTACCAATATTTGAGACAAAAAACGTTGGTACTTTGTTTAGCTATACAGAATTTTAACAAGTTCAGCACAATCATGACTGTGTAATTGAAAGAAACTGGATAAAGTCGATTTTGTGGTAAGTAGAACTTGATTTCAAACGTTCCCGATCAGAAATTTATACCGCTGAGCTGTGGAGGTACCGGAAAATGTCGTAAGAGCTGTAGAGAAATGTATGGAAAAACTATGAATTGGTTTGAATTTGAATTGAATTTTCGAATGGAAGGAAAAAGATTTTAAGTCAGTAGAGTTAAAATTATTCCTATTTCTGCTATTTAGTTCTCACTGTTAACATTTAATTATTTACGTCTGCTTATGGAAGCTGTTAAGTAGCTGTAAAATAAAGCTTTTGCAAGCTTTTACTGCATTCAACTGAGTATTCTGTTAAAAATAATGTTGTAATTCTGTTGGCGCAAAGCTTTTGTGACTTTTACCAATTGTTACCAGCTTCGATTTTTTGGTTTGAAATTATAACGAATTGCGTTACTTACCTTAACGTAGAATTTTGAGTATAACAGTTAACACAAAAATTTCACCACAAGACCAAAACAAACAAAACAATTTTCGATATTTCTTAACAAAAAAAATTTATAATTCAAATAAAAAGCAAATAATTGACAATTTTGAAAAATTGCTCACTGAGTTCCAGTCAATATTTTAAACTTTCAAGTGCAAAGTGCAAATTTGTGGGACAACCGTTTGATGAAATTGAACAATTCACAGAGATAACAAAAATGTTTTCAAATTTCTTTGAGTCAGAATCATATCAATTCATGTAAGTATTCAAGTCCCCACTATACCATTAGCAATATCATTATGAATACTTTTTCGTTAAATTTAACAAAAAGTATGCTGGCTTTTCAATGCAGCGTGTTAAACCGTTTTACGGAAACTGTCGCTTTTTGAAGACAATAACTCGCTTTTTAATGGCTTGAAATTAAATAACTTGCCTTCTGACGTTCCTGATCCGAAGCGAATTTTTATAATCTACGCGAGCTCGGACAAGAGGGCGTAGCACCTACCAAATAAGCAATATCTTCAAAGTACTACACTGAAAACTTTTTTTGAAATAATCCAACAAAATTTCACTCAGACAGTAAAAACAGTAAAGGAAAGCTCTGAGCAAAAACAAGGCAAACTCGAACAAGAGAGAGTGGTACCTCGTATTTAAGCAAGAGATCCAAAATGCTATGCTGAAAGCGTTTTTTGAGATATCCAATCAATCACTCAGAGACTGAAAACAGTAAGTGCAAGATGTAAACATAAACTGGGTGAATTCGGACAAGAGGTCGTAGTACCTCCCATATAAGCAAAATTTTCAAAATACTGCAGTGTAGGGTATTTAGTGTTTGGCCAGGCCAAAGGTAACATCTTTACTAGTTTATGACGTAATTTTATATTGGTCAAAACTTTTGAAAGAACTTCATACAAGACCAGTTGTATGAAATTTTCTTTCCAACACTAGTAACCAGTGGTAAAAATGAATAATTCTCATCGAGTAGGGTAAACTGGGGTACCTTTGGATACTTAATTTAAAGACTTGTACAGTGCACTCCGAAAATGTCGAGAAATTGTTCTTTATATGCTGAAACTTGTTTCTTATAAGCGTACTCTGTAAAAAAAATGTCTCTTATATTTATTTCAAAACAAATTCATTTATTTCTGTGATGTATTAAAATAAAGCAAACCAAAACAATAAACTATTCAAAAGGAAACGCTCATAAACATAAACAGAGCTTAACCAAAACAAAACATACATGGTATTGTACATAGGAACTTTATAAGTTACTAGTATGTACATTTGGGTACAAGAAATGTTTCCTAATAAGTATTTTTAATCTTACTTATTAAAAAAATGTTCGTTTATCTTTCTTTGAACGAGTGCCTCGTCTCGTTGTTGATAGAGCATTTTATCAATATCATTTGGCAAATATTGTTTTAAGACAAACAAGGCTTGAAGAGCTTTCTCCCGAGGTGGTTGTATTGAGATATCTGATAGGTCCTCTGCAATCGTCGACTTGTATTTCACCTACAATTTCATCTCCATTTAAAGTTCGAAAACAGTACTCTTTCTCCAAATCAGCTATATGTTCAAAAAAAATTTCGTAGTTATTAGTAGAGTTCCCAGGGAGTTAAAAACACTATATACGTAGGACTTCTACAAGACCGCATGAAATTTAATTATTAAAAGTGGAATGCTTAGCTTAAAATATAAATAAAAAAGTTTACCTATTAAAAAGTTGTGAACTTTTTTGTAGTGCGGTCATTCGGTAGATTTACCTGGAAAGTTTTTCGAAGTTTTTTAAACTGATTTTTTCCTTTAAATTGTGATAATACATGAACGGAGCGTCGCAGCAAAAAAAAAAAAAAAATACAAGCTAATAGGGCATTGTTTGTTCTACAAACAACATTTCGTTTTTTTTTTTTGTACAACTTAAAGTTTAGGAGATATCTTTTGACAAACTTAAAATTTAGAAAAAAGCTGTTTTTGCAAAATATTCCGTCTTTACCAACACTTTTTCCGTCCGACTTACCGTTCATGAGATATCGCGATTTGAAAATGAACATAGTTTTATGAAAAGTTAAACGCAGTAGGCCTCTTCGTTTTGCCTTTTTGGACAAAACACCGTAGTCGGTGTTGGAAACAACTTCAATTACGAAGAAGTTTACTAGAATCTTTCTCTAGAAGTACCCGTTACAGAGATAAAAATAGTAATTTTAAATGTGTTTTACGATAAGTGGAGTGCCTGAGACTAGGATATTTATTAGAGTGAATGAATTTATATAGTTGAGGTGGGATTTTGTTTTTTATACCATAAAAAGAAAAGTTTACCAAAAATTTTTTTGTGCAATTGATTTTTTCTTTATTTAAGCAATAAATATAAAAAGTTAATACAAAATAGATGTAACATTTTGCAAACTATTTTTTCTAAACTAATTTAGAGTCGCTGAACTCGAAAAACCCACTTATTTTTTTATTTCTTTGGACCGTTCCCGAGTTATTCGGACATTTATATTTTCGAGGTTATAGCTTCATATGCATCAATATATTTGTAGAACGCCAAGTCCGATCGATTTTATTTTACAACGCTTACAAAGAGTGAGTAATGGCTCTTTTAACGAGTATACCAATGATTATGCTCCGAACAAAATTAACTGAGTTATAGCAGGAAAAACTCAGATTTTTTAAAAATTTTAAAAAATTTTTCATATCAATATCAAATGAAAAACTTAAAGCCTTATCATGTATGACGAACGAATAAAGTGACTGATTTTCACTCATAAATATCAACTTATTAAAACTTTTTATTAAGAACTTACTATATAACCTTTGCGTTCATTTTAGTTAAGAGAATAAGGTTTGTAAGCATAAAATTCAAATTATCTGTTAACTTGGGGGATATAAGCAGCTGAAAATCTGTAAAACGATTCGTTCGTCATACATGATAAGGCTATTAGTTTTTCGCATTTATTTATTTAAAAAAAAATTTTTTTAAAAATTTTATTCAATGGCAAATTTAATTCCAAACATTTTAAGCCTAGTTTGAGCAAAATCAAATGCGATTTTTTGAAGATATTAAGGATTTGGTGCAATAAGAATGATGAGAAGTTGTCCAGAGCATTTTCAAAATGTTCAGCCTAAGTCAACAGATCCAATTTTTCAGCTTCCACATCGGCCATTCTACACTCATTGAACATTTTAGAGAAGCTCTCATCAGTTTTTGTAGAAGAACATTTCGGACCGGGTTGCAATTGCATCAAAAATATAAATTTTTGAAAGTAAACGATATGCCTTCATTGCACTAAAACCTTAATATCTTTACGAGATTTCATTCGATTTTGCTCAAAGTTAGCTTAAAATGTTTGGAATTAAATGTGCCATTGAATAAAATTGTTAAAAAATTTTTTTTTAAATAAATATATGCGAAAAACTAAGTTTTTCATTTGACGTTGGTATGAAAAATTTTAAAATTTTTTCAAAAAATCTTAGTTTTTCGTGCTATAACTCAGTTAATTTTATTCGGAGCATAATAATTGGTATACCCGTAAGAAACGCCATTAGTCATTCTTTGTAATCGTGGTAAAATAAAATCGATCGGATTTGGCGTTATACAAATATATTGATGTATATGATGCTATAATCTCGAAAATAAAAATGGCCGAATAACTCGGGAACGGTTAGAAGGAAAAAAAAAAAAATTGCGTTTTTCGTGTTCAGCGACCTCAAATTAGTTAAGAAAAAATGGTTTGCAAATTGTTACAATTATTTTTAATGTATTGTTATACTGACTTTTTATAGTTAATACACAAATCAAAAGCACAAAAAAATTTTGGGTAAACTTTTTTTTTATGGCATTTAAAACAAAATCCCATCCCAACCATATAAATTCATTCGGTCTTGTAGAAATCCTAGGTTAAAAGCCCCAGGCACTCCACTATATCAACTTCACAAACTACATCTTCTAAGGCTATGTCATCACTTGCATCAATTAAATCGGAACCATGAAAAATTCCCGCTTTTTTGATGCAATTTTAACTTGTTTGTAAAGTTTTGCAATATGCAGAGCTATGCTTTTTAAAAAATTTTCTATTCGCCTTCTCCTGCTAATATTTGCTTCCGAACTAGACACTTTCTATAGTGTGACTTAAAGGACTGAATGATACCTGTAAATAAAACAAGAATTAATTAAAATATAATTCACATATGGAACTTTTACGTACCCTGGTCTAAAGGCTGGAATAGACTTGTAGTACACGGTGGCAAAAAAAGAAAAAAAAAAACAATTTCGATATTTTATTTTTTTTTATGAGCTTGTCACTAAGCTCCTTTACTATCTCGCACCATATAGTGCTGGTCATCCAGGCCTTCTTATTTAATTTACATGTGATAGAAATAGATTTTCCCCGGAAACACCTTGGCTGTTTATATTTTCTAATGGCATACACGCCTTTATCTGGACCAGTCGCGTTATTTATAAATAGCAACGTGATTCTATCTTTTGGTGCCTTACTACTTGGCTTCCCGAGAGGTACGATCCGTTTGGGAGAGCTTTATAAAATAGACCAGTCTCGTCGGCGTTATAAATGTCATCTAACGCATACTTTTAACAGACTTGAAAGTTAATTTTTAATGCTGATTGGGGTCCGCAGAAGCAGCTTCCCCGTGAAATTAAAAAAAAAAAAAAATAGGTTTGAAGTCAGTCACACAAATCGCTTTGCCTTTTCGAAAAGTAGTGGCCCGTTCACTCGGGCATTCTTTTCTATAATTTTCTGGAACCAACTCGACACCGCGACTTGCCGTTCTGAATTTCTGCCAGTATTTTTATTTTCGTTTTTAAAGAAACTGTTTCCATTGTTTTTTTCTATTTTCGAAACTGCCGGCACAATTAAAAATACAAAACAGCTGTTCCGCGAAATGTTTCTTTAAACCGGTTTTTTCTTATATGCGGAGTGTACTGTATTTAAAACATTTATTATTCGAGACGAAGAGTAAGAAATAAAATGAAGTTTCTTTTAAAAATATTTACAAAAAAGTCATTTTGTCAAAAGTGCCGCAGCACATACGGGGCATATTTGAAATTATGAGGACTGACAAAGCTCATGCTTCAATCTAATCGGGTCAGTTTTTCCATTTTAGCTTTTTAGGTCGATTGTCGTGTTCGAAATTGGCAATTTCAAATGTACCCGGGTGTCAAAGGTGACCCAGTTTACCCTAATGAGTATTTTTGAAAGATTTCTAAAATACGTTTGGGTGATTTAATTATACTCGACAATGGTATTTGTTGTACAACAATAGTAATATATTCATAAATAAATAGATAAAAGGAGCTTGTTATCAGAATTTTTCTGTTTGTTTTTTTGCATGTTTAATGTATAGACAAATATGATTATTACAATAGTTTAGTGTTTAATTTAAATTTTTCCTGCTGCAGCGCCACATCATAACCTGCTTACTTATAATCTGGTACATTCAAAATAATTTATGTTTTTTTTTTGCTCAAATTTTTAACAAATTTTTCAACTCCTACAGGACGACGATACATTTTTGTTTCATGCAATTGCTCGTAAAATTTATCTAGGCAACGAACAAATTTCACAGGAAGCCAATTCGCCACGATTGATGAAAGTACAATGATTACATGTCCAGGATGCAGCTTGAGCGGCGCCACCACCACCAGCACCAACAACATCAACACCTTCAAAACCGGCAGCTGTAGCTGCAGATGAACCCGATGCTGCAGATGTACGAGGAGTAGTACTTTGTGAAGTGTGAGTAGGATAGCCAGTAGTGCCACTAAATGGAGAAAAAAAAAAGGAATGCATAAATATAATTGCTTTTTATGCTTCCAGTATTTACTCACCCAGCGCCACTTGAGCTGGCGTGTAGCAGCGATTCCAGTAATTTCCACACCTCTTCCTTTCTAAACGTTGTAGCCAAATTAGAATTCTTGGTTCGCACTGCCTCCAACAGTTGGCTCATGTGCTGTCGCAATGGTAGCATGTCCATCTTGTACAAATAGATAAGCAAATGAAAGTCTGAAATTGCCTCAAGGAACTCCTCTTCCTGCCAGCGTGAAAGGTACGTGCTCAGTGCACTAAAATCTTGCAAATGACCATCCAGGTAGCGATTTTCAACGGGGAATGGTTGACGCTTGTCACATGGTGTAAAAGTATATTGCGGCTGTAATGGTGTTGAGGCGGGCACATCCACGAGCAAATACTCAACGGGTAGAGGACGTGCCAAGCGTTGTACTTCATTGCCATATTGATCTTTCTCCTGGAATTCAATGGAAGTAGGGGAGAATGTTAAAGCACAAGTTTAATATTCGTTGGCATAAGTTGGTACATTTTAGTATTATTTATTATTATGATGTAAAGTATTTTGTATTGTAGTAATAAAAAAAAAAAAAAAAAAATTTATTTTATTTTATTGAGTTCTTTTTGGAAAAAAATTATGTTGGACATCGAACGGCTATTTGTTTCTTTATTTAAAAATAAAAATGTTGTTTTTTATTCCATCGAATCTATTTGGTTTGATTTGGGCAAAAAAAATATTGAGGGATCATTGAATAAATGTGATGCTCCACAAGAAAAGCGACCTTATAAGCACTTGTGAAGGAAGTGAAATTTATATTTGAAAATTGGGCGTGGCTCTTATCTGAAAACTCCTATTTTCTAACTAGTGTATGGTATGTAAGTACTTATATTCGACATCTACTCACCCAATTTCATCAAAATAGCTTGTTTGGATTGGAAGAAATAACGTGATAAGGTGTCTGATCATTAAAAAATGGGTGTGACACTTATTGTAACTACGCCCACTTTTCGACTAAAGTATGGTATTTATGTTTAGCACCTACATCACAAATTTCACCAAAATAGCTTATATTAATTGTCGATATAACGTGTTAACATGTAGAATCGTTAAAATGTGGGCGTGGCACTCACTTGATGCCGCCACCGTCGACTAGAGTATGGTAAGAATTTTTGTTCGGTATATACATACACACCTATTAAATTTCATGGAAAAAGCTTATACATACATGTGCATACTTTTCGAGATATAACGTATTAAAATGCCTAAAATTTATGGTGGAAGATAAGGTCCCTTTCTCTGAAATTATTTGGGTTGGGTAAGACTTCTTTTATTGATATTTTTAATTTGTTTGTGGTACCAAAATCGATTGCAAAATGTTCAGAACAAGTCTAAGTGCCTTTATCCAAACTTAAACAACTGAAATCTGATACAATTCACCATAGAGCAGGCAAATTAGGTAAGAACAGGTATTCATTTCTAATTTTGTTGAACATGCACCGATTTTGATCCGACTGGGCTCATTTTATTCTTAATAAAACTTAAAACAAAGCCAACACATTAGTTTTTTGCGCTTTTTGCCCAAACCTTTTAAATCCCCCGTGAACCCTCAAAATCGGATAAATTCAATAAAACTGTTCTAAAATGCTTAAAAATGGAAAATTATGCTTTTCAGGGGGTTCTCTAGGTTGCTGAATCCAAATATTATGTTGGAAAATGGAAAAATTGAAAATGGCGCCCGGAAAACTGCGTACATACCCATATTAAGCACCAAAAATGGGAAAAAATCGTTATAGTGGACTGCCTGGGGGTTTAAGTCTAGAAGTTTTGTTACAGTGAATGAATTTATACGGTGCTTTTGATTTGCTTATTATTTAAGCAATAACTATAATAAGTTAATACAACACAAAATTAAAAATATTTGTAACATTTTGCAAAACCATTTTTTCTAAACTAATTTGAGGTTGCTGAACACGAAAAACCAAATTATTTTTTTTCCTTGCGGCCGTTCCCGAGTTATTCAATAATTTCTATTTTCGAGGTTATAGCTTCATATACATCAATATATTTTATTTTTCCACGTTTACAAAGAGTGATTAATGGCGCTTCAACATATACGTAACAAGTATACCAATAACACTAGTTTACAGTCAAAATTCCCAGCGAATGCCGTTACTCATTTTATATGGAAAATGGGCTGCTGATTCTGAAAATCGTATTTTTTTTTTTTTTTTTCGTGTCGTTTTCGAGATATCGGTCATTTTCGGTTTTTGGACCAAAAAAAAAAGAAAGTTCCATTAAAATACAAATATCTCAAGAACCAATGTTTGTATTTAAACAAATAATATGTCATATTAAAGGTAATTAAATTACCTACAAATGATTTCCACTTCACTTTTTGGTTGGTTCGTTAGTTTCGGTGAAATAAATTGATTTCTAAAAAAAAAAAATTTTTTTTTCGAAAAAATTAACAAAAAATCAAATTCAACTTCAAATTTATACAAGAAGACATAACTTTTTTATAATATTTTTTTTTTTCGTATCATAGACTATATATTTGTGAAGAAAATAAGATATCATTTAAGAAAATCGATGGAAAAATGCAAAAGTTGTATACAATTCATTGATAAGTTACCAAAATGCGTTTTTCCCTATTTTTCCGTTTTTTTGTAATAAACTGTTCGAAAATTTGAAACTTTTTGTAAAAGAAATTAGAAAATCCAAAAAATTCTTAAAGAAGGCATTAAAAGGAAATACCCGTGCCTCGCCGTTTTTCTCTAGCACGTCAGATTTTTTTTTAATCGATTTTTGAAGTTTTTAATCCACTGTACATGAAAAAACAGAAATAACGCATTCTTGTGTTAAATCGATGAATTTAACTATATGATCCTTACATCTGAGGTGTATTATGTGTTCAGTAAACTTATGCAGGATACTGCGAGGAATATTTTTTTAGAAAATTTTAACCCTCTAAAACCCTCACATGTGGGTCATTTTGACCCCCACATGAAGGTCATTTTGACCTACATGTGGGGTTTTGAGAAGGTTAAAATTGTCTACAAAAATATTCCGCGTAGTATCCTGCATAAGTTTGCTGAAGACATGATACACCTCAGATGTAAGGATCATATAGTTAAATTCATCGATTTAACACAAGAATGCGTTATTTCTGTTTTTTCATGTACAGTGGATTAAAAAACTTCAAAAATCGATTAAAAAAAAATCTGACGTGCTAGAGAAAAACGGCGAGGCACGGATATTTCCTTTTAATGCATTCTTTAAGAATTTTTTGGATTTTCTAATTTCTTTTACAAAAAGTTTCAAATTTTCGAACAGTTTATTACAAAAAAACGGAAAAATAGGGAAAAACGCATTTTGGTAACTTATCAATGAATTGTATACAACTTTTGCATTTTTCCATCGATTTTCTTAAATAGTATTTTATTTGCCTAACAAATTTATAGACTATGATATAAAAATACAAAATGATTTTTAAATTTTTTTTTTCTTGTAAAAATCTGCAGTTGATTTAGACATTTTTGTAATTTTTTCGGAAAAATATACTCTTTTTTTCAGAAATCAATTTATTTCATCGAAACTAACAAACCAGCCAAAAAGTGACGTGAGTATCATTTTTAGGTAATTTAATTGCCTTTAATATGACATATTACTTGATTGAATACAAACATTGGTTCTTGAGATATTTGTATTTAAGTGGAACTATCTTTTTTTTTTGGTCCAAAAACCGAAAATGACCGATATCTCGAAAACGACACGAAAAAAAAAAAAAAAAATTCGATTTTCGGAATCAGCAGCCCATTTTCCATATAAAATGAGTAACGGCATTCGTTGGGAAAAAAAATTTTAATCATTTGTAAACTAGTGTAATTATACTTTGAACAAAATTTACTGAGGCATAGCAGGAAAAAGTTTGAAATTTCACAAATTTTTGAAATTTTTCACATCAACTTCAAATGAAACACTTGGTTTTTGGCATATAATTTTTTAAATAATTTTTTTTTTCAGAAATTTTATTAAATGGCGCATATAATTGCAAACATTTGAGGCCTATGTTGAACAAAATTGAATGAAATTTCCAAAAGATATTAAGGTTTTAGTGCAATAGGGAAATTTCGACTTCTTTCAAAAATTAATATTTTTGATGCAATCCGCAATGTTCCTCTACAGAGAATGATTAGAAGTTGTTTAAATCATCTTTAAAGTGTTCAATAAATGTAGGGTGTTCTATCTGAAGGCTGAAAAATTGGATCTGTTGACTCAGGCCGAACATTTTGTAAATTTTCACATCATCCTTATAGCACTAAAACCTTAATATCTTTTGGAAATTTTATTCGATTTTGCTCAACATAGGCTTAAAATGTTTGCAATTGTATGCGCTATTTATTAAAATATCTGAAAAACAAGTATTAAAAAAAATAATATGCCAAAAACCAAGTGTTTCATTTGAAGTTGATGGTTGATGCTATAACTCAGTCAATTTTATTCAAAGCATTGGTATACTTATTAGAAGCGCCATTAGTCACTCATTGTAAACGTGGAAAAATAAAATCGATCGGACTTGGCGTCATAGAAATATATTGATGTATATGAAGCTATAACCTCGAAAATAGAAATTATCGAATAACTCGGGAATAGCCTCAACGAAAAAAAAAAGTAATTGGATTTTTCGTGTTCGAAATTTAGTTGGATTATCTCAAAAAACTCTTTCAGTGTAGCATTTTGAAACTTTTGCTTATATGGGAGGTGCTACGCCCTCTTATCCGATTTCAGCCAGTTTTTGCTCAGAGCTTGCATTTATAGTTTTTAGTGTCTGAGTAAAATTAAGTCCGAGTATTTCAAATAACGCTTTCAGTGTATCGTTCTGGAGCTTGCGCTTACAATTCCTAGTCTTTATGTGTTTTTTGGTTGCATTGTCGTGAAAAATACTCCTAAAGTTGCATTTTGAATACATTTTTTGTTTGGGCGGTAGGCGTGTTCCTTGTCCGATTTCGCTCATTTTCAAGCCACTGTCCTAAATTTAACTGAATTATCTTAGTTAGTTTTCCCGTAAAAAATATTTACACAGACAGACACCCAGCCAGTCAGCAAAGCAAACTTTAAAAATGTATCTTGTGTCAAACGCAGAATAACATCGAAAATGCAACCAGATGCCGCATTACCGAAAAAGTTCAAGCTACGAAAATGGCGATGTACAGGGTCCGGCACTCGAAGTGTAACCAATTTCAGACCATTCGCGCAGCTGACGCACTGGCATCAGCTGTGTAATTTGCTAAACGACAGTTCGGAGTGTTGTTTACAAGCGAACAAAAGCATTTTGTCAAAAGTGAACGCAAAAAAGGTGATCGGGGAGGATGGACTTCAAACGTAATAGTGTTATTACTTTATATTAAGCTGGAAAATCACAACCAGCGATTGTTCGTGAGCTGAAACACCTAAGTGTGAATAAAATTTTTGTTTATCGCACAATAACTCGTTACAATAATACTGATAGCATCACAAAACGTCATGGAGGTGGTTATCAAAAGACTGCAACGTCACGTGAGATGGTTCAAAAAGTGAAAAAGCGACTTGAGCGAAATCCCTGACGAAGTGCTAATCAAATGGCAAAACAACTGAAAATATCCGACCGCAGCATCCGACGCATACTGAAAAATGAGCTCAAAGTCAAGCCTTACAAGATTCAAAAGGCGCATGATCTCACACCGAAGCAGCAACAAGTTAGACTTCAGAGAGTGAAGGAGTTGCTTTGCTTGGCCGAAAGCAGTCAATTTCCAAACATTGTGTTTTTTGACAAGAAAATTTTTCCAATTGAGCAATTCGTAAACTCTCAAAACGATAAGGTTTCCTTGACCGAACGTTCATACAAGAATTTGAGTCATCGATTGGCCACCAGGAGCACCCGCCGCAGGTAATGGTTTGGGCCGCTGTAACCGCAGATGGGCGCTCTCCAATCGAGCCTGGCGTCAAGGTAAATGCAAAATATTATCGGGAAAGCATTCTGGAGGCTGTTTTGAAGCCGTGGGCAGACAAACATTTCGGTGGTAGACCATGGATGTTTCAACAGGACTCGGCACCGTCTCACAAAGCTCGAGTGAACCAAAAATGGCTGAAAACCAACGTTCCTAACTTCATTACGACCACACAATGGCTCTCGAATTCACCAGACGCGAATTCAATGGATTATTCTCTCTGGGCCATTTTGGAGAGCAAGGTCCGAACTAAAAGACCCACCAGTCTTGAGGCGCTGAAGACAGCCATTGTCGGCGAATGGGCCAAAATACCGGCAAGTCAAATTCGAGCAGCTTGCGATTCGTTTTTGGACCGTCTCAAGGCCATAGTCAAGGCAAAAGGTGGTCATATCGAGCAAAAGTGACTTGATTCTGAATTTTGTATTATTTTCACACATTCTTTACTTTGAAATAAATAAAAGTTCGAGTGCCGGATCCTGTATAATGATGATAAGTCCTAAAATTTTGGAATTCTGTACACTCTGCATGAAAAGACACATTATTTGGTTTTTATTATTTTATTCTAAGCAGTGTCCTTCCACAAATGAATGTCTTTAAGGACATCTTCTTGTTATATTTTTCATTTCTTTAAGTAGCAAAGGACTTCCACAACGGAAGTTGTGACAAATTGATGGTCTCAGGAAAAATTTCCTTACAACCAAAGGTTGGGCAATAAATGTGTCAGACAATCTAAGTAGATATGCTTTCGTTCATAAGTTTGAAAAAAAAAAAAAACATGATATCGTTAATTAAAACATGCAATTCCAAGTAAAGCAATTATAACCCTAAAGAGTAAAAAACTATTTGGAAAGATTTTCAAGTTCCCCAGCTTAAATTTCACAAACCAACTATGGGTTTCATAAGCATGGCCGTTAAGCAACTAATACTTTCAACATAAAATGTGGTGATAACGAGTACCCATTCTCATTGCTTGCGTTGCCAAGTGGCAGCAACAGTGACCTGAAGGCATTTCCGCAACCTCAACTACCCAACAACAGAGTAAACGGAGGCTGATTAGAACAGCAACAGCACCCAGTATTAGTTAAGATGTGGAGGCCAGATGGACGGACGAATCCAAAGGAATACGAAAAAGCCACAAGCGGAAAAAACAAACAAATAACCAGCGCACTGAAGACGAAAGAAATTTTATTTAAGAGCGTGATGATGAAGACGCTGTGTTATAAAGAAAAATTCGTTTTTAAAAAAGAATTTGACCCAATAACCTTGGACGAGAAATGCATAAAAATACAACAACAACCACAACAACAACAGCGAGAGAAGGAAGGATGACAAAAAAAGGTAGGTCTTAAAAATGTTAAGGTGAAATAAAAAGCACTAAAGCGTACGTAGGGTTTCGAAAAGCTTCAATCGAAATATAGAAGTCAAATTAAATTACACACAGGAGAAAGAGAGATAGAGTTTAAAGGAAATGAGCAAGAAAGAATATTTTATTGTGGAAAAAATATGTTAAGTTATTTCACTTAACCTTGAAAAGCTCTTTGTGGAGAAAAAACTTACTTGGCTCTTTTGCAGAATTCAAACAGGTTGCAAGAGAAACTTGGCTCTTGCTCTGTCTAAAAGCTTGCTAAGCCTTGTGTGATTAAATCGAAAGCTTTTCGCTCATTTGCCTCGTTCTCAAAGAGATTGCAACAATAAATATTAATGGTTTATCTAGGTCAGTAGGACAATGCTGCTCCTTGTACTGCAAAACTTTGACATAATTCACACAAAATCAAAGAGAAAACATAACGCGAGAAAAGAGAAAAATACTGTGGTGAAGCTTTTGCGTGTAAATTAAGACAAGGCCAAATTATAAAAGGCACACAAATGATTTTTGACCTTTAGAGAAAAGTTTTTGTTTTGTTGCTGCTGTTTAGGGAATTTCTTGCTGCTTGTTGGCTTGTAAAATCAACCAACCTTGAAAGGACGCGTTACGAACTTGATGGTGATGCTGCTGCTGCTGCTGCTGATGTTGATGATGTTGAGCCTGCGGTGCTTTTAATTGTAACGTAACTTGAACTTAGCTGTTTTTGAATAGTTTTCATAACCAAAAAAAAAAAAATACAAAAAGATTTAAGAAAAATCTCACAAAAACCAAAACAATGCCTGACTGAGCTGAGCGCTCGAGAAAAATGCTGCTGTTTTCGCTTGACATGACACGTGTCTTTTTTCTCCACTGCCTGCTATTTTTCTTTTGGAAAATTAATGAAAACAATTTTTTATATGAAGTCTGGCACTTGGCATTTGCTGCATCATCATGATGTATAACCTTAAGTGTTTAGTTTTTACCACCAAGTTTTAGTATAGTTATTGTTGTTTATGAGCCTAACTATTTTGTAGCATACCTTTAGGCGTACAAACTTTAGTTAGGTAGATAATATGAACCCCAAACGGCAACATGTGCGTCAGATTTTCAAGTTTTAAGTATGTTCAGGCATGAAAAGTTTAAAATTAAAATATTTGTTTATTTACTTTTATATTTATGGCAGGCAGCTGGGTAGGAGTCATTACTTTAGTTGCCAATTTTAACCACATGTTCCAGGGAGTAGGCATTTCGCAGAGAATGTTATGTTTATTTTACTGGGCTGTCTATTCATCAACAGTCAGCAGTAATAACTTTCAAGTGACAAATGAAATGATGGATTGTCAAGCTTTAAAAATGTTTGGTCCATTGCATACATTTTTGGAGAATTCAAGCAAAAGACGAAATAAATATTTCTTTTTTTTTTTGTAGAGATAAGTCTTTCTTACCTAAAACGGGAACGACAAATTCAGTGGTAGTAACCGTTTTGAAGGATTGGTTCATGGCTCTAGTGTTAACTGAAAGTTTTCTCTCAAAAGTTGTGTTTTGTCATTATAAATATCTTATTAACTTCTAATAAATCGATGATTTCTTATCAAAAATATCAGCTCCTGCTTAGAACAAATAAATCAGGACAAAATTTAATCATTTCGAAATCATAGTTGATATATTGTTTTACTTTAACGTCGCCAAATTTTCTTATTAAAAATGTTGAACAAAATATATAGTATAATCTTGTAACATTTCATTAAAAGTTTCTCATACGTCTCGTACAGCACGATTCAGTGATATATGAACAATACTCTCTTCACATATTATTTCTCAATAGTACTATCATCAATGACGGATTCAGGGAGGGTGTTTAGGAGGTTCAAACCCTTAGGAAATTTTTCGACAAAGGTCAAATTAGTAAAGACTAGTTATAAGCGTAAGAGAAGTAGGATTCAAAGAGGGGAATCAAACCCCGTCGAAAGTTTTTAGAAAGATTAAATCAGTAAAAAGTCTTAAGGGTAAAAGAAATTGGATTCAAGAAGTCGGTTTAAGGGTTTTTAAGCGCCGCCGAAATTTTTTCAACAAGATCAAATCAGTAAAGAGTACATAGTCACGATCGTAAAAGAAGTAGGATTAACGGAAGAGGTTCAGGGGGTTTCAGAAAGATTAAATCGAAAATGAGCATTAAGAACGACCATTCAGCGAAAGTGTTCAAGGGTGTACAAATCTAAACGATATTCTCCAGAAAGATTAAATTAGTAAAGAGTAGTCATGAAAGCAAAAGAACTCGGATTCAGGGAGTGGGTTTAAGACCCACCCATTAATCAGAAGTATTAAATTTGTAAAGAATAGTCATGATTGTAAAAAAAGTAGGATTAACGGAAGGGGTTTAGGGGGTTCAAACCTCGTCGAAATTTTCCAGAAAGTAAATGAACGTAAAATAAGGAGTATTCAACGAAGAGTTTAAGAGGGTTAAAACCACGACAACATTTTTGAGAAAGATTAAATCAGTAAAGAGAAGTATTGAGCGTAAAAGAATCAGGATTAGGGGAAGGGGTTTAGGGGATCTGAGCCCTGTCGAAATATTATATTTCAGATATATAAAATCAGTATAGATTAGTCAACAGCGTAACACAATTAGGAATTAGTGATGAGGTTAAGGGTGTTCAAATTCCGCCGAAATTTTTCAAAAAGATTAAATCAGTAAAGAGTAGTCATGAGCAAAAGAGAAAATGGATTCAAAGAGGGGGTTCACACTCTGCCGAAATTTAAGAGTATGATTAAATCAGTAAGAGCGTAAAAGAAGCGAGGATTCAACGAGGGGTATTAGGAGGTTCAAATCTCGCCGAAATCTATTTAGAAAGATTAAATGAGCAAAGAGAAGCCTCAGCGTAAAAGCAGAATTCGGGGAATTGATAAAGGGGGTTCAAGCCCTGTGGAAACTCATCAGAAATATTAAATTAGTAAAGAGGAGTTATCAGCGTAAAATAAGTAGGATTCAGGGATAGGGTTAAGGTGTCAAAGACAGTCGAAATTTTTGAGAAACATTAAAAGTAGTAAAGAAAAAAAGCAAAGATGTAGAGAATTTTAAGACATATGAGAAGAAGGATAATGAAATAATCTATGATAACGATTCGGGGAGATGAAAACAACAACAATAAAGAAGTTGGTTCAGGTTCATGTTCCGGTTCTGGACTTTAAAATCCGCTGGAGCAAACGCGATATTTCCAAAGACATAGCAAGCATAAAAGCAAACAAAGAATCTAAAATTTGAGGTGAATTTTTAGGCTTGGTTTTGAAAGATTCCATAACAAATGCGAGGCAAACACATATCTGAAAGTTAAGAGAAACTCGTTGGATCAAACATTCAGATTTGCTCAAGCTGGTCCAAAGTATATTTCCACACAATTTCTTAGCGTTGGAAGAACTGTAGAACAGCCTCAGCCTGTTACAGCAGAAAAAAGATTGTTATTTGAAAAGCTGAAACGATTTGGTGAAGGAATAAATAAAATACAAACGTCAAATTTTACAACGAAAAAATTCCACGAAATAGCATAAAAAGTCGATTTGGATCAAAATGTGGATGTAACCTGTAAAGATGATACTCCCCACAAAAAAGTTTTCCGTATTCGCCCGTAATTATCACCAAGGATCTGTTCTGGATAGAATTGTAAGCCTGAAAATATTGTGTGGAAAGATGGGAGGGTTTCTTGAAATTCTCGAAAAAGGCTCTGCCGCTCTGAAGGTTAAAACCGTGAAAGTAATATATGTATGTAAGTGTAAATATGTTTCGCGGAAGCAGGAAATAAAACAAGGAAACAAATATATATAGAGAGTATGCATGAAAAGAAGCTGCTCGCTTGATTTTTTAATTTACAATTTTTATTTATAAAATCCTTGAAAGCGGATTCTTTGCGCTTAGAGCAAGGTTACCTTAATAACGAAAATAGATGTATTAGAAGGCCATACCAAGCAAACCCGAAGGACAATATTTGTAAAGGCAAAGAGAAGGACAAACCTTGTCAATAAAGAGAGCAAAAGAGACACACACAGCTAGGATGAGTATGTGCAGAAAATTCCACAGATTTAAACTTTAGAAAGCTTTTACGAAAAAGCTTTACTCATTTGTCTTTTCTGCAAAATGCCAGCAACAATTTATTACTTGTATATTATTAAAGACTGGCTCAACTGGAAAAGCGGTAAGGCATACATAACCATTAAAAACAGCGTAAAAATATATTTAGAAAAAAAAAAAACTTTTTTTAAAAGCAAAAGTGCGTCGGCGCCAGTTTTGATTTTTTCTCAATATTCTTATTATATTTTTTTTTAAGGTTTTTTGTATTTTTGGTTCTTTCAATGATGTCCTTGCTGAGCTTAGCATTGTTAATATTGCCAGCGGCAGCTTTTTAGCCATCGCCATATAAACTTGTTGGATGTATTTGGTGTCTGCCAACGCAACATTGAATAGATATAAAACACCAACACCACAACAACGACCTTCAGTTAAAGCGCCACAGAATATGCAACAGTTTTTGCTCATCATTATGTTTCTCTTCTGGGTTCATTTTAAACGTGTTTATCGTATCGCACATGAAAGTGAGAAATTAAATTACGACCAACGAAGGATATTTTCACTATTTTTTGCTGACTTTGAATGCATTGACAGTAGTAACAGCAATAGCAGCAGCAGCAGCAGCAATTGCCAATCCAAATCGAGCAATACAGGGGAAAAAATAGAGAATACGCAAGAACAAACAGCAGGATGCAAATTTTCAAGGATAATTTTAGTATGTTGAATGATGCAGAAAAATGAATGAAAAAATGCATTTCTAATTTAAGCCACCACTGCTGGTGCTACTGCTCCTGATGAACATGATGTTCAATGAAAATTGCAAATTGAATCACAGAATTTTTACACATGAAAAAATCGTATACATTTTGAATCTCAGATGTGAAAATTTTTCATTTTGCATACATTTTGCATTTTAGTTAGTCAGTTCAATAAGTGGAGGCTCATGTGAATCGAATAGGCATTGAATGATAACGACGACTAATAGAATTCTTGTAGGCCTGAATATCCTTCCTTCAAACAGTGTAGGGTAAACCATAGCTCATACGGCCCCGAAAATTCAAATCTTAATTGAAATCATATAAAATATTTTTAAAGACTGTGTACACTATTGCTTTATGAAAATATAATAAGATTTTTTAGCCTAATAATTCAAGGAGCGGGGTACATTCGTTTTTGCTCGTGGCACTTTCCACATCAAAATATTTTTAATCAAAATAATATCTATAATATAAAACAGTTTTCAGTCGCTCGCGAAATCAAGTTCGCTTTCTAAGCCTTTCGCGCAGGGAGAAGCTTCGACACAGTTTGACAAACACTATATCAATATAGTTTGAGGAGGACTGAAGTAATTTACTTTTCCCACAGATTGAGCAGTACTGTGATTTTAAAGTTTGAGAAGCACTGTAACAATTCGTATGTTACAGTTCATAAAGCACTGTGTTAACGCGGTTGAAGGTTTATGTTTTGAATAAAACAGTAACACAGTTTTGAAGGTGTGTGTCTTGTTTAAAAATTTCAGAACACATGGTGATACGAGTAAGATATAATCTTATTGCGCAGAGTGGAAGAGAGAGAATTAAAAAAAGGAAGAGCTACGCGGGGATTGGCGAGCGAAGCGAGCAGGGGTCAGAGTTCCTAGTCTTTATTAAAAACAAAAAAAAACCTTAGGCCCGGTTTCTCAGTCATTAGTTAACTAATGACAAAAGTTTAACAAACAACATTTCGTTTTCAGTCATTAGATAACCATGAGTTAAACCAAGAAATGCCACTGGTTAACCATTTGTTAATCAACAGCTGATGCTGAAAAACTAAAATCCACTTTTGTGAAAATTCTAGAAATGTTTTCAGGCGTAGAAAATTTTTAGTCTGATATCGAAAGCGACGTAGATACTGACGAAATTTTGACTATTGTGGTTGATCGTAGGTGGTTGATCGTAGTTTTGAGAAATTACCCGCAATTGTGTGACAGGCTTCGCTTGAGGAAGAAAGTGGCTTGGAAAATGTTGAAATGCATACGATTTTGAGTTCCCAACCAGAAACAAACATAAGCAAAAAACATATCGATACGTCCAACGTAAAAGTTGGTAACTCGAAAATCGTAGTTTTTAGTTATGATAATTTTTGTATTGTTTTCGTTAAAATAAGAAATCCAAAAATAAAAAATGAATTAATACTTTGGAAGTCGGTAGTCCAAACAAAGGTTTTTCGATTATTAAATTGTTATCACTGTTCCAAATCAACTAACAGAGATATTAACAATTTCAACTTTTAATTTGGATAAAAATTAATACATATGAGTTGTTACTCTAGTTGCAACTTATGTTCTGTTTCAGCAACTAAATGTTCCATGAGAAAAGTTGGTAACTTAACTTGCCAACTACCATTAAAAAATATTCTACGGACATTACGTTGGTATGTAGGACTTACAACCACTGATTTTTAAAGAAAAATTAACTAATAACTTTGTAAGTCAAGTTACCAACTCAATTTGTTATTTTTGTCCCGTGCATAAGTTAACAACTTAAGTTGCCAAGTTTTTGCATGGAGACCTAACTAAAATATAATTAGGTTGTAACTTCAAATTTCAAGCTAGAGATACAAAAATGTGACACAAGATGGAGTCTAATACGCAGATTTCGAAAATCATTGTACGTTGGATGTATCGATATGTTTTTACAAAATCAATAAATTTAGCCGTGCTGCCATATTAAGTTAACTAAAACACTGTGAATATGAAACATTAGTTAAACCGTTGTCACCATTTTATATAATTAATCGTATAACTATTGACTGTAAATCGGGCCTTAGTAAAATAGAAAACAAAATAATTCATTGTATGCTATTAATACATAGAGAAAGGTCCAACAAATGGGCCCAAAACTCCTGAAGGGATGGGATCTCTCTAGATAATTTCCCAAATATTCCTGTGGCTCTTCACTATCGTCAATTAGGACTTTTCACATTGCATATTATTTACATCCCTGACGCGCTTACCTTAAGTTGTAAGAATTTTTCTTCCTTGGAAACTCTTAGTGAAATCTTTTGTAGGTTATTTTTGCAAAATTTTTTAGAAAAAGGGGTCAAAAAGACCCATAAAAACAGGATTTAATAGGTTAATGTATTCTAGGAAAATGATCCTTGTGTGATTTCGTTATGATCTTGTGAGAACGAGTTTTGTCCAAAATGTAATTTTAGAGTTTTACAGTGGGGTGAAATTTGGAAAATATTTATTGTTAGAACTGTTTACTGATTATAACGATTTTTTTGCTTTTGGGATAATATTTTGCTTTTTTAATGTTTAGCAACTAGTAGTGAAATTGAATAGCAAATATTTCTCAATATTCCCTTGTTTAAGGTGTCATTTTTGTACCTTTTTAAGAAAAGGGCAAAAATTACCCACATGTGGAGGTTGTGCAGGGTTAAAATTTTCTACAAAAATATTCCCCGCAAGATCCTGCATAAGTTTGCTGAACACATGATACAACTCAAATTTAAGGATCATATAGTAAAATTCATCGATTTAACACAAGAATGCGGTATTTTTTTTTTTCATATACAGTGGAAAAAAAACTTCAAAAATCGATTAAAAAAAATGTGACGTGCTGGAGAAAACTCACGAGACACGGGTATTTTTTAACGTCTTCTTTAAGAATTTTTTGGATTTTTTTGTGTTTTATAAAAAGTTCGAAATTGTCGAACAGTGTTATCAATAAAAGAAGTAAGGTTTGACTGCAAAAACGAATTTTTATAGACTGACGTAAATAAGATTATAAATACCGTAAAATTTAAATATATATTTTTTTTAAGTGTAATTTTCGAACACAAAATGTGATGCATTCAATGTTGTTTATTTTTTCAAATGCCAATTTGTTTACGATTTTACTGATGGTCATTTTTGAAAAGTGGAAAACAGTCGAGGGTCATCATTCAATTTATAAATGATGAATCTATGAACTACAGCAACATAGTTACATACATACATATTAAGGTGTGTCGCGAAAAAAAAAAAAATAAATGGTTCGGGTAACCATTAAAATAAGTTCCTTGGCTTATTGTTAGACTTTTTACAAAATATACCTGAAAATAATATTTTTCTAGTATGGAGGTCGACCAGTGGCGTAACTTTACCGTTCAAGGCCCGTGGCAAATTCATCGGAAGGTGCCCTCTCTCGATGCAAAGAAACTCAACTAATTCTAATTATAATTAACACTTTGATCTAATTTAAAGAGCGATTTCGATCAAAATAATTTTATTTTTTTGTCAAAACTTTAATCAGGTATAAAATATAAGTTTTTCGGGCCTTCTGTTCAGCAAAAGTGTTAATGACAGCATCAAGGTTCAACTTTAGGGCTACGGAATGTTCAATGGATAGAAGAGCTAAGTTGCATAACCTTTTTTGTCCCATTGCATTTCTCAAATAAGTTTTTATCAATTTTAATTTTGAAAAGGATCGCTCAGCGCTAGCCGTAGTCACAGGAATGGTTAAAAATAACAAAACTGCAGAACACAGTTAAGGAAAACTTTTATACATAAAATGATTATTTAGATTAGTAAATCATCAAGATCTGTTTTAGAATGTACTTACATTTTATTTCTAATTCTAATTTCTGTCTAAAATTCGATCAAAAGCTCAGAATTTCTTTGATAAACGAGACTAAGAGCCAACGGCTGATTGAGCTACGTCATAGTAGAACCCTTAGCGAGATATTTGAAAAAAACTGTTTTTCTTTGGAGACGATCATCCTTGCAAATTTCATCCAATTGGCATTACACCTTCCTCTGACAAGGAAGTTCAGGCTGATAGACAATTTTCGGCAACAATATTTGCTTGTGTTTTTAAATCTCCAAATTCATTTCCATATAATCTAATGTATTCCAATTTTTTTATAAAATGCATACAAATTTTTCACATATTTTATACCAAAATTGTGTAAATTTTAAACTAAAATTCTTATAAAAATCTCAATTCAAATCAAAATAGTAGAAAATATGAAGTTAAAGAAATAATATTGGCTAAATTTTTTTTCTTCAGCTCTAAGTTCTGAGAGCCCCTGTCCCTTGGAACACCGATATATCTTCTTTATATAGAAGCCAGCATTGTTAAAACGACACATTTTTCTCATTGAAATCTCGACAAATTTTTTTTTTTATACTCGTGGCTCTCTAGGTCTGCGGCTGGGAGCCCATGGCATTTAGCCCGTAATGCCACTCTATAGTTATGCCACTGAGGTCGGCCCACCTTAATACATATATCTGTATAAACTGTTCATTGGCATAGTTAGTTAGGAACTAGTTGTTGCATTTATGAGGGTTAGTGATGTTTGTGTATTAACATATGTGTTCTTGTAAATGTATTGAACTGGATTCGAGGAATTATTATCAATATCCGAGGATGTGAAAACACCATTGATAGAATGATAGAATAAAATGTACTGAAAAAAATGCAAACGTTTTATAGACAAAGTTAATTTCAAATTAAATTAAACAAGGAAAAACAAATTATATCGTCACATAGTGTTGCCATGGTAGGCATTTGGCGAGAAATGTTTTGGTTAGATTTAAAAATTTTTTTTATGCAATTTTACAAAAAAAAGTCCAATTACAAAATCTCCTGAATATTTTTGAAAAACAAGTTTTATTCTAAGTGTTATAGCTTGTTGAAATCATAGTTTTTTTTTTCGAATATAATACTCCGTTTGGATCAGATTGTACATCCAACCAAGAAGTATATCATCGGCCACTTATCCCAAAATTTATAATTTAGGAGTAACCTAGGTGTAGTATTGACGTGGCACATTTTTCGTATCATCCCGAAAACTATACAAGCTATTTTGATTAAATTCCGTAGATAGGTGCCAAACATGGCTTTTTTAAACAATGGATACTTTTTTCAAGATTAGAAACAAGCTTTTTTTATGAAATTTGGTAGATAAGTGCCGAGTCTGGTTTTTCACTTTAAAAGTTAAAAAGGCAAAAAACATTTTTTCTTGATTTATATAAGCTATCTGTCCTGAATAATTGCCCAAGAGGAAAAATTTCTAGCGCTTCTGATCCAAGCACTTCAATAGTGCTTGTCCCCATAGAAATTTAGAAGCACTATCACAATGATTTTTTATAAGGCTGCAGTAAGAACAACGTGAGTTCGAACCCAGCCCGGGAGATTTTTTGTTTTACTTTTTTCAACTTTTTTTTGCTTTATTTTTTTTTTAATTAAATATTTTTTATTCAACATCTTTTATTTCACTTTTCTATTTTCCTTTCTCTTATTAATTTACTTTTGTTTAACCGAATTGAAATTGATTACACAATGATTCCATATAAGGCTGCAGTAAGAACAACGTGAGTTCGAACCCAGGCCGCGTGATTTTTTTTTTTTCCGTTTTTTGATTTGTTTTTGCTTTATTTTTTTTTTACTTAAATATTTTTTATTCAACCTTTTTTATTTAACTTTTCTATTTTAATTTCTCATTTTTATTTACTTTTGCTTACTTGAATTGAAACTGATTGCACAATGATTCTATGTAATGCTGCAGGACAACATTTGCTTAATATACAAATTTAATACCCTCTTCATATCATCGGGCATTGGTGGAGCGGTCTAAAGGGTTGGTAAATATAAGAAAAAAATATCTAGCACGCGGAGGGTCGTGGATTCAAATCCTGGCGCAGCCATTTTTTTTTTTTTCCTTTTTTTTCTTTTTTTTAATTTTATTGAAAAAACGCTTACCGCAGCATAACAAATAAGCGCTTTAAAAACTCTTTTTTGGTAAGGCTGCGGTAAGCTTTTGCTCGCTTACATCCTATGACATGCAATGTTAAAAAGAAAGTATTGTTCTTACAGAGCGGAAGCGCTTATTGGTGAAAAGGATGCACTTCAGAAGGGTTTTTTAAGCACTTCTCCCTTGGGTGATGCACTGTTCAAAAATGAGAATAAGCGCTATCATCAAAAATACAATTAAGTCATTTAACAAAACACAAAGTCAACCCACACTCTTACGAATATTTTATGCACGTATAGAGGTCCCTTATTCACTTACATACGTACAGTTATCCGAAAAACACAAGTGGGAGGAAATATGTAAACAACCGCAAGCGTTGCGTGTGATGATTGGAGAGCGATATGTTAATTGATGTGTAACGTGCGTTGCTTACGCGTAAAGTGATTAACGGTAAAATGTGTGATTAATTTAAAACGTGATTTAATCATTTTAAACTGCAGCACAAAATTACATCAATTACATCAATATCCTGCACATTCTTAAAATTCTATAAATATATCGTTTTGCTGCACGACCTATGGTAAAGTTTTTATAAAATTTTATATAGAGTTTTGACAAGAGCCCCTAAGCTCTCCTCATTAATACGGGGCCTTATAGAATTTAATCACAATTTTTAAGCTTTGCTGTATAAAACTAAAGAAAATAGATAAATACATATTGGAAAGTCTTTAAGATTATATAAGAACCAGCATAAGGTGAAGTGCCTTTATTGCTATAGTGGCTACTTTAACAACAATACCAATAGTATTGTAAATAATCGAAAATTCCAAAAATCCAACAAAACTTTTGCTTACTATGTAGTTGTGTGATATTTGATTCAAAGTTCATTAGTTTGTGTAATACGAAACTTTTGCATGTTGCGATAATCTACCCACGTAGATATAAACTTTGCAATAAAACTACATAAAACAAAAAAAAAAAAAAAAATAAAATTCTAAAAATAAAATCCTTACCAAAGGCTATTACAACCAGCAGTTTCCAACGAGGATTACAGTGTGTACAAAGCTTGGCTATTGGGTTATGGACTTGGGGGTTGGTTGTGGTATGCGGTTGTTGACTAACTGATTGGTCGCTTGGATAGAGAAAATGGTCAAATGGTTGTATGTCAAGTTATTTTTTTATTTTCGTGATAATTGAATCAATTATATGTAATTGCAGCTTATCAAATCAGAGTTGAAATAAATGAATATTTTAATAAAGACATAGTACACTCGTTTGTATAAAAATATGAACATTTGTAGTTATGGATTTAAGTAAATCAAACAAACTTCATCCAAATTAAATCCATGTCAAATCTAATTCAAATTCAAATCAAACACAATTCAAATCCAAATCAGACCCTAATCAATTCCAAGCAAATCCAAATCGAATTCCAATCAAATTCAAATCAAATCCAAATAAATCAAATCAAATCCGAATCAAACCTAAATCAAATCCAAATAAAAGCTCAATCAAATCTAAATTAAATCTAATTCAAATCCAAATCAAACACAAAACAAATAAAATCCAAATAAATCCAAATCGAACCCAAATCAAATAGGAATTAAATTCAAATCAAATCCAAAACATATTCGAAATAAATCCAAATCAACAACAAATTCAAATCAAATTAAAATCATATTCAAATCAAATTCAAATCAAATTCAAATTCAAATTCAAATTCAAATTCAAATTCAAATTCAAGTCAAGTCAAATCAAGTCAAGTCAAGTCAAGTCAAGTCAAGTCAAGTCAAGTCAAGTCAAGTCAAGTCAAGTCAAGTCAAGTCAAGTCAAGTCAAGTCAAGTCAAGTCAAGTCAAGTCAAGTCAAGTCAAGTCAAGTCAAGTCAAGTCAAGTCAAGTCAAGTCAAGTCAAGTCAAGTCAAGTCAAGTCAAGTCAAGTCAAGTCAAGTCAAGTCAAGTCAAGTCAAGTCAAGTCAAGTCAAGTCAAGTCAAGTCAAGTCAAGTCAAGTCAAGTCAAGTCAAGTCAAGTCAAGTCAAGTCAAGTCAAGTCAATTCAAGTCAAGTCAATTCAAGTCAAGTCAAGTCAAGTCAAGTCAAGTCAAGTCAAGTCAAGTCAAGTCAAGTCAAGTCAAGTCAAGTCAAGTCAAGTCAAGTCAAGTCAAGTCAAGTCAAGTCAAGTCAAGTCAAGTCAAGTCAAGTCAAGTCAAGTCAAGTCAAGTCAAGTCAAGTCAAGTCAAGTCAAGTCAAGTCAAGTCAAGTCAAGTCAAGTCAAGTCAAGTCAAGTCAAGTCAAGTCAAGTCAAGTCAAGTCAAGTCAAGTCAAGTCAAGTCAAGTCAAGTCAAGTCAAGTCAAGTCAAGTCAAGTCAAGTCAAGTCAAGTCAAGTCAAGTCAAGTCAAGTCAAGTCAAGTCAAGTCAAGTCAAGTCAAGTCAAGTCAAGTCAAGTCAAGTCAAGTCAAGTCAAGTCAAGTCAAGTCAAGTCAAGTCAAGTCAAGTCAAGTCACACCAAGTCAAGTCAATTCAATCCAAATTCTCGATAAATAAGTATTTTTAGAATGTCTTTTAACCTATTTAAAAACTTTCTTTGTGACAAAACAGATAATAACCAAAGAGTTTCTTGAGTATTTACAATCAATATTGTTTATTTTATATTTTTCTGTAAATATCTCAGTTTTATGTTAATCGTTCCATCGAACTGCTACATCATGCATACAATGCTAGCAAAAATATACATTTTAAAAGCCATTACTGAATAGTCCGCACCACAAACAAAATCAATAAATGATTGGTTTGAAAACAGGTCAAGTTCAACACATAACCGCAATAAAATATCATCATTGATGAGAGTTTCCAGGAAAATAGAAAATATGCAGAAATTTAATTTGCTCAGTCTTAGAGGATATAGAAAAGCAACAGCAAAATCAACTATACCAAGAAAAAACATTTTTAAGGAAATTATAATGTAAACAGGCAGCAATAACTTGCAGAAGCGCATTAACAATTTGTGTTAAAAAAAACTTTCTTTGTCGTAATTTTTGCATATAAATTTAGTCTTTAAATTATAGTATTCGCTTTTTAAGAGTTCAACTTCTGTATTGCGAGTGATGCAATCAAAGCCGCAAACTACTTATTTTCATTAAATGTTTTTAGTGAACTTTTCAAGAATTCTCTTCCTTAATATAAAATTAACTTATCTTAACTTTAGCTGACAAACAGTTTTTTACAAATATATCTTTAACGGTTACATTTACAGAAAAATATTGTGGATCAATATTTTAGCTTATGAAATTTTCTATAAAAATTACCTTTCAATTGCTTTCGTACGACATATAACTCAGGAGATATCCTAATTCAAAATTTGAAAAAAATTAGGAAATTATGCATGCCGCTTATGAATAGGCACAGTGATGTGTTGAGCTTAAAATTATGATAACTCATGAACGGTGAGTGACACGTTTAAAGTAAGAATATTTGTTTATAGGGAATTACTTGCACTACAAAACTGATTTTGGGCGCCATTTTTCCAATATGGCGGCGCGAGCGAACACGATTCGAGGTAGCAAAGTTGAAATTCTGAAAGAGCACATCGAAATCTATAAAATAACTCGTTTTTAAAAATCCCGCAAAACTTCCCAGGCAAAACCTCCAAATGACTGTACTATTGAGTAAAAAAAGATTTTTGGCTTCCGCTGGCGTTCAAAAGCCAAAAACTCCCATTTAGCGTCCGAATCCCATCTTGAGTCATATTTAGGAAATTAAGCTTCGGATCATACTTCAGTATGACAAAACGAATATCCCACTTTAAGAATTTTTATATTTCGATGAAAATTTTTTCTGGGTGGTTTTGAACCTGGAGTCCCCAGTGTGCGATGGTTCGATTTTGGTTCATTAAAGAGAACTTGGTTTAGAAAAACTTTATGCAGCTAAGGATTTAAATTCATTTGCTTCAACTACAGGTCCTATTTAGTCAAAGTTTAACTAAGCATTGAGAAATTATAACTTCATTGCATCCTTCAGATTTGGCTAAGTACAGGACGAAGCACAACAAACTTCACAACTGTAAACGATAAGAAGGATTGTGTATATCAAAAAATACATTAAACGTAACTGCTTAAACATTGAGGAGGTTCGTGTACAGCAGAAAGTAGTCTACGTAGTTGTTGCCAGAACCATCAAGAGGGTATTTATCGATTATCGCTAGGGGATGGTTCGTTGCAGTGAAGTTCAGTTATGGTTTGATTGCAGTGAAGCAAAGAAAAAAGAGTTGAATATTGAATAATATGTGATAGCATCATATAAATAGTGAAAAGTTTAGGGAATTTCAAATAATTGAACAATGTATTGTGAAATAAAATAAGAAGAATTTATAGATAAAAACAATTTGTGGTTTTGATTGCAACACAATAAAGAGGTCGAACCATTAAACAGTGAAAACGAGAATTTAAAGACAAAATTTCTTATCAATAAGTATAAATATAGAGCTTAGTTTTTTATTTATTTTGTCAAATAAAAATAAGGAAGAAAAGAAGGAGTACAACTGTCTTTACAAAGCTTTGAAAGAAGATGCACGAAGAAAATAAGCTAGATGCAAGGATTATAGCAACAAAAAAAAGGAGAGTAATTACGAATTACGAAAATCCAGTCATAAAACAAAAGAAAAATAATTTTGAATTGTAAAATAAACAGAAAGTGTTATTTTAGTCAACAAAGAAACCCATAAAATTCACTGATGCAAAAGAATGCGGTAAACAAAAGTCTCAATTTAAAAGGATAACTGCAGCACATATTAAAGAGCATTAAATTATAAAATAAAGTTAAAGAGAAATTGAAATATATGTAGGTTTTATTACACTGGAAGAAGTTGACATCAAATTTGATAAAATCAAACATAACATTCGATGGGAACTCAGGTTAAGTTAGAGTGGTTGGTTTAGCAAGCGATTTCAGAAGTCTAAGTAGTAGTTGGTGCCGCTTTAAAACCACATAAGTGATTTGGCTGACTGGTAAGGGAGGTTGTCTGGGGATGGATTACCTATATTTTGAAAGAAACTGAAAAATATAATTATATCCAATTTGTTCTATTGATGTAGTTGGGCAGGGAGCTAATATCAATATCGGGTCATTGAAAAATGGTTTTCCTGGAACCGTAAGTCTGGCTCTAGATAGAGCTGGGCAGAGAAAGTCGTTAGCGTCTTAGTAGCTCCGACAGAAGGAATTAAAGGGGATATACAGTCTTTTGGCATGCTTGCTGATGTCCAGTACAAACTGCGATGATTCAAGCAATATCCGTGCGGATTTTGAATAGCAGATTTGGTGTTTTCGATTTGTTAAATGAAGTCCAGATTGCTTTGGAAATTCTGCAAGACTTTCTAAGACTTCCCATTTGGCATTCGGGAGAAAATTCATTTATCACTAGAAAGATCGGAGTGAGTACTAGATAGTATCACAAAAAAAAAAATCGCTGTCACTTGAGCTTTTGTGCTTGAAAGCTTTCCGTATATAAATTCACTCACAGATACCATGTAGGATCGGCGGAGACAATTGTCTCAATAGTCCCATCTTTGGTCTAGTTATTTTGTAAGTAGACCAAAACGGACTACACCTAAAAGTAGAATAAATTCAATTAAATTATAAATTGTGTCAAATATGGTCCAAATGTAACGCAAAGTCGGTCAATTGTATCAAAAATGGTCCGAATGTGATGCATAATCCGTTATTACCCAGTGTGCCAAGCGGACTAGTTTCGGATCCGTAACGGGTTCATACTTTCGTACTTTTTATCCGTTACGGAATCCGTTACGTATCCGTTACGGAATCCATTACGTATCCGTTACTGATCCGTTTGCGGGAGAGATTCCTAAAAAAAAACTAATCGTTTTTTCTACTCTTATGGATCCGTTTCGAACATGTAACGTACATCAAAAACGAATTCAAAACGAATTCGCTTTTAATAATATTAATGCTGCTTATAAAAAAAAAAGAAAAATGGTGAAGCGCTTATTTTTAATTAAAAAAAACAAAATAACAAAAGAAAAAAAAAAAAATTACCAGCCCGGCCGCGAGACGAACCCAGGCTCCCGGGGTATCACTTTTTCATACACGAGACGTTAGACAACTAGGCTATTGACCGATATGATGTTAACTTATCTGATGTTGAGATTTAAAGTTTGTATTGATAAAACAAATTTCTGTTTTTTTTTTTTTTATAAGTATTCTGTGTTCCTTCTCTTCCCTTCTTTTGATAAAAAAAAATTACTTACTCAAATTTGGAATCAAAAACATTTCTTCAAACAGAGTTTGAAAAGTTTACAAAAAATCATACGCAATAAAATATAAAGATAAAAAAAAAAACAAATCAAAAATATTTCTTTTATCATCATTAAAATTAATTAAAGCAAATCCGTTTTGAGTTCGTATTTGAAGTATTTACGGATTCGAAATGGATTTACACAGGTTCGAATCCTACCACAGGTGGATTTTTACCCTTTATTTTTCTACCTTTTTTTCTTTTTATTTTTTTTTTAATTGCTAATAAGCGCATCAAAACGGTTTTTTTCTGTAAATATACAGCATTAACATTTTTATAAGCAAATCCGTTTTGAATTCGTTTTTACATACGTTTCGGATTCGAAACGGGCCCGCACTGCGGAATTACCCGGGTTCGAATTCTACCATAGGCGGATCGATAATTTTTTTTTTTTTATTTATGTTTTTTTAATCACTAATAAGCGCTTCAAAATGTTTTTTTTTTTTATATATACCCAATGTGCACAAAAACGGATGAGGATCCGTTTCGAATCCATTACGAGTTCATTAAGGTATAAAAAACTTAATCCGCGGTAACGGATCCATTTCGAACCCGTAACGTACATCAAAAACGAATTCAAAACGCTTTGTTTAGATAAAAAAAAAAACATTTTGAAGCGCTTATTAGCGAATAAAAAAAAATTAAATTCCGCAGTGCGGGCCCGTTTCGAATCCGAAACTTATGTAAAAACGAATTCAAAACGGATTTGCTTATAAAAATGTTAATGCTGTATATTTACAGAAAAAAACCGTTTTGATGCGCCTATTAGCAATTAAAAAATAATAAAAAGAAAAAAAAGGAAGAAAAATAAAGAGTAAAAATCCACCTCTGGTAGGATTCGAACCTGGGCAAATCCGTTTCGATTCCGTAAATACTTCAAATACGAACTCAAAACGGATTTACTTTATTTAATTTTTATGATAAAAAAAATATTTTTGATTTGTTTTTTTTTTTTTTCTTTTTATTTTATTGCGTATGATTTTTTGTAAACTTTTCAAACTCTGTTTGAAAAAATGTTTTTGATTCCAAATTTGAGTATATAACATTTTTTATCAAAAGAAGGGAAGAAAAGTAACACAGAATACTTATAAAAAAACAACAGAAATTTGTTTAATATACAAACTTTAAATCTCAACATCAAATAAGTCTACATCAGTTAAGTAAACATCATATCGGTCAATAACCTAGTTGTCTAACGTCTCGTGTATGAAAGAGTAATACCCCGGGAGCATGAGTTCGACTCCCGGCCGGGCGGGCTAGTTATTATTATTTTTTTTTGTTGTTATTTTGTTTTTTTTAATTAAAAATAAGCGCTTCACCCTGTTTTCTTTTTTTTTGTAAGCAGCATTAACATTATTAAAAGCGAATCCGTTTTGAATTCGTTTTTGATGTACGTTACAGGTTCGAAACGGATCCATAAAAGAAGAAAAAACGATTCGTTTTTTTTTTAGGAATCCTTCCCGCAAACGGATCAGTAACGGATACGTAACGGATTCCGTAACGGATAAAAAGAACGAAAATATGAACCCGTTACGTATCCGAAACGAGTCCGTTTGGCACACTGGGTATAAACACAGCGTTTTGAATTCGTTTTTGATGTACGTTTCGGGTTCGAAATGGATCCGTTACCGCGGATTACGTTTTTTATACTTTTATGAACCCGTAACAGGTTCGAAACGGATCCTCATCCGTTTTTGTGCACATTGGGTAGTACCAAATGTGCTCCAATTGTGACTACGTAAGCATTGTTTGGAAGTTCGTCGACTGTGAAGACGAGCAAACGATAGTGTATCGGGCTAATTACTTGCGCTGCGTGGAGAGGCATAGGTTCAAATCCTCCACTCGGTGATTTTTAATTCCAATTTTTAAATTTCTATTAATTTGTACACAATATGTCTGAAGAGTCTCCGGAGCGGAAAATGGAACAACATAGCCGAAGTATAAAATAATAAAAAAATGCATCCACACCTAGATTCGAACCCGCAACACAATGCTTAGAAATATATAACAAACTCTTTAGCACATTCGTCTACGAATATGTATATTAAATAAAATTCTTCGAAATTTCTAAATAAAATAAAAAATATTGGCCTTTTACTGGTCCGAATGTATAGCATAAGGAGACAATTGACCTTTTTCTGGTCCGAAAGTAATGCATAAGGAGACAGTTGGTTACTGATCTAGACGTACTGTCTTCTCAGTGAGTTTTTTTGCGAAAACACACACCAAAGATGATATCTGTGGGGGAGTTGGAAAATTCGAATGACAAGGTATCAAGGATGGAACTGTGATCATAATTCTTTGTATCCAGCAACCGGCTTCTCTAAGCCTTATGGCTCTTTAACCCCTTGAGACCGAAGCCTAGACCCTTGTAGATATCGAAAAATTAACTTCGGATTCAGTTTTCTTGTGTTTAAATTAAGAAAAAAAAGTAGGTCCGGAAAATTCCCTCGTAGCCAGAAAAGGTGGAGTCATATTACACAGTGCAACAAAAAAAATCCAAAAAATTTTTTGAATGCTGTTCCTGAAAGCCGATGATGTTACTAGTAAAACCCTACATGTGTTTCGCTTGTTTGGCTCTAGGTCGAATTTTATAGTACTATAAAAATTGCTTCAAAACTGCTTTTTCAAAGTTGCCACGGCTATAAGTCGTAAACCATTTGAGATTTTGTTTTCCGATCTTTAACAAAGTTGTAGATGTAGACTAAAGGAAGGGAAGCGTTCAAGAAACTAACCCGAAAAAATTGGGTTTTGGGCCACAAAATCACAAAAATTGCAAAAATTGTACCATTTTTGGTCAAAGCTATAAAACCGTTCCGTATTTTGCCAAACAATTTACACAAAATTGAAGTCTAGACTATACTGAACAACTCTCTAGAGCATGTCAATAGCATTCGAGCACTTCTTGATATTAATTTTAATTAAAACAGTGATGTATCAAAAAATACTTGGGGTCCTATGTGACCCCATCGGTCTCAAGGGGTTAATGAATGAGCAACAGCATATGGTTGCTAAGAGCTGTGGTTGAGCATGATTTCAATGCTACCGTTACAACAACACATGCAGTTCTTTGCATTCTCTCCAGCCAATTTTGTCTGATTATAGCCCTTACGAGTAGCTGGCCACCAAACTAAAGAGCCGTAGGTGAGGATTGGACGTACTACGGCTTTATACATCCACAGTACCATTTTTGGTTGAAGTCCTAATTTTTTGCATAAAAAAGAAGACTCCAAGATATATGGCTGATTTGGAAATTGGTAGAGTTTGTCCTCGCAATGGAGGAAGGTTGTTTACGTAGAACGTAAACCGTGTGTGCACGGCACAAGCAAATCGTTTTTGCTAACGGCCGCCAACACTGAAAGCGCTGCTGTCGCATTGAACGAAAACCCGAAGTGGGGTTTTCGTTCGATCGCCGCCATCATCATTGATTTTACAACAAGCCACACGAACACAACCTAAATTTGCACAAAAGTTTATTTTTAACATAAATTCACGAAAAAACACACAAACTCACGCAACAGACGACTCAACATATCATAAACAGAGCATCACAACGTTGGACACAATATCAACACGGAGAGAAATCAACGTTGGACGGACATTTGAAATAATCAGTGCACCAGCCCCAGCTATCATTTGTTTTGCAGCAGGATTATCATTTGATCCACTGACAGCAGCGTGGGATTTCTATATAAAAAACCCAAAGATTTGTAGTGTCGAAATTGTGAAGTTTCTAGTGAAACATAACCCATTAAAATCTTTATAACGTTTATGAAAAAACAACTAATCTTTTTATTTGCATTCAAACTCTAGTACTCCGACCCTTCACCTTAACAAAGGTCAAAGTTAGGTATTTTGGTTACTGAAGTGAAGGATATGAATTCCATTTTGTCTGGGTTAACAGTTTCATCTGATAGTAAAATTAAGTACAAAACGCCGTAATTTAGATTACGGTCTTTCTCTTTTGTACAGTAGAATTTTCATTTTATTTTCACGTTAAAGGAATAATAGTGACACGTAAAAGCGACACCAACCAACACAAACGAACAATTAAAAATAAATGTTGAATATTAAAGTTAACCTCCAAAAGCAAGTCAACATATCGTTATTATTCGCCACCTAATGCATACTATGACACCCCAATTACCGAGAGAAGCCGGCTGCCCTTGCGTGTTTCACTTTCAACGTTGCAACAACCCAGTCATCCATCCATCCAGCCATCAATCAATCAATCAATCAAGCACGTAAACAAAACGTTTTGCCGCTAAGTTTTGTTTTTGTCGTTTTTTTTTTTTAAATAACGCGTATTTGTTTTTCGCGCCATTTCATTTTATTTAAAAATTGCATTGTAGCATGACATTTTAGCGTCCGCACACATTCAAAGTGTGATGATGTTAAAGTGTTTCATTGTGGTGGTGACGTGTTACGGTTTGTGAACATGAAAGTTGAAAATTTTGTTTGTTTGTTTTACGTTGAACTTGGAGTTTAAATTGAACTTTGATATGAGTGGGTGAGGTGGGGTGGGGCGGTACGAAAACTGCTTTCTAAAATGTTTATTCACGAATCTAAAGCAGGCACTATTCTGGCACTCAGGCACTAAAATGGCAAAAATATTTTCGGTAATTAAAAGTCTCACAACATTTTTGAAGAAATTAAAAATAAATTACAACAAAAATATATTTCATTTAAAAATTTTTAGTTCAAATTTATATTATTTTCTTAATTTCTGAGAATATCTTGAATTTATCCTTGCACTTGCACTTATGTGTCTGGACAATATTGAAATTAGTTTCAAATTAATAAAATGTTTCTTAGACAACATCCAACGCATTTCCGAACCTGCACAAAAATATATACATATAAATATACAAATTAACAAAAGCAAACAAATATGGTGGCCCCTACATAGAAAAAGGATTTCCTATGCTATAGCAATTCTTATTTTGTTATTTCCTTCCTTATTATTTCAAAGGATATTCCAAGGAAATGAAGCAATGGGTGGCAAAAGCATCATCAAATTGAAATGCACAAAAGCATTCTTCATGCTGGATTTTTAAATTTATTGCCCATATAGTGATGTTTGCGAAAAGAAGCTTTTACCAGATTGACACAATGACTTTAGAATGAAATAGAAAAATGGTTATTGAGTGTGGTTTTACTCTTGTGGCTAATTAAATGTTGTATTTTTTTAAATGTCACATACTTCTGTATAACACTTTATGGGCTCTTTATAAGATGTCATGGGAATTAATGACTTCAGTAACTTTTGTAACATCGTAAAAGAGTTGTTAGATTTCAAGAAACTTTGTGAAAATTCATAAAATTTTTACAAAATTTCAATAATTCATAAAATGTTTACAAAATTTCAAGATACTTTAGTAAAATCTCGTGAAATTTTTGAAGAACATACTGAAATGTTTGTATGTATGTATGTATTCTCCTTTAACTCCTAGGAAGAGCATAGGGCCAATATGAAACATCTCTATTCGTTGCGATCCCTTGCGATGATTTTGATCTCTTGCCACGACTTTCCCGATTCTTGGATTTCCTTTTCCAGCGACCTTTTCCAGTTGGTTTTGGGTCTACCACGTGCTCTACTGCCTTGTGGATTCCTCTTCTTTGCAGCATTTAAAGAAATATTTTTGTGATATGTCATGAGATTTTTCAAAAGTCTCATGAGATTTTTGTATATCACGAAACTTTTGCTGAATTTGATGAACTCGCATGAAATTATGCAAAGTATAATGAGGATGTTGTCAATTTTCAATATTGTCTTGTAGTGTTTCTACTTTATAATTTCCACTTTGTATTTTTAATTTTAAATTAAATACACGTTTTATTAAAATGTAAACTTGAGTTTTAAAAATCAAAATATTATTATTTTTGAAAATTTGGTTAAAGCAACAATGTCTAAAAATATTATTAAATATAAAATAAATATAAATATTCGTAATTTAAAATACGCAACTTTTATTGGATATCAACATCACCACAGTCTCATGAGATTTTTGTAAAATTTCATGAAACTTTTGCTGAATTTGATAAAATTTTATGAACTCCCATGAAATTTTGCAAAACATAATGAAAATGTTGTCAATTTTTTAATATTGTCTCTTAAGATTTTTGTAGAATTTTTTTAAATTTCATGATATTTTTGTAAAATCGCATGGAATTAACGCAGAATACCTATATTGAAATTTTTAAATTATTAGGGTAAGGGAGGGAAATATGGACTAAGCGGGTAATATGGACCACACGGTTATTTCCCACTGCATACATAGGATTTACCGTTATTCATGTTCAAACATAACGCTAATACCTTAAGCTTATAATAGGGTGATTTTAGCGTTCGGTGAGGTCGCATGTTTCTGTAAAGTTGATTTTTCTAAAAAAAAGATCAGTGATAATTTTTTTCTATTGAGTATATTGCATTATTTCACTTTAAAGACATCGCGTTTTTAAATAAATGGTTAATTATATAAAGTCAGTGAATACTATTTATAATTTATTAGCACAAATAAGTTCATTAACCAAAAGAGTATTTGATAAAAAAAACCATTTATTTCACCAACACGTGCTGTGGGTAATATGGACCACCAAAGAAAAAAGCCTCAAAAACAAATGTATTTATCATCTTTTTCAGATGGGGAATCTAGCTGCAGATTTCATGACGATTCTGATGGTCATTATTTGTAATTCTTTAACTACAAAGGAAAAAAAGATGAAAAATGCATATAATGTAATACCCTTTACTCAGAACATCGCCGTGGCGAATTTTGGGTTGAATGTCTAATTTTACGTTCTTGGGGTCAAGAAAAATGTGCCGCATGTGGAAGTGACATTTTTATATGCAACTACTGTACCAAATAAACATGTGGGGCAATATGGACTATATAGTCCATATAACACTTCACTTTTTTTTATCTTCATTTTGAGTATTTTCAGTTTTTTAATTTTTTTTCTTTATCCTGATAAGATATTTATCTAAAAGTGAATCAGAATAAAGGTAAATTGTTTCCTTTAATGAATGACAAAAAATTAATTGTTTTGTTTTATGTATTTTGGGTTTTATTTAAAAAAGAAAGATGGGTGGCCCATATTTCCCTCCCTTACCCTATTAGTTTTTGCCGCATGTAATGAAATCATCCTGAAATCTCATTAGATTTTATAAGTTTCATGAGATTTTTTTTTTTTTAAATACAACGAAACCCATGAGATCTTTAAAAAAGATCACGAAACTTATGATGAATTCGATAAAATTTTATGAAACCGCATGAAATTTTTTGAAAATATAATCAGATTTTTGTCAATTTTCATGCATGTAGCATTTAATAGTGTTATAGTTACGGCTGTAGGAACTATGTACAATTTCGAGAGAATTTTGTGTAATTTTTTTAAGACACTTTTACCATTTTTTTTTGTAATTATTTTAGAATCACTTTCGTGAGATTTTCAAACAATTTTGTAAAGTCTCTTGAGAATGTAATAAAATCTCGTAAAACTTTTGTAAAATCTAATGAATTTTGTTGAACATGGCGCTTTTTTAAAAAAAAAAAAAAAAAAATCTCCTACAATTTTCAAAACAAAAAAATAAAAATATTTTAAGCAACAAAATTTTAAATTTAAAAAACAAAAAAGTATTGACAATTCTTCAGATTATAAGCGCAATTTCTCAAGTCTCTTTCTTTATCAAACTTATGAAAACCATCAAACAAACATTGAAAACATCAACGAAATTCGTTAGAACTTCTACTACATAACTATTTTTATGTAGCAGTTATATATTTGACACCAGTGTGTTGCAAACGTTTTGTTTCTGATGAAGATACAAAATCTATAAACACCCAGTGAGAAATAAGTGCAAGAAGGATGTAAGTGAACGTAAAGTGTTTCTAATTACATTTCTCAGCAAAATAGGAAACAAATGGAGAACAAAAAATTTTTCACGGACAACACTTTTTGTTCCCCACAACATTTCTCTCAAACATATTACCCCCTTTCTTTCATCCCTTAAGGGAACTTCATATGAAATTGATATTTTGGTGGAATACAGCATTGTGGAAATATTGGCATTGAAACAAACAGTAATGTGTAGATAAATAAATGAGAATGAGACGTACAGAAAAGCTTGTAAAATCTCATGCGATTTCTGCAAAATCTCATGACATTTATATAAGATTGAAAAACTAGCACTGAATTTTTGAGAAATTCTCTAAAAATCCCATGAGATTTTTATATATTTTGATGGTATTCTTGTGAAGTCTCATGAAATTTATAAAATCAATATAATTGTTTTAAGATACAATGTTACAGATAAATAAATGAGAATATGACGCATAAAAAAGCTTGTACAATTTCATGCGAATTTTTAAAAATCTCATGACATTTAAAAAATATTTAAGGACTTACACTGAATATTTGCGACTTTTTATAAAAGTCTCATGAGAATTTTATATGGTTTGGTAAAATTCTTGTAAAATTCAATGAAATTTTGCAAAATCTAATGACATTTGTAAAATATTAAGAGAATTGCACTGAATTTTTGCGAAATTTTATAAAATTTACTAAAAATCATGAGAATTTTTTATGTTTTCATAAATTTCTTGTTAAATCTCATGATATTTTAAAAATTAATTTTATTGTTAAAAAAAAAACAATATTTTCAAAACAAAATCTGGATATTTTTTTTTTAAAATCTCATGAGATTTCTAAGGTTTGCACAAAACAAATTTCGACTGGGTTCTTTCATATTCAAAAATACTCATGCAAACAAACATACAAACCTTAAAATCGCGTGCGTCATCATGGTTTAATCGGTAGCAGCGCAACAAATACAACAACCAACAACAACAACACCAGTGTGACACAAGAGCACAAGTACAATTGTAAAGTTTCGTTAGCAAATAACCAAATTAAAAAAATAAAAATAAGAAAACCTACCATGACAAATACAACGAACAAGCAGACGAAAGAAACGACTTAAAATTTGTGAATAGCAAAACAAAAACAAAAAATTCTGTATGAAGTAATGTATGTTGTATGTACGTAAAGCTTTATCGTTTTCTAGCAAACGATATTAACTATTTGTACTTGTACTTTCTCTACTACAATTCGATGTATTTTTTATTCGTCTAGTAAATATTGAAGATATTGTGCTTTTGTTGCTCTCTTATGTATAGTCTCTCTTCACATGCTTGAAGTAAATTGAAATTCGAAAATTGATGTAGGTTTTGTATTATATAAAACTTTAAACGTCAGCTCTTACTCTCACTAACATCCAAATTGATAGGTTTACTCAATGTTAAGGTGCTCGCTCTCTCTATTTTTTTACTCTCTAACTGGGTTACAATATAGTAAGAGTTGCCAGCCACTCTTCTTTACTATAAAAAAATGAGATTTTGTTTGTTCGCGTATTTGGACGTGTATGAACTTGCAAACTAACCGACCGATTTTATTGAAGTTTTTACAGTGTATTAGTTTAGAGAAATGCTGCTAGGTCATGGGCTGAAAAAGTGGGGCGGTACCACGCCTCTATAATAAAATTTATAAAATCTCTGAAACTACATGTCGCAGACAGATAAAATTTTGTACATGTGAAAAGGGTATAGGAACAAATATGTAATGTTCAATGAAAAAGTGGGCGGTGTCACGCCTACAAAAAATTAATTGATCATATCTCTGAAGCTATTTGTCGTATATGGATAAGATTTGGTACATGTGTAAAGAGCATCGATACAAATAATGTTCTTTTAACAGGTGGTGCAACGCCTTCAAAAACAAAAATATATATCTTTGAAAGCAGCGCACATAGATGAGATTGTGTACATGTATGTATGTAAAATGCATCGGGACGAATAGCTAACATCCTTTGGAAAAATTGGCGTGCCACGCTACCATACAAGAAAATGTGATTTATATATGGGAGAATAACACATGAATGTTTGCAAAATTTTATAAAATTTTCTAAAAATATCCTCTGAATTTTATAAATTTTTGTAAAATTTTTATAAAATTTTTATAAATTTTTATAAAATTCTTGTAGAATCTCATGAAATTTCAAACTCAAATGCAATTATTTTAAAATACAATATTTTAAAAAAAATCTTGAGATTTTTTTTTTCCATGATCCGGAAAAAAGTGGGAGTAAACAGATAATGCCACGTCCACTTTTTTGATGCATCTAAATACATTATAATTTACATGATTAATGGATGAACATTTCCACAAATATTGGTAGGTAGGTGCCACGACCACTTTTTTACGATTGAAAATTATATTTCTTATGTTATAGGCCTTTTATAAAATGTCATGAGACCTCTTAAACTTTGCAAAACTTCATAAAATTTTTATAAAATTTCAATATACCTACTTTTTTAAATTTCATGAGATTTTGCAGAACTGTATTAAATTATTGTAAATTTGTAAATAAATTAAGAATCTTGCCAATTTTGTAAAATCTCATGAGTTTTTTTTTTGGTAAATTTAAAGAAATTTGTTTTGAAATCTCAGGATATGTCAAAAATCCCACGAAACTTATGGTAAATTCAATAAAATTTTATGAAATCGCATGAAATTTTACAAAGTAAATTGAGGATTTTAACAATTTCTTAAAATCTCATTAGATTTTTAGCGGAATTTAAAGAAAGATGTCTTGAAATCTCATGATATTTAAAAACTCCCACGATAGTTATGATAATTCAATAAAATTTTATGAAATTGCATAAAATTAAAATGGTTTATGTTGACTTTATGAAAATTATACTAATTTTAAGAACTTTTAGTCATTATTTGCAAGAATCTAAAATTCTATGCATTTTTCAACTTAGAGAATCATGACAATTAGCATTAGGGAAAAAAAACCACTAAACATGGCTATGGTGACATATGTTTCGCTTACCGCCACGTAACCATCTTCAGACCAATTTATGTTTTATTTAATTTATTTTAAATTAAATTAAATAGCAATTGAAAAATTTTTTGAACTTTTTGTCTGAGGCTGGGATTGAACAAGGAACCTTCGAAGTCAATATCTTACATAGCGCATTTATCAATGGACTGCGCTATGTATCCTCAGAAAAATTGGTAGCTTAAATGCCTATATAAATGTAGTGAGATTTTTGTTCTCTTTCCACTTTGTCATGACTCCTGTTGTTGTTGTTGTTTGGTAAGGTCCAACCATTGGTTGTGAAGTCAATACCGGTTTGTTTTGTGGCTACTATCATGATTTTCTAAGTTGAACAATGCATAGAATTTTAAATTCTTGCAAATAATTACTAAAAGTTCGTAAAATTAGTATAATTGCATAATATTTTCAAAATAAATTAAGAATCTTGTCAATTTTGTAAAATGTTATAAGATTTTTTTTGGTAAATTTAAAGAAATCTCACGATATTTTCGTAAAATCACACGAAACTTTTGGTAAATTCAATGAAAATTTTATGAAATCGCATGGAACTTCAAAAAATAAATTGAAAATTTTAACAATATTTTTAAATCTCATCTTCAGAGGAATTTAAGGAAAGTTGTCATGAAATCTCATGATATTTTCGTAATATCCAACGAAACTTCTGGTAAATTCAATAAAATTTTATGAAATCGCCTGAAGTTTTCAAAATATAACGAGAATTTTGTCAATTTTCATGCATGTTATATATAATAGTGTTGTAGTAGAGGACTGTAGGGACTATGTACAATTGCATGAGAGTTTTGTATAGTTTGTTGAGGTTCTTGTAAATTTTTTTTTATAATTTTTGTAAAATCACTTTTTTGAGACCTTAAGAGTAGTTTTTAACTATTGAAAATTATAAAGGGTGTATCGCATAAGGTTACGAAGCTTCTGGGAGGTGATTGAGGAGGCCTAGACTAACAAAAAATTGCACGTGGGGGGGGGGGGGGGGTCTTAAATGTACTGAGGAGTTGATTTTCTGACTTGTTTAATGAAAAAAAAAAATTTCTTGGCTCACCCTAACGTTTTAGAGAAAACATTTCTATGGCATAGTTTTAGCTAATTGTATAAGCTTTAACGATTTCGCAAAGTTCTGGACCTTTAAAGTTGATATTTTAATATTTTTTTTTTTCCTATTTTTTGACTTTGGCAGCCATTTTAGTATGAAAAAGGTCCTATTAACATATCATTTTATAATTTTTTTTTTTAAAATCCTCGTTAAATTTCCTTTACACGGTAGTACATTTTTCATACCAATTTTTTAATTTGAGGTCGGAAAAAATACTACCACTCGGACGAACCCCGGTTTGAAAACTAGTGCGGTCAGTTCGTTTCTTTATTTATTTTTTTTTACAAAAAATCACTATACTGTAATAGGCTAGAAAGACGACAGCTTAAATCCGGATTATAGACGTTACTAATAATGCGAATCTTTTTATTGCATGATTTTAGGCATTTTTTAAACACATATTGCATAGACATTGACTAAAAGAAAATTTCCCAATTTAGGGGCCAACAAATTCTAAAACATTAAAATCAAGATTAATAGTGAGATAAGCATCAGAAAAGCTAATTAGATTTTTTTGTGCCTGAATTGGGAAATTTTCTTAAAGTCAATATTTATGGAATACGTATTTAAAAAATGCCTCATGCGATAGAAAGATTCGCATTATTACGTCTATAATCCGGATTTAAGCTTTCTTCTGCCTAGCTTATAAGGTTATTTGAAAATTCGGAATTTACTTAACCAGCAAGATAAAATTTATTTTAACGGGGAGTTGTCACTAGTAAGATTTACCGTGTGTTCAAGTCCATAGCAGTCTTTGTAATGGTGGTTTGCTCGTCACTAATCCCTATTGGAAAGTCTATACCGCTTAAGCAAAAATCACACATTACAAAATTGGCAACACTATAAAATAATTTGACATTGGCACTGAAAACTAAAACTCTGACTCGTTCGCGTTGAAGCCGAATTAGAACTCGTCGGTCGGTCGCATATGTAGTTAAAACCACGAACTTACACACACACATACAAATGAAAATACAATATAAACTTTCTTTCGGTTTGTTGCTATAAATAAAAAGCTTTCATTTCTTACTAACTGTACTCACAACATGGCATAGGTACCTACACACAAAGTGGAGAAGTAGCACCGAAAAAAAAAAGCTTTGCGAAAAATACAAAGTATGCATGTGGTGCGTATGTTTGTGTGTGTGTGTGCGTGTATACAAAACGGATACGGAGAGTACATCGAATACTTTCGCCGATTGGCGACATTTGAAAACGGTTTGTCCAACGGTGCGGAGGACATTTTTCTTTTTTCTAAATTTCGAAAAAAAATATTTATTGTCCAACACAACACACAACTTGAAAGGGAAACGAAAGAAAAATTAAAAAAAAAAAAAAAAAGATGGTGGGGTAAAGCGAGAGTGAGAGTGTGAGTTAGTTTTTTTTGGAGAGTGTGAGCCAAGAAGAGTGAGCGTCATGTATTTGATGCGTATTAATTGTTGTTGTTTTTCTGATAAGTTTCAATTTTATTTGCATAATTTTCAATATTCTCCGTGTGCTGTTTAATTTCGTGTTTTTTTTTTGTTTTGCTTAATTGAATAAATTGGAAATTTAATTCAGCGAAATTTAATTGAAATTAGATTCAATTATTGGTGAAAAAAGAACGAAAAAAATTAATTCGGCAAAGAATAAATTAATGAAAAAGTGAAAAAATCAGTGAATTTAAAGTGAAATTTTCTGGCAAAATCAAGAAAATCAAATTAGTGTAATATAAATGTTATAAAAATGCAAAAAAAAAATATTGTGCGAAAGTTTTAAGTTTGAACATATCGAATTTTCTTTTATTTCGTAATGTATTGTAAGCGCTAACGTCATAATGTAACGCTATAAAAGGCGAGAAAAAATCAGTGCTGCTAGAAAAAATTAGTATTTTTATAGAGCAACTTTTTTTTTTAATAAAAAAGAAAAAATCAAATGCAAATCAGTGTACATAAATAGAAATCAAAGCCTTTTGTATGCAGTAAGGGCTTTAAAAAGCTTAACATATGCTAAGCTGTTTGTAGCGAAACGTTTTCTTTTTAATATTTAATAATATAAATATTATTTTTTTATTTTAAAGGCAAGCGTTCAAAGTTCCTAAGAAACCAAAAATATTAATAATAATGACAAAACAATGATCTAAAAAAAATAATACAAAAACAAAAAATAAATTACAGAAAATCGACCCAACGAGAAAACAGCAGGCAACACATTTACAACAAAAGCAAAACAAAACATAAAATTGCAATTTACAATGAAAAAATGAGTATAAAAATCAAGTAAATAAACAAAAAAAAAAAAAAACAAATAAAAATAAAGTATCAAAAATAAACCAAAAATTAAAAATAAACAAAAAAAGGATAAAAATAAAGTATGTATAAAAAATAAATGAACAAAAAATAAATTTAAAATTAAAAAAATGACAAAATTTAATAAAAAATAATAAAAATCAATCAGAAATAATATTAATTAATAAAAAAAAGTAATTAATTAATAAGAAAGATAAAAAAGAATAAAAATAAAAAGTCAACATTCTTTAACCAAAAAAAGCCAAACTTCCCCAAAAAACCCTGCCTGCCTGCAACAGGCCGTTTTATCAACTTTAGTTTTTGTCGTCTTCTTTATCGTTTGGTTTATCCTTTGTTACACTCACGCATTGCTTGTTGTTGTTGTTGTCTTTTCCCTTTACACACACATTCTTCATCTATGTATGCGTTGTTTGCGTGTCAAAATCATCACCATAGTCAACGACGCCGTTGTTGTTTTCTTCGTCGGAATAGTGGTGTTGCTAACAACAGCAGCAGCAGTAGAGGCAACAACAGTAAAGAACAAAAGCAACAATAGAAATTGTACACTGCTCTGCAATAGCAACAATAATTACAACAACTGTAATAGCAACAACGACTGTAACAGCAACAACAACGCAAAAAACGCCAGCAACAATAAAAACAAATGATATAAAACCAACATAAAAAAAATGATATAATCCAAAAAGTCATGCTTTATCGCATGAGAGAAATGACTTTTTTGCTGTGATAAATTAAAATTTCTAAAAAAATAAAGAAATTTTTTCAAGAAAAACGGTAGGTTGGATATTTTTTGTCAATAAATTTATTTAAAATATTATTAATTTAAAACAAAAAAAAAAAACATAGATTTCATATGTAGAAATAAATAGCATTAGTGTAAACTGGGCTATTTCTGACACTGGGGCACATTTGACATTGCACCGGTATTAACACGATTTTCCACTCAACAAGCTTTAATGCAAAAACAGACCTAATTTATATAAAAGCAGAGTCATGAACTAATGTGCCCCGCATCAGTATGCTTTTACAAAATTACTTTTTGGAAAATATTTAAAAAAAACCCCACTTATGCAGTTTTTATGAAATTTCTTAATTTTAATTTCAAATAATCAATGCTTTAAAAACAGAAACCACTATAAGGATAGTGCAATACTTTCGAAAATACAGGTTTTTGAAAGCTAAGCGTCAAAGGTACACCAGTTTACCCTATAGGATGGTGAACTGCTTAGGAAAAGTGACCTTAACCCTTAAACGACTAAAGGCAAGTACGTTTGCCACCAATACATTTGCTTGTATGAAAGTTTTATTTACCCCCATTACTACCATGTTGTACTTTTTTTATTTTAAAATATTTTCGCGCGTTTGGACCTGGTCGTTAAAGGGTTAAGATTTTTTTTGAACGAAATTGAGTTAGTGATATTTTCAGAAGAAGAACTGATAATTACATAATTTTAATATTATATATACGTGTATACTATATCACTATATCTAATCAATTTAATCAACATAATCGAAATAATTACTCTCGATATTTTCATTATTCAAGTAATAAAAAAAGCCCATCATACACAAAATAACTTTCAGCTGATATATAAATTTTTCAAATTAAATTAAAGAAACCATACAAAAGCTACGAAATAAAGCTTAAATTGTTATGAAAATGAGAAAATGACCCGAAAATAAATTAATGATACCCATGTAAAAATAAATGATATAATGAAACATAAAAATAATAATTATAATAATGTAATAAATTAACCAAAACATTCAAGTCACATGCCATAATGCCCCTCAACACAATGATTTTCAATATGTCAAATGAATTGTTTATTTATGTATTGAAAAACTAACCCAATGGAAATGAAGTATGCGCCTGTTGTATGTCCCTGAATGAAAAAATACCCTGATAAAACTTATGCCAAACTGAAAAATTATGCTTGAATGATATTATGAAACTTAAATGGAATAATATTAAAAATAATAACTATTTTTGGGTCTTATTTCTTAAAATCTACAATATTAGAAAAATGTGCTATTTATTTAAAACATTTACAATAGCATAATTTAATTTCAAATAAAAAATTAAATCATTACAGCTTATTACATGAAAGTTATTTTGTTAAGTCAAAGGACTTTTTCAATCTGTTACTGATTTGGCACAGAACTCAGACTACGCACGTTTGAAGGATTATTATTATTTCTTTGTTATTTGTTTCAGTTTCTTTTTTTAAAGTTGTACGAAAAAGTGTATAATGATCAAAGGAAAAATTATTTTTAGGAGAATTAATTCTATACAATACACAGTACATGATACATCAAAATGCAATTAACCAAACATTTATATAAAAGTATACAATAATATACTGAAGTTAAGAACATTTAAAAACATACTAAAATCGCCCAATGGTCAAAATTTGACCACAAATGTATTAAATAATTTTAGTACTTTTTGGACAGTTTTAGTACTTTTATAGAACAAAATAGAAAAGCTGGTGTAATGACAAATGTGAAACGAAAAAATAAAAAAAAAATATAAGTTTTTGTCAGACAGCCTTTTGTCTTTCTCTTTGTGCTGTATCGTATTTTGTCGTTGTTAAACGTGAAAAATTTGCATTTACTTTTACTTGGCTTAATGGCAAAATATTAAAATAATTTTCACTTTTTGCATATTTACACACAAATACCTTTTTAATGGTATATAATTCAAAGTCGTGCTCCAGTTCTAACGTAGTAAAATAGGTAGGACAAATTTTTGTATTGTGTAAAGTTCAAACCATATGATCAAATTATGGAAAATTTACAAAACGTTACATAAATTTACACAATATTATATTGAATTTACGGTAGGTTAGATTAGCGTGGGAGACAGGTGACATCATAACTTAGGCCGAAATTGGGCCCATTATATCCGGATTAAAACTATTTCGAAGTTTTTAGAAGCTCCAAAATGAATTCGGAACTCTTTTGAGCTATATCCTGAGGAGAGTCGAAAAAATGACTTTCGGAAAATAAATGAAAAATTAAGTCTTTTACATCTGTATTGAAGTTAAAAAATTAAGAAAAAAATACAAGCATATGGGCCATTACTAATGATGAGAAAAATAGCCTTAGTCTTGAATCTTGGTCTTGTTCATTTCTCAAGACCAAGGCCAAAATGCTGATATAATTTCAAGACCAAAATCAAGAGTGCTATGGTCATCTATGTAATTTATAGTTGTTAATAGGAGTGGTATGCCAAGCATAAAATCATCTCTCAATTCGAAATTTGGCATCTTAAAAACCCAACTGCTTTGAATACTAAAAAATCTTAAGAAATTTTTTCAAGACCAAGACTCCAAGACTTAATGCCCAAGAACAAGACCAAGACCAAGATCGTGTACTATAGCCTATATAAAAAAAAATTCCTCGTTGCCGGGAGAGGGAGAAAATGTTCATGGACCCACATTAATTTTTCCTAATCAACATTTCCCTCAAACATACTACCCGTATTTTCCACTCGTTAATGGGGCTCCCATACAAAATTTGGATAAAACTATCAAAAAATGACTCTTTGGTACCCATTCATTTTTCTTTACCAAGCCCTTTTTTTCCACCCATTAAGGGGACTCCCATACAAAATTTTGTTAAAAATAACAAAAAAACTTCTCATTGTCTGAATAGGGAAAAAATGTTCATCGATCAAAATTAATTTTTTCTCTTCTACATTTTGATTGAACATACAGCCCTTTTAAGGGGGCTCCCGTTTATTTTTTCTTCTTCTTCGAAACATCTCGGGAACATACTTTCCCCTTTTTGACACATTAAGGGGGCTTCCATACAACATTTTGATACAAATTTAAAAAAAAATTCTCGTTAACGGGAGATTGGAAAAATGTTCACCGATTATTAATTTTTCCTCTCTTTTTTGCCCTTTTTCCACCCATTAAGGGGACTACAGTACAAAATTTTGTTTAAAATATCAAAAAATTTCCTCATTGCCGGGAGAGGAGAAAAAATGTTCATCGACCCTCATTTATTTTTCCTCTTCAGCATTTTTCTTGAACATACTGTCCCCATTTTTCCAAACTTTAGTGGGGTTTTCATGCAAAAATAAGATAGAAAATTAAAGGCTCAGCTGCATCATAATCCACACAACTCCGTTGGTTTTGCAAATTTCGAAATTTGTTCAGAAAAGTCCCAGGAATCTTAAGTTTTTCGGTGTTCTACAGGTTTCTATTCACCCTTTGTATGTGTATGCTCAACCATTACCAATCACATTGAAACTTTTTGGCAACGATTTGACTAGACACGTTTATTTTTAAGGTTTCCTGTAGGCCATATAACAAAAATTATGGGATTTTTGTGATTTCGACCTTAAAAAAATATTGGTGCAGAAAAAATGATTTAAGCTTCGGTTACTGTGGGCCAATAACATTTTTAGAATATGCCGAGAAAATCGATTTGATATGTTTTCAATTAAGTCAAAGGGCATACTATTTACTTTTGAATGTGACGTAATTTTTTCTGAGCGTGGGGAAAAAAATGAGAAAATTAAATGTCTTTTGAATAAGCCAAGCTGTGCTGAGCAAAATACGCAAAACAAACTAAAATATTGTGAAATTCCTAATATTTTTTTTTTCTTAGACTGAATTGCATTTTATTACGAAATCTTTGTGAGTCTACTATAAAGGTTAATAATACAAGGTAAAATCGACTGAGTTGCTTTCTTTGAACTACATCATAATCCACATACACATTTACTTTTAAATAGGATTAGCTGGCAGCTAAATCTTTTTTCTCTTGTTTTTTTTTTTTTTTTCAAGGATTAAGTAGTTTTTTTTTATTTTAATTCAACTATTTCAACACTACTCGGGGAGCATTAGCTGCTGGTGCTGGAAATCCTATAAAATAGTTTTATTGTAAGAGCGTTTTTTTTGTATTTGGCTTATTAGTTTAAATGTCAAAGATTCAAATATGAAATGAAGTTCGAATTTCATATTAAAATAAAAAATATGTGTATGAAAAATATTCATCAAGATATTTTCAGCCTTTTAAGTAAATTATTTAAAGTTATTTTTCTTTTCTAAGAAAATGTTTAAAACTTACGTTTCATACACAATAAGTCAACACAATTACCTGTAAAGAGAAAAAAATTATAAATTAATAATTTTTTTTAGAGATGTGCGGATATACAATACATATAAATTTTATTACACTTCTTAATCATATAAATACAAAATTTCACGAGACTTTTCTTAAAATTCCAGAAAAAATAAACAATTTTATTTTTATGGTTTTCATTTTGACAAATTCTTTAAAGCAAACAACAACAAAAACAAAATATAAATGAAAAACAACAACCATGAAAATTGTAAAAGAAGAATATGCAAAAATTTCAACCGAAAGGCAGGAGCCAAGCAAAGCAAAAACAATGCTTCAGACAAACAAAGAACAAAACTGAAATGAAAAATTCAAACGAAAAGTTTGATTAAGTTTACCGAAGTAGGTACATACTATATACTAGATATCAATGATTTAAATTAAATTGAGAAATGTACATACATATATAACTAAACTATGACCGAAATACACTAAAAATTCATGTTGGTAAAAGTTAAATTTTCACGATTTCTGGTTTGAATTCAGTTAATTTTTGTTAAGAGCTTTCAAAACTATTCGCGAAATTTTCTTACATTTCTTCAAAAAATGCTTGCACTGCGCCATTATGATTAGGGAGGTGCCACTCCCTCTTATCCGAGGTAATTTTTGGTCAGAGCTTCTACATATTATTCCTATTATCTAAGCGAAATTTTGTTACATTACCCTCAAATAAAACATGCTTACAGCATTTTGAAAACTTTCGAGTGTATGGGAGGTGCCACGCCCTCTTGTCCGTAACAACAAAGTTTCTGAGCAGAGCTTGCATTTACTATTTTTAGTATCTAAGTGAAATTTGGATGGATTATCTCAAGACACTTTCAGTACAGCATTTTGAAACTTCTGTTTAAATGGGAGGTACCATACCCTTCTGTAAATAAAATATTTTAATTTTTTCTTAAGGCTCTTCATTGAGTTTTGTACAGTTCAAAGATCAAATTTCATCAGAGCCCAATACTTCCCAATCCATTGAAGCTCTGAGGAGTTAAGTGGATTCCCACTTTTTGGAACAAAAATTAAAACAAAAAAAAAAAATTGCTTCTCATTCCGTAGGTGGATCTGGTCTGCCAAAACATATATTGGTAGGGAAATTTTGTGATTTTCTCTTAATTTGCTCTGTGTATGCCTCTGCTCTGTACAGTTATAAAATCCGAGTCCCGGTAGCTGTTTGAAATCTGCCTTAACGTGTTTTTCATCGATCATAACGTAACAGTCAAATTTAGTCAGATAGTTTTCGGGCTTGCTTTTAAGCCACTTGGTACTTTTCATCGGAACGATATGGTATTTTTTAAGCTCTGTAGGTTTTCATCTTGCTTTTTCTTTAAGTCTTTGTATAGTAGATTTTGAGGAGCCAGCCCTTAAAGCAATATCTCGTATAATGAATTGTCGGAATTATGATTAAAAAGTTGCTAAACCTTTTTCCCTAATTGATCTTCTCATCCCGGATTTCTACTTGAAATCTTTTTTCATACGATAATTAGAGCCTTTCTGTAATTCAAATAACCCTTTAGACAGTGGTTTTTGATGCATCTGTTTTTTTGAGCTATATTTTAATTCTGCTTTTTCTAGGTAAGTGGATATAATCAGTTTCCGAAAATTTTATTGATTGATAGTCATCTTTTTCGGTTGAAGTTTGTCACAAAGTGTTACATATTTTTTTAAACGTCATGGTATATAGAAAAAGTAGCTTCCACATTTCAACCAACATCATTATCAGGTAAATCAAAATCTTAAGAAACAAAAAGCGTAATTTCTTTCTGGGACAGTTCTTACTATCCTTAGTGTCTGAGCGAAATTTGGTAAGGTTTTTTCGAAAAACGCTTTCAGTACAGAATTTTGTATTTTCAAATCGCGATAGTGCCCCATAGGAAATTGCATGTTCTACAAAATGAATGAAAAAAATAAAATTTCAGGATTGTCAGAGGATATCTCCTAAACTATAAATTTTTCCAAAAAAAAATCAATATGTGGTTTGTAGATGAAAGAATTCCCTATAAATAAATGCTTTTATTTTTTAGTTGCAACTCTCCGTTTATGAGTTATAACAATTTATAAATCAACATATGCTTATGAACACTCAAAAGCCAAATGCACAATTGACTAATTTTTGCTACATTTTAATTAGAATATCTCCTAAAATATACATAAGTCGTACAAAGCCCATTTTAATAGAACATTTTATAAGCTACAAAGATATTGATGATAATTTTCACTAGAAGTAACCGTTAACGATATCTATATATAAATTTCTATGCCTAAATCTCATCATATTCGCCTGACTTTTTTTTTTGCCTGAAGATTGTGAGGAGCAGTGCAAAGCATTTTTTTTTAAGTGGGCGGTGCCACGCCCCTAAATGGAAAAAAACGCTCTCACGGGTAAACCGCTGTATCGATTTTTATAAAATTTGGTATTGAGATAGGGTGGTCCATTTTTTAAGAAGTTTGAAATTTTTATTCTTCACAGGGCTAACCTTGCTCCAGTCATGATAACTAATGTCTTTCCCAAATTTCAGCCGAATTAGACCATATTTTGCGGTCGTTCAATCAGAGCAACTTTTATGTTTGATTTACATAGGAAAGCGACTAAATAAAAAGATTTTTTAAGCCATCTACAGTTATGCTATTTCAGTACAAACAAGAATTTGAAAGATTTTTGTATGATGAACACGATGGCGTTTTAAATTTTTCTCTGTGATGTCACAATTTTGAGAAAGCCTGACTTCAAAATGCTAAAAGTCGCTTTGATTGAGGAGAATAATAGACCACCCTAATGATCATTATATTTTTATATGGGCGGTGCCACGCCCATATGAAAATCATGCTCTCTCGGCTAAGCCACTACATCGATTTTTATGATATTTGGTACGGAGATAGGATTAGCACTAAGGCACGATAATATGACCTCTATATTTTTAAGTGGGCGGTGCCCCGCCCCCAAAAGGAAAAAACGATCTCACGGCTAATTTGTTTGCATAATTCAAGAGTTGGGTGGTCTTTGGAAAGTCAAATTGAAATGTTCGAGTTTCGGCCACAAAGCAAACTCTCATATTTAAAAAAAAAACTGGTTTTTGACGCCATTTTTCTAATAAGGCGGTGCGAGCGACAAAGAAACAAGCTGGCAAAGTCGAAATTTGGAAAGAGCTCATAGAAATCTATAAAATAACTCATTTTCAAAAATTACGGAAAACATTCCAGGTAATACTACCAAATTACTGCAAGTACCATTAGTAAAGTATTTTTAGGCTGTAAAATTGTCCACAGGCATTTTCTAAGAAGGTAGTGGCTACCAAAATGTTTGCAAAAGACTGATTCTTGCGAACTTTGGCCTTGAATATCTTGACTATGAGATTAAATTAAGCTTTTGTCAAATTTTTACAAAAGTTTAGCAAAGGTTTGTGAAAAAATTCGGAAAAGTTAACGTAACTTTAGGAGGCTTAGTGAAATGAGAAAAAAAAAAACTTTTTTTCTATGTTCGAGAAAAGAATAACAAAACTAAGTAAGTAATGTGTAGTTTTTGATGTTGTTGTTTCATTTTTGTTTTTTCTTTTGCAAAAACGTAAACAAATTAATTTCTTTTCACGAGACGAGAAAAATAAAATAAAAATGAAATAATCAAGAGGTAAAGGGGTTAAATAACGACAAAAGCCAGAAAGAATTCAGAACAAAAAAATAAAGAGAGCAAAGCACGATCTAGGGAATACTTTTTGCAAAAACAAATAAAAACAAAAAATTGAAAAAAAAAAAACAACAGCAACAACAACAAGCTGCAGTCACACTCTGGAGCTGCTGCTGTTGTGATGCTAAAAACTGCTGGTTTTGTTGGTTCGGTTGATGCTGACTGAGTGGAGCACTACCACTGGTGGAGCGGCGCTGTCGTAAGGGGGTCGAAAGGTGGAATCTTTATTTTTTTTTTTTTTGCTAAAAATACAAATACAAAATTCAAGGTCAAATGAATGGGTATATACATATATAGGGTACCTATGTGATTGTGTATGTATATATGTATTTATATACAACAACAATGTGAATAGTAGAAACTATAGTACGTATGAGTAGAGTATCACACACACTCTTCTGTATAGAAAACAAACAAAACTCTCGTTGTACGCTAACGAGTCACTATTATTATTGTTGTTGTTGTTTTTGTTGTACGAGATTTGTGGGTTACCCCGGGTGAGGGTTTCGCGAGTGAATTTTTTAAGTGTGATTTTTTTCTTTGTTTTTTTATACATTTTTTTGCAATGAAATAAATAAAATTCTTATTATTACTATTATTATTTTCATAGAGCAGAACTTTATTGTTATTTGTGTAGTTGTTGTTGTTGCTGTGGTTATTTTTGTTGTTGTTATTATTGCGTTTTGTTATGGTATATATATATATATACAGGTTTTTACTATAAAATTAGCATTAGTTTTGTACGCGCAAACGATTTATTGTAATTGTTATTGTTGTGACTGTGATTGTTGCAATTTGGAAAATACAGAAAAAAATAAAAAATACGTCAACGACTTATAATATGATGAAATGATTTCAATTTTGTTGACAGTTTTGTTGGGTTTATGGGGGTTGTTAGCGTTTTAATATATAAAGTTTTGGGATGACAGTTGATAAAAGTGTTGCGCCATCAGCTATATTTTTGATTAATTGCTATTTTAGACAGATGCCAAGCCGGTGGTGTCTTAATCAGAATAGCAATGCAAATTTATGCTTTTATAATGAAATATCATTCTTCATTTGAAGTTTGCTCCATAAATGAATTGATCAACTAATTAATTAATTAATTGATTGGGGAATAGTTAAGAATAATAAAAATAATAGTAAAAAACGAGTCAAGCAAAATTATCTCAAAATTAAACTTTAAGAAAAATGTAGAAAAGGTTGAAAAATTTTTGAAAAATTTAAAAACCAAAATAAATCGAAAAAGTCCGTAAACATAACAATAAACATAACAATTATGTCCACAAATCTAAAGAAAATATATTTATTAGGTTTTTAGAAAAATACAAACAAAATTTAAGAAAAATTACATTTATTAAATTTTTATATTCTCAACTTCAATTTAAATTCAATTCTGCGTCGAACGCTGCAAACTGCATTTTCTCTATGAGGTAAAAAAGTATCCCAAATCTGAATCTAAGTTGAGAAAGTCCAATAGCTGAATTTAGCAATAGTTACTAGAGTCTACTTTGTGGCCGGAATTCGACCACTCAACTGTTAACTTATGTTAGGTTAGGTTAGATCCGGGGGATGAACATGTTGTCATCATTAACTTAGGCCTCGAGAAAGGGCCCATTGTATACCCGATAAGAAAACATTTTCTCATCAGTAACCATGTCTGTGCATTTTCTCTTTAAAGGCGTGGCAACGCGCACTTAAAGGCATAATGGTCATATTATCGCTCCTTAATGGTAACCGTACCCCCATTTTAAATTTCATAAAAATCGATGCAGCGGTTTAGCCGTGAGACCGTTTTCTTATTTAGGGGCGTGTCACCGCCCACTTGAAAACATAATGGTCATAATATCGTTCCCCAGTGGGATCTCTAGGGGCCGTTCACATATTGTGTAACGTAATTTTCTACTAATTTTGACCCCTCCCTTCCTGTAACAAAACGTACAACCCCACCACCCGTTAGAAGTAAAGTAACAAATCTAAATGTTGGTAATTTGAATTTGAATTTTTTGTCGCATAAAATTATTAAATCGACGTTACATAACATAGTTGATGACCCCTCCCATCACCATGTAACATTTCGTAACAAATCGTATGACCCTCCTCCTTCCTCGCGCGTTACCTAATATGTAAAAGGCCCCCTATCTGCATACCAAATTTCATAAAAATCGATTCAGTAGTTTAGCCGTGAGAGCGTTTTTTCCATTTAGGGGCTTGGCACCGCCCACTTAAAAACATTATGGCCATGTTATCGTTCCTTATTGTTAACCCTGTCTCCATTTTAAATATCATAAAAATCGATGCAGTGGCTCCGCATACTTAAAAAAAATAAGAAAATCGTATGCACTAAAAACGAATATGATAAGATTTAGGCATCGAAACCGGGACCGAACCGACTTCGTTTACCTATGTAAAATTTGTTCTTTAGACTATAAGTAAAGGGTGACCCTTAATTCACGCAAGATTTGAATCAAATAGTAAACAGGTTTTTTTTTTCAACTGTATTTTATTGTAACATAAACTACATAGGATAGCGTTATGTATGGAATAGCACATCGGGCAGATGACCTCCAAGGCTAAGTTGGCACATACGCACTCTTTTGTCGAAATTTTCAATTACCATGTTGCATAAATGTGGCTGAATTTCCTGTATATAGCGTTGAGTCTCCTCCTTCAATGTTAGTAAAACAGTTTGACAGTTTAGGATTTAACTGTCAAACTGTTTTTTTTTTTTCTTTGGTTGGCATCATTTTACCGCACAAATGAAGGCAAATTAAAATCTAGCGTGAATTATGGGACACACTTTATACTTTTGGGAATCTTTGCTAAAAACTAGGGTGGAATGATATTCCAATATAGTGTAATGGAAGTTTTATCCCGAAGAGAAGTAAGCTTTGATGTGTCCCAAACTTTGTTTATTTGTTCAGATTTCACTGCGATTTATTTTTAAAAATAAGTGCCGTGCATTTATTGCACACATTTTCTAAACATTTAAGACCCCTTCACGACCCCTCAATGTGCAAAAAGTTATAAAAATTCAATCGGTGGATCTTGAGAAACGGGTCAGGAAATTTTCAAATATTAGTCTCCATTTAATGCCATTCTTTGAAATGACTTCTCTACGACATTCACGACTCTTTAAATTCCTTTATCCATCTTTTTTCAGCTACCTTTGTGCACAAGGATTTGTTAACAAAGTTCGTTTGGTAATAATTGGGGAGTGTGACATATGCACTCTCATTTGCGTAGCTTGATTTTGTTTGCTTTGGGAATCCGGTTGCATTTTAGGCAATTTACCTTTTGGTATGGGTCTTAAGCATTCCTTCACAAGTACATGTTTAAAATATACATGCTATAAGATATACTATCAGATTAAAAGTGACATCACATCAATTCAATGGTACAAATTATAGGTCATACTTTTGGCTGAATGTTATCATCCCATCAATTAACACATATATTAAATTAATAGTATCGTCACATTAGCTCAATAGTATAGACGATAACAAATTATTAGATTAATAGTATGCAATCATTAATATAAAGGTACAAACTACTAACGTGTAATAGGACATCCTATTGGCCCTATCAGCTTATACCATTGAATCGATAGTAACATACCGTTATTATACTGGTTTCAACATTATTGCTTTAATAGTACGAAGTCAAAAAACTTTGTCTAAGATGGCGCTAAGAACAATAATGGATAAAGAAGGGCATATTCTCAATAAGGAACGAATGTCATTTCGGCTTGTTGTTTTCGAATAGCCGATTTAAGTCTTTCGCTTTACTCTATGAAGAAGCTGGAGATTCTAGATGAATAAATGTGGCAGAGATGGGATTTAGCAATTTAAAAGAATAGCCTTCTAATCGCTATAATTGGCCTTTAGGGGATGTTATAAGGTTTCCTACTCTTAGTTTTTACTGGACAGTTTTGTTGGAATACTTTGCCAGCTACATACGTTTGCACATTTGTTCATTGGTTTTCAAGGCATTGATTTTTTAAAGATTATTTATCGATTTTTCAAGTTATTGATAGTTAAATTTATCGATATTTCTATCAATCGATGTTAGTATTTATCGATTTTTATATCGTATTAATCGACAGTTTTGTTTATCGATGCTTATATTTATCGATATTTATGTTTATCGATATTTAAATTTATCGATATTTATGTTTATCGATATTTACATTTATCGATATTTATACTAACCGATATTTAAATTTATTATGACTGATGATATTTCATGTTCATATTTAAAGATAACGGCATTTTATTAATCGATATTTAAGGTAAGATTCGGTTACAAAGTGAAGGAATAAAGCTACTCATCCTACTATGAATGAAATGTATAAAATTTGTTCCTTACTTTTAAGACTTCAGCAACTTTATATCCCTAAAAATATGCTACAGAAAATTTGTTAGTAACGAAGAAACTTGTTAATCCCCTACGATAAACAAGCAATTGAAAATAAAACCAAGCAACAGAAACTTTACATGAATACAAATTTCATAAAATTTTTTCCGAATTTTTTTTTTCCAAATAAAGGATTAAAGTTAATCGAAAATTCATAAACATCAACAAAAAGGATGAAATTAAGAAAATAAATATAAAAGTAAAAAAAAAAAAAACCCAAGGAATATACAAAAATTCCATATAAATGAAAAAGTTATTAGAGAAGCCCCCATGAGTATTAACATATGAGTGGGTAGTTTGTTTAAGTGGTGGGATAGGTAAGTAAGTAGCTGATGTAAAGCAAAGAAGAAAATACGAGAGCAGACAGAAGGAGGAAGCGGGGCGCGCGGTAAAGCAAATAAGCACAATACGAAGTAAAGTTATTTAAAACCGATTTTCAAATTCTTGACACGCGATTTACAACAAAGTGAAGACGGTTTGACAAATTAATGACAGTTCAGGCTACATACATACATACATATTTATGTACATGGGTTTGTGTAGAAAGTGACAGTAATGTGCGAATGAAGAGAGCGAGAGCGATTGAGTGTGTATGGGAATGATACAGAGAGCGCGGAGTGGGAGCAGTAAGCAGTGAATGATGCAAATTTGGAAAAAAACAAACGCATAGTAAAAATTCGCAATAAACTTTTTTGTTTACAACTGAGTGTTTGTTGTGTGTGAGAAGAGAGAGAGCAAAAGCTTTTTAATTTTGTTTTACTTTGAAAGTTCACATGTGAGAGAGAGAGTTAATGTGGATGTTGAAAAGAGCGCAACTTTTTTCTTTTTTCTTCTATTATTTACGTTTACTTTTACTTAGTTACGTTTGTGCTACTGCCCACAATTTTGGCTGCAAAGCTTTTTTTTTTTGTTTGTTGCTTTACTTGCAGCAGCAGCAACTATTTTTAACAGCTGCTTCGAGCTGCTCTTCAACAACATCAATTGCACAGTCATCATACAGGTGGCATGTGTGTGCGTGCGTGCTTGTTCTGTTAATGTTGCCTGCCTGCCTGCATACAGTGATAACACGTTGTGTAGTGGACAACAGCAACGTTGTGCGTGCGTGCGTTTTTGCTTGATGCTGTTGCTTAAGTTTGTGATAAATAAAATTTGAAAAATTTACACTTTGAATAAAATGTGAATAACACAATGGTGAAAAGTTACAAATACGAATGCAAACATATGGAATGAAAATGCTCTATGCATGTGGATAAGGCTCTTGTGTAGCCTATTTTTAGGCGACAGCTATTTTTTGCTGTATCTAAACTGTGCTCAATTTACAAGGAAGTAAATTCTGAATATAGTGTTGGTGGTGTTAATGTAATAACGTAGCATAGCTAAAGGCAACTATACTCAAATAATAAAACACACAATTTTAATGATTGATTGCTAAATAACTGAACATATTTGTAGGCGCTTTATGGTGAAAAACAGAACAATTACAGTAAATCTGATACTGATTGATTTTATAAAAAAAAGGGAATTTTGTAAAAGAAGAATACTGGCTAATTTTTTTATAGGCTTAAATTTACAGTGTAATATGTTTTACAAAAATGTCAAAATATGCTGTATATATTTTTAGGCTGAGGAATATAATGTTGATTTTGTATAACTAATGCCCAAGACAGACGGCAGCTCTAATGCACATAACAGACGCAATAATGTGAAACTTTTTATTGCATGATTTTAGGCATTTTTTAAATACATATTTCATAGACATTTGAAAAAAATTCTAAAACATCAAAAACAAGATTAATAGTGAGTTTAGCATCAGAAAAGCTGATTAGAATTATTTGACCTTGAATTGGGAAATTTTCATTTAGTCAATGTCTATGAAATATGAACAAAAAAAAAAAATTTCTAAAATCATGCAATTAAAAGTTTCACATTATTGCGTCTGCAATGGGCATTAGAGCTGCCGTCTGTCTGGGGCATAACTGTTTCAAAAAGTTGTTCAGGCTTTTAACATGTATTAAATTATTCAAAGTAAAATTACTAAAGACAATTTTAATAAGTGTTAGTGTTAGTGTGTGCTACTTTTTGAGTAAATTCACAAAAATAACCAAAAATAAAAGTATTTGAAGACACTTATTCGACCACAAATAGATTTTATTTTGTTTAAGCACAAAAATAGACTTAAAATTTTTCTAAATGCTACTTAGCACACAAAGTAAAAAGCTTTACCGAGAATACTCAATTTAAACAGGCATATAATAGGGCTATTAAGATTAGCAGCTAAACACATTTTCTTTTTGACAGCGCAAAACATTTTTTAGACAGCTGAAAAATATTCTTTGAATTTTTACGTAAAGTTTATGACAGTTGAATTAAGAAGACTTGGCAAAACTTGCTTTAGCAATCAGAACGAATGGAAATATATATATATAAAAAAAAATATTATACCATGCCTAAAAATATGCTTTGGTTTTTTGTTGGTTTTTTTAAATTTTAAGAAAAGTTAACAAATTTTTTTAAACTGTTTACATCTTTTTTTTTATTGCAAATAATAAGCAAAAATTTTGCGCTACAACTTGAAGCTGAACAAGAAACATACAAACTACATACAATATGCAACTAATGAAATAAATCGCCAAAAACTATGCGAAGAAAATGAGCAAAATTGTTTTAAATTAAATTCATGAATATTTAATCAAATTTCTCTGCAAAAAATAAACTTTAAATAAAAAAACTTATTCTGAAAAAAAAACACACAAATGTAGCGCCTAAAAATATGCAATGATTTTTGTTTTAATTTTAATTTTCAAAGCAATTTTAAGCAACGAGAAAGCTCATGAAACTTTAATGTGTGGTTTTGCAAAAATTTTGCACTGAAAAAATAAAAAAAAAAACAACGTCCAACGTAAAAGTTGGTAACTCGAAAATTGTAGTTTTTAGTTATGATGATTTTTGTATCGTTTTTGTTAAAATAAGATAACCAGAAACAAAAATTGAATAAATACTTTTGAAATCTTTAGCCAAAATAAAGGTTTTTCGACTATTAAATTTTTGTCACTATTCCAAATTTATTTATAGAGATAATTATAATTTTAACTTATAATTTGGATAAAATGAATACATATGAGTTGTAACTCTAGTTACCAACTAATGTTCTCCTTCAGTTCCAAGAGGAAAGTTGGTAACTTAGCTTGCCAACTACCATTAAAAAATATTTTACGGACATTACGTTGGTATGCAGGACTTACAACCACTGATTTTTAAAGAAAAATTAACTAATAACTTTGTAAGTCCTGTGTATAAGTTATCAACTTAAGTTGCCAAGTTTTTGCATGGAAACCTAACTAAAATATACTTAGGTTGTAACTTCAAAATTGCTCCCAGGCCTTCAAATTTCAAGCTAGAGATACCAAAGTTTGACACAAGATAGAGTTTAATACGCAGATTTCGAAAATCATTGTCCCGTAAGAAAATGGTAACTTGAGTTACAAACTTTTACGTTGGATTTGTCGATATATATTTTAGTTTATTGCTTGTTTTTGCTTGTATAGTACTAATGAACATACCAACGCGCTTTTTAATTGAAATATGATAAATTAGTAAACTAATTTCATAAATTATCTAGGGGAACCTGCCTATCTATCATTAAAATTTTCGTTAATTCGAAGACCTGCATTGCATGTGGACGATAAATCCGCACTTGTAGAATTCAATTGTAGCTAGCTTAGCATGTCTCAGAACCAGAGTGTGTTACCAGATAAAAACATTTTTTCACAACAGATGGCGCCAAGTGAGCTTTATGATCTATACATAGAGCGTTCTTGTGCGGTGGCCGAAATGGTTAAGCACTGTGTTTCTCTCATCAGAAACACGGAGTTAACACTTGTTTGCGTCTCTTGTTGAAAAATTGCAAAAATTACTGTTTAATACAATACTGTTCAATACAAATTTATCTGATATTTTATTCTTTTACTAATTACCAATTTTTAGTATATAAATTATAGTAGTCCATTTTTTAAGGAGTTTGGAATTTATAATCTCTTAAATTTGAGCCGAAGTAGACCATATTTAGAGGTCGCTTTGATTTGCGACTTTTACGTTTGATTTACATTGGATTTGTATGAAAAAGGAAAGCAACTAACTTAAATGATTTTTTCGGATTTGACAAACCAAGAATCTTAAAAATTTGTGTATGATTAGCACGATGGCGTTTTCAGTTTTTCTCTGTGATGCCACAATTTTGAGAAAACCTTCAAAATGCAGAAAAAAATGCATTTTTTGATTTTATTCAGTTCTGAACAACAAAACAAAATTGAGTGGATCGAAAAACGTTAGTATTCGTTATACAAAAATCTTCATTAATATTGGTTTGTACTAACAAACATAGCATGGCTATAGATGGTTTAAAAAATCACTATTTTAGTTTATCTAATATAAAACACACAAAACTATGCAATAAATATGCTACGTTTTATCTTTATTTACATATATTGTACCTTTAAGGCGCCCTTATTTATTTTTTCTAATTTATGCAAATATTTTTGGGCGCAAAAAAGCAAACTTTACATTACTCTGAATCTATGCAAATGTGGTAAAAGTAAATGCTTGAAAGTATGCAATCAGTTTTAATTGTATTCCCACTTTATTCTGAATACGAAAGCAACAATTAACTAAATGGCATAGTTTCGGGCGCACATAGTTTACTAATGTGTTTGTTTGCTTCAATATTGTCACCACGTAGTAATTCAGTTTGATAAAATTGAATTTCATAAATAAGAAATTTGAGACAAAAATGCTATGTTTAAAAATGAGTACATTCAATTTGGCTTTCATTTTGCTCATTAGGCTAATAGCTAAAAGTAGCTAAGCTCTGTTAAACTATTTCAATATTGCTGCGGTTTTATTAAGTTGTACCAAATAATTTTTAGTTGAATGTCTACGCTCAAAGCTACGCAGCAATTGCAAGAGTTAATTTTTTTGGAAAGCATAGAATTTGTTACTACAAGAAATACATTTTTGTTTGTAAAAAATTGTTTGTGCCGAGTGAATTTGTCTTCACATAAAGCAAAAGTATCAATGCTTTTGAAGTCTCTGAAGTAACTTACATAAAAAATGTTTTTTTTTTTTTATAACAAAAATTATTTGAATATCTGTGAAATATGGAATTAACATGTATCATGTCGTCGCGAGCAAAAAGCGTTTTATTTGCAATTGAGCCAATTTGAAATAAAATAAAATAAATAAATTATTTCAACATATTTTATATATATTTCTGATTTCATTTGTTACAAATGATTTTAAATGAAAAGCCTAAAAGCTCATAACTACAGGCTTACAAATTTGTTAAGCACAAGCAGAATATTAAACTTCAAAGAAAACGCACAAAATAATTAATTCGTGCATACATTTAGGCGCTCAATTTGTAGCATTCAAATTTAATATACGAGCATAACTTAAGGCGCTTAAATTTATATATGTAATTTAGAGATGTATTTAAGTAGTAGCACGTGAGATAGAAAAACATTTGATTTGATAAAAGAAATAAATTGAGAAAATACTTAAAAACTTAAGAAGAAAACTGTTGCAGTGGCTTTTCCGCAGAGACACCCAGCTATATCACAAAATTAGCATTAGTACGATGTTTGCAATGTTCTCTTTACTAGAGGAAAAATTAAGCAAATTGAATAACTAACTAGACCCACCCTATTGTGTTGAGGGCATACCCTACATGGTACTTTGACGACAAAAACCTAAAAGTATGCAAAGCATAAGGACACAAATTTTAGCAGTCAAAAGCAAATTAAATTGCACTGCAAACGTTCGTTAGTTAATAGCGTAATTTTTGTAACACGGTGCATGCTTTAAAATGTTATTAAAAAAAAATTGTTGCATATTTTATGGCGCGTTAACTTTCAGTGCTAAATTTCATAAGCTACAAAAAAGAGCGCAAAAAAACGCACACCAAAGGTATAGTTAAAAAAGAAAAATCTTTGCACCAACACTGTGCTGTTAACCTGTTGAAGTGTCGCGCAACTTAATTTTTTATGTTGATTGATGTGGTGGCATGGGTTGACACATATGTCGTATAAAGAGAAGGTGCGCTTTAAAACTTTTTAACAGAAATGCAAAATCACATTACATAAAAGCGCTATATATGATATGTACTAACAAAAAAATGATTGATTAACATTTATATAGAAAAGCAACTAAAAATATAATTTGCAGAATTTTATTCAACAATACAAAAGTAGCATTTTATGGTGAAATTTTAAGCAACAGCAAAATAAAACATTATGTAACAAGGTTATATAAAAACATTAATTAATAAAAATATTAAAAAAAAGTTAAATCAAAAGTGACATAAAATGATGGTTAAAACTGATGAGCAACAAAAACCAGAGGAGCAACAACAATTACAATTGTTGTCCATGCCACAGCATTTGCAGCAAACAGGATATTTTAGTGATTTAATGCAAATTTATGTAAGGATTATGCAATTTTTAAATTTATTTAATCACGATTTTTTTTACATACACATATGTACATTCATACATCATAAGAAATTTTACACAACATGGCCACTTCACGTACAGAGTAAGCTGCAAATGTGCAAGCTAGTAGTAGCACATAAATTCGTATCACTAACCAACTAAAGTGTGTCCCATAATTCGCGCAAGATTTGAATTTACCGCCATTTGCGCGGTAAAGTGTTAGCAACCAAAAAAGAAAAATTGTTTAGGGTTAGTATAAATTTATCGAAGGCGAAAAATTAACACTACATCAAAGAAAATTCAGCTAAATTTTTTGCAAAATGGTCATGAAAAATTTTGGCAAGAGTGCTTATGTGCCAGCTGTAATATATAACATAACATAACCCCATTTTATGTACTTTTTTTTTAATAAAAAAAAAAGAATACAATTTAAAAAAAGATGTGTTTTTCATTTAGTTCATATCTTGCGTGAATTGTGGAGACAACTTTTACAAGATTGGGCTGAAGTAATGTCAAAATGTGAATTGGCTACTATTTCTTTAAAATTTATAAAAACTGGGCACTGCTTTTAGGAAAAGGCATTTGAAGGTGTGAATTGGGTCGACACATTCGTACGTACAAATTAAAGTGTGCCCCATAATTTACGAAAAATTTGAATTTTGAATTTGACGGATGACAGTTTAGGGTTAGTGTAAATTTATCGAAGGCGACATCAACGAAATTCAGACACATTTATGCAAAATGGTCATGTGTGAAGAAAAAGTTGCATAATTTTAGGATATTTTTTTACTATTTTTTTAAGCATTTACAAATTTGTTAATTAAGTAAAAACATTTTCTACTTCGGTGTTATGAAATTCAAGAATAAAATAGTAAAAACTATGCCCCTAAAATTATGCCACATTTCTTTCACGAAAATGTTGTTGCAGTGCAAGGTAACTGACGTTTAGGAAAAATCTTTATTTATATTCCTGAAATGTAATCAATAGTAGACAACGTGTTACAAAATCAAAAACTAGAAGCAAATATATCACATGCAAAGATGCGCGTGTTTTGTCTTCGTCGTTAATAGGTTAAGGGAGCGTAGGAAGTTACCGAACTTTCCCACCGCCCTAAAAGTCTTAGAGTGATAAGTGTGATAACTTTTAAACTTTTCAGAGAGATTAAAATTTTGAAGTACGACAAAGCAAGAAGCAGTTAACAATACAAATCAGCTATTGAATATGTTCCAATACTTTTCGCTATGTCTCTTGATTTTCAGGCATTTAATAAAAAAAATTTCAATTTTAAAGGTCAGTTAAAGGGAAATTTCATATGAACAATGTCATGTATGTATAAAGCACTGAGGGTTTATTTTTATGACAAAATAAATGGAACGAAATTGTGGCCATTTACCAAATAGGAACAAAAATCTACTCTGTAAGCATTTTGGGACATTAAAAATTTATGCTACAAATGCTCGTGCGCTGAATTTTTTAAAAAAGTATTTCAGTATATTTTTCGATAAGCTTAGCTTTTTTCATCTTTTTCCATTTACAAAAATTTGCATTTTATCTGTAAAAAAGTAAAAAAATAAAAAGCAGCTATATGGTTGAACACCTTCAATATATTGCACATTAATCCAAAATTACAATTTTTCTGCTTTATCACTGTATAAATAGTTATGCAAATGACAGAAACATTTATGCAAAACATAATCAAAAGCTCTTGAGAAATATAATAATCAAAATATATCTACATAAAAATAAAAACGATTTTTTTAGTAAGTGTTCGCTTAAAAAAATTCGCCACAAGAAAATATTTTTGGCTGCAACAAAGTTTAAGGTTTCAACATTTTATCGACAGTTAAGTAAAGTTTTCTTTTTATATTTTATGTTTAAAATTTATGGAACGGCATAGCAGCACAAAATGTTCTCTTTTAGTTTTTGAACAACAGTGCGTATGAGTAACATATAATTTTTAAAACTACTATTCCGATTTTACTTTTAAAAGACCACATAGCTGTTACCTTAAGTAAACAAATTCTCATTAGTAACCATGTCTGTGCATTTTCTTTTAAGGAGCGTGGTATCTTTCTCTTTAGCCGTTAGAGCGTTTTTTCATTTTGAGGCGTGGCACCACCCACTTGAAAACATTAAGGTGATATTATCGTTCCTTAGTGATAACCTTGTCTCCATACCAAAATTCATAAAAATTGATGCAGCGGCTTAGCCGTGGGAAGGTTTTTTTTTCATTAAGAGGCGTGGCACCGCCCACTTTAAAAAAAAGAAGGAACTTTTGTGCACTGCTCCCCCACACAACTTTTCCAACAAAATAAATAATTAAACGAATATATTGAAAATAAGTGATAGAAACAGGGGCTGAGCCGATTTCGTTTGACTATTTATATGCATATCAATTTGTATTCGCACAACTAGGCGTATGAGTTACTTTTCATTATAAGCTCAATAGTACCGTAAAGTAAGACTCTTAAGAGACCTCTGATCATAAAATATTAGAACCGGCACTTTTTTAATTAAAAACGCTTTATTTTGATGCTTCAAAACAATTGTCGCAAACTGACACCGATACCACTTAAAAGTTAATAAATGTCAAAGGTCACGATAATCAGTTCCTTGCAAATATCTCGTGAACGGTTATTTCTACAGAAAAATGTTTCGCCACAATTTTGTAGCTTAGGAAATTTTCTATAAATCGTGACAGTTGTTTTCGCAAAGAGCTTTTTAAGAAAAAATTTGTCAGTCAAACAAGAATAAGCAAGTAAGAAATGTTTAACATTGCTAATTGCACATTAATCATACGCCCTGTTAAGCACTGAGCAATTATTTATTCAATTATGATAAAAAATGTGACTTTACACGTTAGTATGTATGTACCTAATATTTCTCTAATTGGCAATTACAGTTAATATTTCCTTTACAGTAAACTTTTGACCTTTAAATGCCAACAAACTGTCTTATCAAATCAAATCAATAAGATATAAATAGACAACAAATGTTTACTACGTATGAAAGCACATGCATTTACTGTATAATAATAATCATGATATTTATTAAAATGTTTACATCTACAGCTTTCGCAATCATAATTTGATGAGAAAAAAGTTATTAAAAAAAAAAAAAAAAGAAATATAGAAGATAAGTAGTTAATAGCTTATATTCTCAAAAATGTCAGACAAAAATGCAAATTTGATGTCATGATGCTATGTCTGCAGATTAAAAAAATTATTGAAGTGTAAAATTTTACAAAACATCAATATAATTTGGTGGTTTGCAATCTAAAAGAATAAATAGTTTCAAAATTAGATGAACTTAAATAGAGTGAAAGCAGTTTTTTTCAAAAAATACTGCATATTTAAAGGCGATTATTGGGTTAGTAAGAAAATGGTGTCAAGCTTCAAAAAATAGAAAATATGTATTTATAATATTTCGGGCGAAGCCGAGGGAAACAGCTAGAGTTTCATGTCTTTTGGAAAGAAATGGCTGAGCAATTTTGTTTATAAATTGCTATTTTATTTAACTCATACTTTTTTCTGGCTGTCAGTCATATATGATTGACAATAGTTAAAGAATCGTTTGCTTTATAAGAACTTTAAGTCACCATAAAAACCACTTTGTAAAGAAATCATATTAATTTAAATTTTTTACATATAATTTTAAGTACAAAGAAAGAAACCTCATTGATTATGCAAATTAATCTAATAAAAAAGATTCACAACGTTAATCAAAAATAAGAGATAAACACTTTTTTGTAAAATTTTTGGAAGACATGACAATTATGTTTAAAAGCAGTAGGTACTTCCAAGAAAACTCTCAAAGTACGCAAATAAAATGAATACAAACTAAATGAATTAAATGCTGCTTCTGCGTAAGAATAACATCATTGCAGGCTTTATTAAATTTATTAAAACAAAGATTTTTCAAAGAAAAATTCTTTACAAAAGTGGTTAAAAGAAAACAATCGAAAGGAAAACTCATGCAATACTATACGTCAAAGAATGCTGAGGCTTACAAAACATTTACTTTGAACAAATAATTATTTTTCAGTTTTAAAAGATTGCTACCGCAGATAGATTTTTGTAATCAACACTTATATAATTGCTTCAGCTAAGGAGAAACTAATGACAGGAAACTTCAAAAGAGAGTTCTGAGTAAGAAAACTAATTTTAAGAAGGGTTAACATGTGTTTTGTTTTCGTGAACAACTGGAAATGTTTATCAAGATAATTCATAGAAAACATTACTAAACACATACAATTACTTCCTACGCTTATAAGCAGTTTTCTCAGACTTTGGTTACTAGATGGATTTCCGTTTCCTACATACTAAAAAATTATAGTTTACTTTTCTTACTTTTGATTCCCTTGATTCTAAACTTTTTAGTATTAAATTCCGATTTTTTCCAAAAATGTTTGAAATTTATTCCAAAAAAGTATAAAATTGATTCCAAAATAGTTTAAAATTAATACTTTTTTTGGCATTGTTCTATAAAAATACTTTTTGGTTTTAAAATTAAACTAAAATTTTTAGTGTGCAGTAAAAAACTAAAGGTTTAAATTTCCTTCCATATTAATATGTTATCGGCTTGGCTAACGAAGATTAACGGAAGGAGTACTTTTACCTAGGCCAAAGAATTTTTTTTTTAGGACAAACTAGTTCATCCGAGGATGGTAAGGCTAAACTAGTTAAGAAATGATTAGTTTTACTTAGGCCAAATAAATATTTTTTTTTTTTTTTTAAGGCAAACTAGTTCATCTGATGAGGCCAAAATAGTTTTAGATTAAGAAAAGAAAGGACAACAAGCTCAATTGAACCAGATTAAGATAAATAAGTTTTAGATTTAGTAACGTTTCCCACTTAATTTTGTTAAAATACTTGGGAGATCAAAGTAAATATTTTAATTGTCGAAAATGAATTACTCGGCCCAATATTTTTCAAGAAAATGTTAAAAAACTTTACGCCGGTTCTTAGGATAAATTGAACAAATATCAAAAGTAGGCGATGTTCGACAAGTGAGTGAGACAGTGTCGCTTTTAGAATGTCTTTTCAAACAAATTTTACTAAGCTCGGTAGAGGATCGTCTGACGATTTTGGCAATAGTTGAGCAAAAAGGCGATAAAATAAGATAGTTGGACGTACCACCATAACATACCAGCAGCATATTCGGGAAAACTTTTCATTCAAATTTTAACCTATTTAAATATCATTGGAAGAAACAACTCAGTGCTGTTCAGCAAAACTAATAAGGGTTGGGTAATTAAACCAGCGAAAAGTTAAACAATGCTGACCTTTAGAAGGGAACTAAGTGTCGACCTTTCTTTAGAAATTTGAAACCACCAGCACAAATAATATCGAAAAACAGTAAAAATAATAGCTGAAAGCCCTGAAAAAATACTTGTTTTTATGGAATATTACAAGTGAGTATGCGCTCGCACATTAAATTCAATTTGGAGAGACATTTTTGTTTCTTTCATCAAAAGAGAAGAAGAGAAAGAGCAATCAAGGACGCCTTGTAGCCTGATGTGCTTAAAACTGTTTTAATTTATCACTAATCCAAGTAGCCCGAGTTCGAGTCCAAATACTGTTGGTTAGTTTTTATTTTTTCAGTAAGCTTAATGTTTAAAAGGATGAATGCTCAGTAGCCTGATATGTTAAGAAGTTTGTAATTTATCTGCTAACCAAGTAGCCCGAGTTTGAAACACAGTACTGGTGGTTTGTTATAAATTTTTGTAAAAGCTACAGAAAGCTCAAATCTTAAGACAAGCAATGTTTAAAAGAAACAATGCTCAGTAGCCTGATGTGCAAAGAAGTTTGTAATTTATCTCTGAACTAAGTAACTTGAGTTCGAATCCCAGTAATTGTGGTTTGTTTTTTGATTTTTCCTGTAATCTTTAGGATATGTAAAGTTATACACAGTAAAAATTTTACTTCAATTTTAAAACCAAAAAGTATTTATTTTATATATAAGACAATGCCAAAAAAAGTATTAATTTTAAACTATTTTAGAATAAATTTCATACTTTTCAGGAATAAATTTCAAACTTTTTTGGGAAAAAATCGGAATTTAATACTAAAAAAGTTTAAAATCAATACTAAAGGCAATAAAAACTAAGAAAACTAAACTATAATTTTTTAGTGTGTAAAGAAAGAATGGTGCGTAAAGCACTCATTGCTGGAAAAGAAGCGCTTCAGCAACCCTTTTGATGAGTTTTTTCACTGTTGGGCGTCTAACAGAAAAACACACACACTCTGTTTAGTTTATGTAGCTTTGAATTTATATTGGTAACACGCACACACACATTGAGCTATTTTTCTTTGATTTTGGTATAAATGGCTGCGTTCTTATTTCAAATTGTAGTCACCTTACTAATGCCGTTCCTGTACTATTAACATGACTTCAGAGATACATATCCTTAACCGTATTGTGAGCACAATTGCCGTCTTTAAATCCTTTCACTTTTCGAAATCAACTGTTTATTTCTGTTGCTGCTATTTTACCCTGATTTGAATGTATTGAGACTTCCTTCTTTTCAATATTGCTTGGCTGGAAGTGTAGCAGCCCATTCCTATTTTTGTAACCCGTTTTTTTTTTTTGCATATTATTTGCCTACACAGAGGGAGAGAGATAACATTTATCCCATGTTTATTTAATGCCATGTATTTTTTTGTTTTTTGCAGTTGATTGTTTGTACGTGTGTCATGCATTTTTAATATTCAAAGAACAAGTTGAAATAAATTCTGTTTGCTTTTTTTTCACAGCATAGGGTGAGAATGCATATTAGCGGCTTAGCAACGCAAGACAGGTGAAGAAGACAACTTCATTCAGGGGAAACAAGTTAAATTTTAAAGAATTCATGATTTTTCAAATATTTTCAATAATATGGCAAAATGTATTGTCATTCGGTTCGATATTTTCTTTTTAATTTAGATTAGTGTTTCGCGCGTTAGTGCGCTAAAAAGCTGATTTTCGCTATTGCGAAGTTTTGGAACAACGCGTGAATACTCCTATAGTTTTCGTCATAAACTTTATACATTTGGAGCGGTTCTACAAAACAAAGTTCCGATTTCAACTCCAAATATAACAGCAAAAAATTCTTCTTGCTGGGCTGCAAATTGTTGAAATCACAGGGCTTTCAGATTTAAATTTTTTAGTAGCCACGGTAAAGCCAATTTCACACTTAAATGAGCATACAAAATTTAAAATAAATGTTTAAGCTTGTTCCGCTCAGTATGTTCTTTGTAATAGACAAGTTTTGAAGTAAAATAAATTTGTTAGACTTGCAAAGAAAAATGACAATGAATGCCACGGTAAAGGCATACTTTTGTTCTACAATCAAAGTTACAATAATTTGCAGTAGATTAAAAAAACAGTTTAACTATCAATCTGTGCAGAACAAAAACGTTCAGGATAACGAAAAAAAGTACTTTTTAATGTTTAGTCATAATTTTTGTGCTTCAAGCGAAGGTACTTCAATTTAAATCCAAATTTATCAATACTATGGCACATAAAATATTGCGAGTACATATTTAAAAAGGATATTGTGCCATTTACTGTTTCTTAACACACGAGAGGTTAGTTTAATAATAATCTTATAAGAAAGCTTTATAAAATTTTCTAGCTTTTGTGTATAAAATTAAACTTGGTTCGCATTAAATTTTTGACGCCTGGGACATGACACGGTAAAGGCATTTTCATTACCCAAGAACTCTCTTTAGTCGTTGCACAATAATTAAATATAAAAGGTAATCTACTATGTCATATTTAGAAAACGTCACAAAAGTACTGAGCTATAGTATACTATATAATAGCCAGATTTAGCAAAATGTTGCTGAAGCTATCAAAATAACAAAAATCATCTTAAAGTCAACAAAATGTTGCTGAAATGTTAAAATTACAAAAATTTTCTTAAACAGACAAAATGTGTAAGATTTGGACAAATTTTGCTGAAGCTATCTAAACTACAAAAATCGCTTTTAAGTCAACAAAGTGTTGCTGAAACATTAAAATAACAAAAGTCGCCATAAGTCAACAAAATGCTGCTGAAACATTAAAATTACAAAAATCGTCATTGTTTTTAAGGCAAGCAAATGTTGCTGAAATAATAAAATTAAAAAAATACGCCACTAAGTCAACAAAATGTTTGAAGACAACAAAATGTTGCTGAAACATTAAAATAAAAAAAATCGGTTTCAAGTCAACAAAATGTTGCTGACACATTAAAATTCCAAAAATCGTCATAAAATCGACAAAATGTTGCTTAAACATAAAAATTACAACAATTGCAATAAAGTCAACAAAAGTTGGTGCAACATGAGAAATTACAAAAATCGCCTTAAAGTCAACAAAATGTTGGTGAAACATTAAAATTACTAAGATCGCTTTAAAGCCACAAAAACATACAAATTACAAAAATCGCTTTGAAGACAAAAAAATGGTACTTAAACATTAAAATAACAAAAGTCGCCATAATGACTTTATGTTGCTGAAACATTAACACTACAAAAATCGTCTGAAACACAACAAAATGTTGTTGATGCATTAAAAACGCCATTAAGTCAACAAAATGCGACTGAAACGTACAAATTAAAAAATTTTCATAAAATCGACGAAATGTTGGTTAAACATTAAAATTCTAAAATCGTTTTAAAGTCAAGAAAATGTTGCTGAAACATTAAAATTACAAAAATTGTCATTAAGTCAATAACATGTTGCTAAAACATTAAAAACACAAAACTCGCCTTGAAATCAACATGTATCTGAAACATCGAATTAAAACTATCCTCATAAACTCAACAAAATGTTGCTGAAAATCTAAAATAACAAAAGTCAACCAAATGTTCCTCAAACATTAAAATAACAAAAGTTGCCATAAAGTCAACAAAATGATGGTGAAACATTAAAATTACAAAAATTGTCATAAAGTCAACAAAATGTTGCTAAAACATTAAAAACACAAAACTCGCCTTGTAGTCAACATGTTTTTGAAACATCAAAATAACATTATCGGTATAAAGTCAACAAAATGTTGCTGAAACATTAAAAAAACAAAAATTGGTTTAAAGTCAACAAAATTTTGTTGAAACATCAAAATGACAAAAAACGCTTTAAAGTCAATAAAATGTTGCTGAAACTATTAAAATAAACTAAATTAATTGACGAAAAATTTCGGTTTTTTGTGGAATCGTGGTATATTTTTAAGTCATTGTTTGGCACAACCACTTAACTACAATATTAACTATTACCAGAAATCGTTTACTTAATACCGAAAATATGTCATAATTTTTCTTGCATACTTTCAGTCTCTATGCGTGTCACAAAAACGGTGATTTTCTAAAGTATTTATAATTTAAGCGCAAGTACACAACTTAAACTAACAATTTTCGTTTTCTCATCGATGCTAATTTTAGCACAAACATTAATTGCTTGTTGCGAGTAGTTAAGCTCTTTGCTTCACAATTTTCTAATGATTTTATTTTCATCTTTTGTGCACTATGTACCTATGTATTTTCTTTTTTATCCATACATAGAAAAAGAAACGGAAAGCGCTGACATTTACGTGCAGACACAACAAAAACGACAAGTTATTTTCATACTGTGTTGCATGCACTACTACTTTAACTTATACTCGTACCTGCACATACATACTTATATACTTTCGCTTGTCGTATTTTACTACATACAATTTACAATATTGACCTTGACCCTCTCATTACAGTTCTTCATTATGGATACGTGTGTGTTTGTTAACTATGTTAGTGTAGTTACGCTTTTACGCTGAAGGTAGCTATGTACCTTCATTTGGATTTTTTTTTAAAACTTTCAAGTGATGCTTTTATACTTAGCAAAGCGATATACCCGTCGTTTCTATGTGAGAATGAAGGCAGGAACCTAAAAGTGGCTATATACAGTGACTCACAAAATTGATCACGCTTTGGCTATGAATGAAAAAAAACAAATAAAAAGTCTGAAATGGGTTTGTATTTTTAATGTGTCTTTATTTTGGTAAAACTGCATTAAGTAAGGGAAAATAAACAAGGGACAAATTCCATGAAAACTCTTTCTTAAATAAGAGATAATAAAACAAAATCAAAAATACTCAGCGTGATCAATTTTGTGACTTCACATTATGAACCTCGGCAACTAATGTTAATATTTAGTATAGCCTCCTTGTGCATCAATAACTGCTCTTAGTCTTCTGGCCATACTATCTAGAAGAGTTTCACAAATTTCTGGAGCAATAACATCTCAAGCATTTCGAGCATTAGGTCAAAATTCATTAAGAGTACCAATTTAACCTTCCATCAATTTTCTCAATATGCCCCATAGGTACTCAAAAGGATTGAGGTCTGGAAATTACGAGGGACATTTTATTGTTGTAATTCCATTACCTGAAAGCCATTTTTGTGTCATCTTTATAGTGTGTTTTGGACTATTGTCCTGCTAAAAGACAATAATCGAAGCATTTACTTTTAAATCTTGTAAAATACCAAGCAAATGACTTCATAGAATTTTACTGTTAGACTCTGCTGTTATTCGACCTTCAATTCTGGTAACTCTACCAACACTTCTAGTGGTCATACATACCCACACCGTTATTGAGCCTTATCTAAACTGAAGTGTGGGCTTAACGTAGTATGGCTGAAGTCTCGAACTCTTACTCCTCCAAACCCACTCACTGATTTCCGATCCTAAGTGATTTATTTTGGTCTTATTTGACCATATAACCTTCTCCCAATCGTAAGCGCTCCAGTCTTTGTAACATTTGACAAACTCCCAACGCAACTTTCTGTGCCTCAATGGCTTTTAACTTTTGCACGCCCTTTGAGTCAACAAAGTTTGAGTTTAGAGGAGGCTCAATAATAATGTGGGTATGTTTGACCACTAGAGGTGTTGGTAGAGTTACCAAAATTGAAGGTCGAATAACAGCAGAGTCTTACAGTGAAATTCTACGAAGTCATTTGCTTGGTATTTTACAAGATTTAAAAGTTAATGCTTCGATTATTGTCTTTTAGCAGGACAATAACCCAAAACACACTGCAAAGAGGACACAAAAATGGCTTAGAGATAATGGAATTACAACAATAAAAAGGCTCTCGTAATCTCCAGACCTCAATCCTATCGAGTACTTATGGGGCATATTGAGAAAATCGATGGAAGGTAAAATTGGTACTCTTAATGAATTTTGGCCTAACGCTCGAATTGCTTGAGATGCTATTGCTCCAGAAATTTGTGAAACTCTTCTAGATAGTATGGCCAGAAGAATAAGAGCAGTTATTGATGCACAAGAAGGCTATACTAAATATTAACATTAGTTGCCGAGGTTCATAATGTGAAGTCACAAAATTGATCACGCTGAGTATTTTTGATTTTGTTTTATTATTTTTTATTTAAGAAAGAGTTTTCATGGAATTTGTCCCTTGTTTATTTTCCTTTACTTAATGCAGTTTAACCAAAATAAAGACACATTAAAAATACAAACCCATTTCAGATTTTTCATTGGTTGTTTGCATTCATAGCCAAAGCGTGATCAATTTCGTGAGTCACTGTATGTAAATATAACCATTATGTGTTCAATTATTCAGTTGGTGAGTGAATGGTTGTGCGAAAAAAGGTATAATTACTTAGTTATTTATACATTTTCACACTAAAGTTTCACATTTTAAGTGTTTAATTATTTTTAAAATATTAACGCATTTTTTTGCATCGTTTTGTGTAAATGCAGGTATGGTCAAAAAAAAAAAAAAAGGTCGCTCATTTTAATCTTAATGCTTTTTCAAAAAGTAAAGTTTAAGCCTTATTTTACCAAAAAACGCGAAGCATAGAAATGAGTTATGATTCCATGCAATTCGAGTAAATTGAATCATTTTAAAAAGTAAGTAGACTTTTGACACAATTAGATTGTCCGCACTACCCAAATGAGAAAAAAAAAACGGCAGGTGGCACTCGGGGAGTGGCCGATGATATTGGAAGCTAATGCGCCCCTCTTACGTTCGAAAAATAAGTGAGAGAGAGAGAGAGAGCATGAGCTGGTGCGCGCAATGTTTATAAACATATATATATGTATACATACATATATACTGTATACTGTACTTTGTATACAGTACGTCTCTATTTTTATATGTGTGACGCATTTTCGTTGCAAACATCCGTTACACTTTTTCGTTGCATGTTTTCGCTGTTCAGACTCTGCCTCTCAAAACGTCCGATAAGGAAGCATTAGCTTCCAAAAGTGCACCAAAATTTGCATGCAAACAATTAGTGATGAGTAAACCCAGTAAGACTGGTCTTTATCTTGACGTAAGAAATAAAAAATTGCAGAAAAAATTGCGAATTGTGATGTCACTGTTTAATAAAAAGTTGCAGAGTACATTTTTTTTTTGTTTATATGATGTTTGTGTATTAACATAAGTGTTAAAATAAACAAAATCAATATACCAAACATATCATAATTTTCAGTCTTCATATTTAATGGTAAAGCTTTTTGTTTTATAGCTAATTTTAATGGCTAATAAATACTGAGTAGTATTGGTTAACCGAATATGCAGTATACACACGCACAAAGTTATACCCACGCACACGTACACATGCATATAAACATTTACACACTTACATATTAAATGCTTAATTTTCATATTAAATGCTTAATTTTCTACATGAAATTTTTTCTACGAACACATACTACTGTAGGTAGGTATTTGTATGAATGAGATGACACCTTGTGTACATATACATAACATTTTTTTTGTAAGTCTGTGTCACCCAAAGAACATAAAATTTATTTACCAAACATTGAAGTGTCGTTTTTCTCTCCGCCTCCGCCCCATATTTCCTTCGCACTCACTAACTTTCATTTTCTTTTACGCGCCTTTTTTCTTAAGTCGTGACTTTCAGGTGTTTTTCAGGTGTACGTGTATTTGTGTGTGACACGCAATTCTCTGGTAAATACAATTAAGAAAATTAGTGACTAACTGACTGTGTGACTGACTTGACTTTAGTGTATTAAACCTTCTAATTTAAACTTGGCGAAGTGGAAGGAAAATGTTGGAAGTAAGAAAATGGAAGTTTATGTGGCAGTTTTAATATAATTGACTTAAGTATTTGGAAGTTTAATGTTTGTAGTACCTACTATTGTTATGAATAAAAATAGAAAAATAGAAAAAACAGAAAATTCAATTTAGATAAGCTTAATTTTGTGGTAAAAAGCAATCAACGTATTTATGTAATTAAATACAAAAGAAATTGATGGTTTATGCTGATTATAAAGAACGAAAAGAAAATTAGCGCCTAAAAATATGCAATGAAAATAACATAAAAATTATACTAACAAAAGATAATATTAAAAGCGATTGCCTAGGAAGTTTTATTGCATATTTTTGGGCTGTATTTTAAAAGAGGACATAAAACCAAATCTTTAATGCATATAATTTGACTTTTACTTAACGAAAAATATAGAAAGCATAAAACTTTTCTCAAATTACAAAATGACAACGTGTTAAGAATTTATGAAACTATCAAAAAAGGTATTATGGCTTTCAGACAAAAAAAAAAAGCACACTAAAAAGATAAAATAAAGTATGTACATATATATGAAGCTAAGTCAATTTAAAACCATTTCAGCTAGTTGTCTACAGAGTTAATCAAAATTACTAAAAGCAACAGCAACAAAAATGCCAAAAGAGCCTTGAAGTATGCAAGATATTTTTGGTTTTTTGGTGAAATCTTTTCCTTTTTTTTTGCTTTGAATGGGAGAATGTTCTGAAATATGAGTACTTCTTGTGCATATCAAATTAAGAACATTATTTTTATTTTTTTTTGTTGTTATTTTTTCTTTTTGGCGACCTAGAGAAAATTGCAATATCATATTATTTTCAGCTTAAATGAAAAAAATTTCCGTACTTATTGAATTTTTGCTGTGGAGTCAATTAATTTATCATCGTTATAAATCAACATGCCTAAGCATATTTGTAATCCATGCAGCATTTAGCATATTTTAATCCTATAAGCGAGTTTTAATTAAATGTTTAACACACTTGCAGCTGCTAATTCAATTTAAATCGTAATCAAATAAAATTGGTTTTCATCGTACATAGAATCATTTTAGCTTTGACAACAACAAATTCAACCAATATGACATGAAAAGGTTTTAGTTAATTTTGAAAAAAGTAAAGAACGTGCAACTTACTAAGTATATGTGGAAGAAGTGAAACTTATGGACGGAAAGTGGAAGCAGTCAAATAAGTAACACATATGGTATTCATTTATGGTCGCCACCTTCCTGTCGTCAAATTTCTTCAAAATAGCTTGAATAGTTTGCAAGATTTAACAGGATGTAGCTTAAAGAGTCGAAAAGTGTGTCGCCAAAAAGTGTTTGAAAATATGTCGTGAAAAGTGTCACAAAAAGTGTCGAAAAAAAAGGTATCAAAAAATGTGTCTCGAAAAAAATGATCGAAAATTTTGTCGCCAAAAAATTATTCAAAAAATGTGTTGGGAATAAAGTGTCAAAAAATGTGTCGCCAAATAAGTGTCAAAAAATGTGTCGTCAAAAAAGTGTCGAAAATGTTTCGAGAAAAAAAGTCGAAAAATGTAACACCAAAAAGTGTCATCAAAAAGTGTCGACAAATGTTTCGCCAAAAAGAAAGTTGCCAAAAATCGAAATATCTCGCTAAAAGAAGTATCGAAATATGTATCGCTAAAGTGTCAAAAAAAAAGTATCCAAAAATGTGTCGCCAAAAAAGTGTCAAAAATGTGTCAGCGGAAAAATGGATCGAAAAAAGTTTAGCAAAAAAAATAAATGTGGAAAAATATATCGACGAAGTAGTAGTGTCACCAAAAAAAGTATCGAAAAATATGTCGCCAAAAAGTCACAAAAAATGTGTCACCAAAAAAAGTGTCGCAAAAAAAGTATCAAAATATGTGTTGCTAAAAAGTGTCAAAAAACATCGCCAAAAAAAAAGTAAGTGAAAAATGTGCCTTCGAAAAAGTGTCGCCAAAAAGCGTTGAAAACTGTGTCTCCGAAAAGTAACGAAAAATGTGTCGTCAAAAAGTGTCGAAAAATATATCGGCAAAAAAGTGTCAAAAATACGTCGCGAAAAAACGCATCGAAAACAGTGTCGAAAAATATATCAACAAAAAAGTGTCAAAAAACGTCGCCAAATAAGGTGTCAGCAAAAAAGTATTGAAAAATATGTCGCCAAAAAAAGTCACACAAAAAAGTGTCAAAAAATGTATTAGCAATAAGTGCCAAAAAATAAATTGACGAATAAAGTGACACAAAAAAGTGTTACGGTGTTGAAATTTAACATTTGACGCGGCCAAAAAAGTTTCAAAAAGAAAAGTATTTCTCCTTGGCGAGGTCAGTAGAGAAGGAAAACTATGAAACGGAAACGTTGTGCAAAAATCATAAAGTCATCTCTTAAGAGTTATACAAAAATATAAATAAAAATTTTTGGAAATTTGAAATTAAAAGGGCTTCACCAAAGCAAAGTAAATATCTTAATATTTTCATCAGTTTTAAATTGTTTCTATTGAAATACAAATGAAAGTTTTTATTTGACTACATCCCTGGTTAATTTAAAGGTATACTTTTTGCTTTTATAATTTCCACTTTAAAAACGAAGGCATAACAAAAATGAAAATAAAAATAAATAAACAAATCGTCTTGCATACTCTTTAACAGGGGTGGGTACACATTAAGTCAATCGGAGCCTGATACAAGTTTCATATTTCATTACTCATGGGATATCGAAAAAGACAAGTTAAATACTTGTAGGTATACAGTTGCAGTGTGCGTGGTTATTTAGTCATTACCAGCACACAAAAATCTTTTGAAATCAATTAGTCAGACCTTTGGGTATTTGTGAATTTTAAATTTTCACAAAATGAATTAAATCGATGCAAATAGAAGAGAAACAACATAAAAGTAAATATTACTTAAGACAACACATATATGCAAAACTTCAAGAATACATATAATCGCTAGACATATGATGAAAATACCCAATGGGGAATGGAGCGCATCAATAGCGCTTCTGAAGCGCTCTAAAGCAGCAGTGAAGCGCATCTCTCTCGTTGCCAAAAGCGCTGAAATTAACATTGGCATGTCATTGGAACGAAGCGCTTCGCTCTCGCTACCAGAAATGCTCTTTGGATGCGCATCGCTCTCGCATCCAGAAATGCTGTTTGGATGCGCATCGCTCTCGCTACCAGAAATGCTCTTTGGAAGCGCATCGCTCTCGGATTCAGAAATGCTCTTTGGATGCTTTTTGGATGACAATAAAAATATTTAAAAAATTAATTTTTAATTGAAATTTTACGTCTATCGTCACAAAGACACATCAGACTATTATTTATTTATTTTTTTTTTTTTTTGATGTAATTATAATTATTTTTATTTTACTAAATTAATTCTAATTGAAAAATTGCAAGTTGAAAACTTTTGTGTTAGGTCTGGGCCGGAGTTGAACCGAGGACCTCACGGTTGCTACAACTCTTAATCGCAGTGCCAGTCGCTAGACCACTGCTCTATCATCGCGCTCTTACGAAGACGACTTATTGATTTATTTTGTTTTGTACGTTAATACGTGACCGAAAGCGCTTCGTTCTCGCTACCAGAAATGCTCTTTGGATGCGCATCGCTCTCGCATCCAGAAATGCTCTTTGGATGCGCATCGCTCTCGCTACCAGAAATGCTCTTTGGATGCGCATCGCTCTCGCATTCAGAAATGCTCTTTGGATGCGCTTCGCTCTCGCTACCTATAGCGCAGAAAATATGCGCATACAAATCAGCTCTTTAGATACGAGAAGGACGCGCATCGCTATTGCATCTTGGGGATGCGCATCGAAAGTTTCTGTTGCGTAGTAACCACACCATACACAAGTATACCAGATTATAACGATAGGGTTTACATAAATGTAATATATATAAATAAATCACTTTATTGCAAAGGATTTCAATAGTTCATAAATATTGTAAAAGAAAGTAAAAGAATGAATTTACATTTTATAGAAAAAACAAATAAAAGGCAAAAAGTATTCTCCTATGAAATAAAGATATGCGGACACATTTATGGTGAATCAGTGAATGAGCAGAGAGAGAAAAGATTGAAAATAATGATGAAGATGATGATGATGAGTGGTGGGATATATTTTTTCTTGTGATGATGAAAAATAGCTTTGACAGATTGAGAAAGTGTTTTCAAATATGAATAAATAAATTGAATTGTTGACATAAAATATTATTGAATACATAAATTAGGTTTATTTGCAAAAAGTATGGAAACTAAAAAAGGAAGAAGTGGGAAAATAAAAATAAAAAGTTGCAATAATGGGTATTTGCTTACTCAAGGAGATACATTGTCAGTTTATAATATTTGTGGGAAATTTAACATGTTTGCGGAAGATTTCACACATTTGTAAGTTGGTAGTAAATTGTCGAAGAGTTTTTTTTATAAATTTTAGTCTACAAGCTGTCTAACTTAAGACACTTACTTAAATTAAAATACTCGCCAGATTAGATTTGCAGAGTCTTTGAAGTTCGATAATCTTCGATAATCTTCGATAAACTTTAAAGAGTCTATCGCTAAGCAAATGGCCTTTCAGAATGTCACTTTTAAGGACAATAATGACGCTTTACTGTCTAGTCACTAGACTCTAGTGGAATGTAGATGTTTTCAGAAATTTTTCTGACTGATTCCCGAAGTTTTTTTTTTTGTTCTTTTCTATAGTGAAGACTTTTTTTTTCGTTTACTTAGAGTTGCCTTAGACACCCAAATTGAATGAATCGAGTTAAGTTAAACTAATGATATGCGGCTATGATATTAAGTTGAATAAAGCATATCTTACTTATTAAATAATGTGTGAAAACATTTGAATTCATATTTATTTCAGAGATAAATAAAATCATCAGTCACAATTATACCCCTAATAATTTTTTTATTGAAAAAATAATTTAATAAAATACACCAACGACTTAAATGAACTTGTAACTTTTTCATTTCTTCAAATATGTAAATAAGTTTTTTCTTTTTTTTTTTGTAACATAACCACAATAACAACTTAACCAACACAGATTTACTACATTTTCTATTGGCGCTTCAAGTTTGAAATAACATTGTATCCCCCAAGCGGAAACAAATAAAACAACAATGATGATATAAACAAAAAGAAGAAACTTTTATGTATCATGTTGTTGTGGGGTAGGTCACACTAATGACTTGAAAATATATCAGTTCAAGCGTGAGACAACAAAAATGTATGCATATGAAAAAAATTTTTATAACTATAAACACTCAGAAAAAAATACACCATTTAAGTTTTAATCGTACGCACATTGATTTAATAGGACGCATATTAAATAGTTTTCGTATGTACTGCATGCTTTGCGTGCTATTTATTAGTATGATAAGAGTGACACTTTTATTGCTTATGTTAATTGTGAGTTAATTTTACTAGAAGTACTATTGATTTGACTATTAGATGCGTTATTGTTTTAATAGTATGATTTAATGGTCCGTCCTATTTAGTTAGTTTTAATGCATTTTCATAGATGAGGAGTGATTTTTTAAATGGGCTTATAACCAAAACGAGGCACAAGTAATGTAATAATATTAATTGCCTGATACTTTGTCATAAATTAATAAAACTTGGTTCTGTTTTCACGAAAGGTTTACCTGATGGCGTGAAATTAATGACATTTTATTAAAAAAATCCTTTTTATCCAATAACCGATTATTATGCAAATACTTTTGCCTCGTTTTGGTTATAAGCCCTTTTGAAAAATAACTCCTCAGATATACATCGATTTTCAGTACGATCGCGAATAGACTGTGTGATTCATAACAACATTTAAAATTTTTATTTCTATGCCATATTATTAGTAGTTACGAAGCCTTTTGTCTTATTTCAATAGTATAAACTAGTTGATCTAATCATAAATCCTATTAATATTATAAATTTTGTTCAGTGTATACAAGTATATAGGTATAAAAATAGCATAGTAAAACAAAACCATGCAATCGGAAACAAAAAAGAAATATTTAAGTGGCTATTAATTAGACTGTTAATTAAACCGCACCTGAGGGTTAAATATTGCAAGCATTGGACAATTTCAGGCATTATGTACCAGTAGTGAGTGTGAATGAAATTTGTTTCTTTTTAATTATTACTATCATTTCCTGCTGTGCGTTGCTTCACCTTGTCTTGTACAGGGGCATGATAGGATGTAAATTGTCCCGATGTAAATAATGTATGTACCAAATCTCTTCTTTATACTTTCAATAGTTTCAAAGATATAACATTTTTGAAGGGCGTGGCATCGCCTTTTTTTTTCAATGGACATTATTTGTCCTGGTACTCCTAGTGCATATATGCGTACTAAATCTCAGCTATGTCCGTTAAATATTTTCAGAGATACAATGAATTATTATTTTGGGGGGCGTGGCACCGCCCACTTTTTCACTGAAGATTATTTGTCCTAATGTACTTTACACGTGTACCAAATCTAATTTATCTGCGTCAAGTTGCTTCAGAGATATTAAGAATTTAATTTAGTGGGCGTGGAACTGCCCACTTTTTTAGTCTTTTTCTAATGCTAAGATACTGCGAAAATTTCATTTAATTCAGTCAGTTAGTTTCCAAGTCTATAAGTAACAAACATACAAACAAACAAATACTTAAACAAAATCTCATTTTTATACAGAAGATAGAGTAAGAGATCTCAGGATAGATAGTCTGATACGTAGTTCAGAACGTATGCACACTTGCTAACTTGAAAGCGTAGCCTTTGTTTTTAGATAGAATTAGTAAAAGGTACTTAAAAACCTCCTTTTTTCCTGAGTGAATTTTTTCACCGGAATAATAGTCCATTATGCATAAGAAATGGTGTGTGAAGAGTCTATTGTAAAATAGTGTGTACAAGAAAACACCGTATTTAAGAACAACCAAAGGTCAAGAAAATCAATTTTTTGCAAATATCTCGCTAACGGATACTTTCACAGAAAAATGTTTAGCGACAATTTTGTAGCACAGGAAATTTATAACCTTATCTTATTAAACTTTACCAAAATTTAAATGAAACTTTACTTTGCTAAAGATGTTTGTCTACTACGTGCATCATCACTGAGCCATTCATTTATACTAAATAAAGGACTATGTTTTTGAAATGTAAAGAAATCACTTTAAGGCCTTCCCGATGATTTGAATTCTTAAATGTTCATTTAATAATTGAATTAATTCAGAAACTTTTTATATCCGATTTTGAAAGCAAATAATGCTTTCGTGACAGCTTTACTTTTAGCTATAAAGCTATAAAAATAAAGATATTTTTACTTATACCTCTCACTTAGCTTTGCTTAAAACTTACTCAGTGCTTAGATGTTACATCTACATAATACTTGGCAAGCACATAAATGGATATACAAAGTATTTTACCTACTTACCTCATTTTAAAAGTTCGCCGAAACTTTTGACAGTTTTATGTCGAAGATTTTTTTTCCCATGGTAAGCGAGAGAGAGGAAATACTTTTTAATTTTCTTTACGAGCAAGCATTATCCTACATTTTTAATGCTAAATGCTGCTACTGATGCTGCTGACCTTTCAACTTAATTTTCAATTACTTCATTAGTTGTTTGAAAATTAAAGGAAGGCGAAAGAAGCGAGAAAAAAATACAATAAAAAAGAATTTCCACGGTTTAGGTATGCTCACATAAAGGAAGAAAATTGCCAGTAATGTACCAAAAAATAAGTAAAAATTTCTGCAAATAAGCAGCAAATGCGTAACATCAAAAAGTCCAAATCAACAGAAAAAGGAATTAAAACGAAAAGTCCTAAAATAGATTTAAGAAGGAAAAGCGCAAAAGGAATGCGCGTATTTTTTATGCTCTTTAGTTGAGACAAAGTTTGGTGGAAAAACTACGTCTGTACGTAAGTTGGTTTTTTGCTGACAAGGTACAGCGAGCGGACTGGCTGACTGATAGTCGCCGCTGTGATATGAAAAACTGTTGCTGTGGCAAAAATTTGACTGTAGGGAAAATTTTCCTTTTTTTCGTTGTGTGGGCAATAAAAAAATGACGTGTTCATTTGGCTGAAAATAAAACATGCGGCAAGATAAACAAACAAAAAGGGATTAATATTTATTATGTAAAAATATAAAAGAAATTGATTCAAGAACCACTAAAAACATTTGTGTTCGTAAAATTAAGACTTCCGCTACCATTTAAAAAATAGTTTATTTGACAAAAAGGAGATAATAACACAAGTTCCGCAGAACTAAACAATATTATAAAACTTATTATGTAATTGAAAAATATAGTTTGATTAGTCATATATTTGATAATATCAACCAAATCATTTATTTGATTGAAAAAAATATAGATTTGTCTCAAACACTCATTTGTTAGTAATTAACAAATCACGCATTTAATAGAAAAATAAAGAACGGCTTTAGAAAACACGAATTTACCAATATATTGTCTTTAACTCGCACACATCTTATTATGGGTCTTCGTTGATATTTACGCTATCATTAAAAACAAATTTATACCAAGCAAGCGATAAGTAAGCAGAGTCTTGATTAAATATATTGAGAATCATATGTTATCTGACGTAAAATGAAAAAAGATTATCATAACCAAATATAATTGGACCCAATCAAATTTCCTCAGACCCCTCAAAAGAATATGTATTATTTGATGCTAAACAAACGTCATACTTCCAATTAAAGGTAAATCAATATTTACCAAATTTGTTAATTGTTAATAAATATTTTTAAAAAGTTTTTCACTCACCCAACAAATAAACTTGGGGAAAAGTAGTGTTAGAAGAACAAAACCTTTCAAGAGGTATACTTATTATGAGAAGAATTAAGAAACGATCTCGAATCGTGAACTATTTTTGGGTACCAACCATGCTTCAATCTTCATTGAGATTATTAAAAGGAAGTTAGCAATGTATAGACAATCATTCATAAAATAATTTCGGGATATTTGCCGTCCCGAACTTTTTAGGTTGAATAACAGAGAAAATGATAAGTCTAACATCGGCACATCAAACTACGATCCAGAAGTTATAGAATAGATGGAAAAGCAGCACTTTGTAGGCTGAATAATAGATAAATGATAAGTCAAGCATTGGCATAACATCAGACTAAGATCCAGTCGCTATAGGATAGAGTAAGACGCAGGACTTCATGGAGTAAATAATAGAGAAAATGATAAGTTCAACATTGTTATAACATAAATTAATGATCCAAGATTTATAGAACAGAGGGAGGCGCAGAACTTCGTGGACTGAAATTGGCAGAACAAAGAGAGACAAAGGATTTAACGATAAAAAGGTCAAAAATTTAAAAATATGAAAATGATAAGTCACAGATCCAGGAATCATACACATTAAAAAATGATAGTTTACTTTTCTTACTTTTGATTCTATTTAGCATTGATTTTAAACTTTTTTGGAATTACATTACGACTTTTTTCCACAAAAGTTTGAAATTTATTCCGAAAAAGTATGAAATTTATTCCAAAATAGTTTAAAACTAATAATTCTTTTGACATTGTTCTATATAAATATGCTTTGGTTTTAAATTTAACAAAAATTTTTACTGTGTAGTATAGAGAGATACTCAGAACCTCTTAGATGCAATAATAGAGAAAAAGAATACATAGTCAAAAATCTGTACAACATAAAACTATGATTCAAAAGTTATAGAATGGAGGAAGACGCAGAACTTCTTGGGTTAAATAATAGAGAAAATGATAAGTCAAAAATTGACCCCACATAAAACTACGATTCAGGAGTTATAGAAAAGAGAGAGATGGGCTAAATGAAAGAGAAAATGATAAGTCAAATATTCGCACAACATAAAACAACGATCCAGAATAGTGAAAGATGGAAAACTTCATGCATTGAATTATAGAAAATGATCAGGTTCGGTAAAATATAAAACAACGATTCAGGAGTTATAGAATTATAATGTAAGCAGTTACGGTTGATATATCGCATGAAGCACATTTTGACATTTGAACTTTTCATTAAAGCTTTGAGAGTTAAATTACTGAAATAAAGTTGGAATGTATAGAAGAAGAAGTTTCGAAATAAATACATCAACGGTGTTGAATGCTTTTTCAGGACATTTTATATAAATATATGTACTTTAGCCTGTCGATTTATAATTTTCAAGAAAATTATCAAGGACGATTTTGAAAATTTTCAGGCATATGTAGGTACTTAAAAATAATATCAATTTTCATTAAAACGAAAATAAACTTTTCAGATACATTTTGTGATATTAATCTATAATAATTGTTAGATAATCCGATCAAACTGAATATTTAGGACTCCAAATTGTTAATTTTTTTGCCGCAAATTGCTTTTTGCCTAAGGAACAAAATTTAAGATTCTCTGTATGATAAAAAGCTTACGGGCAAGCAAGCGAGCAGCAACAAAGCTAACAGTATTATCATAGCTGTCAACAAGATAGACACATTTTCAGTTATTAACAAATACGTATGCACATACATGCGTATGTGTATGTGTATTTATGCATGCATGCGTAGCAGCACAAAGCACATAGAGATAGATACACATTCCATAATTCATGCCATATTAAACTCAAATAATTGACGATGATTTACAACCGCAAAAGCAAAGCTCACGCATTTCTCGTACTTGTCATATATAATTATGTACATTTATGCACATAGAAATAACACTGAGAAAAAGTTTAGCAATTTCAACTACAAAAAGAGAATGAAAATTTTACTTTTACGCTTAAAAAATGTTTGTTTATGAACATAAAAATTAACTGCAAAAAGGAAATAGAAATGTTACTTTGTTTGCATTATTTGCACCCAAAACTATGCCACATAATTGTAAGTTTCTTATAATGGTTTTGTTATCTATAAATTTTTTGTTGCATAACTTTAGGCTTCACTGGTAAAACTATTAAAATGATGTGAATAAAATAAGTGGTCATAAATATTTGAAATTTGTATAATATGCTAGGCAGACGACAGCTTAAATCCGGATTATAGACGTAATGCGAATCTTTTTATTGCATGATTTTAGGCATTTTTTAAAAACATATTTTATAGACATTGACTTAAAAAAAAATTTCTTAATTCAGGGGCCAAAAAATTCTAAAACATTAAAAACAAGATTAATTGTAAGTTAAGCATCAGAAAAGCTAACTAGAATTTTTTTTGACCCTGAATTGGGAAATTTTCTTTTAGTCAATGTCTATGAAATATGTATTTAAAAAATGCCTAAAATCATGCAATAAAAAGATTCGCATTGTTACGTCTAGAATCCGGATTTAAGCTGTCGTTTGTCTAGCCTATAAGACTGTTTTATCAAAGCTTTCATTTTTACAAGTGTAGTGCGTGAAATACCACATCCTTACAGAAGCATTTAAATGCGGTCACTTGAGTGTCAGCCAAATTTTGTTGGCTAATGACGATGATACTGATATTCTGCGTTGTGGGCAAATGAATTTTGTTTTTGTTTTTTATTTTTATTTTATTAAATTACATCATCACTGAGTTAAACAATTTGATCAAATAAATGTCTAGGCGCTAACGAAGCAGCGTCAAACGTCATACTAAGTATATCTAACCAAAATATCGATTAATCGATTTACTTTTATTATGCGCCACAAAATATGTGAGTTAAATGAAATAATTTCGTTTTTTTCCGTTTTTTCTTTTAGTGATAAAGTAAATGAAAAAAAAAAGAAAATAAATAAAAATAAATACAGAAGTCAAAAAGTAAGCAATAACCTTCAGTAAAATTTTTGTTATTGGTTTTTTCGTTTTGTACTTGTTTTTGTTGGCGTGAAAACCGCGCGCGTCAAAACACAAACACAACAAGTATTACACATAGATAACACAGCAACAGTGAAGAAACAAAAGTGAAAAAAAAACTACAAATTTACACACAGCCAAAGATACAAATAAAACATAGGGCGGGCGCCGCACTTTGCACACATTTGCAAAACCACGCAAACAAAATTAAATAAATATTTATAAATTTATTTTTATGGCTTTAAATTGAAGTAAAATGTATTTTTAAAGTAGAAAAACATGCAAAAATTAACATATTAAATTTTAATGGTGGTTTGTGGAGACTTTAACATTTCGCGCTCGAATTTATGCAACGTTAAATGTGCATAGTTGTAGGCGCATCAATTTACCACAGATTACGATAGTTATATGTAATTAGATATTATTTTTTGAAGCGTTAGTAATACACTCTTTATGTAATTTGACTTATCTCTAATCTTCAGCCCCAAAAATATGCAATGCAATCTAAAGTCTTTTTTTATCCAAAAGTATTGGAGATTTGAACAAATCGCTCGAATTTATGCAATTTATTCAATTTACCACAAATGACGATAGTAATAATGAGATTTAAATTATTGAAGCGTTAATTTTATATTACTTGACTATCTCTAATTTTCAGTTTTAAAAATATGCAACCTGAAGAGACTTGGTCTTAAATAACAGTAAATTTTTAAAAATTTAAAAATAATAAACAATTGAGACAAGGCAACAAAACAGATTCAAGATTTAATGTCAACTTAACTTGTTACATTTCACAAGTTAAAATTATTGTTGCATAATTTTGGGCATATATTTTTGTGGTTTATTTTGTTAAATGTAAACACTGAATTTTTAAATTGCATTAATATGTAATACTTATACTCAGGTAAACTGAAATTTAACTTGTTGACTTATCAGTGTAAAAAGGCTAATAGGCTTGACAGACGATAGCTTAAATCCGGATTATAGACGTTATAATGAGAATCTTTTCATTGCATGATTTTAGGCAATTTTTAAATACATATTTCATAGACATTGACTAAAAGAAAATTTCCCAATTCAGGGCAAAAAAATCCTAAAACATCAAAAACAAGATTAATAGTGAGATAAGCATCAGAAAAGCTAATTAGAATTTTTTGGCCCCTGAACTGGGAAATTTTCTTTTAATCAACGTTTATAAAATATGTATTTAAAAAATGCCTAAAATCATGCAATAGAAAGATTAGCGTTATTACGACTATAATACAGATTTAAGCTGTCGTTTGTCTAGCCCATAACAATTTGTGTTAAAAGAGAGATAACTTTAAGTTTGCTTACCAAGCAGATCTAATGTCTGTTTTCACTACAATGGTAAAGCTAACCAAAATAAGTTTAACCAAAGTTTAAAGAGCAGCGTTCCCACTGTGAAGCTTGATTTTATCTCTAGCTGTTGGTTTGTTAAGTAAATCACAATACATGCCATACCCCCACTTTTTTCACTTGTGTTTTTGAATAATTTGTTATTTTAAGCGAAAATTTATATGACAAACTAACTTGGTAAAGCATAAGCTAACTTAATCACCTTAACCAAACAAGTAATGGTGGGCTATAAAACTGTGGATAATTTTACAAGAACGGTAAAACCAATAGTGTTCAAGAAATTGTAGTAATGTTTTCTTTATCTGTATAATTAATTAATAAACCACAAGAGCTGTGAAAAGTGTAAAAAGTGTTTTAAGTCTGTTTTGATCTCCTGAAACGAATATGCTTTACGTTTTGTTGCGTCAATTCAGGTTTTCTGTAAGCCCGACTTAGAAGTTATAAGGAAACCTGCGATATTAGGTGCTTATAAATGAAAAAAGAATATTTTAATTCATTATACTCCAATTTTTGGGTCGAAAAGACCTATAAAAATAGGATATTATGGGTTAAGATGTTCTAGAAAAATTGTTCTTGTCTGGTTTCATTGTGACAACAAATTTTACTTTTACTTTCGAGAGTTTAAGCTAAAAAAAAAATAATGGACATTTCGCACTTGACGAACGTGAACATTTTTTTTACTCTACATTATATCCCTTACGTAGGACTATAATAATGCCATCGTTTATATTAGGCGTAATACTAGTTTTAAGATGCACGCAAAAAAGAGACATAATACGAATTGGACAAAAACAGGAGTAGCTTTTTTGGCTATACAAAGAATGTCAGGATTCAGCTAGACAAGTCAGAATTTTTTAGTGCGACTAATTTTAGAATCTTATGCAATGATGTTACTTTATAATGCATTTTGTTTGTTTCAACTATATTCTGTATCTTTTTTTTAAACATAATCTGAATCGATACGTGACATTATGAACGAGACATTTTTTCAGTTATGATTCAATTTGATAATGATTTCTTTATTTATATATGTAAAGTTTATTTAGTTAGGTTAATTTAAGCCAAATTCAGTTTTGGAAGCGAAAAAAACTACCACTTCAAATTTGCAAAATATTTTTCTTTTGAGCTAAAAATTACGAATGTGACAAACTTTAAATGTCTTTAAATTTTATTTTTTTGCGATAGAATTTTTATGTTTTAATTGTGTGCATTGTACTTTATTAGTGTTTAATTTTTGACACACTTGCTGTTTGATTTATGAAGCAACGGATGACAAATCATCTATGATGAACCGGACAGTAGAAATTGAACTTAAACAAATAAAAAATTTACAGTTAATCGGGATTGCATTGTTCTCTTTTTATATTTTTTATATACACAGTAAGTAATTTTAAAACCAAAAAGTATTTATATAGAACAATGCCAAAAAAGTATTAATTTTAAACTATTTTGGAATAAATTTTATACTTTTTTGGAATAAATTTCAAACTTTTTTGGAAAATAATCGGGATTTAATACCAAAAAAGTTTAAAATCAACACCAAAGGGAGTCAAAAGAGATTTTGTGTAACAACTTTTATCATGTATTATGCCTTTAACTGAAGTTTGTAGAAAAAAATACATTCAATTAAAAATTTGGAGTCGGTTTGATCATCATGTTAAATGAATTTATGCGTAAATTGCTTAAATTAGTAAAATTGAAGTGTTTCTCTAAGGTAATATCATAAAATAATAAGTTATGGTGAACGTTTTGGCGGAAATGTCCATATATCCTGATTCAAGACGAAAAAGCGATATTGAGATATCGCACAACCTATTCTGCGTTTTTTTGAGGTCATAAGATTTTGCATAAAACGGCAACCTCTAAATGACTTTCAAAAAATTTTAAAAGTTCTCACTCACCTCCTTTTAAACTTTGGGTTATCCCGAAATTTCCAAAAAATCTTTTTTTTTTTTTTTTAATCAGTCTAGTCATCTGTTATACTATGCATGTATGACTCGAAAAATAACTTTTTTTTCAAAATTTATTTGTCTACTCATTTCTAAAAATTTTTCTTGTTTCTCCTCATTACCAATCATAAAAAAGTGCCGTAATGCCTGACAAGAAAATAAGGCATTCACTTGAATTCTTCAATAAAATGCAGAAAATTAAAACCATCTCTTTTTTTATAACTTATTTTCTTTTCTTATTTTCTCACACACAATCTAAGTGGCTTTACAGCATTTCAACGCCGCCGCGCATCTGTGGGGGACATACATAAATTATAACGTAGACACACACATTTATAACGTAATAATTATTACACATTGTCAGTCGCCATAAAGTATGCTTTAAGAAATTTTCCACAACGAAAGCGTATGTATATGAGTGTTGAATATTAAATTTTGAACGTTCAAGAAAATTTAAAAATAAAAAAGAGATACCAAAATAAAGAATGAAGCGTACGAAAAGAGAAGAACAAAAGAATTATTATGACGTTGCTGTTAGTAATTTTATATGCTTTGTGCTTTGTTTTCTTTCAATGACAACGTTTTTATTATCAAAAAACGCCATAACATGCATTATCATTAATTTTTCTCGTTTATACTACTACATACATACTTATAATACATATATATAGCGCACAATTATAGCAACAACAACGACGACAATAACAATAACAACAAAGACAATTCGCGTTAAGGAAGCATATTGTGTTATAACAGTATAAAATTCAATAAAATAAAAGTAATGTTATATAGCAACAGCCAAATCTTAAATTGCTTGATGTGTGTTTGTGTGTGTAAGTGCGTGCGAATATGCACATGTATTCGACAGCAAACTAATTCAGGATGCTAAGAATTTAGGATTCATAAAATATTCAAAGTAATTGCAAGTGAGTGAGTGAAGAAGGTCACACATTGAAGAACAAAAAAAAGTGTTGCCAACTTTTTGGCGTTACTAGGTAATATTCTATTCTATTGTTGCTATTATGCGCGCGGCGGCGTATGTGATAAATCATTGTGGATGTGTGTGTGTGTGTGTGTGTGTGTGTGTGTGTGAGTGTATATGTCAGGATAGGTGATATACGTATCTGAAATCTGTTTGACTAACAGTCAAAGTGCTTTGAAGTGTTTTAACCTCGATAATTCATGGCAGCGCTACAATGAACTTCATTGAAATGGAAGTGATAAATATTGAACGAGTTATTTACTGAATGATGATTATGATGATACTTTTGGGATCGAAAAAAAAAAGAAAGTCACATAGATAAAGACATTTTATTACATATGCAACAACAAATAAATGCCCAACAATGTTGCAAAAGAAAGAAAGAAATATCCAATTGCGCATAATTGTATGTGAGGGAAAATAAAATTGCTGTTGCTGCAAGTAATTTATCTGGCGTAAATTTTAAGTACGAAATGATTCAAAAGGAGTATCTATAGAAGATTTATTACAAATAATCTCTAGAGAGTCTTTAACTACAATAATCTTTGTTTTTAAAAAGCAATATTTTCACTCAAAACTGTTACTAAAGCTATTTGGATTATATATTTCAGCTTTGATTACGATTGAAGTTTTTTTTTATATCGGTCTCAGCCACATAGCAGTATTAATGCAACATTTACTTATTTTTTTTATTTACTCTGTAAGGAAGTAACTATGTATAAATGTTGAAGTAAAAAAGTAAAGAAGTAGTAAAGTAATGAAGCAATGAAACAATGAAGCAATGAAGTACTGAAGTAATGAAGTAAGGAAGTAAAGAAGTAAAGAAGTAAAGAAGTAAAGAAGTAAAGAAGAAAACAAGTAAAGAAGTACAGAATTAAAGAAATAAAGAAGAAAACAAGTAAAGAAGTACAGAATTAAAGAAATAAAGAAATAAACATGTCAAGAAGTAAAGCAGTAAAGAAGTAAAGAAGCAAAGAAGCAAAGTAGTAAAGAAGTAAAGGAGTAAAGAAGCAAAGAAGTAAAGAAGTAAAGAAGTAAAGAAGTAAAGAAGTAAAGAAGTAAAGAAGTAAAGAAGTAAAGAAGTAAAGAAGTACAGAAGTATAGAAGTATAGAAATAAACAATAAAGAAGTACAGAAGTAAAGTAAAGAAGTAAAAATTAGAGATGTAAAGAAGTAAAGCAGTAAAGGAATAAAGAATTAAAGAAGCAAAGAAGTAAAAAAGTAAAGAAGCAAAGAAGTAAAGAAGTAAAGAAGTAAAGAAGTAAAGAAGTAAAGAAGTAAAGAAGTAAAAAAGTAAAGAAGTAAAGGAGTAAAAAATTAAAGAAGCAAGAAATTAAAGATGTTCAAAATATAGAAATAAAGAAGTGATATTTATGAAGCAAGAAAGAAGCATAGAAGGATTAATTTTGTAATAAAAGTAACATTTTTGGACAATCTCTCAACAAATATTTTGCAAGGAGACTTGTCAATGCATATATTGGCTATTGTTCGAGAATTCAAAAAACTTTTTCAAACAAACACTGCTTTCCTACACAATTTACCACTTTCCAGAAGGTATTCTGATGCCATTAAAACTATGAAAAACATAATATGTTGAAGGAGTTAAAGGCTTTACCGCAAAGTGGCAATTTTTGTTAATCGATTGTTACAATTTTTTTCTCAAATAAGTGCAAAACATTTTGGCTTGGTTAATGAAACCTATAATCGCTTTCTATAACATTACACGCCCAGTAAATACATAATACACATTGTTCAAAGCTTTAAATTAAAGTTCTAATTTTGGAAATAAACAAACACACCCACTATACATACGCTGATGTCACATAACAAAATAACAATAAAATAATATACACAATTAAATATATTGCCCTATTTAAAAAAAAACATATTTATATGCCCAAAATTAAGCAAAGTTTTCAATAAAAAAAGGAGAAAAAAATTAATTAAACCATAAAAATTAAACAGCAAAAGTGCGACACATCTATGGTTTCCCACCCAAACTACATCATGATGTGTCAACACATTGGGCGCCGTTTTTATTTTACAAATACTTACAAGCGACCATACACATAAACAAAAAAATACTTCACCCACACGTTAATAAAAAAAAAAAACACATTAGCATTCAACACGCACACATGAGCATCGCGTATCACATTTAGTGGCTTCAAACAATGAAGAAGGATGTCAGCAAAAACTGAAAAATAAAAAAGTTTCAGGAAACTTTTTTAAAACTTTTTCTTCTTTTTTTATGTGCTATTTCAATTTAGTACCAAAACCAACAACAATATCAAAAGTACTTTATAAAAAATTGAAAATAGAAGCAAAATGCAAAACTTTTTTAAAGGCTCATGGCAAAATTGTTGTACATAATAGCAGCAGCAGTTGCTGTTGTCATTTAATTATAGCATAGCAGCTGTTACAACATGTTGCTGCATATTGCGAAAAATTGTAGTTGAAAATTGTGTTGCTCTGTGGCATTTGATAAAAATTATGTTACAGTGCACAACATGTTGCTGCAACTTATTCGAATAATTACGAAATGTTGCGGTGAAATATGGCGCTTCTTTTAGTCAAAATCATCTCCAAAAAATATTTAAACATATTTAAGCAACTGTTTAAATAAGATGTTTCTAAATGTTTCAATAAAAATATATAAAATTTGGCCACCTTATCCCCAAGATGGTGCTTTAAAATCTAATATGAAGTTTTAGCAACATACTGTCATATGCATCAGCAATATGCTGCTACAAAGTTCAAAACTGCTACATAAATATGCAACACTTTTCTTTATGCATCAGCAACATCACATTTTCCTACCTTTATCAGCAACATGTTGCTAAAAAGTCAATTTCGAAGTTTTTGCAATAAGCTGCTACCTAAAAAAGCAATATTTTTCTACAAGTGTCAGTAAAATTTTTAATGTTCCTTTTTAAGTAAATTTGGAAGTCTTTAAAATAAGCTGCTACAGAAAATAGTAATATTTTTCTACAAATATCAGCAACATTTTTGTATATTTAGTAGCAACATATTGCTTAAAGGCCTATTTCGGTGTTTTTGCATTAACCTGCTACATAAACAAACAATACTTTTCTACATATATCAGCAATGTTTTTCCATATTTTTTAGCAACTTGTTGCTTACAAGTAAGTTTCTAAGTTTCTTCAATAAGCTTCTACATAAATAAACAATATTTTCTAAATGTTTCAGCAGCATTTTTTATACAACATGTTGCTTAACGGTCAATTTTAACATTTTTGCACTTAGCTGCTACATAAATAAACAACATTTTTCTGCATCAGTAAAATTTTTTCATATTTATTAGCAATATGTTGCTTTGCACTAATCTGCTACATAAATAAACAACATTTTTCTGTATCAGTAAAAGGTTTCTATATTTATTAGCAATATCAATATCAGCAACATTTTTCTACAATATATTTATATGCAGCATGTTGCTAAAAAGTAATTTCGAAGTTTATGGAAAAAATTTCTACGTAAATAAGCAATATTTTCTGGATGTTTCAGCAACATTTCTCAATATTTATAAGCAACAGTTGCTTAGAAAACAATTTGAACGTTTTTGCGATATAATACATGTTTCAGCAACATTTTCCTATATTCCTACAATATATTTGTCAGTAATTCCTATGTTGCTAGGAATACTTTTCTGTATCAGCAATATTTATCTATATTAATCAGCAATAAGTTGCTAAAGTAATTTTTTGTAATAAGTAACATTTTTTATATTTGTTAGCAACATGTTGCTTTGAATAAAGTTTCGATTTTTTTGAAAGAACCTGCCACACAAATAGGAAACACTTTTCCATATGTATCAGCAACATTTTTTATACATACGTATCAGCAACATGCCACTAAAAAATCGAATTTGAAAAAGCAACATGTTGCAAAGAAAAGTCAATTAATTTTTTAAATCTTACATTTTGAATTCGAAAAATTATTGACTTCCAAATAAAGAAAGCATGTGATAAATACAAAATTCAATTACTCGCTCATACATCTAAGGACAATGACATTCTAACAAGCATTGCATGTGTAACCTAGAAAAAAATTATATTTCCTATACACATGCAGAGACAAAATGCTACTCGTGCAAGTAAAGTCTTCATCAGCAACATCAGCTGTGTACGAGTTATAGTGAAACATTCAATAGAGCAAGCAAGTAAAAATAAATAGGAAGAAATAATTGAAGACAACAAACACATACATAGAAACACACACTCACACACAAACAGAGTGTTAACAATATGTATGCCATCTGAATAGCTGTTAAAGGAACTGAGAGAGAGAAGAAGCCACATGCAATTTATTGTTTTAAATGATGTGACAATTAAGTGTTTGTCGTCCATTAGTGGCAGCAATGGAAGTAGGTAAGTAAGTAGTTGAAGCAGCAGCAGCTGCTACTACTATTGCTATTACAATTTTGTGTTGATGATACATTTGATGAAATGGAAAAATACAAAAAAACATTAGGAACTCTACTCGTATTGCAAGAAATCGAGGTCAAGCTAATAAGGATGGCAAATAATGACAGAGTGTGTGTCTATGTATAGGAAGCTCATCAAACATTGATTGTCATATTGTTATGTCTCTATTTTAGTCATTGACTGTTCATTTTATGTTAAGTTAATTATTAAGCTTTTAAGGCAATGATAATTCAAATTTTATTGCATACTTTTGAAAAGCGTTTATAGTTTTTTATAAGACTTCGATTTTCTACTGGAACTTTTCAGACAGCAATAATGATAAATCAAATAAAAATTGCAAATTCATGGCATCTTTTTTTGAAAGAAAAAAACACTGTACGCCTGGAGCGGAAAGTCAATGAAAGAATGTATTGGAATTTTATACTATAAAAATAAATATTTAAATCCGGTTCTTAAGAAGTAAGGACTTTAAGATGACAATACGAATAGAACAATATCGCAGACTGTTGTGGTTTATGGTACATATGCACAAAAAAGAACCCTTACATTTCGTAAATGATAACTTTGAACAATTAGACGATCAAAAAGGAAACTAAAGCATGAAACCGACTAAGTCAAAGAGCAGATGACTTAAACATTGTTCTGACTAGGGACATATTTAGACATTCATATCAACAACTGAGATCCAAAAAGACGTAACAGAATAATTAGACGCATAAATCCTTTTTTGCAATTTTTTTGTTGTTACCTCTTCTTGGATTTCAAGTGACGAAATGCTCTTGGCACACCCCTGGAGTCGAAGATATTACACGGGAAAACGTAAGGGCGATTTTGTATTAAAGCGACTTAAAATTAAATTTTTAAGAAAACGATTTTGTGTTTTTAGTTGTTTTAATAATATACTTGTTTTAATTGATATTTTGCTTACGCTCAACTATTTAGTAGGGTAAGCGAGGGTAATATGGACCACACGGTTATAGGATGTACCTCAAATTTTAAAGCTTATATCAGTGCAATTTTAGCGTTTTAGTGATTAATATTTTCTAGTGAGTAAATTTCATTATTTCACTTTAAAGACATCGTATTTTTAAATAAATCATTAATTATATGAAGTCGGTGAATACCATTTGTAATTTATTAGCACAAATTATTTTATTAAACACAAGAATTTTTGATAAAAAACCAATTATTTCACCAACGTGCTGCGGGTAATATGGACCAAGAAAGAAAAAAGCCTCAAAAACAAATGTATTCATAATCTCTATGGTCCATATTACACTACACTTTTTTTTCTCTTCATTTTGAGTTTTTTAGTTTTTTAATTTTTTTCTTTATTCTGATAATTTATGTATCTAAAAGTAAATCAGAATAAAGGTGAATTGTTTCCTTTAATGAATGACATAAAATTAATTGTTTTATTTTATGTATTTTGAGTTTTATTTAAAAAAGAAGGATTGGTGGTCCATATTTCCCTCCCTTATCCTATTAACCATTTTTCATTTGTATTTAGGAAACGAACACCTAAAAATCCATTTAATGTGACAGTGTGAAAAAATGTTGCAAGAATCGAAAAATGTTGGTAAGGTTGGTAAAGTTAAAAAATGTTGAGATATGAGAAATGTTTCAAAAATCAAAAGTCGTCGATTAATGTTGACAATTAAAAAATGATGCAAAAATCAAAAAATGTTGATTAGTTGGCCGAATGTTTTATAAATTGAAAAATGTTTCCATATGCAGATAAATTCAAAAAAATTTTGACAATGACAAAAAATTCTTGTAAGGGCCGAAAAATGTTGATAAGGTGGATTTATGTTGCTAAATTCGATAAATGTTGACAAATGCTAATAAACTCAAAAAATTTGGACAGTCAAAAATGTGGCGAAAATCGAAAAATGTTGATAAGGTTAACAAATGTTGCTAGTCAGAAATGTTGAGATATGCAGATAAATTCAAAAACATGTTGCTAAAGTCGATAAATGCTGCTATTAAATTCAAAAGTCAAAAATTATTGGAAAAATCGAAAAATATTAATAAGATCGAGGAATGTTGCTAAAGTCGAAAAATGTTGATATACTCGTATGCTAATGAATTGAAAAAAATATCGACAGGGTCTAAAAATGTTACAACATGTCTCTGAAATTATTTAACATATATGGATTAGATATGGTACAAGCATGGACTGAGCCACGTGGACGAAAAACAAAATTTGTCGTGAAACTCTAAATGAGATTTTGTGCATATGTAAAATGTATTGGGGCCAATAAGAACCTTCAGAAAAAGTTAAAAAATTGCAAAAAACGTGTTTTGTCATTATTTCAGTCTACGATATTTCAGAGAAAAATTAAGCTATTGACATAATTTAAATGCGGTTTTAAAGATAAAGATTGGAGCTTTTAGATAATGTATCGAATTTTGCGTATGAATGTTTTTTATTCTAGTTATACAGCTTCAAAATATAGCAAAAACGGTATTTTTTCCTTGTTTAGGCTAAGATATCTCAAAAACCGTATAAGATATAGCAATGTTAAGGCCGGATTCAGATTCAACATTGCAAAATACATTAAATATTACTATTTTTATATTGGTTTGTTGCGTTTTTTTTCCGATTTTTTGTTTTTTTTATATGGGATATGTATTTTTGCGATATTTCGCGGGGATGATCAGCTACGATTTAAGGGTTTGCATTTTCCAGCCCACTAAACTAATACAAATGAAACCCCATTCACAGATTTTCTCCACATAGCCAAAAAACCTATCGACTGTTCAAGAGCACCGTGTCGGGATATGATAGTATAAAATTAAATATAAGTAAAATAACAGCTACTATCAAACTAAATTAAAAAGAATACACACTAAAAAATGAAAGTTTACTTTTGATTCCCTTTAGTATTGATTTCAAACTTTTTTGGTATTGAATCTTGATTTTTTTCAAAAAAGATATTTTATACCAGAAAAGTATGAAATTTATTCCAAAATAGTTTAAAATGAATACTTTTTTTTTTCATTGTTGTACATAAATATTTTTTGCTTTTAAAATTAAACTAAAACTTTTACTGTGTACGAAAACTTACCGATTCAATAAATAATTATACAATGTAAGAGAAATCCTTTTGGCACAATTTTAAGCTCACCTGGAAATAAAAGAGATGATGTCGTTAAGTTTCAAATATTGTTTGTCGAAATATTTTAATTGAAATTTTAAATATTAAAATGCTCCAAGGCATGTTGAGGAAAACTAGAATTCTACAATTTAAAATTATAACAAAATAATTGCGGCAACTTTGGCGCAAATAATTAAATGCTGAAATGCCATAAACAACATTTTGAGCATTGAGTAGTTTTTCCCATTAAATATGGCCTTGTTAACACTACCACCACCACCACCACCAACACTATTCATCAGCCCATGGCACATTTAGTAACTAGCAGCATGTGCAACGTGTTAATGTTGAAAAATCTCAAATATTTTATCAAAAATTCATTTTCATTTTGTTTTTTCCACCAAGAAACGTAGCTACATATCTTAACACCATCAAACCCAACCCTCGCCCTTCTTCCTTTTCCATAACAAAAAGATAGACGACGACGACGAAAAACGGAACAAACATAATTTCCCTGCCATTAACTTTTACTTTTTGCAAGTGTGTCCTTGAGTAAGGATAAACAAGAAAGTCATACACATACTCACACGTAAGTATATGTGCTTATTGTGTGTGTGTCTGTCTGTAGGCAGGAAGACAATTCTCATGTTACCACTTTCTATGGTAAAATAAGAAAGCGCCGAAAAAACAAAACGTCCTTTAAGAGAATAAAAGAAGCTACATGCGGATACTACCAAAATGAGCATTTTTTATGTCTATATTTTGTTGCATACGTATGTATGAGTACGCACTGCTTCATTTGATACGCAAGGACTAAACTGAAAAAAAAAAAAAAACAGCAAGAAAAAAACCGAAAAAAACTTGAGCATTTCTTATTTTTATCTGCCACTCTGTTGTGTCAAAAAAATAAAAAATAATGAAGGGCTTCAAAGGAATTTTGGCTTAAAGAAACCCCAGAGAGTTAACAAACATGGATTCGGTATCCGAACGAATTTGCAACATATGAAAAGCACACGCATACATTTGAACAAAAAAATAATAAAAGGTTTACTACATTATTATTATTATTTTTATTATAAGTACGCTCCTCTATTCCTTAAGATTTTTAAGCAAAAGGTGTCCCATACTTCACGCAAGATTTGAATTAAATAGAAAATATATTTTTTTTTTTTTCAATTGCATTTTTATTTTTTAAGAAACATAAAGTGCATATTCCATGGGATACATGACTTCCACGGCTTAGCAGCTGGCATGACCATTTTACCTAAATGTGTCTAATTTTCGTTGCTACAGCGTAGAATTTCCTACAGCATTTTTCTAACCCTTCACAGTCAGCTATCTGAAACTGTATTCTTTTTTTAGTTGACAGTACTTTACCGCACAAATGGCGACAAATTCAAATCTTGCGTGTATTATGGTACACCTTTTATATGCTGTGTGAGTGGAGTTTTTTAGCTTTTTGTTTTGTGTATTATCCTTTTCTCAGCGGTCGGTCTATCACTATTGTGTCTCTAATTTCATTAATACTTGAGGATTTTGCTTTTATATTTTGATATATTTTTTTTCCACAAATTTTCAATGAATTTTCATCATCAGTTACGGTTTACTACTTTTTTATGGTCTGCCTGCTTGCCGCTGTTGCGCCTAAAAGTAGGCTGTTTATTTTTTTTGCTACGAAAGACTACTTGTGCTTTCAAGTGTCCCTTTTTTTCTGTTGTTGGTTGTTGTTGTTTGCCAAACAATGTTGCTGTTGTGCTTTACAAGGATTACAAAGAGTTGCTGTGTAGCCTCCACTTTCACTTTGCTTTGTTCTCTGTAGCCTGCGCTGACTGCAAGCAATTGCTCTGGCCGACTAGTTATTGTTGTTGATTGTTTAAATTGAGTGTAAATGTTTGTATGAGACACAAGAGAGAAAGAAGCACATAAATATTAAATGAAGAGTAAAAGGTCTTGTAATACAAATAAGAGAGAAAAAGCAACATCCGAAAAGTAAATGAACGAATGAATCGAATTAACAAAAGTGAATTTACCGCAAAGCGTCGCCAAATTGAGCGAAAGGATTTTTTAATACAAAGTAAAAGGATAAAAGTTTCCTTTTTTTTAAATTTTTAAAGTAATCAGAAATTAAGTTGTAAGCAAATTGTTAACATATCCGCATAAATTTAATTTGAGGCAAATAAAAGTACGCAAAGAGTATATTTTAAATTTGTATGGGAAAAAATATTACTTATGGCAGCTCGTCCCCTATGTTTCTATCCTCACCACATCAAAATAAAAAATTTAAAAGTTTTTAGTTGTGACCTTAACGCTAAAAGGGTTATTTTTGCATACACTTTTGTTTCAGAGCACTCAAGAGGCAGGTTTTCATAAGATAATTTAAAAAGTATTATGTTTCAAATGTCACAAAAACTGTCCACTAAGTACGTGGAGGTTGATTTGCTTTTTATATACTCCGTACTCTTTGAGTACGTAACCTTTTAAATTATTAAAAAATATTTAAAAAGCTATAACACAGCATACCACAAATATAAATATTTTATAACAGTCAAGTAAGGCGTTAGGAAATAACGCCCAAAAAAAAACGAAATAACACACAAATTATTTTCATACAAATTTAAGCGATAATCACTTTGAAAATAACGCCCAAAATTTATTTGTATGAAAATTATTTGGGTGTTTTATTTTGTTTTTGTTATTCAAAATAAAAAAAAACGAAATAACGCTTGAAAAAAAAAAACGAAATAAAGCCCAAATTTTGGGCGTTACTTCCAAAATGATTTTCGCCCAACTTTATATGAAAATAATTTGAGCGTTATTTCATTTTTGTTTTTCGGCATTATTTCATATTTTTTGGGCGTTTTCATATTTTTTGGGGGTTATTTCGTTTTTGTTTTGAGTGTTACTACGTAGTTTTTTTTTTTTTTTTTTTCTAACGCCATACTACAATTCAAAAAAATATCAGATGTGTGTCATCAAATATTAAAATATTATTATAGTTTATGCTAGAAACAGGCATCTGGTTATTACACCATAATACACAAAAATATCAGATGCGTGCCACCAAATATTATAATATTATTATAGTTTATACTGGAGACAAACATCTGAATAATGTACAAAAACACTAGATGTGTATCACCAAATATTATATTATTGTAGTTTATACTGGAGACAGACAACTAGTTATTCTTCCACAATACACAAAAATATCAGATGTGTGCCACCAAATATTATAATATTATTATAGTTCATGCTGGTAGCTATACCATAATACACAAAAATATCGGATGTGTGCTACCAAATATTATAATATTATTATAGTTTATACTGGAGACAAACATCTGGTAATGATACCACAATGTACAAAAATACTAGATGTGTATCACCACATACTATAATATTATTGTATTATTATTATCTGGGAATGATACTACAGTGCAAAAAAATATCAGATGTGTGTCACCAAATATTATAATATTATTGCAGTTTATACTGGAGACAGACAACTAGTGATTCTACCACAATACACAAAAATATCAGATGTGTGCCACCAAATATTATAATATTATAATAGTCTATACTGGAGAGAAGACATCTGGTAATGATAACAAAATAAACGAAAAATACCAGATTTTGTCAGCAAATATTACAATATTATTGTAGTTTACTAGGAGAGTATCATGGTATTCCATTGAATACTACAAATACTTTCTTGTATATGTATGTATCAATCACATAGTTAACAAAATATGAACCTTAACAAATGTATTGTACACACTTAAAAATGATAATTTTTTTCTTACTTTTGATTCCCTTTAGTATTGATTTTAAACTTTTTTGGTAAAAAATTCCGATTTTTTCCAAAAAAGTTTGAAATTTATTCCAAAAAAGTATGAAATTTATTCCAAAATAGTTAAAAATTAATTTTTACTGTGCAGATATGTCTTCAGTGTTGGTATTTTGATATATGGGATTCGGATTAAAATTTTCGAATTTATAGATACGACGTACGTTTTTTTTTTTTTGATGGGCGCACTTTAGAAGCGTACTGTTAAGAGTGTGTGTATTCTTTAGAATATTGAGAAAAAAATTTCGCGAAAAATAATTACAAAAAAATACATATGAACGATTCTAAAAAAAGACATCATTTTTACTAGAAAAACTTCTGAGGCCGCATACAACTGAAATAGCTTGAAAATGTCATAACAAATATTAATAAAGAAAAATCACCTGGAAAATCTATATATACGCAAGACAAAAACTTGTCCACCTTTTTTTACTATGTTAGAAATGGAGTGCGATTTTAAATTATACACCATTAGAAAGGTATTTGTGTGTAGATGTGCACAAAGTTAAAATTATGTTAATATTTTGACTTTAAACCAGGTAAAATTAAATGCAAATTTTTCAATATTAACAACAACAAAATACACGGTCACACAGAGCTGAAAAAAGGATAAAGCACAAAAAGAAAGCACTGATTGTTTATATTTCGCTTGAGTTATATCAGTGATGATAAATGAGCTTTTCTATTTCGTAGCAAATAGCAAAACAAAAAAAGTACTAAGTGTCCAAAAAGTACCAAAATTATTTAATACATTTGTGGACAAATTTTGACCAATTTTGACGAATTTTTCCGCTCAAAAAGTGGTTTTATGTGTTAAAGACAGCTTTTTGTAGTAAAATATGTATATTTTTTAGCTTAAATGGCTAAATGCGATGATACATTAATTTTTCCCACTTATTTTTGACAGCAAAATTTCTGTGCAGCAATTCATTGAAAGCTTTTGTTAATGTTTTCTTACACTTTTCTTCCCTCGAGTAAACTCAATCCCATTTCTTTGCATCGATTACAAAAAACTAAGCAAAATATGCAAAACCAAAATTTTCAATGGATATTTGTTGTTTCTGTCGATCTAACTGTCTGTATATGTCACAATTATTGTAGTCATCGTCGTCGTCAAAATCATCATCATTGCCATTTCAACGCAACAAGCACGAGAGGAAGTTTTTCATTCAATTAGAATGCAAACGAAAACTTTGCATTCAATAAATGACTTAACTCAGCTTTGATTTAATAGTTTTTTAATTGGTCTCCCTCCAAGTTTTTTATTTTTTTTATTTTTTTTTTTCAGAAGTTGTGGAAATAATTTTACACCAACACTGTATTTTGTTTTGACATGCAAATTAAAATTTAAAATTAAATTTTCTGCTTAATTAAATGTTAACTTGACTGCTTGTTATTCTACTGTGTAGAATGTGCGATAATTTGTACGATTTTAAAACAAGTTAAGGATTTAAAGTGATTGCAGTGGTAAAAAAAAGTGAGCAAAATTAATACAAAAAATAGTTATTTTAAATACAATGTGTACACATTGAATTGATATAAATTACAATACAAAACATCAAAGATATCAATATCTATTTTTAATTCTTTCCATAGCAGTTATAACAATTAACATGACGTATGCTTAACATTTAATTAGCAGCATTATTAACTTGCAAAACAAAGTGTGGACACTCTTCACCTGTCAAAACTTAATTAAAATTCAGCAAATAATTCAAGAAATAACCGCAAGTCAAGTGTAAAAATTTATTAAAACTTGTTCTATAGATATGGATTTACAGTAGGAATACAATAGGCTCAGAATTTTGGTATAGAATTCAATTAGCTGTGCCACAAAGTGGTTTAGAATGCGTTTCTAGCCGGTCATATTATTATTATTATTATTTAAAAAAACAAAAAATTACCAGTTTATGTATTTTTGGGTTCGCTGATTTCCAAATCTGGAACCCACTTTTTTTAAAAACAAAGTGGTGGATACAAAATGGGCGTATAATTTTCTCAAAAAATGATAATATATCACGACAAAATAGTTGTTAGAGGGGCTTTAGAGATCGCTGATTTCACATTCGAAATCAAATTTTTCGAAAACATAATAGTGGATTCAAAATGGTGGGCACTCTTCTTAAAAAAAATATCAAGACAAAGTTGCGGCAAGGGAGGTTTTGAGCACGCTGATTCTTGATCAATTTTTTTTTTTAAACAAAATTTAGAAGCATTTTCGCAAAACATTATTATATCAAAATTACGGCTACACAGTAAAAATTTTAGTTTAATATTGAAACCAAAAAGTATTTATATAGAACAATCCAAAAAAAAGTATTTTAAACTATTTTGGAATAAATTTCACACTTTTCTGGTATAAATTTCAAATTTTATTGAAAAAAATCGGAATTTAATCCCTAAAAAGTTTAAAATCAAGACTAGAGGGAATCAAAGCAAAGAAAAGCAAATTATCATTTTTATAGTGTGTGGGCGGTTTTTTAAGTCATTGATTCCGAATTCTGCAACAACTTTTTTGAAAACAAAATGTTTGATCCAAAATGGCGGATAGTTTTCTTATAGAAGAATTTTATTTCGACAAAATTGTAGCTAGGGGCGTTTTTGAGGTTGCTGAATCCAAATTCAGAATTAAATTTTTTCGAAAGCAAAATGGCGGAAAACTTTTTCAAAAAATGATTACATCAGGACACAATTGCGGCTAGGAGGGTTTTTGAGCTCACTGATTCTAAATTTGGGATCAAATATTTCGAAAACAAAATGGCGGATCCAAAAGGACGGAGAAATTTGTTAAAAAATTATTTTATCATGACTAAAAACTCACAAACAAAATGGCTGATCCAAAATGGCGGATAGTTTTCTCAAAAAATTATTTTATCTTGACGAAATTTGGGCTACGGAGGTTTTTGAGGTTGGTGTAACCCAATTCGGGAAAAAAATTTTCGTGAACAAAATGACTGATCCAAAATGGCGGAAAACTTTCTCAAAAAATGATTATATCAAGAAAAAATTGCGGCTAGGAGGATTTCTGCGCTAACTGATTCCACATTTGGGACCAAATATTTCGAAAACAAAATGACGGATTCAAAATGGCGGAGAAATTTGTTAAAAAATTATTTTATCATGACTAAAAATTTACAAACAAAATGGCTGATCCAAAATGGCGGATAGTTTTCTCAAAAAATTATTTTATCACGGCAAAACCGTGTTAGGGTAATTTTTGCGCTCGCTAATTTCAAATTTGGGATAAAATTTTTTGAAAACAATATATCAGATCGAAAATGGCGGAAAATGTTCCAAAAAAATAAAAAATGGCTTTATCACGATGAATTTGTGGCTGGAAGGGTTTTCGAGGTCGGTGTGTTCGAATTTGGGATCAAATTTTTCGAAAAATATTTTATATGAATAATAATAAAAACTAATATCTAAGTACGCATATCTTTAAGCCTCGGGACATTGAATGCTACAATACATTTTCAGAGAATCACCCACATTACAATATTACAAAAAAAAAAAGTTAACTTATGCCATTCTCTCTTCTTTCTCCTCTCTTTCAGATGGATCTGGCTGTGCCACCTGAGCTAGAGGAGCTCATCATCTGCAGTTGCTGCCATTTGCCATTTAATGATAACGATTCCGTGCCGAAACTTTTTACATGCCGCCATTATTTTTGCCTCAAATGCGTCAATTCATTGCAGCAGGAGGGCAGCGATGAACTCTACTGTGTGCACTGTTGGAAACGCACCGAATTGCCGGGACCCGATGCCAAACCCGACAATCTGCCAACTTATAATGCGATTTTATATTTGACACAAAACCTAAATACGTTAAGTTTGAAATCGCAAACAACGCAACATAGAGGTAGCATACCAAATAGTAGTGGTGGAGGCGCTGGTGGCGCCTCTGGTGGCGGCGGTAAACAGCGTTCCTCATCGACAACATCGACATCATCGAACGGTGGCGGTGGTGGTGGCGCCGGCAGTTGTAGCGGCAACAACAACGGCAGCAATGGTAATCTCAATAGTCTCGCCAGCGGAGGTAGTGGTGGTGGTGGCTCATCGAATGGTAATAACCAACAACAGCAACAATGCGATATGCAAAGTAATAGCAACAAAATAAAAATGGGTGAAAATTGCATGACGCATGCAATGCCAAATACATTGTGGTGCAGTAAATGCAACATGTTGGTTTGTCGCGCATGCGCTGCATCCGAGGAACACCGTACGCATGCGGTTAAAAATCAATTAGAGGCTAAGGAATCCATACAAACGGATATCTCCAATGAATTGCTATCGATGCAAAAGACGCTCAACGATGTACAGCATTTGGTGTTGAAGCAACGTGATTTTCTGCTCAAAATACTTGAAAGTTGTACCGCATTGAAGACACAAATCGAAACGGAGTTGATTAATCACATTCCCACGCTAGAAATTGCAGAGATGCGTGAAAGTTTAGGCAAAGCACGCCTTTGCCTAGATATGCTGGAGAAGCAAACACCCGCCGAGGGCTTGAAACTTTATACTACATTGCATTTGGAGAAGCAACGCCTAATGGCCAAGTATCAGGAGATGTATCTGCAATGTAAATTGGATGATCTGATACGCAATTATGGTTATGTTTTTGATTTTGATTTAATCAAGCAAGCATTGGTGCAATTGCATAATTGCGTCCTCAATAGTGGTGGTGGTGGTGGTGGTAATTTGGATAGCTTTGGTCTTGGCGGCAGTTTAAGTGCTGGTGGTGGTGGTGCGAGTGGACTTAATGGTTTGACCACACATCATAATCCGGTATTGTTGTTGGCCAACTATTGTATTTCACAGTTATATTCACGTCAAATGTTGCTGCTTAAGCAGCAACAACATCAGCAGCAGCAGCAGCATCAACAACAACATCAGCAGCAACAACAATTGTTAAGTAATGGTGGCGGTGGTGCCAATAATTTATCAACGACTTCGTCTATGCTTGGTCTTGGCATGGGTATAAATGGCATTGGAAGCGGCAGTTTTGGTGGTAGCAGCTATGCGCAAGCGCTGCAGCAAAATCATCATCAGTCGAATGCCATTCAGCAGCAACAGCAACAGGTGAGTTTGGTGTCAATGAAAATGCTCGAATACTTTTTCAAAAACTTTTATTTCAATTGTTTTTTTTTTCAAAACGCTTTTTCTCAAAACATGAAAACTGTAGATGTCTACTGTTAGTTTTAACCCGACGAATTAATAATCGGTTTTTCGATATTAATATAATTTCGTCATTTGTATTAAGATTAAGATTTTTAAACTTATTGTTAGTCTCCTAAGAAGAGAAGATTCAATAAATAAATGAAGTATTTAAAAAAAAAAAAAAAAAAAATTGTATGGCGGTTGGAATACCTTCTCTTCAAAGTATCTTATTGGAAAAGTAAGAAGGTAAAATTATTGCATATATTAACAATTCTGAGGATGCAGTCCGATTCAGCGTCGAAAGTTAAATAAGACTTCATACAAGAAAAATCGTGAACAGACTTTTTTTTTTCAAAAAGTCAATCCCTATCACATCATAAATATCAATAACATTCAATTCTTTTGACACAACTTAAGGGTTGTCCAAAGAAAGAAAAAAATACATTTACTAAATCTGATATTTCAAAACTCACTCTGGTTGTCCGACTTTATCCGTATTTCATACCCATTCCAACTAAGGGACTTCCCTTTTTTTGCTTTTCATTAATAAAAATAGCACAGTCCCACAAAGATTTTCCATTTCAGAAGGAAATAGTGATCATTTGTTTATAAATATTAACTTGATTGAACTTGAGTATTAATTTTGAACTATTTTGGTATAAATTTCATACTTTTTTGGAATAAATTTCAAACTTTTTTGGAAAAAATCCGAATTTAATGCAAAAAGTTTAAAATCAATACTGAAGGGAATCAAAAGAAAGAAAAGTAAATTATAATTTTTTAGTGTGTAAATAAAAGGTCCCATACTCCCATAATTCGTTGAAAAAACCGAGATTGGAAATAAAGATGTTAATTTGCAGGTCTGTATAATCCATATCCGAAATGAAAATCAAAAACTCATATACCCACAATCAACTTCCTTTACTGAAACTCTTAGGGACCAAAATGATTCGTCTTTGCATTATTTTGTTTCCGACATGTATCAGATAAGGGGCTGTTCATAAATTACGTTACACGAATTTCACGATTTTCGAACCCCCACCTCCCCCACGTCACACTCTGTCACATTTTCACTGACCCCCCCTCCATGGTTTTCGATAGTATGCATTTCAGTGCAAACTTCATCTATTTCGACATAAAATGAAAATTATGCAAGAAAAACATTTCGAGCCCTAACCGCCAAAAAGACGTAGCCGACACGATTTCAGAATTTCGTTTTTTGATAGAAATCGATAATTCGCGTCCATAGGCGTCTTCCCTCTAAACTTCATAACTGTAAAACTTACCATTACGAAGTTACAGGGAAAGCAATTTTCTCTTTTGAACTACAATGTATGCAAAGAAAATTCAAAAAAAGCTACTGTAAAATTTGTTTTTTGTCAGTTAAGCCTTTTTAGCGGTTAGGGGTCGATATGTTTTAGGCATTAACTACATTACTTTTTGTAATTTAAGTTAAAAAATTGTTCATATTTGAAACTTTACCCACAGAATAAAAACTTGGGAGCCTTTTGAATTCACTTTGACATAAATCAACAATGTTGCCAAGTTGTCAACAATAGCGCGAAACTAAGTATCGATAGTGCCATCTTTAGTTTGCGAGCATAGATTCGTTGAGAATCATAGCAAAGGAGAAATAAAATAGACGCAAAAAGTTCGAATTTTTTGATTTTCTTTCCTTGTGCATAGCTTTGTTGTTGCAACTCGTTGGTATTATCTCCATGATTTTCCCAATTATTGCATTTACTTCTTCAATGACATTTTCCAGATGAATTCTGGTCTATTACATTTTCCTTTGCCTTGTGGTTTCCTTTCAAGGATTTGACTACAAATTTCCTTGCGTACACAGTAAAAATATAGTTTAATTTTAAAACCAAAAAGTACTTATATAGAACAATGCAAAAAAAAATATTAATTTCATACAATTTTGGAGTAAATTTCATACCTTTTTGGAATAAATTTCAAACTTTTTTGGAAAAATAACAAAAAAATTTAAAACCAATACTAAAGGGCATCAAAAGTAAGGAAAGTAATCTATCATTTTTTAGTGTGTAGTTTTTGGTTTAAAGGGCTTATCTTTATGTTCCGAAAATGAAATTGAAGATAATGTGCAATAGCTCCTTTTAACTCGCTTCTGCAAGAAATTGCATTATCAAACGTTGAAATAATGATTTTTTTAAGAGCAAATTATGCAACGTATGCATTACGCATATTCAATTAACTGTCATAACACAAACAGGCCCTAACATTTTTTGTTGTTGTTTATTTATAGGTTTGTCCCACATCACCGCGTGAAGCATCATTACCAGTGGTAAAATCCTACGCTGATATAACAACATCGTCACCTAAAGCAAATCAACAATTACATCATCCAAGTCAACAACATTTACTACAGCAGCAGCAACAACAACAACAACAACAACAATCCAGTCATGCACAATCTAATAATGGCTTCCCAGACATCGCACCAATAGGGACACCAATTAGCGGCTTACGTTGTGCATCAAATCTTTTTCCCACCTCAGCAGCGGATTTAAACAGCTTGGGGCTAAGTATGTTTCACTTGCAACAGCAACAACAACAACAGCAACAACAACATCAGGCTCAACAACAACAGCAACAACAAAACCAAATGCTTGCTGCAACACAACAACAACAACAGCAGCAACAACAACATTCCAACAAATCACCCACCGCCGCCGCAGCAGCAGCTGCTGTTGCCAATATGCTGCTTAACCCAAGCGTACACGTTTATCCCATCTACTACTTTAATATCGAAATTAATGGCCAACCATCGGGTCGTGTTCTCATCGAAGTGCGTAATGATGTTGCACCAAAAATGGCCAAAAATTTCGGTGCACTTGCGACGCAAGAGTTGGGTTTCGGCTACAAAGGTTGTCACATTTTTCAATGCTGGGAGAGTGAGAGCATCATTACGGGTGATTTTGAGCTAAATAACGGCCGTGGTGGACGTTCCGTTTACGATGAGGGTTTCTTTATGCCGGATGATACAAAAATTTTAGCCATACGTGGTTCGGTGGGTATGCGTCGCAGTCAAAAACGTCATGATAATCTCGGCCTAGTCGGTTCACAATTTCGCATTATATTGCGTGAGATGCGCGGATTTACGGGAATTTTTGCATTTGTTGTCGATGGTTTGGATTTGGTGGAGAAGATCTCACAAACTGGTGATTCGGCTGGAAAGCCACAAAGTAGCGTTGTTATTGTAAGTTGCGGTAAATATCAATTGGGTTAAATTTGGGGACGGCGGGGAAAGACATTTGAAAAATAAAAACAAATATTTTAGTATGAGTGGTTACGTGTAGTGTATGCGGGAATATATTTTGTTTAATATAGAAAAGGGTAATTATTTTGTAGTTTTTAAAATAAATAAAAATATAACACCGTTTTTTTTAGAAATAGAAGGAATAAAGTCAGCGGAAAATTTCGTAGTGATTTGTAAGGATAAATTTTATTGAATTTTAATTTCTTTTTTTTAAGGTACATTTTATAACGAAACAAAATTTTTGTAATTCTCTTTTCAAAATAATTTTTTACTCTGGAATTTGTTTATTCATCTCAATGAATGTAAGATATCGTTAAATCGTTACATTGACACATGAATCTTACTCACCAAAGGTATGGATTAAAAGTCAACACAAGATGTCTTGTTGGAGTTTAAAGACATTTCGTTTCAAGATACGTTAAGTCTTCTACTTTTCTTATTTATTAAATACTTCAGTTCAGTGTCGCGTGCTAATGTATTGACAGCACTTGGATAAGAAAAAAGAAAATACAAATATTGCACAGACTTGGCGTGGCACCTCCCATACAAGCAAAAGTTTCATAATGCTATACTGAAAGAGTTTTTTGAGATAATCCAACCAAATTTCACTCAAATACCAAAGACTATAAATGCACGCTCTAAGCTAAAACTAGACGAACTCGGACAAGAGGGCGTGACACCTCCTAAATAATGCAAGCTCCGAACAAAAACTGGGTAACTCAAACAAGAGGGTGTGGCACCTCCCATATAAGCAATATTTTCAAAATACTGCAGTGTAGGGTATTTATTTTTTGGCCAGGACAAAAGTTACACCCTTACTAGTTTTCTTTACGCTCTCTTTCTCTCTTGCGGAAATGTATGAAAAATTCTACAATCCTCGGTTTACCAATGAGTTGTAACTTGTTACCATATCATAAATTTTATTACAGTTTTTCCATTTGTACGTTTTACACTGAACTGAAGTATTTTTTTAGTATATAATACAGTAAACTGAAGTGTTTGTTAACAAATGAAAAAGAAATAAATAGAAATTCAATATCCGAATTTTCACGTTCATCACCATAAGATTTAAATTCTGTTTTGTCACGCCTACCGCTATCAATCCCGTCCTTTTGTGCACTGAACATATTTTGTAAGAAAACATTTTTGCATTTAAAATATAACATAAAAAAAGAGACCATGTTGAAAAAATAAAATTATTTTCCAGAAAAGATAATTTCCCCACGCCATCAAAAGTTTCAAGCCAGAATTTTTTGTTTTTAAAATTTTACAATTGCAACGAATTCCAGAATAAAGAAGAAGTACATTTTTATTACACCTATCGATATATTTCGAGTACAATTCAATAATTCAAATATCCGGAAATAGAAGATACACATATATTACACTCGAATAGTTTTTGAAATCCCGTTTTAAGCGAGAATTTCTCGAATTCTTCCAAATGATTCGAAACTACCAGACAGTTTCTCCCGAACAAATCATCGCTTGATACTATCTCGAATTTTTTGTTTTCAAAATAGTACAACTGCAACGAGTTCCAGAATAAATGTGTATATTGTATTGTATATTTATATTGCTCTCGAATATTTCTTGAAATCCCGATTTAAAGGAGAACTTCTCGGATTCTTCTAAATGACTCGAAACTACAGTTCTCCCGAACAAACCATCGCTATCAATTTATATCGAAAACAATTCAAAATCCCAAATATCCGGAAATAGAAGATATACATATATTGCAATCGAATAGTTCTGGAAATCTCGCGAGAAAACAAGAACATCTCGAAGATGTCAAGAAATACATGGGAGTAATTCGAGAATGTGATTATTTCAAGAATTGTAGAATAATCTACTTTTGGATTACTTTTTTCGAATGACATGAATTTCTCCTAATATAACTTAGATAACCAGGTTGTAGTAGAGCTATATGAAAATCGTGGAAAAACCGTATAATATTGTATATATCTAAAATGTGATGTTAAAAAACTTTAAAATAGATATAAATAATTCATACATGGGTATAAAAATGGTAGAAAATGTAGTCTGCTTCATTATTTGTAATAATACGTATGATTGAGTATATTTAATATGGGTATTCATATAGTGTTGTAAGAGTTAATGGCTTTGTGTATCTAATAATTTTACAAAAAATTCAGCTTTTTATATATTTAAACACAAAACTTAAGCCAAAATATAATAAATACCATGCTTTCACAAAATTTCTGTCTTTAGTGTAATTTACAGCATTGGTAAACTTACGCGTCTTATACGATAAACGTATTTACATGAATTTCTTTGTTTTTTTATTATATTAGCGAAAGATAACGATAACTTTAGCCTGCCAAAATGATTTTAGATACTTCAGTCTTAAAAAAATAAAATATATAAAAACCTGCTCATGTAAATATATGAACTTTACATAAGACTTACGCGCTTTTTGTGAATACCCTCATAAAGTATATCCTACGAAATTACATACAATAAAGAGTTTATAAATAAAAGTGGCAGATATATTTCATGAAATACCTATGATTAAATTAGTCTTTACTTAAATATATTAAATTTATATAGAAAAAATAGTGGATATTGTTTTCATTATTTCATGTTTGAACACTTTAAATGCGCGTAAAAATTTAAAACAAAGGTACCTGCTAAGATCTTTATCAAAAAAATATTCTACAAACTAAAAAAAAAGATTCTAAAAATTGTACCAACTTTAAGAGAATATTTAGAGAAAAAAATATAAAAAAGGTTTTCAAACTCTTAAAACAATTATTTATAGTTGTTTTTATAAACTAAAAACTATCAACATAAACTGCTGCTAAATAAAAATAGAAATAAAAACATGGATCAGACATGTCTATTAGAAAGAAGAATGAACATATAATTAATATACAAAACAAGCGGGCTTATAAAGAACCGCCTAAAGCTATGCAAGATTGGAAGCTAAAGTTTTCGTTTCGACACAAGTGAAGTGCATACTTTAAGGCGCTCGTTTACACAAGCTAGTTAGAAAGAGATCTGAATGAAGATAGATCATCATCAATTCTCATGACAGAAAAAATGGGCCATATCATCAATAAATATTCTCAGACTGCAATGCAGTCAGAGAAAAATATTTTCGAGATTTTTTATTCATAAAGTGGCATAACATAGTTTTCAGGGAGTGCTTAAAAATATGCTTCAAAGTGCAGAAATCACGGTTTCGAGGCATTTTTGAAGCTATGTTACTTGTACAGAAAATGGCGTAATTGATATCTGCAAACAAAATCGGATAGCCATAACCTTACTCATTAAATTTTACACTCTAACTTTTCCAATTAGGTCATCGCTTTTCCAGCTATCATCCATTGAAATAAAGGTTTTTCAAATCCATACAAAATACTATATTATATGTATTCGTTTGGAAATGCGATATGTACTTGTACTTCAAGAGATAATAACTCAGAAAGTAAGAATCCAATTGGAAAAGTAAAAACGGCAAATTGTAGAGGAAGCTAATGGATATCGGATGCATTTGTATAAAATAAATTACATCTTATACTGGTAGATATGACTTGATATAGCATTTTGAAACAAGTATAACTCAGAATCCTGATCCTCTAATTTCAAAATATATTCATGCATATATGCATATATTCAGGCTTGTGTAATCGATATTTTCCATGACATGTTTGACAAAACAAATTTACAAAAAAAAAAAAAACTAAACTTCATTAAACATCACATTTAAGCAAAATAAATAGAAAAAAGGGAACAAAATCATTTATACAAGAGAGGCAACAGTTATTAAACTATGTACTATAGCAGTGTATGTTTCAACAAGACAAAGTTTAGTTGACAAGGAAATAAAAGCTAAAATTTAACTTTATTGAAAGAAAGCAAATGATAAATATTTCAGATAAAATATATGTAAAACAACTATGTATTAAATTTTGAATATTAAAAAAGAAAATTCAGAGACATTTTGAAATAAACAAGAAACGTAAATTATTTAAAAAACAAGTAAATAAAACATTAAAGAAAAATAAATAATTATATTAAACTATATATTAGCAAAACCTACGTTTTATAACATAAATAATTAAAAAAAAAAAAAAATATGCAAATAATTGTGTTTGGAAAATCATAAAGACAAGGTACAGTCTGTTAAATAAGAGCGTGGTCACGATTACTCGCGATCGGTAAAGTATAATGCTGTAATTTTTTTTTCTCACACAGAGGGCAGTATTGTCCTTCATGCTTCGTGAAAGTGAATCAGCTGACCACTCTTTTCAATGCGTTCTCAGCATTTTTCCAAAACATACTTTGAACAAGATTTTGCGCATACTCTTCTGAAAACGACCTCCAAATTTTGTGAATGCGTCGAACCAGCTGTTTCAAGTTGCAGGGTCGGTTTTTCTGAAGCTTCATCTTCATTTGCGCCCAAACGTTTTCAATTGGATTGGCATCGGGCGACTGAGACGGCCAATCCAAAGTCACGACACCATTTTGTCTTTGGCCCATTCAAGACGTTTTTGGACATGTTTTTCACTGAGCATCGGTTTTTGCAAAGTACTTCGGTATTTCACACTATTTGCAATCAAATGATTACGAATAGTTCCGTGGGAGATATTCAAACCTTTTTGGGACAATTTCGAAGCACCTTCACGCAAAGTTAATGTTGGATTTTTCGAAAATAGAGCACAGATCAGTTTTTCCTGTTTTTCCGTCACTACACCGACAGACCCGCGATTTGGAAAGTCATCGACATTTTTTTCTTCTTTGAAGCGATTCACCCACTTACTCACAAACTGTTTCGACTTTTGCATATACTTCGCAGCCGCCGCTTGGGTCATTTTGGGACCTTTGGGGTGCAAACACAAAAAAACGGCTTCAAAGCGCGACGCGTACGCGGTACTCATTTTGGAAAAATGCTGAGAACGCATTGAAAAGAGTGGTCAGCTGATTCACTTTCACGAAGCATGAAGGACAATACTGCCCTCTGTGTGAGAAAAAAAAATTACAGCATTATACTTTACCGATCGCGAGTAATCGTGACCACGCTCTTATTTAACAGACTGTAAAACAAAAGAAAAATTATTTTGACGAAAACTTCGAAAATATAAATATATTAAAAAAGAAGCCAACAAATAAAAATGTTGAAAAATATATAGGGAATTTCTACATACAAAAAAATTAAATGAATAAAACAAAAAACAAACCGCAAAATAGGCAGCACCACTTTTGGGAACGATTTTTTCTATAGAAAAGTAAGCGATCTAGCGGAATTATTACAAAATAAAAAATAAAATAAATAATAATAACGAACGAATGCAAAATTTTTAGTATCCAAAGGATATAAAATGTTTTCATATATAAGTAAAGAAAAATACATATATATATATATATTTAGAAATTTAAAACAATTTATCTCGATGTGTAATAAAAAAAAAGTATGATAAAATATATATATTATTAAAAATTGGCAAAATTGACAAAAAATTATATCATGCATAAAAACAAAAAAAAAGTCAAAAGTAATTAAGAACTATATACTCGTACGTTATTAAATGAGTGTCCAATAAAAAGATCTATCCAATCAATTTATAAAAAAAAAAAAATCTTATATGAATAAAAAATAAAATTATTGAAAATAAAGCAAGTTAAATAATACAATAAGTCATATATTAGTGAAAACAAAAGAAAAAAGAGAAAAATAATCTTTAGCAAAGAAAAAAACTAAAATGCAAACTTCCTGTAAATTGTTAGTATTAACATGATAAATCCGCTACTTGTACCTGTTGTCATTACAAAAACTAATGAGAGGGCAAACTCTGTCTTTCTTGTGCAACATTTTATCATAACAGACCCGATCGTTCATCTTCAAAAAACAAACATCACTCGAAAACAACATATAAAATTAAATTAAAATGTTATATTTGAATAAGAATACGATTTTTTTTTGAAAATCTGTTTTGAAGCAAGGCTTAGTTTCAACAGCTATTGCTTATGATTGATTTTAGCTTTTACAGCTTACTGCTTAGGTTATTTCACAAAGATATCTGATATCACGGCGCGAAAATCGTATGCAACCAAAGTTTGCGCAATCCCAAAATTTTCAACATTCCAAATAATTCTTGTACAAAATCAATATGAAAGCTATTTAAGTGATATCATATTTTAATTTACTTAATTAACAATAAAATTTTCTTTCTTTCTTTTTTGAGTGATGAAAAATTATTTTGAGCTGTGTTAAAATTTAAGCAAAAGTTACGAAATGTTTAGTAATCATCATCCCTATTTACAAAATCTTTGTGCCGAATATTGTTCCAGTTCTCCTATACGCCTATGAAACGTGGTTAATTCCAACAGTCTCATGACCATCTTCATCGTCGATCTGCTAACCCAATGCCGACAAGAGGTTATCTCGGTATAAATCAGTGATAGCCATACTCAAAACTAGCGCATTTTGTCAATGTATAAAAGCTCATTGAAAGGGAAATGATGGTTCCATAACACCTTCAGGTGAAGTCCAATGTTTAAAAACTAAAGACAGTTTGTGCAAGAGATTTGCTTATTGTGAGTTCTAAAGGTTGAAAATTATGATGATAAGTGCCCTTGAAGCCGAATTGATTTATTCTTCTGAAATAAGCGACATGATTCAAATGAAATTAAGTTTAGAGGACAAATCTTTTGATTACACAGGCACACAAAATAAAAAAAAAAAAAATGAAATAAATGAACGAGACAAATGTACCCTAACGTACTTTTCGACGCTGAGTCCGAAGTCAGAATTGCTCATATAGCTGTAGGATTTCGATGTATACTTGTTTGAAGTTGCAGAAAGCGCTATTTTCAGAATTATGCAGCAGTTTCAGAAAAATTTGGATTGGATCCTTACTTTCTGCGGTATCACCCTTTATATTACACACATCTTAACCCCCATACGAAGGACTTCATTATATTTGTAACAGAAAACCGATGTATGGCCAAAAAACACTCAAAAATGTAATTCATTTAGTTGAAACTGCTTACTCCGGGTGCGACTTTGTTCGCCTGTTCCCGATACCTTTTTAATATGCATGTTCCTAATCTCATTCATCCCTGTTAAATAGTTTCAGCGGTTGTTATTTGTCTCAGTACCGGATTTTTTTTAATATCCCGGACGAAGCCGAAGAAATTTCAAATTAGAGTTTGTCCTGTCTTTGAAAGAAAAAATCATAGAAATCGGATAACTAGTTTTCGAGTTATGGGATTTTCCACCCGAGCGAAGCCGAGAGTATTTTGAAATAAAATGTTTCCTAAAACCTTACCAGGCAAATTATCTGTGATCGAAAAAAAATCATGCAAATCGGACAAACGGGTCTCAAGTTATGGAGACACAGACATACAGACAGACAGACGTTGTATTTTATATAGAAGTATTATGTACACTTAGATTACTCGAACAGTAAGAGATCAATCGGAAAAGTTTAAAGGTATAGTTTGATTTAGAAGAAGATTATGGCTATTCGATGCTATTAAAAAAAAAAAAATGGAATTATACCTTTTCCTGGAACTGCGCCATAAGCCTGAAACAATTCTGAACACGGATTCGGATTCAGCGTCGAAAAGTACTTAAGGGTACCTATGTCCGGTCAAAAGCTCATCCTATATTTTATTTTGTTGTTATTATTTTTGCTATTTCATATTTTTGAATTAACGTCAAATTTTTCAATATTAATCGTCTTTTTTAAAAAATCCATTTTTATGGATTATCTCGAGTTTTAAATTGCTGCCTTTTAACTTTATCATTTTTCTTTCTCATTGAAGTTTTGGAAATTTCAGACTTTTTGATGATTTCCTATACTAAGTATTAATTAAGTACTTCTCTATTTTCTTTGTCAATTTCAATAGGGATTGTTCGACACTTTTTGATATTATTCTATATTTTTTTTTTCGCTATAATCGACTTTTTGGCAGCTAATTCGTTGCTATCATTTTTCAGTTTAGTGAATTCATCCGATGCATTGTGATTGTTTCGACGCTCCACTTAAACTTTTATTACTCAATAAATATTTTTCACTGCTCAATATTATTATTATCCAATGCTCAATCATTTTGTTTAGCTGCTCAAATATCACAGTTTTAAAAAAGCAATAAACAATCAGATTTCTAACTGCCCTTATTGAACTCCATAATGCGTAAACTTGTTTCCCATGAAAAATCTGAATGAAGTTTAAACTTTGATCTGTCTTAACCGGCGAATTACACCTAAAAACGAGATGAAACTACGCAAGTAGCATTAGGTAGGTCATACTATCCGAAAATCACAAAGCTAAGTTTCAAGACCTTAAGTGGAATCCAGAAAAGGCGGTTGAGGATATGGTTGACCAAAAATCACATGGAATAAGTAGTTCATTATAGAGGGGAATTCAAGGATAGGATCGCAAAGAATAGCATTAAATGGAGACTACAGGAGGATGCATACAATATTTTTTTCTTTCAAAAGAAACATATATTTTTAAATAGGATAAACTAAAAAGGGTTTGTTTTTACGTAGGTTGCCTTTTATATTTCGGGATTGGGCAACACTAATGTCAATAGGTAAAATCTGGCAACACCATAATAAAGTTTGACATTTTTTAGCATAAACGTACTCAGAACGTTTTGACGTGCGACCATCATTTGTGTTGCTTACAGTGACTTGAAAAAATCAATTTGGCAAAAAAATGGAATTAACTCGTGAACGTTTTCGTGCGATCATTTTTTACAACTTTCGACGTGGATTATCACGATAAGAGTGCATCGATGACCTTAAACCTTTGTATGGTGATGAAGCACCATCCTATAGCACTGTGAAAAACTGGTTTAATGAATTCAATCGTGGCCGTCGCTCACTCCAAGACGAATTTCGTGAAGGTCGTCCAAAATCAGTTGTTGTTCCGGAAACCATTGATGCTGTGCGCCAACTAATATTGCAAGATCGTCATGTGACCTATCGTAGGATTGAGACAACCTTAGGCATTAGTGGGACCAGCATACATTCAATATTGCATGAACACCTGGCCGTAAAAAAGGTTTGTTCTCGTTGGAAACCCCATAATTTATCAATTGCTTAAATTTTCAATGGAAAAATTGATTTTCTTAACTCACTGTAAACAAAACAAATAGCACTTGTACATCAAAACCTTGTGAGTACGTTTATGCTAAAAAATGTAAAACTTTACTATGGTGTTGCCAGATTTTAGCTATTGACATTAGTGTTGCCCAATCCCGAAATATAAAAGGCAACCCTCGTATTGTGTTTAGAGTTTACATGCTTTTCTTTTAAAAAAACACATCATTAAAAACACAGCATAACACATTTAAAGATTAGAAAAATTATAAAATGGTTGAAATAACTTTTAATTTCAATTAAAAAATAATAATTGTAGCTATTGTTATTTCTTAATTAAAATATATACTATAGATGCATATAAAAATATATCAAATATATTTAGCTTGTTGCCTTTGATATTTTATTTGCCTATTTAATAAAAAAAAAAAAACTTTAAAATGCTTTAATAAAATTTATTTAATTATAAAACAAAACATTTAACGCATATGCAGTAAATGCCATAACATGTGAAAAAAATTAAGTGAGCGCGTTTGTGCAAAAAAATAAAAAATTAAAACATTCTTCATACATTTTATTGCGAAAATCGAAATTAAGTGAATACTAAAAGTATTAGAAAATTATAAAATTTAAAAAAAAATCGTTTTAAATTAAAAATAAAAGCAAAAAAAAAAAATACGTTTAAAACGTTAACGCATTAGTTATTTAAGAGAACGTAAACACATAATCTTAAAACAAAAAAAGAACATATCTAGCATTAAATTAAAATTAAAAAAAAAAAATTGGAAAAAACCAAATACGATTTTGCGCTCTTAATAATTTTCAAAATTAATCACAACAACAATAATGTTGATAAAACAACAACAAATGTATTTACTTTATAAATTGCAGCCATAAGAAATTAATTAAGCAACAAATATAGCCGTATATTTTAAGCAACAAATTATTTGATGTCGTATTACATAAAAATTATTAATTACTTAGTTAATTAATTAATGCAAAATTAATTGTCGTAGTGTAAAGTGAAAAGCTTTGAGAGCAAAAAATAAAACAAAAACATGAGCGCTTTAAATGTTGTGAACAAATATAATACAAATAGCATTTAAATTACTTTCATTAATTCTTTTTTTAAAGGTCGTTTATCATTTGAGCATCGAGAGCAATTGCTGCTAATGAATTCATTATTAAAATTATTGTTTTGCAAACAACTTGTTTTTCATTTTATAAAACTTCATAACTGTCAAAATTAATATTTACTTTGACAAGTTTTAAAAGCCTAAGAATTGAGTAGCCTAAGGTCGTGATCAGATTGCGCGCGTGAGCAAAACTGTAGCGTTATGGCACTTTGGAAGTGTTTTGCAGCGCGAGCAAAGCGTGGAGAGTTTTTGTTTTGTTTTTAGTTTTCATTTTATTTTTTAGTGCAAAACAGAGTAAATGAAAAAAGAAAAACAAAGAATTCAAGCAAATAAATGAAAAAACCAAAACACAAAGCAATGTATTCTACGTTGGGGAGACTAGCACTGCGCTAGCAATTAAGCTTTGCTCGAAGCGCAGCACACAGTCGAAAAAGAACAGGAAAATGAAAGAATAGGTGAAATAGCAATCAATAGCTATTTTTACATCTTTTTATGTATTTGTTACATTTTGTTTTTAGTTCACATTCGCATGATTTGTTCGAATCATACCTTTGCTCGCTATACGCAAGTTGATCTTTGCACTCTGATCGTGACCTAACTGCAAAACCAGATATATCCATGAAATGTAAGTTTAAGAGTGCAAGTTTTGCCAGATTCTTCTTTTTATACTTCTTTTTATACTCGTCGGAGGATGGCATTACGATTTGTTTTATTTTTGTTTTTTTAACTAATTTGGATTCCCCACATTCAACATTGTAGAATTGTTTACCTTGAACCGTAGCAAACCTACGGAAATTTTGTGTTGTCAATACATTTTTTTTTTTTTATTATTATTAATTTTGGAACTGGACATGCCAAGAAGTGCGTGGTGTATTTAGTCTGCTAATCAAGAACATCACATTCAGTTTCCAAATTAATGATATATGTAGTTCGCGAAATCTCGAATATAAGCTTCAGGGTTCAGAATAATGGTTTTTGCTTTGAGTTCCCCGTTCTGAAATTCGATTTCCGATAGGAATAAGTAAGTGATCATGGTAATAAAGCTGGCTTTTGCATCTGAACTGATGTAGGTATGGTGTTTCTATATGTTTTTTGACTGCTTTTACAACCCTACTTTTTACTTGATTTTGGCAAAGCTACGTAAAACGCTTTCAGTGAGATTGGCTCTCGAAACCAAGTTAAAGTTTTAGATCTCGCCAATTTGAATTCAATAATATAAAAATTTCAGTTTTCATGAAGAATGGATTTATCTTATTTTGCAACTCGACTAGTCAAATAAAAATAGAACTTTGATCTAAAGACTACTTTTTTTGCATTTGATACTTTTCAATCTTACTGAATTAAATTATGGATTTTTTTTTCTTTACAAAAATATGTTGACCATTAGAAACAAAGTCCTTCGTATATCTTTTAAGCGACCTTTATAAGTACATAAATACACATAAATTGGGAAGCGTAATTGAGAGTTTTTACTTAAATAATTTTTATTAATTTAAAAAATCGGTTACTTAGTCCAGTACATCAGTTGCATTTTTTAAGTTTTTATTTTCTATATCATAAAAGGATAAAAAGCGAGAAGACAATATATTGTCTAAATTTAAGAAAAAATGTTTTTTCAATACCTTTTAACGAGTAATGTCACTTTTAAATAAATCTCAACAATTATAAAAAAGATTCATACAGAACTGTCCCAGAAAAAATTTATTCATTGTTTTTTAGCAACGCTTAATGAAATGTATTTTATGAAGAAAATAAATAGCCCAAGAACTATTAACAAAAACATTATTCTACTATACAAAATTTCTATAGTATAGTTATTTCGTTTCGTATGAACTTTCTCATCCTTTTACTCTTTTAAAGATATGTTTTTATTAGAGCACATGCTTTACAACCGATTGAAGGCTTTAACAATTTGGTAAAATTGCCTCTTTCGTTATTTTCCTTTCGAAACGCAGACTGATTCAGCGGTAAGATAGAAATAGCAGATTTTTTACTATGATAATATTGGTTTAAGATTAATTTTACCACAAGAAATACAAATACGAAATCTTTTTATTGATATTTTTTTGCTTCAAACGTTCGAAAATTGAAAGACCATCCTTAGACGGTCTTGCAGAAATAAGTCAAATATTTTACAAAAATAACTCAAGTGACTGACAAATAAATCAAGTTACAACGTTGTAAATGCAACCGTTTGATGCGAACTTTCAATGGGAAGAACAAATTTGATTTACATAATAATTTCGTTTTAATTATGACCTTCTGGAGACGGTTTAACTGGCCATCGCGCTCCATAGTTTTAATTGGAAATACACGGAGAAATATACGCATCATAATTTTTACTCCACTCGGCTAGTCGAAAAATTAAAGTAATCAACACTAAATTTCAAGTATAATTTACCTTACGTAAGAACTATTTGAAGGATCCCTAACGTCATATTTACAAATAAAATGTAGTTAAATAATAAAGCAATATTTACTACAAATTTCCTATATTTGACTTTATGTAAAGTAATTTATACTTTCAGAAAAAAAATGTATGACCATTTTGAATTTATAATTCTAGTCAAAATAACTTTATTTTTTTCACGCACAAAAATGAGTGTCATAATTGTCACCTTACTCGAGTAAGGTAAATATCATAAAAATATAAAATCATTTTGACTTTTATAATTTTAGTAAAAATTTTTATTTTAGGACAGACATTTTCTTTATATACAAATTTTTTTGCTTCTACATCACATGCGTAAGCAGCGCAGAGGATATGTATCTGACTATCATACGGAAGGGCCAGGGTTCATACCCCGGCGCCGGTCAGCTTATTTTTTTTTTTTTTTGTTAGAACTATACAGTAAGGTAAATATCACGCCAATTTTTTTTTTTAAATTCCTAGGAAACATACATTCTGAATTGACTAAAACAGTAAGGTGAAATTTATTTCGGTGTAAATTCTAGTAAAATTTATGAGAAATAAAGTAGCGAGTACTATTTTTTTCTCCGTGTAGACGACACATTATAGGTTTTTTTAATACATCTGGTCTTGGCAATTTCTTTCAGGACATTTTTAGTTATCGTGGTAAGACTGTTAAGAGATAAATTTAATTTGCCGAAACTCAAGTACTCTGTCTCATTTTTATGAAAACTAGTTGTTAGGCAATATTTTCTTGGGGGATTGCGATCGAAATGACATTTTGTTAATTTTTTGACTAGTGTCAAGCTTTAGACATATTTTTTATATACTACGATAAAAAAAGTAACAGTTAAATTAAAGCTTTCCGTTGGAGTAATCTTCAACTTCCTGTTCTTTATTTTTTTTAACAGCGAAAAAACGCTTGTTATAGCCGCAATATCTTGTACTGAAATCTTAAGATTTTGCTTGAAAAGATGGTTCTTCAATTATTCGGAGTCGTTTAATCTTGAACTCTACACAGCAATTAAGGAAATTTTCTTAAAATTGTGATAACAACTTCTGTGTTATTTAGATAAAATTGCAACTGATTTTTTTTATTTCGTCAAAAGACAAAGAATTTGAATAAAAGAATATTAAAAAAATAAAAATTTTTAAAAATGCTTCGAACTTCCGTTAAACAACAAAAATAACAATAAAAATCAACCGTTCCAAAAAACAAAACCATAATTTTAACATAAAAATAAAAAGGCATTAAAGCACTACATACATACTAAAATAAATAAATAATAATTATAAAAATAATAAATAAACGAATCATATACATAAATACATAGAAATTTATATTTTCAGAGCAGTGCAGCTACATTTGTAAAGGAAGAACTGAGCAGCAGAGTTAATAAATAGTTAAAGAAACAAAAAATATAGAAAAGAATATAAGAAATTTGTTTGGAAAAGCCTGTACCTTAGAAAATAGAAAAAAACTAAATAAAAACTCAAGGCAAACAAAGGAAACAAATACAATTATTAAAATAAAAACAATTTCTACACTCAAAAATGCAAAAGAAAATAATAATAACAACTAAATACTTAACAATACAAAAAATACAAATACAAAAAAGTGTCTTTCAAAAGCAGTTTATGGGGCGTAGATGAAAAAACAAAATAAACAAATTAGCAGCAAGGGGAAGAAAAGCAAATTTAATAAATGGCAACATTTTACACACATAAAACACAATACATTACATATATTTTTCTATATAAGTATAGCAGCAAAAAAAAAAAAAAATAATATATATATATAAATACATATATTTATGAAAAACAAAAACTAAACGTTAAAAATCGGTGTTTTTAAAAACTTTAAACTAGCCAAACATTTTAGCAAAGAAAAGCGAAACAATAAAAAACTAAAAAAAAAAATTAGTAAAATATTTAAATATATTAAAAATATATTAGATGTTTTAAATGTGTTTAATTATAAAACAAAAAACAAAAATAAACGTTGCTTTACACATATGTATTGAAAGTGAAAAATGAACTACATACATACTATATATATATATATTACTCGATTTATGTATTTGTAGTTGTCGTGTATATTATTTATTAAATAAATATGAGAAAAACCAACAAAAAATAAACGAACATACAAAATGAACGTAAAATTTTAAATTCTTTTAACTGTATGTTTCTATATTATATATATTGAAAAATGCAAATAATGAATTTCTTCGCAAAAAAAAAAACAAAAAATAATTGTTTATAAAAACTCGAAATTTTTACTTACATGTATTTATGTATGAAGTTTAAAATGTTAATAAATACAACAAATTAGAAATGAAAAAAACAAAACAAAAACAAGACTAATATTTAGTTTAAATTTAAAAGCGTACGTCAAGAAATCGAAAACGGAAACCGAAATACGAAATTTAAAATAATTTTATCGGATATTTAGAAAAATAAACAAAAATATATATATACCGCAAAATGTTTAAGGAACGGTTATAGAATGACAGAGCTGGACTTTGTGGATAATGAAAACGTGAAACACGATAATGAAAATAATTCGGTTATGAATGGTATTTTACACGAAACAACAACAGACCACCAAACTCGATAATACATATTTTGCATAGCATTTAGGTTTTACCAAAAAAAAACTTTTTGTTTTAAATAGAATTATATTTTTTGTATTATTTGGATCGGCCTTTTGATTGGAAATAGAGCTCAGCATTTTCAAAAAATTAATGTTTTTTTTTTAAATGTTTTTTATTATTTGCATTACATCCAAGAATTACTCATTCATTTGAAAGATTAGTATTGAATTTCAAATCAAAGGTATGCAAATATAAACGGTTACCTGATGTTTGACTAACAAAATGGTTGTCATGAAGAAAGTAACTTTTAGTCAGATTTTTTTATATTATTCAAATATGTAGGGGTCTGCACAAGACGTCTTGTTGGAGTTTTAAGACATTTCATTCAATATAAGTTGTATTTTGTATTAATCAAATACTTCAGTACAGTGTCGCGTACAAATGTCTTGACAGTACTTGTTTATGAAAGAAGAAAAAGCAAATACTGCAAACACCTATCTTGTTTGATTTGCTTCAGTTCAGTTCAGTGCATATACTGTAGTTGTAGTGACAAAAGTACTTTTTCGTTGTATTCTTTGTGCCTCTTTGTTGTTTTCGCTCTATCTCTCTCTCTCTCTCGCAAGAATGTATGAAAGATAGTAAAATCAATCTCGCGGTACCGATAGGTTTCAAGTGCTACCATATCATAAATTTTACTGTAGTTTTTCTATTCGCACATTTTACACTGATCTGAAGTATTTGTTTGTATATACTTTGAGGTTTTTGCTTTAATCAATTGATGCCACCATTACCTAATTGGGCAGATCGTCTTAAATATTATCAAGGATGGAAAAGTAGTCATACTGCCTTGGCATCCAACAGGTGTAAAAGGATGATCTCAGTGCCGCCGTTACTCCGACATAGGCGCTCCATTGCACACTCTCTAGTTTTGTCTGATTGTAGCCTTTGCTATTAGCTGGCCACTAACTAGCGAGCTGCATGTGAGGATCGGATGTACTACGGCTGTTTACATCCAAAGTACCATTTTTGGTTGAAGTCCCCATCTTTTACTGAAAGTTTTTTTGCACCTCATTTCGATGGTGTCTTTCTTAAGTTTAGCTGTGGATGACACCAAGTCTTGGCAAGTGACAGAACATTAAGTAGAGGAAGGTTAAAGTTTGGAATTTTGGTTTTTGTGGTAAAAAGCATAAGCTTCGTTTTTGCTAGGTTAGCTCTTAGGCTGCATGACCCGTTTTTATTAAGCTGTTTAAAAACAGTCTTTATAACCACTAGCCAGAGCAGAGGTGAGATTACTCCACCCTGAGGTGCACCTTTGCTTACTGATTTTATCACCCGAAAGGTACCCATACACGCTTCAGTAATTCTGGTTTTAAGGCTGGATACTATCCAGGTAGTAAAAGTACTCTTCTACACCAATCATTGTAAGACTATCCTTAATAGCTTCGAACCGAACGTTATTAGTCGATATCAAGAAAGCCTACAAACGTAAATTTGCGGAAATGGAGGGACCTCTCAGTCGTACGTACGACTTCATGATGAGCTGTTTCGGTAGATCTGCCCTTGATATACGCATGCTGCGAGGTGAAAGAAGAGTTGCTGACAAGCGATTTTCTAACGTAGGCATTTTTTGTAGTGTTTTAAAGATAAAAGAGGACAGGTTTATCTAAAAATTAATACGCAAGACAAAACTTTGTCCTACCTTTTTTACTAAGTTAGAAATGGAGCACGACTTTCAATTACACACCATTAGAATGGTATTTGTGTGTAGATGTGCAGGTAAAATTATATACAAATTTTTCAATATTAACAACAACGAAATACGCGGTCACACAGAGCTGAAAAAAGGATAAAGCACAAAAGCTTAGCACTGACTTTATGGTTTTTTTGTTTGTTTATATTTCGCTTGAACTTTACCAGGGATGAAAATTGAGCTTTTCTATTTCATACCAAATAGCAAAAAAAAGTACTAAAAGTGTCCAAAAAGTACCAAAATTATTTAATACATTTGTGGTCGAGTTTTGACCACTGGGCGATACTAGCTGGTTTAAAAGCTTTAACTGATTCATGGCTACTTCTGCCTACCTTTGGTGATCCTAACTTTTGGATATTTTAGTGTTACTTGAATATAGAAATTCTGTATAATTTTCACCATTTTTATTGCTCGACTGAAATATTTTCCTTCAGTTTTAACTTTCGATAAAACTTTTTATACAACTTTCCAAATAATATTTTTATTGCTTTTATTATTATAGCGTCAGTTTCATGGTAGGGCATTATGATGACTCTACTTTTATATTTCTGTCTAATAACTTTATGTCTCTTACATACACGTTAATACATATTATGTTATTGAAGTTAAATAATGAAATCATAAGTCCCCAGTCAGTCATAGTAACAAGTTGCCAGATAACCGAGAGGGGAAATATATCATAAAATAAAACATGTCGTCTTTACTTTCTGTTGTAGTGCAGCATCTTTTGAGTTATGCAATGGAAAAAGTGGGGGTAATGGAAAATAGATTTATATTACAATAGAAGTCTTTAATATGTATCATGATGCCCAAACTTTAACAAATTTTTCTTATAACTTATAAAAACATCAGAAAACGATAATTTTAGCTTCATTCACAGCAAAAATATCAAATATTCCAGGATAAAAACTTTTCTTTTGTGAAAATGGTCTCTTAGAATCCATAAAACCAACTTATTTAAGGTTTTACTTGTTAATAATTTTACAAAATTTTATATGAAAATTATAATAGGCTTTGTTCTGTTAAAAGCCTTAACCCATATCGTACCTTTGATGCGTTAACGAATCACGAATATTGCTTATGTTTGCCAATTTTTTTCGATCTAATAGATCTATATACTCAAAGGTTTATGTTTTTGATATTAAAGACCAATTTATTAGCTCTTTTGTAATTTTTTTTTTTCCATGCCGCGCCCTATTTAAAGGATTGGTACTTTTTTTGAAAATTAGTCAAAAATATTAAAATCTATCAAATGTGAACAATACCCACACAGAATGGATTAAAAGGAACTAAACTTATTTCACGCAGCAATGATATACATTGCAGATTTCTTAGGTGAGTAATATAAAGCGCCGAATTAGGTGATGGGTTAAAAATCATTTTTCCTACGGTGGGTAAAATACCTAAGATAAAAACAAACAGAAGCTGTGAAGTCCATAAGCGGCATAAAACTAACAAGTTTTTTTTGCATGATAGTATAGGAAGTGGCTATTAATGGGTTAAAGCGTCAATCTTAAATTTTCAGTTTTATATATAGACATTTTTCGATGAGGCTCAAACTTATTTTCCGCCACTTTTTTTACTCAATTAACCTTTTTATTACAAAAATTAAAAAAAAAAAATCTGAAATTTTTTGTACGATATGGGTTAAAGTTATTCAAAAATTTACTTTACAAAAAAACTTCAATAAAATACGATGCTATGCAAAATATAACGAAACACACACACTTAAGACATATTTTTTTCAATTTAACTACAGTAATTATAAAAACAAAAAATTAACGAAAGCATCTAAAAATACTAAATGTAATTTTAAATGCTGTAACTTTTACATGAAAATCAGCCCACCCGAAACAGCAACCAAAATATATATAAAGAAAAATTACTCTACAAAAGGTACATAAATTACAAGCCACGTTTCAGGTACAGAAAAACAGAATACTAAATCATACATATATAGAGAAAACAAAAATCGTATAGATTAGAAATCAACGTAAACTTCTAAAAGCGTTAAACGACGAACTAAACAAATAAAAAGAAAAAATAAAAAAGAACTAAACTTAAGACAAACTTTTAGATCCTTTAGAAAACACATTTGTTCAGTTTTTAATTTATATATTTAGTATGTAAAAACGTACAAAAACAATTGAAAAACAACGGTTTAATATGCGACATAAACTAAAACACACCACAAAACAAAACAAAACAAAACCAAACAACAAAAGATGTGAAAGACATAAGATTGATGACGTTGATAGATAGTTTTGTTTAAGCTTTTAAATTTTTAAAGAAATAAAAAATATAATGGCTAAAAAAATCGGTTTTCGAAAATCGCATTTGATATCGGACAATCCCAGAGCGCAGATATTTTGGTACAAATATATTATATGTGACAATTAAAATATTGTACATATTCTATATGATGGTCTATATATGCATTAGCTTAAGCAAAACAATATGGCTAATATGTTTGTTAAATTTTAATGGTAAGCAGCAGACTTGTTTAAATGTAAAGCTTGATACGCAAATGCAAAAAACAAAATAAACAACATTTAAAGAAAAAATCCCACATTAAAAGTAAATAAAATTTAAATTCAAAACAGTTATCCCAATCGTTTAAAATATACAGTATTAGAAAATGATGTTATGTTTATTATCTTGCCCTTTATTTTTTTCCCCAATTTTAAGTACAAAAAGGATATTTTTCATAAATAAACAGGTATTTCCATTGACACAAAAAGAATTTAACTTAAAAAGTAAAAACAAGAATAATACAAAAACGATAAAATAGTATCCAAAGCCAAAGAAAAATCGAAACCACTCTCTAGATGTAAAAGTCTTATATACATAAATTTATAAAAATCACTATCGTTCGATGTTTACAATAAATGCAAAAAATAAAAATATTAAAAATAACTAAGCATTATAATAAAATTTTAAAACAAATCTAACTAATATAAATGTATATGTTAAAGGAATAAAGTAAAATCAAAACGAATAAAATTATATCTACGGTTTAGTGGTGTTTTTATTGGAAAGCAAGGGCAGATGAGAAATTGCATCACAAGTGGAAAAGAACAATATTTTTAAAAGTAAAGCATATTCGGGGTATGTATGTATGTATGTATTCTCCTTTAACTCCTAGGAGGAGCATAGGGCCAATATGAAATCTCTCCATTTGTCACGATCCCTTGCGATGACTTTGATCTCTTGCCACGATTTTCCCGATTCTTGGATTTCCTTTTCCAACGACCTTTTCCAGTTGGTTTTGGGTCTACCATCGAAAGGATTTTAAAATTTTGAGAAACCATATTGGTTCCAGTTATAGGAGAATCATTCCTAACTATGCATGTTTCTTGCACCTCCAAATCCGATGTGCATGCTGCCGAGGCAGGTGGATTAACCACACTCTGGTGGGTACCACTTGGAGAGTTATTTCCCATCGTTTTCCGATCCATGCTTCATTAGTATAATCTTCTCGGCAACGCCCCACGCAGTAAGTTATAAGCTTAAAGCTGGATCCGGCAAGCGCTGCAAATATAGTGGCCAAATTCACTTTTAATTTCAGCCGTCCAATCTGGAACAGACGCTGACCTGGGAGCCGCCCACTCTGGATCAGACGCTTCAGGATTTCGACAAGATGCTTATTTTAAGGCGGCATCGACTCGCCTTGTCAGTGCCAGTTACGGGCATTGTGGGTTTTTCTTTCGAGGCGCAACGCTGTCCAACGCTACACCCTTCCACACCCTGGCTGGTCACCCGCTTTTAGTCGCCTTTTACGACAGGCATGCTTACCTCGGGCATATTCTGACCCCTTACCCGCAGGGTATATTCGGGGTAATTACAACCAAACTCCTTTCTCCACTGAGATTAGACGAATGTGATTGAAATGTTGGCAACGATCAACGCTTTCGTTGAAACCGCAGAGAAACAGAAGCAGAGGAAGAATTCAGCCCAACGCACAATTGTATATATGTATGTTTTCGAAAAACAAATAGAAGCTAGTTAAGTAATATTCCAAAAATGGCCGTTATACGTCAACGGTCACGCCTACCTCCCATAGAAAATTAAAGTTCTTTTGTTGAACTAAGATTATTTAACCCTTAATGTATGCAATACATTATTTCCATATGCAATTACTTACATAGCAAAATTGCATTGAAAATTACATGACCTTTTTTTCAGAAAATGTACGAGTTTTTCAATTGGCGGAAATATGGCCAAACCTTTTTGACTTAAATTGAAAGAGCAGATTCTCATCTTCCATTTTTTTATAGTTAGAAGACGTAAATAGACGTAGTTCACTTAGTAGTTTTTCAAGGAAGCCCTGCATTTAATAGCGCGATTTTAATTTGCGCAATTATGTTGTCCAAATATCTTTTTATTTAAATCAATTCATATAAATGCACCATTGAGTTGCACAAAAAAGTTAATCAGTTCTTCACATACATACAATCTTTAAGAGAATGAACTTAGGGCAGCGAGGTAGAGTTCGAAATAATTCAAGAACATTTATTCAGGCGCTACGTTCCTAAGGTGAGTGAATGACTATAAATGAAGGGTTTAGAACAGTGATGTCCAAATTCTATGCCCAAGGGCACTTGAGCTTTTGTGCTTATAAGCTTTCCGTATACGTTTTCACTCACAGATAAGCGTTCAACTGTGTCAGTAGTTGTGCAGATCTGCGCCACTTGCTTACAGCTTATGGAAAAATATAAAAGCTTTCAATGAGCTTTTAAACATTGAGGAAATGAGCTAGTATTGAATTTGTTTATCACTGGTTTAGAAACAAAGTGGCAATCTCCATATTTTTAACAATAAATTAATTTAAGTGTAAAATCTATATATTAATACGCAAGACAAAATCTTGTCCATCTTTTTTTACTATGTTAGAAATGGAGTACGATTTTAAATTATGCATCATTAGAAAGGTATTTGTGTGTAGATGTGCACGAAGTCAGAATTATGTTAATTTCTTTGACTTTGAGCCAGGTAAAATTAAATACAAATTCTTTTATAGTAACAACAAAATTCACGGTCACACAGAGCTGAAAAAGGATAAAGCACAATGAGAAAGACAAAAAGCATTGCACTGACTTCTAATGCTTTTTGTTTTATATACATTTCGCTTGAATTATAACAGGGATGATAAATGAGCTTTTCTATTTCATAACAAATAGCAAAAAAAAAGTACTAAAAGTGTCCATAAAGTACCAAAATTATTTCACACATTTGTAGTCGAATTTTGACCACTGGGCGATTCTAGTTTGTATTAAATCGAATAGATCAGGTTTCAGTGAATGTCTGAAAATTTTTAGACCTTAAGCACCTTTTGTTTAAATGACGCGCTACATTTTACTACTAAGGGCGTTTTGTTAAAATATTTCTAAATTTTTGTACATATTTTTTAAAGCAATCAGCTATTCCATTACTTTCCCATATGGGATTTCGCTGAAATAAAGTATATGGTTTCGTTTCAGGCAAACTCCAATAAAAATGGAAAAAAAATATTCCGATTTTTTGGTGGATTTTAGATGGGTGCAAAAAATTAAAAAATCGATGAATAATAAAAAAAACTGGTTCATATACATAATTGTCTGTAACTTCAACATTTCTGAACAGATTTTCATATATTTTAGAATGGTGTTGAATCAGGCTACAAGTTCAAGTATAAGTACAAGTAGGCCTACTTTTTTGATCTTTCAAAATACTTTTCGTGAAAAAAAATGAAAATGACCTTTCATATGAACGTAAATCAAGATGGTATGTTCAACGGCTCAGGAGTTATGATTTTCTGATCATTTCAAAGACTGAAATCTGCCGATACGGTCTCATAAAACTGCCCATAACTTGGTCACTTCTTCACCGGTTTTCACGTTCTGACCTATTTTGGAAAGGTAGTGAATCATGCTATTAGCATTCTACATATCTTATTCTGTTATTTGGCAAAATGTACCAATTCTGGTACATTTTTCAGTACTATGATTAATTTTAAACGCTTTATGGCCTACTTTTTCGATCTGCTAAAATATTTTTTTGTGGAAAGAAGATAAAACTATTTTTCATATGAATCCAATACAGAGATGGTACCTTAAACAGTTTAGGAGTTAAAAAGGGTTGTCATGAACTTGTCCGGAAAATCCCTCTCGAGTACATATTCCTCGAAAGGAATCATTTTCGATCGTGAATATTTTGAGAATTGATATTCCATTTGCAACAGGGATACTTTTATCTTTCAACTTTTTTCCCAATTTTCGCCAATAAAAAAACTACTATGCAGCCCTGGTATTTTCTGTGATATTGACAGTTAAGGTTACAATAACGATGATAAACAATTTATAAACATCTAAAATAGTTAAATCAAAAAACAAAAAAGACTTATCACATGTTTCTACTAATGTGGTAATGATTTTAACTGAGATTGCGGAGCATAATCTTTAACACAAATTGTGGATGAGTTTTTCGGTACAATTGTATTAACATCTACTCGAGGTCGATTTGCTATAGCATTTACACCTAGGGTTTGAGCACTCTTAACAATGGTATTCTGATTGATGTATTTGAGTCAAGTTTACTTTAGTGATATCGCAGAATATTTTTTTAAAACTAGTTTATTTTTCTTAGCATTACTAAGATCGAACATGAAATCAAAAAGTGTCGCTCGGATCTAGTTTCAAGGATACACCCATCGAAAAATCCGGATATAGCTTTTAGAAAAATCGGTATCAAATGGAGCCCTTTGGATGGATTTTAAAAATATTGGTGTCATATGAAAGGTATTTTAGTAGGCTATAAAATTATCGAATACAATTGTTTTTAATTTGTGATATATTATTTATTTGAGCTTGGAATTCACTGTTAGAAAATTGTGGGATAAATTTTTAAAACAAATGTCTAAATATTCCTTCTGAATTTGTTGCCGAAAACCTTCATTTTTAGTGAATTTTGTCCAAGCAGAAAAACAGTTTTTTTTTTTGGGATTGTATAGCAGGGAATCTGAGAAACAAATCTTCAGTATATTTATTCATGATAAGCCCCAAGGTTGTTTGAATATTTCCATAGTCTTAGTTAAAAGAAATAAAGCTCCTAAGCCCTAATTGGTAAAGCCAATTCGTCTTACGCTTGGCATGGGATGACTAAATAATATTTTTTCCCACTTAAATATTTTATCAAACATAAAGACTTACCTTATAGTAAACATCCGGTACATACTGCTTATCAGTTGATTCACGTACATAACCCAATTCGGGAGCATCTTTAGTTGGTATCAAACAATCATCACGCACCAATGCCATACATTGTGCTGAAACAGCATAACCCTCCATATGAACTTGTTTAGTTTTGTCACCTTAAAATTAGAGAAAAAATAAATAAATTCAATAAATACAAAATCAAAGCAAAACAAAATTCAATTCAAACCTGTAACACAAACTGTAACAAATTTTGAACCAAAGAAACCATTTGATGAATATTTGCATGGATTTGGATGACGATTTTGCAATTCACCAGCCATGATGCACTCTTGTGCAGTAATAAAATGAGTTTCAATGCCGCGCAATTGCTTAACAGTACCAGCAGCAGGATCATCCGTAATCAGATCAGTAAAAATCCAACCAATCTAAATTGAATGAAATCGTAGAGTTATATACATACTTGCAGTTATAAAATGATTTTTCCAAGCAAATATACCTTCTTGAGACCCAATGCCTTAGCTACTTCTTCAATATCATCGGCATTTTCATCAACAAGCAATTTAATAGAATCACGCGTTGATTCTTGCGGTGGCTCATAAATTGCCGCAACAGTTGCACGTATACCCAAGGGTACATCATTATGAGCCTCATAAGTACCATAGAGAAAACCCAAACGCTGATGACCAGTCGTACGCCAATAGTTTAAAAAGCGCTCCACAATTGATGTATTCTCAAACATCACATTATCGACATGACGATAAATTTGACGATTCAATGTTATAGCCGATGGCTGACATTTTGAGCAAATACCTTTTGGCCATGGTGGATGTTCGCGACAACCAGACTTAATGCGACAATTGATATCCTCGAATGTAAAATATTTGCCACGATCAAAACCAGATGTTTGTTTGCGTATGAACGAATGAAATGAGAGATGTTTAATTTTTTGCTCTTTTAGATAGGCATCGTCGTATGGTTCCAACGGTGAGCAATGAACACAACGACCATTTGCATTGTGATTACATCTTAAAAAGGATAAGAAAGAATATTTATATTTAGTGTTTTAATAATATGATTTGATATAGAAACTTAAGCCAGAAGCTTAAGTCATATATAAATGAATAAGAAGACTTTTACTACCAAAAAATATGTATCAGATGACATGTTGGATTGGGCGTACTGTTTAGTGCTTTTGTAAATACCAAAATAATGAAAGAGAAGACATCCCAGTGTGCCAAACGGTTCATATCTCCGCTTTTTTATCCGTTACTGATCCGTTTGCGGGAGAAATTCCCAAAAAAAAAAACGATTCGCAGTAACAGATCCGAAACGGATAAAAAAGCGGAGATATGAACCGTTTGGCACACTGGGATTGCTCAGAAGAAATCACACAAAAACTATAAAAAACTACTCGAAAAAGAAAAAATTCAGTGAAAAAATTATTAAGGGCTTAATAAATGTCACGAAACATAATTTTTATAAAACGTGTCCCATAACTCACGCAAGATTTGAATTTGGCGACATTTGTGCGGTAAAGTGTTGCCAATTTTCGTAACTTTTTACTTTGCAGAAATTCTTCTTCATTTTTACTGCACCGCAATCAAACTATAACCAAACATCGACTCTAATATTGATTGTTGGAACCTTCTCGCTGGTTCTAGCAAAAGCTACGTAAAATACACTATACACAAATCTCTCGATGTTCTAGCTGTTACGTAGGGTTTGCTCTGTTCTATACACGAACCTTCTGATAGTAGTCACTTTTGTTATGTTTTTTACTCCCGTTTCGTACTGTACATACTCTGTTACATCTTCATATGTTAGATAGCGCTGATGCTCTTATCAAGGTGCAATAAGCTTAATTTTTTGGTTGCTAATTGAAGTGGAGCATCTTTGGTCGCGCTGGTGGTAATATAAGAAGGTTCCGACATTTTTTGCGACACTTTTCGGTTCATTTCGTTATAACTCGTATTCTAATGAAATTTTGAAGGTTGGTGTCGTATATGAATAACATACACCGGTCGAAAAAGGGACGCGAGTAGATAATTGTCAAGCCCACTTTAAATATACAAGTCTCACACGTTTACTGCACACGAGTTATTCTTTTTTTTAGTATAGTTCGCCTTCTGGCCGAAATTCGACCACGTCAATTTGACTTTAAAGAGACCATGGAACTATAGTTACTAAAAATAGTTTTAACCCTATCTCCATACCAAATTTCATAAAAATCGATAGAGCGGTTTAGCCATGGGAGTTTTTTTTTCATTTAGGGGCGTGGCACCACCCACTTAAAAACATAACAGTGATCTTATCGTTCCTTAGTGCTAACCCTATCTTCATACCAAATTTCATAAAAATCGATGCAGCGGTTTGGCCGCGATATGGTTTTTTTCATTTAGGGGCGTAACACCGCCAACTTTAAAAAAAAAAAATGTCCTATACACTGCTCCTCCTCACAAGCTTTCCAACAAAAAGCGAATATGGTGAGATTAAGACATGGAAACAGGAACTTAACCGATTTTGTTTGCCTATTTATATACACTAGAAATTTCCAATGGTCAAAATTTTACCACGAATGCACTTTTCAGTACGTTTAATTGAATCTCTCAGAAGATATTGAAAAATAATATGTAATTTCATGAAATTTTGCCTATTTGTTATAACATATGTTTACTGCGGAAAAAGATATTTAATAATAATTAAATTTGTTTTAAAATGCAAAACGCAAGATGCACCATTTTCCGTCCGGCCGGTAATGAGTTTGCCTGATTCCGTCCATACAGGCACCTGATTCCATCCAGTAAGAAAATTTACTTTATTATCTTAAAAAGGAGTAATTTTATCATTCCTGGCACAATGAGAAATGTGAAAAGAAAAGAAAAAACATGAAGTCAGTGTCAGTTAGCTTTTTGTCTTTCTCTTTGTGCTGTATCCTCTTTTCAGCTCTCTGTGACCGCGTATTTTTTCGTTGTTAATTTTGAAAAATTTATAATTATTGAAATAATTTTACCTGGCTTAATTGCAAAATATTAAAATAATTTTAAGTTTGTGCACATCTACACACAAATACTTTTCTAATGGTGTATAATTCAAAGCCGTGATCCATTTTTAACATAGTAAAAGAGTAGGACAAATTTTTGTCTTGCGTATTAATACCACATTTACATCAAAATATGTTTTAGAATCTTAAAATCGATTTTTTGAGCTCCAATCTATAAAAATTTCATTCAGAAATTTTTTTTGGATATAAAGCTAAAAATTACCTAGGCAATAACGCCAGAATATATGAAAATAATGTCATAGAAAATAACGCCATGGGAAATAGCATCATAGGAAATGTTTTGGAAATGATGCCAGAAAAATTTGTATACACCAAAAACGTTTCTGTCGTTTTTTCCAAAAATTTATGGCTTTATTTCCAAAAATTATCTGGTTCATAAAAAGGAAATAACGCTACTAATTTTTGAAAACTAAGCCAAAAATTAACCTGGAAATGAATTTTTAGCTTAATTTCCAAACCAAAATGAAAATAATGCCAGAATTCTGTATGGAGATTTTGCTGGCGATATTTCCAAAAAATTTTCTGGCGTTATTTCCGGTAGCTCTACGATGTAAAGAAAAACTACCTGTAATCAAGGCTCCTCATTCTATACATTCGCATTTACTCACTCAGTTTTCGACCATAACATACACTCAATCTTCCTTAAACTACCATACTTTTGAAGTTTCAACTTACAATTTGAGATCACGGTCACGTTTAATCAAGCCTTCTATTTTGGACAAAACAATGTCAACTTCATCCTCAACAATGCTATCGGATGCTCTAAATCCATTGTCAGCTGTTGAAGTTGTTGGACGATCGAACTCAAAATTATCAATAGCGGTAGTACTCGTGCGCTAAATCATAAAAAATAAAGAAAATATTAAAGTATTTAAAAAAATAAATAAAAAATCAAATCAACATACTCTCGCCGAAGAACCAGCCATTTGCTTTAAGAAAACCATATCACCATGTTTAAGATGCGAACCAACTTGTTGCGATGGACTAGCAAGCAGCTAAAATTCAAATAAAGATGAAACGTTTAATGTAAATACTAGTTAAATATAAATGAAGAATATAAAAGCAAACCTCATGCGTGAAACTACGCTCTTTAAAGATGCCAAATCCATTAACTTTCATGTCATTTTGTATTGCTTCAAAGAGATCTTTCAAATAGGCTTTAGGTGAGATCTCAATGCGCTTAATGCCTTCAGGCGATTGCACGCGTACAAGCTGTGGAATGAAAAGAAAAGAAAACATTTAATAGAAAATCAAATTTTGTATAAAGATGTATGCATTTAGTATTGTTTTAGTTTTTGCATTTATTCTCTCTACGAAACTTGCTGCCAAGTGCAAGTTCAAGAGCAGTTGACGTTCGTATTTCTTGGTTATTTTTATTGTCGCTGTTGGTAAATTGCAAATCCAGAAGCGCATGTGCATTTGATGCTTTTATGCAATAATTTATTGACCACGCATTTAAATTTTTTGTTTTTTAAGCGAAAAGAAGTTGAATTCTTGATATCCCAATTCGAATACTACAAATGTCGCTTGCTTACCGAATGTTTCCACATCACAAATAGGCGGTGTCTAACAAACGCATATAAAATATTGCGTTTACGATAAAATAAACTTTCAATTCCTGCGCTTGCTAACGACGACATCTTCGAAATATATTAATTTTTTGAATTTTTTCGACCAAACAATTCACTAATAATGATGATTACGCGTATGAAAAATGTAGCAAAGTGCTACTCGTATATTAGCTAAAGCTAACATCCAAGTCCACTTCCTTTAACCAACAATTTCCGTAAACGACTAAATTAGTTTTTGACAAAAAATGCATTGTAGTATTTTTAAAAAATGCGCCATTAATTTCAGTCTGTGCATTTTTCAATGCGCGGGGGGGTGTCTTTGGCAAAAGGTCAAATATCTTGCTTGTTGCACTTCTTTGTTTTGCTTTTCTTATTTGGCATGGCATGATAAATTTTAAGAAAATTTAAGCGAAAATACTTAAGGATGAAGTAGGTAATCAAAATAAAGACTATGCTACCCAAGCTTTACAGATTTTCGATAAATTTTCGAGAATGTGCCAAAAGTTTCAAAGCAATAGGATTCAGAATCAACCGATCAATTTCGTTTAACGAGCTTTCCTTGAAATAAGAAGTCATTTGATTCATCTAGGATGTAAGCTGACGAAACCAAGAATATTTTTGAATTGTTGAGTCGCACGATGAAAAGTAATAGGATCTTATATAAAGGGTCTTCATATCATCGCACAAAAATTAATTTGCATAATAAAAGTTGCAGCTACACGAAGATGATGTTTATATTCCAACTGATTCAACGAATCTAAGCCTAACTTACGAAGATAAAATACAATTCGCGATGAAATTTTAACTGTTTAGTGTTTAGCGACTAGTGTTAAAATTGTACAGCAAATGTTTCTGTGGTATATAATTTACCTTCTGTATTTTTTTAAGAAAAGCTTAAGAATTACCACGGTGTTCAAAGAAGACATCTTAATGGGAGGACACACAGTATTTTGTTATAGGGTGCTAGACGTAATAAATTCAAAATCAAAATTTTAAATTTCTTCTATTTATTCTAGAAGTGTTCAAATATCCACAAATGTCCACTTATCTCCAAAACATTTAGTACATACATTGGCACTTCAAATTTTATATTTTAAACAGAGTAACTTAGGGTAATGTGGTTACCTTTTTTCTCTTTTGCCAATTTCTACCAAAGTAATGGTAGCAGGTTATTTGATAACACATATACTAAGATATTAACATTTTCAAGCGTGAGGCCAGTTAAATTGAAAGTACTTAAAAATAGCTGAAAAAAAAAGTGTCTGGTAATGTGGATCACCCAGTCCATTTCTTTAAGAAGTACTGTTATTCGCAAGTTTTGTTCACCATAAGTCTAGTAGTATTTTTATACCCTACACCCAGGGTATATTCACGTATGTAACGCAGAGAAGGAGGCGTGGCAGATATAGAAAAGTATATATATTATTGATCAGCGTCACCTCCTGAGTCGTTATAGCCATGTCCGTCTGTCTGGCTGGGTGGCTGGCTGTGTGTGGAAATACACTTTTTGGGAAAACTAAGCAAGATAATTCAATGAAATTTAGTGCACAGCGTCCGTCGTCAAAGTAAGCTCGGAGGATTGAAAATGAGCAAAATCAGTCAACGGACACGCCTACCGCCCATTCAAACAATGTATTTAAAATGCAATTTTAGGAGTATTTTTCACGACAATGCAACCAAAATACACATAAATACTACGAATTATAAGCGAAAGTTCTTAAAAAAAAACTGGGCGAATTTGGACAAGAGGGCGTGGCACCTCCCATATAAGCAAAAGCTTCAAAACGCTATACTGAAAACGTTTTTTGTTATATTCGAACCAAATTTGACTCAGATACTAAAAATTATAAATGTTATATAAAATTATAAATTATAAATTTTGACCGCTGTCAACGGCTACACGTGTCGACACAAGCTACCGATTTAACCTCCATTTCTCGGTGTTTTGATTTGAAATTAGCTGTCAAAATTTAATTTTGACACTTGTATCGTGTTCAGCGACCCGAAAAACAATAAGATACACATTTGATGGCGAAAAATATTTCAGGCAACGCGATTCCCAGCAAGTTAAAACAAGAAGTATATAAAATCTATGTTAATTTTCATTTAAATTTGAATGTCTTCGTGGCACAGGTTAATTCGTTTAAAAAAACCTGTCCTTTGGGGGATCTCATTTTTTTCTCAAAGTCTTTCGATTCTGGGGGAGCGCGACATAAAATTTTGACTTTTCCCAAATAAGAGACACCCTAGTGCACCACATTCCCCGCATAGTCCACATTACCCTAAATTACTCTAAGTGTCAGTTGAGACAATTAATGACAGTATTAGTTTTAGTAAAATTGTTATATCTCGGAAACTATGGCGCAAATTCTTCTACATTTATAATGATGGTATTCCATAAAACTTCTGAATGCTTTCGAGGGATTAACACTTATTGTTAAATTTTCGTCAATGACTACCTATATTTTGGAAATCTACACAGTGGTTGCTAACTTCTCCACGAAGTTCTCTATGGTTATATCTTATACGTTTAATAATTACATTTAAATTTTGGCGAACAAGTTTACTGTAGCGAAAACTGTACGATTTTTTATACCCCACTTCCAGGGTATATTCACTTTTTCCTTCCGTTTGTAACTTAATGAAAGACGCGTGCCAGGTATAGTAAAGTATGTATGGAGAAGGGGGAGGTTTCGACACCCTAACAAAAAAGTCCTTATATCTTCCAAATGCAATTGTGCATGTTATTTTGAATACACATAGACTATGCATGAATATGTGTGCTTCCTTTCTAAATTACAAAAAAATCGATATGTTTGCTATTTTCGGAAATGTGACCAATAAACCAAAGTTAAAATAAATGACGAAACGTCCCACTTTTGGGGAGGCTTCGTCAGTCACATAAATTCTTGATTCCCTTGATTTTTTGAAACCTTCAACCTTTTGAATGTAGATGGTAAAAGACGAATTGCTTCCGGTAATACAATGTGGGAACGAAAATCAGGTATGTCGTCTTCAATCGGGGCCATATCCAGCAAATCATTCGGACCAGGAAGGTCAGAACCTTGAACTAGTTCGAGACATGATTCAGGCTGATTCTATATCCATTTGTACATCGGCATTAGTACCGAACTCCATATCTTGTGAAAAATCAGATTCATGGAAAATAATTGAATCAAATGTATATATTTCAGTTGTCGAATCCTCCCATATACACTTGACGAATCCTCCCTTATCCACTTGTTTCCAAATTTCCAAAATTTCGCAGTTATTTTTTATTTATTTTGCAAACCTTAAATGTAGTATTAACAGTAATAATATATTTGAGTATCTGCTAAAAAAACGGAAATTTTATGGTTTATTAACCGAGTATGACACAAAAAGCAACAAGCAAATATTACATCAACTTGCTATAAAAATACAAAATCACGACTAACTACGCACCCTAGCCGAATTGTGCAGAGAAATTTTTATGATAGCTGCGTACCATTAGGAGTAAGACTTTTTGGTTTACACGCGGGAGTAAGTGCCAATAGAAATCGCTAAATTTGGCACTGATGAAGTCTCCCACGTGTCGAAACCTCCCCCTTCTACCCTACATATAGTTATTCTTGATCAGCACTACCTTCTCAGTCGATATAGCCATGTCCGTTCGTATGTCTGTACGTGGGCGTGACACTTCCCATACAAGCAAAATATTCAAAATGCTGCAGTGTAGGGTATTTAATTTTTGCCCACGTTAAAGGTAACACGCTTACTATTTTCTTTTTCAGGGCTATCTACTTATCTCAAGATAATTTGTTGGGTCAATTTATTTATTTACTAGGTACCAAAGTTTTGTAGTAATACATGACGCAAATTCAGTTACAATTGGCATATGAGAATCAGGCTTCTTTATTATGTTAACAAAGATTTGGGGTGATGATATATTTTTTGGAAAAAATAACGATTCTTACGAAAAAATAAGATACAAATTTTTGAAAAATCATTATATCTCAAAAACCGTACCTCAAATTTAGATCTTTTGTAAAGCAATCTTATAGGTTTTTAAAATATTTTTCATTTTACACCAATTTTCAAATCCATTCAAGGGTTCCCAACTAATTCTATGGGGTGCAGCGCATAGGGTTACGGAGCTTTTGGGAGATGATAGAGGAGGCCTAGACTTAGAGCTGGGTACAGGCCTAACTTTTGAGGCCGGCACGAACACGAAACAAGAATTTGAAAAAAAGCCCGGCCCTGCACGAAAATTTTTTGTTGAAGCCCGAGCCCGGTCCGGCCCAGCCCAATACCACCATATTTTTGCATATTCACACTTTTTTTATGATTTCAAAAAATTTTAACTTATTGACTAAATCAATGATTTTCTAATGAAGAAAAAACAAAAATTTAACATGAAGTACTTGTTTTAGTTTTTTCGTCGAATCTAATAAGACAATTTGGTTGACTTGGCTTACTCCATTGTCATTCTTATTTTGACATTTGTACATTTTCGGGCTTTTATCGTTAGGCCCGGGCCCGCTCGAACACGTTCGGTGCCCAGCTTTACCTAGACTTACAAAATATTGCACATGGGAGGTGTCTAAAATGTTCTCCTGAGAAGTTATTGGGTTAAAACTGATTTTCTGAATTGTTTCATGAAAAAAAAATTTATTGGAAGTTTTTGCTAATTGTATCAGCTTTCTAAGAGTATATTTGGTTTATAGGGTTTGAAAGGATTTCGCAAAGTTCTCGACTTTCAAAGTTGATATTTTAATTTGTTTTACTAATTTTTGACTTTGGTGGCCACTTTAGTAAGAAAAAGGTCCTATTAAGATACCTTTTTACAATTTTTTTTGAAATCCTCGTTCAATTTCCTTTAATTTGGTGGTACATTTGTCATAGCAACTTTTTAATTTGAGGTTGGAAAAAAATATTTTTCTATGTAACACACACGCTAAATTCACTGAATTTTATCTACTAGAGCTTCAAACGGATTGTTCTTAAAAAGTATTTTTTTCTGATACCAATTAAAGAAATTGGTATGACAAATGTACTACCGAAAATTTAACGGGGATTCCCAAAAAAAATTATAAACGGGCAATTGAATACGATATTTTTCATACTAAAATGGCCGCCAAAGTCCAAAAATTGGGAAAAAAATTTAAAATATCAATTTTAAAGGCACAGAACTTAGCGAAATCTTTTCAAAACCTATAAACCCAATATACTTTCCGAAAGCTCATTCAATTAGCTTAAAGTTTCTCATTAAACTTTCTCTAAAAGGCTAGGGTGACCCAAATTTTTTATTTTTTTTTTTTGGAAAACAGCTCAGAAATTTAGTTTTAACCCTATAACCAACACCAAAAGGCCAAAATGGACAGCTGGTCTTGGTCCCTAAAAATTGTAAGTCTCAATAACTCGGAAGCGAAGCGAGATATCCAAAAATTTTATTCCATTTTTTCGACTTATTTTGGGTTGTTTTATGTGAAAACATCGTCAAATCTAAACTTATCTGAAATTTGTTGAATATTCCTGTAATCTTAGACTTCGAAAACGAAGCGATTTCAAAAACATTAAATGTCTCTAAAGTAAACTCAAGTCCCAGGCTCAACATATTTGAAGAAATGCAGCAGTTTTCCGGCTTTTCCCCAACTGTAAACAAAAACAAAAAATCAAGCAACTGCTGTTCTACTGCTGCTCTCCGTTTTTATTTTGCTCAACCACTGTTATTACCAACAACAACAACAGCAACAAAAATTTCCCACATAAACAGCCAACTAAACAAAGCAGCAGCAGAAAACAGAGACTCCACTGACAGCTGCAGCTGGGACTTTTTTTGACAAGTCATTCTTCGCTGAGTCGGAGACGGAAGTAAAAAAAGAAAGCAAGAAAGAATTTAGCATTTCAATGTAAAATGAAATAAAATCAAAAGGATTCTTCCAGAAAAACACTTTTTGCACAGATTGCTGCTGCAAGCTCCTGGTTTACTGCCTACACAAACAGTTGGTAGCAGCAGTGAAGCGACAGCCGGCTTTTCGTTGCAATCCAACGTCCCAACAAATGCACTCACAGTCAATGCGAACCGTATCGCCATGAAAATTTGAGAGTTTTTCACTTAAATCTAACACTGTCCATTCAGCTTAGTGACTGGGAAACTTCTTCCCATTGATCTTATGTTCCGGGTCATGGCTCCACTTACGATTTTTTGACTGCCGGCCTGCGACAAAGCGTTGCTTTTACTCATGCCGCTGCTGCTGCTCATGGTGGCTTTGCTTTGTTTGCTACGCTTCTTCTTAGTTTTATCCAGGATTTCCGTTAAACTGCTCTACGTTTTTTATTGCAAAAGGATTTCACTAGATAATTGGTCTTTTTTATGAATTTAATTGAAATTTCTTTAAAACACACGAATCGGGGGAATAATTCTTGAAAAACTTAACCGCCGCGACGAACGAAGTTAAAAACACACGCGCAAGGAAAAAAACCACACACAAATGAATGTTCAACGCACGGAAAAAAAATTCACCAAACGTCGGCTTTTTTGTTGTCAAAAAAAAAAATGATAAAATTTCGACGTTTCCTTTTGTTACGAACAGCTGTTTCGTATTGGGTTGTTTTCTTTTTGACTTTGCAGGCGTCATCTACCGGTTGATAGTGAAATTACGTGAATATGTGTACCCAGCAAACAATGTGTGGGAACGCTTCGATTTCCGTGGCTTTTCGATCTGATGAGGATTTTTTATAAATCGCCACTAAATAAGTCTAAATTTTAGATAAAAATTTTCCATATCTCGCTTCGTTTTCCAGATATCACGGCTTAAAGATTACGAGAATATTGAAGAAATTTTAAAATAGTTAGATTTGACAATATGGCAAAGAACTATCCAAAATAAGTCCAAAAAATTTACAAAAACTTTTTAATAGACCGCTTCGTTTTCGAGATATCAAAACTAATATAATACAATAATACTAAATAAATTCTAAATGTTCTTGTAATATAAACAACAACAATAATACGCCACAGTAAACAACGAAAATACCAAAACATACAACAAAACACTAATAGTCTGTTTCCACCGCAGATTTACCATCTATACTATTTATATAAAATTGCTTATATGAAAACCCTATGTAACGATTTGGTGCAAAATATACCGAACCGATTTTAAAAATTTTTTTTAAAACGTTCTACGTGTGGTAAGGAACAGGGTTGTATACTTATTTTTTTGGTTTTTATAAGTTAAACCTTTTTTTTTAGTATGAAGTTGTTGAAAAAAAAAATTCAATGCTTGCATAAAAATTATCGTTTGCATTTCAGTCGCTATAGCTTGCTGCGCCATGAGTTATGTGTTGTTGTTGTCCTTTCCGTCTCTTTCACTTATTGTTTTTTTTTTATTCTTGATGTTGTTTTGTTGATGAGAGCAAAAATGAGAGTGATTTCGTCAGTGATGCCAACTCAATATTTTTGGACTTTTATCGATGTTTTACATGTTTTTCAAAATTTTTCAATTCTTTTTGATTTTTTTCGATATTTTGGATGTTTTCGAAACATTTGGACTTTGACCGATTTCTTCGATGTACATATTTCACCATTTTTCGAAACTTTTGATTTTGTTTCGATATATTGGATGCTTTGTTTTTAGACTTTTACCGATTTCTTCGATGTGTTTCAATATTTTTCAAAACTTTTGGGCTTTTACCGATATATAGGATGTTTTTCAATTTCTTTTTTGTAATTTTACCGATATTTTGGATGTTTTTCGATAAACTTAGACTTTTCCCGATTTTTTCGATGTGTTTCAATATTTTTCAAAACTTTCGGAATTTTACCGATATATAGGATGTTTTTCGACATTTTTGGAATTTAACCAATATTTTGGATGTTTTTCTATAAACTTGGACTTTGCCGATTTCTTTATTGTGTTTCAATATTTTCCGAAAATTTTGGACCCTTTTCGATATATTGAATATTTTTCGATATATTGAATGTTTTTGATATATGTATTTGGACTCTCACCGATTTCTTGGAGTTTATCCGATTTATTCAATGTGTTTCAATGTTTTTCAAAACTTTTGGACCTTTTTCAAAATATTGGATCTTTTTCGCTTTATTTGGACTTACTGATTTTTTATATATAGTATTTATTGATTTGAATCGTTCGCATAGAAGAACTTAGTCTTTAACATGCCACTTATTCATAATAATAACAATCAAGTATTATTATTATTATTTCTTCGATGTTTTCCAATACTTTTGGTCTTTTACCGATATTTTAGATGTTTTTCAATATTTTTCGAAACTTTTGGACTTTTACTGATATTTTGGATGTTTTTCGTTATATTTGGACTTTTGCCTATACTTTAGATGTTCTTCTATACTTTTAGACTTTTGCCGATATTTTAGATGTTTTTCGATACATTTGGGCTTTTACCGATTTCTTCGGTGTATTTCGATACTTTTGGACATTTACCGATATTTTGGACGTTTTTCCATAAACTTGAACTCTTACCGATTTCTTCAATGTATATTTTAATATTTTGCGATACTTTTGGAATTTTACCAATAAAATAAATATATCGGAGCATCTGTTTTTGGCACATTGTTTTAAAAAATAAAAAAAGTTTTCATTATAAGCTTTTTAGTGCAATCTGGCTTTTTATTAAAACCCGTGCAACGCCGGGTACAACAGCTAGTACAATAATAAATCTGAGATTAAACTTAAAACTGTGCATTAACCTCAGCAAGGCTCTCGATTTTGGTAAGTTTCAACCTAGTGACACACCTAGAACTTTGACAATTGGCATTAAACACAATGAAAATTGAAGATAAATATTAAGAACAAAATGAAAGACAAGTTTAATTTTACTGTTTTTGACATTTAATGACAAAAATAAATCTATTTCGGCCGGTGGAAACGGGTAAGATTTAACGTTGTGATTTACTAATTTCAGCGGAGTTAGATCTTCGGTGAAAACAGGCTATAATAGCCCCATTTTATTTATGCACTCTGGCACTGCTACTCCTAAACAGTATTATGAATCTCCACAACTTTTCTCATAGACCCAATCAATGATAGCAGGTTTTCAGCTTACGGGTTCACTGTATGTGAGCTATAAGTTGGTTTTCTTATTTGCTGATTTGACCGCATCAAAACCGTGGATAACGTTGCGTCGAACCTGGATGCAGTAATCTCCACGAGTAGTGCCGGATCAGGATGGTTGGTCTCACACAGCATCACACGTCCAGTTTTCACGTTCGAGCCTTCTCACGTAATTGAAAGTACTGGGGAAGAACAAGTGTAAGTGATCAAACCAGGAAAAATAGGACAAATCGGCTTAGTGGATCTCAAGTAATTCCTTTAATGGCCTTTGATTGACCTTTTTTGCATTTCTCTGTCCTGCTGTAACAATTTTTTTAAAAAATTTATTTTTTATTTATTCAAAATATTGCCAAATGTTAAAATCATATGCAACGCAAACGTCGCCATTAGTCATATTGACTCTACTTACTTTTATAAAAACTGACATGGCTCCTTTAAAAAAGTATTTTCAAAAGTAATATAATATACTTAAATTAATTATTTTGTTAATATTTGATAAATATTAATATATTAACCAATTTCTAAACTCAAAAGCACTGAACTTGCTTTATCAACGCATCAAATGTAAATGAAATTCTGTACCAACAACGGTGAAAAAATTAAAAACAAACGGCTTTGAAATTTGTGGGGGAACGCTCCTTGTATCTTTAAAGATACAACCATTAAATATCATCTAGCGCTCGTGTTATGAAAACAAAATTTCTCAAATAACTTTCAGTCGATACTAGGCATATTGTAGACCTACCCAATATTTTTTTGAGCCTCAAATATTACTACGCTCTCATGTACAAGAAAAATAATGGATTTTTTTTTATAGCCCAGGAAAATAAGACATTTTCTGCGAAAAAATTCCCAGTGGAAATTTTTCACCGGAATTGTCTTTATATATGCATGATACACAAACTGTGAAAAGTCCATTGCAAAGTCGTGTGCGCATAAAAAGTTATTCGGGCTCAAAGGTCGCTAAAATCAGTTTTTTGCAAATATCTCGCTAATGCTAATTTTTACAAAAAAATGTTGGTCCCCAATTTTGTAACACAGAAAATTTCCTACAAAAGTAACCGTATAAAAGATATTCAATAAAAACCGGTTCTTTGGCATTTTAAGGATTTTTTTGGAATATCTTCTAAACGGTTACTTCTATGTGTACACATTTCGGTCATTTTTTGTAGATCTTGTAATTCTCTACAAATTTGGTGCCATTACTTTTTATCGTAGTACTTACCAATTCGCAGATATCCTTAAAAAACCAGTAATTTCGAAGCCTTAACGGTTATTCAAGAATATTTTTAAGGTCATGAGCCGTTCGAAAAAAATTTTGTTCGATATATAGAAAATTAAATTATCTTTCAAACGGCATTTTAATTTTGTTTGTACAACTTCTCATTGAAGAGTTATTGCAATTTAAAAAGTAAGATATTTTATAGTAATATGAACTCATAGGTAGTATTTCATATCATAACTGTCAACAACTTTTTAAATTGGGTGATCTCCTAAACTAGAAGTCGTACGCAAATACTTTTAACGTACTTTTGTAGGAAATTTCCTGTGCTACAAAATTGAAGACCAACATTTTTCTGTAAAAGTTAGCATTAGCGAGATATTTGCAAAAAACTGATTTTAGCGACCTTTGAGCCTTAATAACTTTTTATGCGCACACGACTTTGCAATGGACTTTTCACAGTTTGTGTATCATGCATAAATAAAGACAATTCCGGTGAAAAATTTTCACTGGGAATCTTTTCGCAGAAAATGTCTTATTCTCCTGGGCTAAATGTTTTTCTTTTAAATCTTATTTTTTTTACCTCTATTTTACGAAACGAAAAAAAAAAAAAATACAACTTTGTGCATTTCATATATTTAATGGGCAGTCTAATACACATAGTGTATTAATCATATTAATATTCTTCGAATTAACGTCGAACAGAGTCATAGATAGCAGGCTTTGCCACGCTAAAACGTACTTTTGATTGCATCAACCGAAATTGTATTTTGTATGAATGGAATATACAAGGTGCTGCACGAATGAACATTAACCACACTAAGGCTCAATACGAGATCTTCAGATGTCTTTTGTGACCGTGTCAGTCCTTTACATCCTTTACCAACAATTGTTTGGTGGCTGCCAGAACTATCAACAATGTAGAATGTCGAACACGACAATGACCGTCTCGAAACAAATTAGAAGGCTAAAAATGGAAATGAATATGTCACACAATTCTAACGGAAGGCTGTATTGGTGACGAACACTCAGGAAGGAAGCAGAAAACCAGACAAATTTTTTGAAAGTTCTAAGCTCCTTGAAGAGCTTAAAAGTTAAATAAAAAACTAACCGGTGTGATTCTTTTACTTCTCAATTATTTTCCAACATAATGATGATTATGTGCTCCTCCAAGGACTATGTTCTTTCAGTTCTTGGAGAAGCACATTATTGTTATTGATAGTCAGTATACATACACACTTTCAAATGCATGTATACGTATTACGCATAAATTCTATGGTCACACTTGCCATCGTCCAAAAATAAATAGCTGACCTTGCTTACTTGCTTATGATTCAGTATTTTGGTAGTAACAATGTGCAGTAACATCACCAAGGACATCAACTTATACATTTGAATTGTTGCAAGGACAATGAAGCTTTTAACACACATTTACATCACAGTGGTCAGCTTTAAGACTGTACTTTTAAATGAAAATGGAGTAAAATTTAATTAAAAAAAAATCAAAAATAATCTTCAAAAAGGCAATAACTAAATTCAAGGAATTACTTATGCAACTAAAATATGTCATATGGGCACTTGTCTCAAAGCATTGCACGACAAAGTAAAATAACACAAAATTCAAAGAATGCAATTTCAAAAGAATATTTCATTAAGCATAAAACTTAAAGGACACTTGACATTTTGTTTGGAAAAAATATTTTACTATGATGTGTCTTATGTCAATTTGATTAATGATTGAAAATATGAACCATTATATGAGCATATAAAATTGTTGATGATGCTTAAGGTTTCTGAGGAAATAAAGCACATATTTTAGAATAATCTTAGACAAGACTCTTCTTACTTAAAATAAACAATTCAACTTCATTAGCATAGTGCGTTTCAAGCAAAAATAAAGCCAACTAATATGATATTTCGAAGCTAGAACTTTGTCAACATATTAGGACAACAATATCTTTAGTAAAGTTCTTATTGATAAATGGAAATTATGGATATAGGAGCCAAAAAAAAAATGTATGTCACGTGGTTGCAATCTTGTGACCTCAATTATTGTAGCTTCTATTTATTTTTTCTTCTCACCAAAAAACACGCAATTAACACGCAAAAATTCTTAATTGAAGTACAAATGTAAAAAAAAAAATAAAAATTAATTGTCCAAAAAGGAGTTAGACAAAATAATACAAAAGAAGAAATAGAAAAAAAAATGTTTTACAAATTTCATTGAATTGAATGAATGATGATTAAGTTATTAGGTGAGGGTCGCAATTTTGCATTTTGCGTGATCCCGAATTAATTACTTTGTACTTTATGATATATACATATATATATTTATTTGTCTATTGGATAATGGTTTTTGCTTATATTTTTTTATATTTTGGCTCTTGTTACTTTTTTTTTAGTAAGAGAGACCAAAAATTTAGGTCAGTAAAATAAATAATTTCAAATATAAAAGTTGGTCAATCAATTGAGGAGAACTTTGAAAGAGTTATATCATCAGCATGCTATCAGGAAAACTAAACTCAAGTGACATTTAACAGCACCATATCATGTTTTTTCGTTTGGATATGGGGTATGGGGTAGCCAAAACACAAGTTTTGAAACCTTGACCAACTTTTTTTTGATATGAATTAGAATTTTTTTCTATGGCAATATGGCGTGACTCCTAACCAGAACAAATCGAAGAACCATAGAAGCATTCCAAAAAATGTTTATCTATCTCGAAAAAACGGAAAATATGGAACGAAATTTTGACTAGACTCATGTGCTCTTATGAACTTTGCAACGCTGAATCCGTGGCAAGAATTAATAATATAACTGCAAAGTTTCGAGATATCCTTTGTTGAAGTTGCAGAAAGCAACTTTTTTGGGCTTATGGCGCTTTTCTAGTAAAAGGTGTAATTGCATTTTTTTAATGGCAACGACTAGCCAAACTCTTTCTTATCAAACTATACCTTCTGACTTTTCCTTCTGAAGTCTTACTTTCCGAGTTTGAAGTAAAGGCATAAAATTTTAAAGCGTTTTTTGCCCATATATCGGTTTTAAGCTGCAAACATAATTTAGTATTTTGTATGAGGTCAAGATGCGTTAATTTCAAAGGGTGATATCTCGGAGAGTTAGAATCCTATCGTTTGAAGGTATATTTTCCAAATTTAAGCAATAATATCTTAAATCCCTTCCATCGCCTTTAGGAAAAATGTCTCAAAAATTATATCGTGGATAAAAGTGTCGAAAAATGTGTCATCAAAAAAAGTGTCGGCAATAAAGTGTCGAAAAATGTGTCAGCAAAAAATATCGCCAAAAAGTGTCACAAAATGTATCCTCAAAAACAATGTTGTCAAAAAGTGTCAAAAAATGTGTCGCCTAAAAAGTGTCGAGAAAAGTGTATGCGAATAAGGTGTTGAAAATTTATAACCAAAAATGTGTCAAAAAATTTATCGCCAAAAAAGTGTCGCTAAAAAGGGTCAAAAAATGTGTTGCCAAAAAAGTTTAGAAAATTGTGTAGTCAACAAAAGTGTCGAAAAATATGTTGCCAAAAAAAGTTTCAAGAAATGTGTCACCAAAAATATGTCATCAAAAAAAGTGTCAGCAATAATTTATCACCAAAAAAAAGTGTTGAAAATGTATTATCAAAAATGTGTCGAAAAATTTGTCGCTAAAAAAAGTGTCGAAAATTAGGTCGTGAACAAAATTGTCGAAATATGTGACGCCAAAAAGTGTTGAAAAAAGTGTCACCAAAAAGTGTCGAAAATGTGTCGACAAAAAAAGTTTAGAAAATTGTGTCAAAAAATATGTTGCCAAAAAAAAGTGTCAAGAAATGTAGCGTCAAAAAGTGTCGAAAAATGTGTTTCAAAAACAATTTCGTCAAAAAGTGTTGAAAAAAGTGTCGCCATGAAGTGTTGAAAATGTGTCGCTAGAAAAGTGTTGAGAAATGTGAACCCAAAAAAGTGTGTCAAAAATGTGTCGCCTAAAAGTGTCGAAAAATATATCACCAAAAATGTGTTGCCAAAAAGTGTCGAAAATCTGTCGCTGAGAAGTGTTGAAAATTGTGGTGCCAAAAAATTTCAAAAAATGTGTCGCCAAAAATATATCAAAAAAATGTGTCGCCCTAAAGTGACGAAAAATGTGTCGCCAAATGAAATGTAAAAACAGGGTCGGTAAAAATGTGTTAAGAATTGGGTCGTCTAAAAAGTGTCGATAAACGTGTCGAAAAAAAGAGTCGGAAAACAGTGTCACAAAATGTGTCGCTAAAAAAGTGGCTTTATAGCTGAATATCAACAAATCAGAATTGATTTCTTTCTTTCGTGTCAGAATTTTAAGTTACACTGCCTCGAAGTGGAGAAATTTTTGTTTTGAGGTTCATAATATATTATATCTCAAACGCCGAACTACATACACCAAAAATGCAATTTAAGGCCCATAGCAAACAAGATCAAGTTACGCAAGTGGGGATAGATTTTTCATTCTATCCGGAAACCCCACAGCGAAGTCTGTCGCCAGGCCCTTGAGTGGAATTCACAAGGCAGTAGAGAACGTGGTAGACCGAGAACCATATAAAAGAGGTCGCTGAATAAAGAAAAGTCATGGCAAGAGATAAAAGCCATCGCAAAGGATCGTGACAAGCGGGTACGTTTCATTGTGGCCCTATGCTTTTCCTAGGAGTTGCAGTAGAGTACATTAATACTTCGAATTGAGATATCTTTACTTCAATAGACGATAGTTCAGAGAGTTAAGAAGTTTTTTTCTCTCGCATGGCAAGGATACAACTGAAAAACTTAAAGGGTGAAGTTTAAACTAGTAAGGGTGGTATCTTTGGCCTGGCCAAAAACTAAATACCCTACACTGCATTTTAAGTATATTATTAGGAGAGTAAAAGAACAAATTGCTTATATGGGAAGTGCCACGCCCTCACCTTCGAGCTTACCTTGATTTTGCGTAGAGCTTGCATTTACTGTTCTGAGTGTTTGAGTAAAATTCGGTTAGGTTTTCTTTAAAAAATCTTTCAGTATAGCATTTTGAAACTTTCGCTTGTATGGGAGGTGCCACGCCCTCTAATCCTACTTCGCCTACATTGAGCTCAGAGATTACAATTAATGTTCTTCGTGTTTGAGTGAAATTTGGTTGGACTATCTCAATAAACACTAACTGGAAGAGGTCGCTGGAAAAGGAAATCCAAGAATCGGGAAAGTCGTGGCAAGAGATTAAAGTCATCGCAAGGGATCGTGACAAATGGAGAGATTTCATATTGGCCCTATGCTCTTCCTAGGAGTTAAAGGAGAATACATACATACATCTCAAAAAACACTTTCATTATATAATTTTGAAACATTTGCTTATATGGGATGTGCCACGCCCTCTTGTCTGAGTTTACATAGATCTTGCATATAGCAAGCATTTATAGATCCGAGTGTTTGAGTGTAATTTGGTTGGGTTATCTCAAAAAACGCTTTCCATATAACATTTTGAAACCTTTGTTTACATGGGAGGTGCCACGCCCTCTAGTCCAAATTCGCCTAGTTTTTGCTTAGAGCTTATATTTACTTTTCCTAGTATTTATGTGTACTTTGCTTCTGTTATTGCGAATAATGCTGTTATTATTGCATTTTGAATATATTTTTTATATGGGCGGTAGGCGTGTCCGTTGACCGATTTCGCTCATTTTCAATCCCCCGAGCTAACTTTTACGACGGAGGCAGAATACCAAATTTCATTGAATTATGTTGCTTAGTTTTCCCAAAAAATGTATTTCCACACACACCCAGCCAGCCAGCCAGCCAGCCAGCCAGCCAGCCAGCCAGACAGACGGACATGGCTATATCAACTCAGGAGGTGACGCTGATCAATAATATATATACTTTTCTATATCTGCCACGCCTCCTTCTCTGCGTTACAAACGGAAGGACAAAGTGAATATACACTGGGTGTAGGGTATAAAAAAAGATAATAGTTATTCAATGCCATTGGAAAAAATTTAAGTAAACTAGATATTTTCTGAAGCAAGAATAATTCAGAATCCTGACGAAATACTGAGGTGACATTCTTAAATAAGGGGCCTCAAATCCCCATAATCAGCTATGAAAGCCGTGAGAAAAAAAAAAATTTAAATTTATATTTTATCCCTCTACAAGGTAAGGCAAAAATCATGTCATATTGTGAATGTGTCGTAATTTTTGTAAATGACTTCAAATGTGAATGAGCTTTGACATTTAAATTGTAAACAAATTGGGAATTGTGTATTTTATAAAAAGCTAACTTATAATGTGTCAGATATTTTGCAAGCAAAAATTTTAAAATGTCAGAAAACGTGCATAAATGTGTATTAATTCTGAAAGTAGTTATTTGACCGATAACATTTCTCCAACTATAGGTTGTAATTTTACGGTTTTGAGTAAAATTTAAGTGAAAACATACTTAAATTTTTTTATTTCTAATAATATGGCAGTCGGATCATATAATGACATTATTTTTGCGTCTCCTCTTACAAAAATTTTTATTTAAAATTCTTTCGATCACAGTTGTTCTATCGAATGCATGAAAATACCGTGCATTTTACTACATTTCGATTGCCACTATTCAGATGCTGATTCTTTTCGTTAAAAAATTAGCACAACAATTGCCATTAAATGAAGACGTTTATGTATTTTTGGACATACATAAAACCTGAAACAAAATTTAATAATAGATTTTATTATCGAAAGTTACATAAAATGCCGATTAAAATAATCAATTTGAACATACATTTTCTAATATGTACAATTTGTGCTGAAATATAAAATCAATCAAGCATGAAATGAGTAGATATAAAATTCTAGCTGACCAAGAAGTTTTTGGCCAAAAAAGAAACAATAAAATCTTACCATATGCTACTACATCGTGGTCAATTGCTTTACTCTTGCAACTTGAGTTGCTGCTCCTCAAGTATTTAATCCGCAGAATGTTGTTTCCAACATCCTCATATGTGGAAGAATCGAAGAAGCAACAGTGGATTTGAAGTACAACGTCGCATTGGCCATAAAACGGCATTAAATGTCTCATAAAAATAAAATCGCTTTAAAGCACAGTGTCAGCATAACATAGAGCACAGGGCACAATTGAAGAACTGCAAAAAATCTGAAAAGATGCTGTATTAATTTATTTCTTTCTGAAATGCAACGGAACATAAATTTCTCATTCAATGCGTATGTAATTTAAGCTTGTGTTGAATTTTGTAGTAAAATAAATAAAAAAGTATTGCATATTTTATGGGGCCTTTGAACCTACACTAACTTGTGCGTATAACGACACTGAGAATATGTGGTAACAAATGGTTAGATTAAAAACAAAAAAGCAATTTGTAAGCACGTATGACTTCTACAGAAAATTCTTATAAGATTACAAGAGTCAAAGGAGAACTACAAATCTAAATCAAAATCACAAACGAATAAAACATTCCGAAATTACAAAGTGAGAGCTTTGTAGTCAATGGAAATAAATCACAAGCATTTAAGTGGAATTAGCAAATTTTTGAAATCTTTAAAGCACAGACTGAATTGCAAAAACCATAGAGTAAATAAAATGTGTAATTGAATTCAAAATTATGCACGAATAGATTGGTTCTTTATAAGAAAATAAGTACTTTGTGCATTTGATATCAAAACATATAAATAGCAGATGAGGGAGCATCCAAAAGAGACGTCCACAGACGGAACAAAATAGTACTAAAGTGAACAATCAGTTCATCAAGGTTTTTCGGATGTCCAGTTTTTAATAACTTACACTACATTACAAATAAATAATATGTATGAGTAACATTTTGCAGACCATATTTTCTAAACTAATTTGAGGTCGCTGAGTCCGAAAATTGCATTTATTTTTTTTTCTTAGGGGCCGTTCTCGAGATAATCAACCTTTTCAATTTTTGAGGTTATAGCTCCATTTTTTCGAACATATTTTGAGAAACCCAATTTCGATCTAATGAATTTTTATATTATTATAGAGAAAAATTCATAATCTTCCAAAAAATGTATCAATATCTAAGATCCAATTCAAATTGGCTGAGTTATAGCAACGAAAAGTTCATTTTTATAGTAGTTTTTTACACTTTTTCGTGTTTAAGCCAAATTAAACACGGTTTTTATGCCAGTAGCTTATACAAATATGTATTTTTTATATTTTAGTCTAATAGTGTATTTAATTGCAAATATTTGGAGTTAAATTTAGTAAAATCGGATCATTTTTTAAAAAGTTATTAAGGTTTTAGTGAAATAAGACCATTTCGATTTTCATAGAAAAAATTAATTTTTTCAACAAAAATTTAAAAAATAATTTGTGTTTTCTATGAAAATCGAAATGGTCTTATTTCACTAGAACCTTAATAACTTTTTAAAAAATGATCTGATTTTGCTAAAATTTATCTCCAAATATTTGCAATTATATACACTATTGGACTAAAATATAAAAAATATATATTTGTATAAGCTACTGGCAAAAAATTGTGTTTAATTTGGGTTAAACACGAAAAAGTGTATATAACTCAGCCAATTCGAATCGGATCTTGGATATTAATACACTTGTTGGAAGTTTAAGAATTTTTCTCTATAGAAGGGTAAAAACTTTTTCGATCGAAATTGGGTTTCTCAAAATATGTTCGAAAAAATGGAGCTATAACCTCAAAAATCGAAAAGGTCGATTATCTCGAGAACGGCCCCTAGGAAAAAAAATAAATGCGATTTTCGGACTCAGCGACCTCAAATTAGTTTAGAAAATATGGTCTGCAAAATGTTACATTTTGGCTGTTGTCTAGTGTTATTTAAAAAATCAAAATCAAAAACGCTAAGTTTTGGATACAAATCTCGATTTTTCGCTGTATACGAAAGTTAGATTTTTTCGTTTTTTACTCGGCATGGGGGGCTTAAACTAAAAAAAAAAAACATCATAAACAAAATATATTTATTTTTTATCAAGGAATTTGCTTGAATTTTTTCAAAATTTTAGGACCTGTTATGTGGCTGTAATGAGCAATTTAGACTTTTTAACCCATTCTGTCGCCATGTCCCACATACGATTTTTCCGAATTTTACTTGAGAATATTCGGAAAGGAGCCCCATAGCATATCTACTACTTCTGAAATATTTGCTCCCCCGTATATTATTGGAAATCTCGATTTTCCTGAAATTTTCAGGTAAAATGACCTCTTGATACCCCCTCATGTCGAAATTTTATTGTCCACCTATCGGAAATTTTACACATCCATTGCCGTTATGAGCGACATAGACTTTTTTAACCTATTCTGTTGCCATGTCTTACATACGATTTTACTGAACTTTACTTGAGAATATTTAAAAAGGTGCTCCGTAATATATCTACTACTATTGAAATATGTGCTCATCCGTATACTACCGAAAATCTCGGTTTTCCAAAATGTTTAGGTAAAACGACCTCCTGACACCCCCTCATGTCGAAATTTCTTGTACACCTATTGAGAATTTCATTTTACACGCTTAGGAATAAATTCCACCACATTTGGTTATATCTAGAATATGAAAAAAAAAAAATGTTCTTTAAACCTGGGTCATATAGGGGAAGATTATTTGCGGATATGCCCATTTACCTTTAAACGGCGTAGCACCACCCACTTAAAAACAAAAAGGTTTTGTTATCCTTCTTTAGTGTTATGGCTATCTCTATATCAAATTTTATGAAAATTGATGGAGTGGCTTATCTGTGAAAGCATATCTTTCTCATAGCGGCGTGGCATTGCCATTTCCAAGAAAAATTAAAAATTAAGTGTCACTCACAATCCCTTGAATGCAGATCTCTTTATGTGAGCATTGCACAAATTCTTTCTCAAGGTCTTTACAATAGTATCAACAGATTAGCTGAGCTTCTTGATGGCTTCTTATCTGTCTATCGGTCAAGTTTGCTATATATCTGCTCAAATATTTTCTGTTATTTTTGGGGCGTAGATCGGCACATTTTTATACCCTACAACCAGGCTATATTCACTTTGTCCTTTCTTTTGTAACGCAGAGAAAGAGGCGTGTCAAGTATAGAAAAGTATATATGAGGGGTATAGAAGCTAATCTCCATTTTTTTTTCTTGAAAATGTCTGATAGTGTTTGATCACATGCTATATTATAGAACTAGATATAACTATCAAACATGTCAATGACTTAAGGAGACACTGCCACCTTGTTTCTATACCTCTATGACGTTCAAGAAAAAAAATGGAGATTGCTGCCTTTGCTTCTATACCCCTCATATATTCTTGATCAGCGTCACCTCGTGAGTCGATAAAGCCATGTCCGCATGTCTAGCTGGCGGGTAGGCTTTCTGTCTGTGGAAATATTTTTTATGGGAAAACAAAGCCAGATAATTCGATGAAATTTGATACAATGAGTTTGCCGTAAAATTTTGTTCGAGGGATTGAAAATGAGCGAAATCGATCAAGGGACACGCCTACCGCCCATACAAAAAATATAGTCAAAATGCAACAATAAGCGTAATATTTCCAATAACAGAAGCAAAATACACCTAAATACTAGGGTTAGAAAGTATAAGTTCTGGCCAAAAACTAAGTGAATTCGGACTAGAGGATGTGGCAGCTCCCATGTAAACAAAAGTTTCAAATTCTTATAGTGAAGGCGTTTTTAGAGATAACACAACCAAATTGCACTCAAATACTTAGATCAATAAATGCAAGCTCTCAAAAAATCCAGGCAAACTCGGACAAGAGGGCGTGGCACCTCCCATATAAGGAAAAGATCAAAAATGCTGTATCGAATGGATTTTTCGAAATAACCTAACCAAATTTTACTCAAACACTAAGAACATTATTTGCAAGCTCGGAGAAAAAACTAGGCGAAGTAGGACAAGAGGACGTGGCACCTCTAATATGGGTGTTGCCGCCGTTTAAAGTTTAGCTAAGAAGTGAAGAACCAATTTTTATTCTTTTCTTTTTTATTATACATACATACATATTTTCATATAAGTATATACATACATACATAAGTACATGAAAACGCATTCTTATTGAATTCTTATGCATTTATGTTTCCATATGTAGAGTAGAACGGGGCAATGTCGTGCACTCAACTTTGACATGCTCGTAAAGCCGTACATCTCAAGCGAATGCAACGAGTAAGCATCCGATCGAAAGATAATTTCATTAGTTACATCTATGTGTAACAACATTTGTGTAGCGAGAAATTGTGTTTGTGTAAGTGAATGTGCACGACATTACCCCAATGGTCGTTTTAAAGGTCAACTTCGATAACTCGGTGAAGCCCAACATTTTTTTCGAAAACCAAATACTTCTTTCCTTTGGCAGGATATTTCGTTTCAGAAAACACTTACCTGGTATATTTTCCCGCAAGGAAAATTATTTTTCTGACCCGATGAAAAAACACTTTTATCGTCCCGCAAGCGTGCGTTTTGAAAAAAAGGTTACTCTGTAGAGACGAACTGGTGAAAATTGCTAGTATTATATGCATAATCTCAGTTGGTAAATCATTCAATTCTTTGGGCTAAAACAGCCAGTGCACGACATTACCCCCTGCACGACATTACCCCATTCTACTCTACATATGTATCATTTAACTGTTCTTGCCCGCTACTTGAATTTTAGTTGGTAAAAATTTTACATTGTAATGAATTTAAAGTCAGTAGTTAATTTGTCATAGCGGTTAAAACACGAAATAATTTTAAAGCTCGCGCTTTCGATCTTTTATAAGTCTCGCGCTTGCATTTTTTTATAAGACTCGTGCTTTTGATATTTTGTAAACTCGAATATTTTATAATTAATAAATAGATATAGAAAATAGCGTGCTATTAAAGATTTTGTTTTTATTTAACCGCAAGACTGCGACAATTAACAATGGGCAAAAAATCTAAGCCACAACCGCCTGTGCGTTTTTTGAGATACCCAAACCAAATTTCACTCAGACACTAAGAACAGTAAATAAAAGCTCTAAGCAAAAACTAGGTAAACTCGGAGAAGAGGGCGTGGCACCTCCCATATGAAGAAAAGTTTTAAAATGCTGTACTGAAAACGTTTTTCAAGATAATCAAACCAAATTTCGCACAGATACTTGGAATAGTTAGTGCAAGTGAATTCAGTCAAAAGGGCGTGGCACTACCCATATAAGTAAAAGTTTCAAATGGCTTTGCTTGAAATGCAGTGTAGGGTATTTAATTTTTGGCGAGGGCAAAGATATTACCCTTACTAGTTCTAGTTAAGGACCTTTCTTTGACTTTTACTAACACATTTTATTCTCTGCAGCCGTTTTTAACTTATTTTAAGTGTTTCTTGTTCATAGATCAGTTTTTCTAATGTATATATAATCCAACCCATGTGGATATTGAGATACCAACCCTTCAGAAAATGATAAATCCAAAAAACAAGCAAGGAAATCGAAATCCTGCAAATACATATTTGAGCAATTCTGACTTCGGATTCAGCGTTGAATATTATGTCATGGTATATACAGACATCTAGTCAAAAGTTAACTTAATGTTTCTGTTGAGCCTATGTTTTTTATGGTTAACATGTGGTATGAGTAAACATTATTTTCCATGGGAAATAAAAGTTAAATCATTAAATACCTGCTTCTGTCTATAACTTTTGTATTAATCAATAAACTACTGATTTAAGTAAATATTTTTTTTTGCAATATTTTAACTTAATATTTCTTAGTAACATAATACTCTCTTGAAAACTTGAGATAATTCAGTAAAATATGTACATGCTGCCACTTAACTATTGCTGCCATGGTAACTTTGTGGGAGATGGGTGAAGATTAAAAGCAATTCATGCATGATTACAGGGGAGTACTCAACAAGTCGAAAGTAAAAATAGCGCATGCAATAACCATAAAGAAAGCCAAAGGCAATTCGTAGAAACTTTCCAATTAAATGCTGGCTTATCATGTGTCATGTGTATTACATCTGCCAATTAGCATTTTCATCGAGAAATTATAGCTGTGCAACAAACGTAACCTTTTGCCCCTGATACAAATTTTATTCAACATATTGAATATTCTACGTGATGATGTCCTGGCGTTAACACTTTTAATTAAGTTTAAGTGAAACAAAAAATTCTCTGAAATGCTGTTGATACATAAACTGTAAAGTTGAAAATTTGATACAAGGAAATTAAATTCATGAACCGTAGAATTCAGTTGAATGATTTCAACTAAAATAATTATATTATACTGCCAGAATGATAAGTTTACAACTAAGTTCAGCACATGTTTAGCCTCTTACATCCTGCAATATTCTACCCCAAACCCTTTTGTATCCAAAGTGTGTTTAACACCTTAGAAGCAACAAATACAATTACATAAAAAACCGCCTACAACAATTCTGCAACGCTTCACAATTTTTCGGCATGGCAAAATCATTCATTATCATCTCGTTGTTGTTTACATGCAATTCAAGATAAATACAACAACAACAACAACAACAACAAAAGCAACAACAAAATCGAAATATGCCCGGTATTTACAACGCATGCTCCATCATTCTGCACATCCTTGGCTTTTGGATATTTGTGCATCTCGTGCTGATGTGTTGTGAATCCTTCGTATCCTATGTACGTAAATTATGTATTTTTTTCACTTCATTTTCACTTCCACTTTCTCTGTTTTGCTACTGATGTAAACAAAAACAAAAGTTCAACAACAACACAACAACGAATTTCGAATTTTTCGAACATAGGTACCAATACAATGACAGATAAGAAAAGCTTTTAGGGTTACCATAAAATGTTTATAAATAGTAGATTATTATGATTTGAATAAACTTCTGCTCATTTCATTCATATACAAAGGTTTTCTACTACAAGTTTGAACTTTTCTACATCATATTGATCTTTTTCCAAATCAAATTCAACTTTTTCAACAATTAAACTTTTTCCAAATCAAATAAAACTTTTTCTAAATCATTCTAAACTTTTCAAAAAATACGCTTACTATCATATATCTCTGTACCTACAGCAGCTATCGCTATGAAACTTGGAATATGAATGAATATTATGTCTAACTGTGGTGGGAGTTAGCTAAGCGATTTGGTAAAAGTTTATTTTGATTTGAAAAAACAAAATCAATATGGTGTGGAAAATTTTCGGCATGTAAAGACCAAATTTCATCAAAAAAGATTGTATAAGATGAGAGATATAACGTGTTTAACTTTCATCAAAAAAGTAGGCATGGCACTTATTAAACAATGCCCACTTTTCGACTAGATTATGGCATATATTAACTGCATCTGTTTAACAAAGCTCATTAATATATTTTATACAGATTGCGAGATATCAATGCCTTTTAATAGACAAAAAGTGGACGGCATTTAACAATTGAAATTTTGGATTCAATATTACTCGCATACGACTATTTGATATGCCAATACATAAAGTTAAACACGTTATATGTTATTTTTTGCAAATGGTAAATCATATTTTGATGGAATATGGTGGGCGGATCATCAGTATTATAAGTATTAAGTAAAAAGGGCGGTATTCGACAAACCCTATGCTCACTTTTTAGCAATTTCAAAATTTGATACTAGAGCCGTGGGCACGCAAACATTTCGATCACAGACTATGGACGTACCAACATGACTCAGCACTATCTCATAAGAATGCTTAAAAAACCACGTTCCACACTTCATTTCGTCCACACAATGGCTCTTAAATTCGCCAGACTCAAATACGATAGACTGTTCTATCTAGGCCATCTTAAAGAGCAAGGTGAGGACTAAAAAATATGCCAGTATGGATGCGCTGAAGAAAAATCACATTCGTGTAGCATGCAACTCGTTTTTTGAGCGTTTGAAGGCCATAGTCAAGGCAAAAGGTGACCATATCGAACTAAAGTAGCCGGATTCTTGTTTTTTGACTATTTCTACACATTTTGGTCATTTGAATCAATAAAAAATAATTTCACACAAAAATTTATGATCATTTGATTAGGTAACAGTTGATGCGCCTTACCCTGTATTTTGCTCAAAAACTGTTTTTAGGATTTTGTCAAAAACTTCGAAGATACAAATTCTATATGAGCATCAACAAAAGATATGTCAATATGTTCTACAAACTTCTTGAAAAGCGTGGCATCACCTACAAAATTTTGGTATGTTATAATAAGTAAACCAATAAAGTAATCTTTCTGATTTTTATTACAAAGGGTCTACTTGCTATAGAGTATCTCTGGATCAAAATTGAGCTACTTATCGTCAGTGGGTGTGCCACCTCACATAAAAGTAAAACAAGAGAAAGGTTATATATTTGATACATTTTATAGAGTTCCAGACAAGAATGGATGCGGACGGAATTAAGAAGCGCCACGCCCACTTTTTAACAACTCAATAATTTGGTTCAATATTAGCAGATAACGGTTTCAAATATATTGACAAAGACATGGGAAACATTACTATCATATAGTACAAGCGTCAGTATGAGACACGATTGTACAAGCTTTTTGAAAGGTGTGACACTGCCCACAAAACTTTGGTACGTCATTGCAATAATCTATGAATTTTTATATAAATGGAAACCTTCCATAAAAGTAAAACATGTTAAATCCTATGTTTAGTGAAATTTGTAAGCCATGAAAGTTATTGTGCTGAGGTTGGATGTAAAGTTGTCAGAAACGAAGTAAATACTTTTAATGAATGTAAGTTGTGTTAGCATTTTTACTTTCTTTTAGCTTATTTTAGCTAAGTCATAGCTCCTAAACTACTAAGCCTGTTTTTATAATTTGATCATATGTGGCGATGCAATAACGTTGTATGCAAAAATTATTCTTTTGGTTATGCATCTGGATATCCGACCTTTCGACATATATATATAGCACTTTTCGATGTAATTAGATATTTTTTAATACTCTTCGATGCTTTTCGACTTTATTATGTTTTTCGATGCTCAAAACTTTTGCTATGTTTTGTTTGAACCCTTTCAATCATACAAAGGATGATCCAATACTAGGTTCCTGTCTCAACTGGGTTATTTTAACAGCTGTTATGTATGTGTAAAATGGCTTGTCCATATCACGTTTGTGTTCAGTATTCAATACGACTCAATAATGAATAGACTTACTCCTGAACAATTAATTGTGGAAACTTACTACCAAAATCAGTCATCAGTTAGAGAATGTTATAGAGTTATTCAGCATTATTCTGGTCGTTATGACCGTCCAACTGAGAGCACAATTCGTAACACCATCACCAGATTTTGAAGCCAGAGTGCATAGAGCCCGTAATTTAGAGAATATTGCTGCAGTAGCAGAGAGTGTCCGCGAAAACCGCAAACAATCCATTCGTCGCCAATCTCAGGCGTTGGTCATCTGTTACGGATTATTGTGGTGTATTGAGGCAAACGTTCAATGAAAACATCATCTAAAAAAATCCTCCTGTTAATTGGCCGCCAAGATCATGTGATTTGACGCCATTGGATTACTTTCTTTGGGGATATGTAAAATCATTTGTTTATGTCGACAAACCCGAAACTATTGACGCTTTGGAAACCAACATAACTCGTGTTATTCAAGGAATACTGGCCGATATGCTGGAAGGAGTTGTCAAAAATTGGACCCACAGAATGAACCATTTAAAAGCTAGTCGTTAGCAACATTTGAACAAAATAATTTTTAAACATTCAGTTGTAGGAACCGAACTATCATTCTAAATAAAGATTTGTATCAATATATTGATTTTTGTGTATTTTATTTAGAGAAGAAAGTAGGAAGCTCTTATTGGATCACCCGTTATATACATACATTTCTTTGAAATAGCGTTACAAATTTAAAAATATCTGTATACTTCTATCGCCAAAAATCGCTTTTTTTACACAAAATTTTGCGTTATTCGTTTTTTGCTCGGCATTTTCTACATACGATTTTTCTGAATTTCACTTGAGAATATTTTTAAAGGTGCCTCGTAACATATCTACTACTTCTGAAATGTGTGTTCTCCCCTATATTATCGGAAATCTCGATTTTCACAAAATTTTCAGATAAAACGACCTCCTAACACCCACATGTCGCATTTTTTTCATACTTATTGGGAATTTAATTTTACACGTCTAGGAATATGTATATTCCATCACATTTGGTTATAGAATATGAAAAATAATTTTTTTTTATTCCTTAAAACCTGGGTCATATAAGTGAAGATTATTTTCGGATATGCCCATATCATAAGCCTTTGCGAAGTCTTTTTGTATAATTTTTTCGAACTTTGACTCAACACAGTTGAAGGTCAGGCTCAAACTTTACACAAATACTGTCCTTAATTTCCTTATCTTTATCAACTTAAAAATTTTCCGTCTTCAACTGGCAACCCTAAACACAACAGCGCACAGCATTCGAATTTATTATCAACAATACAAAGAAGGTTGCTGCAAAAGCAGCAGCACCACACCGCTGATTGCTGAAGGCGCAACATAAAAACGGAAGGAACCTACAACGAGTACACAGCTCAGCTGCTGTTTGTGTTGCATGCCATCGGTGATGACTACTGGTTGACTGCTATCTTTGCTACTTCAAGTTGATTCAGTACGTCCTTGTTGAACGTCGCGTACGGTACTTTGAAGCTCCTGCAAACAAAATGAAAATTATTTAATTCAAAAATTTCATCTAAAGAACACGTTTGCTGTGTAAAATTCAAAATACATAAATAAAAATTTGTTAACGGATTTTCACACACGTTTCACACAAGTGTGATATACAGAAACATATAACGACGGAAGTGCTATTAAGTTTCATCATTTCCGGTGCTTTATGTGCATGTTTTCTACGTGCGACAGTTGGACGCGACTTTTAAACGTTTGTGTTTGGTTTGGTTACAATTCGCGTTACGACGGTCAGTTGCGGTAATTTGTGCTGTGCTGTGCTGTGCATTAAGTGAGAAGATTTATGCTCGAGAGTATTGTCATCACATAAATAACATCAACATAAACACTAGCAATCGTACATGGTACACAACGACAACAACAATACAATTTTTGCATCAACAACAGATTTGTGTTTTTTTTTTACACTGCTGCTGCTGCTTTTCACATCTCTCGTAGTGTGAAATTTCTGCATGAGTTGCGCCAAAAATTTCCTTCTTTGTAATGGTGCTGTAAAGTTTTTTTGCATGACTACTGCTGCTGTTGACAGCCAAGAATATATATGTTGTTTTTGTTGTGATTTTTGATTGTTGTTGTTGTTGCAAGGATATTTCACGGCCTCAGAGTTCTTACTTTACTTGTTCATGATGTTAATGCAAATGTAAATTTTAAGTTTTGACTTTGACAATTGCTTAAAGTTGCAGCATAAAACACACACAAAGACACTAACAACACACATACACAGAGATCTTGAATGCAGAAAAAAGTTTTATATATTTTGAAAAGAAGGATTTAGTTTTTCTGTGGAAAAGACATTTTGTGCTTGTGTGCTTTGTTGAAAAAGAAAATATATAATGCAATTTAATGTTGACATTGCAAGTGGTTTTATTTATGGTTACTCATACGTCATGTTAAACAATTTTTTAATTTAAATGCATCTCATAGAATTTAGAGGCTTAAAGGCACTTTTTGAAATTTCTCTTATTAATTTGGCCGTTTCTAACAATCTTTTTACAGGGCATAAATATACAAAATTATTGAAAATTTTGCTCATTGCATATTGGTTCGATTTTACTAGTATAAGGCAAAAGTAATGTCATAATATGAATTGGCTGCTTTGTTGTTAGAAACTAAAAAAATTTAATTTTGTTTTCACGAAAGGTTTTGCTAAGTTGTAAAATGAATAATATTTTGTCAAAATATTAATATCGTTTAGAGTAGAACGGGGTAATGTCGTGCAGGGGGTAATGTCGTGCACTGGCTGTTTTAGCCCAAAGAATTGAATGATTTACCAACTGTTTGTAAGGTAGTGACCTGCTGACCTACTGAGCTTGTGCATATAATACTAGCACTTTCCACCAGTTCGTCTCTATAGAGTAACCTTTTTTTCAAAACGCACGCTTTCGGGACGATAAAAGTGTTTTTTCATCGGGTCAGAAAAATAATTTTCCTTGTGGGAACATATATCAGGTAAGTGTTTTCTAAAACGAAATATCCTGCCAAAGAAAAGAAGTATTTGGTTTTCGAAAAAATTTTGGGCTTCATGAGCTATCGAAGTTGACCTTTAAAATGACCATTGGGGTAATGTCGTGCACATTCACTTACACAAACACAATTTCTCGCTACACAAATGTTGTTACACATGGATGTAACCAATGAAATTATCTTTCGATCGGATGCTTACTCGTCGCATTCGCTTGAGATGTGCGGCTTTACGAGCATGTCAAAGTTTAGTGCACGACATTGCCCCGTTCTACTCTATATATCTACCTCCTGAGTTGATGCAATTTTGTGATTTTTTTTTAGTTATTTAGTATTCAGCCATTCCATGCTTAGCGTCACAAGATTTGAATTAACCATTTCGCTGAAATCTTAACCCGACAAAGATGGCTATCAAAAATTATTGGGTTTTTTTTTTTTAAATTTTGGTAGCGAAAAAAAACTTAAAAATCGGCAATTAATGATAAATATGCAAAATTGCCCATAACTTGGACATTTTTCAACCGATTTTCATGTTCAGAACATTTTTGGAAAGGTATTAAATTAATCCATAAGCACAAGTATTTGTATTTTAGAAAACTTACTTTTTTTAGTACTATTTAAGTACTAACATTACAAAAATAGCTCCATGGCTTACTACTTGATATTCAAAAATATTGTTGCACGCGAAACATCTGGCTTAAACTGTTGATTTCTGATTCAATGTTGGCTTGCATGACTTGAAAGAGCTGGTCTCTATCCATCTACAGATAATGATTTCCGTCAGATTTCCCGAAACGAAAGTCACGAAGTCAATTTTCCCGACAGCTTTAGGTGGTGCTTTCCTACGAGCAAGCACAAGCGGCTGTGCCAGCCTTCCGAAATATTATTTGTTTCGTGTGAGCCGTCATTAGCTGATTGGTAATGGTTACACATCGGAATCTCAAATCTTGGTAATCCAGCTCTGCGTCTGCCTCTTCCGGGCCATCAAACGACGTAGTATTCTTCGAAATAATCAAAAACTGGAGCAAGTTCTTCAGGCGTTTCGCGTTGCAAAAGATTGAAAACATATTGGACGTCATCTCGAGGATCGAATGCAAATGCCATAATCATACGAGACCCAATTTTAATACTTCTATCGTTCGAATCATTGTATCGTTGTTGTATGATCATCTGTATCTAAGGCAACGAAATTGTTGAAAAATTTTCTTCAACGAAAAAGCGCGTCGGGAAAAAAGTGCTGTCGGGAGATTCGATTCGAGAAAAGGGTGACGCGAACATGTATTCGGGAAAAACGCTTGTCGGGAAAACGTATGTCAAAATTGTTTTCGGGAAAGTCGATTCGGGAAAACCGTCGGGCACCCAGGTAACACTACACTACAAAAAATTAATTTGTGAGTATAACATTTTGCAAAGCATATTTTGAAACTAATTTGAGGTCGCTGAATCCGAAAGACGCATTTGATTTTTTTTTTTTTTTCTTTGGGTCGTTCTCGAGATAGTCGACAATTACGATTTTTGAGTTTATAGCGCTATTTTTACGAAAATATTTCGAGAAACCCAGTTTTGATAGATTTTGTTTTCACATTATTTTTGTGAAAAAATCTAACGCTTTTAACAAATGTACCAATAATTAAGATCTGATTGAAATAAGCTAAGTTATACATCGAAATTTAATTTTTTATAGTAGATTTTAACAATTTTTCTTGTTTGAGTCAAATAAAAAACGGTTTTTGGATCGATAGTTTATACAAATACGCTTTTTTTATTTTTCTTTACAGTGTCGGCCAAAACCTAAGCACCCCCTAAAGAATTTTTTCTTATATCAAATTTTTTTTGAGAAAACGGCGTTATTGAGTTAGTTTTTGTGTTTATTTTATTTATTGATACGTTAATTATTGACAAACAAAAACTTGAAAAATTCAGGGTTTTATAAATTAAGAGTTAACATTTAATAAACAATAAAATTTAGAAACTTCATCGGACAAAACTAAAGCACCCCCTTCTTAAGATTAATTAAAACTGTTTAAATTAATATTTAGTTGAAAATCCTTAATACTGGGTAACATAGGCACATCTTTAAAGCATTATATTATAAATGATGTCCTGCGATATTCCTTCCAAAGGCTACTTTCAAAGCTTCAAAGAGACTTTTCTTGGTTTTGCAATTTTCCTTGTAGATTTTCGTGTTAACGATCTCCCAGAGGTTCTCAACGGGATTCAAATCTGGGAACTGGCCAGGCCAACCAAGAACTTGTATCCCATTGCTCTGAAACCAGGCTTTCCAAACTTAAGTGGTATGTGTTTGGATCGTTGTCCTGTTGGAACCTCCATTTAAGTGGAATCTCTTGATAGGTGTTAGGAAGCATCACATCATTTGGTATGTCAAAGTGCATAAAACAATCCATAATTCCTTTAGTATAATGAATTGGCCCACTCCCTTGACCAGAGAAAAAACCAGAGACCATTACAATCCATCCTCCGTGCTTTAAAGAGGCTTTGCAAAAATTTGGTTTCAATCTTTTTCATTTTGGTCTGCGTACTCGCCTTATTCCATCCGAATCTTTCATAATATACTTGAATTGGTAGTACTAGTACTTCGTAGGACTCAAAGATTCGGATAAATTAAGGCGAGTACGCAGACCAAAATGAAAAAGATTGAAACCAAATTTTTGCAAAGCCTCTTTAAAGCACGGAGGATGGATTGTAATGGTCTCTGGTTTTTTCTCTGGTCAAGGGAGTGGGCCAATTCATTATACTAAAGGAATTATGGATTGTTTTATGCACTTTGACATACCAAATGATGTGATGCTTCCTAACACCTATCAAGAGATTCCACTTAAATGGAGGTTCCAACAGGACAACGATTCAAACACATACCACTTAAGTTTGGAAAGCCTGGTTTCAGAGCAATGGGATACAAGTTCTTGGTTGGCCTGGCCAGTCCCCAGATTTGAATCCCGTTGAGAACCTCTGGGAGATCGTTAACACGAAAATCTACAAGGAAAATTGCAAAACCAAGAAAAATCTCTTTGAAGCTTTGAAAGTAGCCTTTGGAAGGAATATCGCAGGACATCATTTATAATATAATGCTTTAAAGATGTGCCTATGTTACCCAGTATAAAGGATTTTCAACTAAATATTAATTTAAACAGTTTTAATTAATCTTAAGAAGGGGGTGCTTTAGTTTTGTCCGATGAAGTTTCTAAATTTTATTGTTTATTAAATGTTAACTCTTAATTTATAAAACCCTGAATTTTTCAAGTTTTTGTTTGTCAATAATTAACGTATCAATAAATAAAATAAACACAAAAACTAACTCAATAACGCCGTTTTCTCAAAAAAAATTTGATATAAGAAAAAATTCTTTAGGGGGTGCTTAGGTTTTGGCCGACACTGTATATTTTAAGTCTAGATCATATTTTAAAAGTTATTAAGGTTTCAATGAAGTACGACCATTTTGATATTTTATCGAAAAAATAAACTGGTACAAAACTGGGTCGATTTGTGTGAAACAAAAAAATTGTAGAAGGCTAAAAACGCTTAGAATTGTCCAAATTTGTACTTTTTTGTATAACTTTTTTTTTTTTGAAAATTTTTTTTTTTTATCAAAATTTTCAAAAATTAAAATACATTTTTTTTAACTTTTCAAAAAATTCCCAAAAATTTAACTTGTTTGTCTTGTACGATTCTAAGCATTTTATGCCTAGTACACTTTTTTCGTAAGATGCCTTCCTCTTGAGTAAACAAAGAGTTTTGCCTGCCGCGGGTGTTCAAAAGCCAAAAACTCTCATCTAGCGACTGAATTCCATCTTGAGTCATACATCATTTTAAAGCTTATAGTTTTAACTTTAGTTAAAAGTACTTTTAAAAACAAATTTACAAGGTTTTTTTTTTTTAAAAAAAATCAAAAGTATTTTTAAGTGTAAAAAATTTTGGTGATAAAAAATTTTTTTCACCAAGTAATATTTTTTTATAAAAAGAACACTTCTAAATAAAAGGGACCAGTTACTTAGATATATCAATTTGCAAACTTTGGTGTAAGCTGTAAATTTAAAAAAACACCCTTTTCATGGAAATGACTAAAAACGACAGCTTCAACACCGTTTTTGCACCTCGGTACAAACTAAATGTGATTAATTTCAAGCCATCAGGTAAACTTTTCGTGAAAAAAGAACCCAATTTTATTTATTTATAACAAAGTATCAGGCACTTAATATTATGATATTACTTTTGCCTCGTTTTGGTTAAAAGCCCTTTTGAAAAATAACTCCTCAATTAGCATAAAAAATAATAATTTATAATTTAATAATAATTTCCGTTTCTACACTAGTGGGGCAATAATAACCGATGAAAATTACATCCTATACGAAAACATTAGCCAAAAAGTGCTCTGAATACAATAAAATTGCCTTTTGATGAAGAAAAATACAGCGGAAACCAAACAATGGCTTGATAAACCTTATAAGAACCCTGCTTCATTGAGACAAATGGTAGATAAGTGTATTGCTGAATTTAAACGTGGCTGTACCAGCACAAATGATGCAGAGCGCAGTTGACGCTCAAATTAGGCTGTTATTCCAGAAAACTTTAAAAAATCCACAAATTGGTTATGAACGATCACAAATTGAAGGTGCACAAGCTAGCTGACATTGTAAAGATATCAGATGGTAGTGTTTTTACCATTTTACGTGAACATTTGGGTATACAAAAGCTCTGTGCAAATTGGCTGCCGCGTGAGCTCACGGTAGACCATAAACAACAACGAATTGATGCTTCAGAGAAATGTTTGGCGCTGTTAAGCCGCAATAAAATCGAATTTTATCGTCGATATGTGACAATGGATAAAACATGGTTTCACTATTACACACCAAAATCCAAAAAACCAGTCAGCTGAGTGGTCAGCAGTCGACGAACCGAATCCAAAGCAAGCAAAGACGCAACAGGCGGCCAGTAAGGTGATGGCGTCTGTATTTTGTGATGCGAAGGGAATAATATTCATCGACCATCTCCAAAAAAGAACCACCATCAACAGCGACTATTACTGTGCACTTTTGGATCGATTGAAGGCTGAAATCGAAAAGAAACGGCCATATTTGCAAAAGAAAAAAGTGTTGTTTCACCAAGACAATGCACCGTGTCACAAATCGATGAAAACGATTGCAAAATTGAATGAATTGGGCTTTGAATTGCTTATCCAGATTTAGCCCCCAGCGACTTTTTCCTGCTTTCAGATCTCAAGAGAATGCTTGCTGGAAAGAAATTTAAATCCAATGATGGAGTAATCTCCGTAACTGTAGCCTATTTTGACTACAAAGAGAAATTGTACTATAAAAGTGGTATTGAAAAGTTGGAAAATCGCTATACTCGTTGTATCGCTCTCAAAGGCAACTATGTTGAATAATAAAATCGTTTGTTTTTTTTTCTTACTTACCCTACGGACTTATTGCATGACCTGTTATTAATTAAAGTTCAAGCAAATAGATATTAAACATTTAAATAAATTTTTGCAAAATTTATGTTCCACTAATCTTAAGCCAATATCGAGTAAAAGTATACATTTATTTGTTATTTGAACTAAACCTGGAATTATATTGAGACTATTTTCTTAAATATTCAAAGCCAACCGAAATGTTATAGATTTGACAATATATGGAATATAATGTTCATAGGATTTTTTTTCATAATTTCATTATTACTTTATGATGATCATCCAATTTCAAGCCAAGCCTTGAATACACAATATGTAGCGGTACTCCAAAATATGATTTCAACTTCCTAATTTAAGCTTGATAACTGAGTTTTTGCATAAAATTTTTGTTTTGACGTTCTAAAGAGTAAATTATAAATTACATATAATCTTAATACGGCGCACAGTGGTCCCGTTTATATGGGAAAGCGAACATAAATCGATAACTAAGTCAATTTTCGATAAAAACTTATAAAAATTGGTGGAGTAACATGTATAAAGAATGTGTCGAAAAAACTTATACACGCTTAAAGTTAAATAAAACCTAAACCGTTCAATTTAAAAATTCTTAAAAATATGCGAATTTATTAATATATCACTTTCATGCCCGAATTAATTTGGGGGGAATTAATTTTTTTGAGGCCATATAGTTGAAAATACAGACCTAATGAACATATATTATTAATTTCAAGGTCCTGTATATTCTAGTTTCTTTCTGGAAGATGTGGCCTATAGGCAACATTGGGCATTGCTGGTAAACTTTGTAAAATAAAATTAATGAACAATACAGTTTTTATATTGAATTTGAATGGAAATTTAATAAGAATTTTATGCCCATTTTTTCCAATATATAGTCTGCTGAAGTCTCAATGGGATTGCAGGGTACATAGTGTAAAATTATAATAGAAGTTGGAGGGGTTTTAGCTGGAGCAGGTGACAAATTTGCGCTCTTATGTGTAGGTGTTGTTCTATTTGCAGTGTTGCAGTAGTTCATCAGCTATATCTAACAGAAAGTTCCTATTTTATCATATTTTATATCTTTGTGGTATAATAGCTATCTATGTACTTCTGCCTCATTCTTGCACCATCCCAAACTCTGAATTACACCTAAAATAAATCCGAAGACGAAACAGCGAAATTTATAGCACTTCAGTGGCATCCACAAGGCAGCTTAGGCAGTGGTAAATCAAAAGTCACCTATTAACGGTCTTTGGAGAAGGAACTCCAACGGAAGTGTCTTGGAAAGAGATAAAGTCATTACATTTTGCCCTTATACTCAAGTATGAGTTAGAGATAAAATACATTTATGCTCCAGGATACTATGCGCAGATACCATTTTTTAGAACGATGGTTAATCGCATATAGTTCCATCAACATATCGGAAAAATCAACACCTCCTATGAAGCTTTATAGTGCGATTTTCGTCCTTTTAAGCTACATAACTCCTTTTCTTGACAAAGAAAACAGTTTCCTAGACGATTATTACGAGTTGTTCCTACTCTTAAGCAGGCCTGTGCACACGGAGGTTTTAGAGGTTCATCCCCCAGGAAGAAAGTTTTTTCCATATATAACTGCACAAATTCAGTGTTCATTATACTAGGTACATTAAGCTAGCAGAGCGAAAATGGCAGAACTGAAAAAAAAATATGGCAGAATTATTTTAGGCTCTTCATTTTTGTAAAAAAAAAAAAATAGCTCTGCCAGTTTAAGTGTAAGCCAGCAGAGCTGTTTCGAGAAAACACATACGGGACGTATATTGAACTAAAGTAAGTAGTCAATAATTATAGGCTAATTATAGGCTATTTAAATGCCCCTTCGCCAAAAGAAAAGCTTTTCATTTCAAAAAAAATGGACCAAATCAACAACAACAAATTTACTACTACTACAACAACAGTAATTTTACATAAAAGTAGGGGGAAGTGGGCGGCCTGCGGCCGCTGCTCAAGATTTAAACCCGTCAGACATCCAACACCGGCTTCGCGGCGGCCTTCGGCCGCGGATCAGTCTTATGCAAACGCAGTAGCTACTTATTATTTAAAAAAAATAAAAATTTTTATTAAAAATTGCGCTCGCAATTTGACTAGCAAAACTATTTGTTGGAATCGGAGTTAACATCAAATCTAATTTATGGTTTGGTAAATCGTAAAAGAATCATTAGCAAGTTTTATTTGTTGAAATACAAATCCGATTCCATCTTACTTATCGCAATGCAGAGCTCTTGAAGATTGGTTTCATTCCGATTCCAAAATGAATCGGTTTTCAAAACATGCCTGATTATAGAAATTCATTCAACATTGAAAAATTGGGATATTAATCGGAATTTATAAATCTATCCACCTTTTCCGGGAATCCTGTCAATGACGATTTTATAGTTGTTTCGATTACCTTTTTGGAGGAGCCGGTACATTTACGCTTGAAGTCAGTCATGTCCTGGGATAACTTTGCTTTGTTCCTCAATTCCCTTTTCACGAGCGCCCAATATCTCTTCACAGGCCGGAGTTCTGGACAGTTGGGTGGTTTTGCCTCCCGTGGTACAAAATTTACATTATTATTTGCATACGACTCTGTGCTGTTGTAGGAAAGGCAAAAGCCGTTTTGGAAGACACTCCTTAATATACTTTCATTTCTGTATTTATGGTTTCTGATGTCACAAATGTAAGGATAGTCGAGTCGGTAATTTAGGGTTATAATAAAATAGTTAAATTTATTAATAAAATGAAATTAAAAAGTAATTCAGACAATTAAATATAAAATTTACAAAAGAAAGATTATTAATATGACACGCTTGCAACGGACGACTGCTTTGTTTGATGTTCGCGACAAAACTAAAGAACTGATTCTCTTCGTGTGCTCGGCTTCTGCATAAATGGCTTTGCCACAGCTGTTGCATACTACATCTGCTTGCTATTTTACGGATGGTGCCTTACAGTCGGCCTTTCCTGATAATTCAGAGGCGTCCTCGTCTCCTGGATCAAACTCGTAGTCTTCGGCTGGTGGTAATTGGCACCACGGTTTCATTCGATCGGATGAGAATACTGATGTATAACTTCGCTGTTGTTTCGCTCCTGGTATGTTCGAAATAACGTACCGGTCCTTATCAAGTATTGCGGTGATAACAAATGGACCTTTGTACTTCGGTTCTAATTTACGTGAAGTACCGGTGCTTTGAGACTCGTTTTCGACCAAAACCAAATCATTTATGTCGTATTTCATTGGCTGTCGATGATGTTTATCGAATCGTTGTTTTGCTTTGATTCGCGTTTGGTGTATATTTTCAGCCGCTTGCTGACGAATTTCGTTAAGCTTTTCTTCTTCGATGATCTCACCACGTTGTAACGCTAGTACCAATTTGTTCTGCAAGATATCTCGCGGTTGAAAACTGAAAAGTAGTTGTTGAGGCGTTTTTCCTGTTGATTTATTCGTCGTTGAATTGATAACCCATTGGATTCGCCGCAGTTGCATATCCCAATGCTTATCGTTGCTCGTTGATGGTAATAACATGCTCAAAATGGTTTTATTCATGCGCTCCACTTGGCCGTTAGCGCGCGGTGTACGTACAGCTGTCAACGTGTGTTTGATATCGTTGTTGTCGCAATATTTCTTAAAATCCTTCGAGGTAAACGCACTTCCTCTGTCGGATATGAGTCGCTCAGGAACGCCTGCATAACTGGTAATCTCGTTCAAAACATCAATGACGTGACGTGTTGCTGTACTCTTCACAGGTCGTATAATTGTAAACTTTGTAAATGCATCGGCAATCACCAACACATGCTCATTTCCTTTTGAGCTTCGGGGAAAAGGACCCAAATGATCGATATGTATCACACGAAATGGTACTGGATCGATGTCGTCAAAGTGATATTCGCCTTCTCGCATTCCCCCTTTTTGTTTGTTGTATGCACATTCAATGCATGAATTGACGCAGGACTTCACAAGATTTCGCATTCTTGGAAACCAAAAGTTTTTCGTAAGAATTTCGATGGTTTTGTTGACGCTAGCGTGCGCTGCTCTCTCGTGATGATCTCGTACTAGCTGAGTTCTAATTGATGCTGGAACTACCCACGAATGTTTGTCACCAACTTTACGAAATAAACGATGATTTATAATTTCGTATTCGTTGCATAAAGGCTTTTCCTTCAATTTAACTTTTTCAATGATTTGTCTTGTTTTTTCGTCCTGAAGTTGCATAGTATACAACCAATCATCGGTTTCAATATTCGTTTTGAAAATTTTTAATGACGCTGTATCTTTTTCGGATGCTTCTTCATATGGTTGTCGGCTTAAGGCATCGACATGCTCCATTTTTTGACCCGCACGGTGTTTCATGTCGACATCAAAATCTTGGACTCGAAGCCACCATCTCGCAATTCTAGGAACTAATTCACGTTTCTGCATCGCTGTTGTAACTGCACTGCAATCTGTTAAAACCGTAACCTTTTTTCCATAAATGTAATAACGAAAACGCTCTAACGCTTCTACTACAGCTAAAGTTTCCATCTCAAAACTGTGAAACTTGCTCTCCGTATAGCTGCTCGCACGACTAAAATATGCTAGAGGTTTCCATTCGTCGTCATATTTCTGCAATAAAACTGCTGCTATGCCAACTGAACTGGCATCCGTATGAATTTGATGTTCGGCATTAACATCATATGCTGCTAAAACTGGTTCGGAAACTAACGAAGTTTTTAATTTTTCAAACGATTTCGTCTGGTCGTCGCCCCACGTAAATGGTTCACCCTTTCGTAGTAACTTTCTCATTGGTTCGCTGATTATCGAATATGCTGGAACAAAACGTCGAAAATAACCGCTTAGACCAAGAAATCTGCGAACTTCAGTAACAGTGGTCGGGGTGGGGAAATTCTGGACAGCAGCAACCTTTACTGATCCTGGACTAATTCCATTCGGTGTCAATTTGTGACCTAAAAATTCTATAGTGCTGGACAAAAATATGCATTTCTTTAAATTTAGAGTGAGCTTCAATTGTCGTAAAACTTCAAATAAACGTTCAAGCTTTTCTCTCATTTCGTTGACGTCATTACTCCCAACTAAAATATCATCCATGTAATGAATTATATCGCCATTCATTCGTTCGTTGATAACTTGCATCAGACGCTGAAAAACTGCCGGCGCGTTTTTTAGACCAAACGCCATTCGATTGAATTCGTAAATACCGTCCGTAGTTACGAATGCTGTAAATTTGCGGCTTCCCTCTTCGATAGGTATCTGATAATAACCAGAGTTCAAATCAAGAACAGTGAAATACCTAAATTTCGTCGCTTCCTGTAGTTTTTCTTCAATGTTCGGTGTCGGGAAAATTTCTTTTAACATATGCTGGTTTAATTTTCGATAATCGACGCATAAACGCTCGGTACCATTCTTCTTTTTCACCAACAGCATCGGGCTGGCATACTCGGAGACAGATTTTGAAATGATATTATTTTCGAGAAGTTCACTTACCATTTCTCGTACTAACTGTTTTTTTGGTTCGGGTACACGGTATGGCTTTTGTGCAATCGGTTCTGTCGTTGTCAACTCAATTTTCATTTTGATCGCATCAGTTAATCCGACTTCACTGATATCAACAGAAAATACATCACGATTTTTGTTAACGATATCGACAATAACGTTTTTATATTTTGGATCATTTATTTCACAGTTAATATCGTCAATATTTATCAGTTTTCGAACATTTGAAATTTCTTCACTTGATTCATTTTCGCGCACGTTTTTGTCTTTAAATATTTTCTTAGCGAACGTAAACTGTTTTTCACAAATCGTAACGATTGTATTGGGGTTACAAAAAATATCTTGTCCGAATAAAATATCGGTACCCACAATTTCATCATCCGTAATGTAAAACTCTATATCGATTTCAACGTTATCGACAATAGCTTTTGCGGTTATCTTTTTTGTTAACATTTTCTCGCCGCCACAAATTCCTTTTATTTTTAAACGACACTCTTTTAATTGTGACGTAACGTTTTTCACAGCTGATCGCGATATCAGGCTACACTCACTACCTGTGTCTAAAAATGCTTTAAATTTCATATTGTTTATGAAAACGTCTTTTTCACCGAATTTGTCTATGTCCTTCACACAGTTCTTTTTCACGTTTATTTTCTTTCCACAATTTACAGGTTCATCTTTTTTATGAACTTTATGACAATCTAAACATCGTGGTCGCATTTGTGGTTTCGGGCATTTACTAGAAATGTGTCCACTTTCGTTACAATTGTAACAACGAATTTGATTTTTAAATTTATTATCGGCCACATTATCGTTTACATTATTTTGTTTATATGCGTTATCGTTTTGTTTATCACTTTTATGCGCATTAAATTTCGATACATTCGACTGGGGTACATTTCGCGTATACTCACTCAAAGTTTCACGTAATTCTTTCATAGAGTTAAAACGAGTAGCTGCAATAGCATTTTGCATTTCCCGGTTTTTTAATCCGTCACGCGCGTATTTAATTATAGCGGATTCACTTAATCCTAAACCTTGTCCAGTTGCATTTATGCGAAAACAAAAATCTGTTACACTTTCACCGATTTTACGCGTAGTGTCTTTCATTTTAAAATGTACATCTGCCTCGTCAAGATTTTGTCCGAATTCGAGTTTCAAGGCATTTGACAGTTCGTTCCACGTACGAAATATTTCAGGGCGTCCGTCAAGCCACATTTTTGCAACACCTTTCATTTTGCTATATACCGCAAGCAAAAGACATTTTTCTTCCCACATGTACGCACATTTTGCACTATTTACGCGATTTATAAACTGGCCAACAGGCAACGCATTTTCACCTGTAGCATCGAAGTCTGGCAACGTTTCTGCTATTTCACGCACAGAATATGAACGATTCAGCCTCATTGCTAAACCCGACGGTGGAGTAGTATCTGAAAGTCTATCATCTTGATTATTTTCACTTGCATTATTTACGTTTGCATTATTTACGTTTGCATTATTCAAGTTTGCATTTTGTTGCACAACTGTCATAACACTTGCGAGCATTGAACGCAGCTCTTCGATTTGATTTTGAATGTTTCCTTGTTCACACATGACGTCAATTTCATCTGTACCAATTGCTTCTCTCAATCGATCTATTAACTCTTGTTTTTGACCATCCGGCGAAAGGTTTTGTCCACGTAGCAGTTCTTTTAATTTTTCAACTCTTAAGTCGTTTATTTTAATTTTAATCATTTTAATATTTTAAAGAAAATACAAAATTATTACTTCGTATTGAAAATTTAACGCACTTTAAAATTTTATTTCGTTTTGAGTTGCACTCACTGTTTTAAGAACTGACACTTCTTATTTCGTATTTTGTTTTTATTTCGTTATCCGTTTCAATTCGCATTCGTCCCGTTTTCAAATTTTTCCTTTTAAACCGTTTTTTTTTTTTTTTTTATTTCGTTCGTTCGTTTATTTTCTCTGCGTTTGCGTTTGTCGCTATGCAGACGGTGATGCTTTTTATGCACGTTTGCACTCGTTCGTTGTGATCGTATACGTATGTTTGTACTTATAAACCGTATGTATGTAAGCACATCGTTAAATTCTACGTATGTCCGTTTGTATTTACAAATTCGTATGTATGTAAATACGCTGTAAAATTTTATGCGTTTGCAATATTTTTGTACGGAAAAATATATACGCACTTCGTTGTTTGAGCTTTGTCGCACTCACGTTAATAAATTGTTGTTATTCGAAACAACAATTTCGATCGTTTTTTACAAAAACTTTTTACGCGATCGTAGCAGCCGTTGCTTTTTTTTGCGCTGTATGCATGCACCACTATGTGTTCGTAACGATAATATGTACATACACACGCTTCGTACGTTTGTCGCCGTTTCTTTCACTACACGATTTGCATTTATTTAACTATTTACGCACAAATCCCACTTCTGAACTGTAAGGATAGTCGAGTCGGTAATTTAGGGTTATAATAAAATAGTTAAATTTATTAATAAAATGAAATTAAAAAGTAATTCAGACAATTAAATATAAAATTTACAAAAGAAAGATTATTAATATGACACGCTTGCAACGGACGACTGCTTTGTTTGATGTTCGCGACAAAACTAAAGAACTGATTCTCTTCGTGTGCTCGGCTTCTGCATAAATGGCTTTGCCACAGCTGTTGCATACTACATCTGCTTGCTATTTTACGGATGGTGCCTTACACAAATGCTTGGCTTTTTTTGCCACAACTGCAAATTACTTGCCACACAAGAAACTTCTTAGGGAATTTTGTTTGCTTTTTTGTCCGGTGTTGTTTCTGAATATTACCTCGTCCATCAGCCACATAAAAATCTTGACCCGGAAGTTGCAAAAAGTCTGCCAGAACATAGATTTCATCATCCATCACACAGCACGTAATTTTTTTTTTTATAAAATTAGACCTCAATTTTTTAGCTCGTCTTTTTGCTTCTAAATTCTTTACCGCATTGTGATCTGGAACTTTCTGAACTTTATACTACTTCAACTCAGCATTAGCTTTGATTCTGCACACAAAAGAAAAGGACTATTTAACTACACGAGCTGCTTTTCTGACAAAAGTGTTCGGAGCTCTTCGAAAGAGTTGTTCGACATCTTTTGCCGTACCAATATTTGTTGTACCTTTTTTTCTTCCTGATCTATATTTTCGTGCAATGTTTAAGTCTTTTTATGCTGTTTAATGGCTTTTGAAACAGTGTGGAATGAATGAATGTGAATGGATTTTTTCGAAAAGTTTTAATTATTTTTTCACGTCAATTTTGTAAGAAATAACAATTGAAAATGAATAATTTGAATAAATATAATACCTTATATATTGTTAAAAGCTGAAAAGTTATGGCTGAAAAGTGTGTATAAGTTTTTTTTCGAAACACTCTTTATATCAATAATTCACAAATTAATTTATTTAAGAACAGTTAGCATCAAACCATAGAGAGAACAAGACAATACACTTTTGATGATGCGTCTTTAATCTTTTTGCAAAGTGTCGCTCATTACATTTTAATTATGTAAAAGTTGGAAAACAAAATAAAAACATGAAATGTACACTCACATTTTAACGCATTCTTTTGTCAAAAATCGGATGTGCGTAAAATAATTAAAGGCTAATTTAATGCTCAACTTAAGCCGCATTAACAGCATTTTCACAAAAGAAAAAAAAAAAAAAAAACCTGCAGGCACGCCAACGCATATATTGCAAATATTTAAAGGGTGTCCCATAATTAACGCAAGATTTGAATGAAATAAAAAGTTTTTTCAATTAAATTTTTTTTTTACTTAAATTATAAGCAGTTAGAATAGGATATTGTCCAAAAGATCTCCATAGCTTAGCTTGCACATAAGCACTTTTTTGTCAACGTTTTCCCTAACCATTTTGCAAAAATGTGGCTGAATTTCTTTGATGCAGCATTCCTGTTTCAATACATTTTTGCTAACTTTAAGCTGTTAGCTTTCAAACTGTGTTCTTGTTTTGATTAGTAACACTTTAACGCACAATTGAAGGCAAATTTAAATCTTGCGTTGTTTATGGGACACCCTTCACATGCATACGTGCTTTTAGTACATAGTAGTAGATGGTACACAAGCGGCAGAGAATAAAACAAATACACCCACACTCGCGTTTAGGCACATACACACACACATGCTCTTTGGCAGATAAACCATATAGCAAATTAAGTAAACACAGCAATGACGATGGCAATGAATGCCGCCGTTAATAACGGAAATAAATGCTGACACACAGCAGTAAAAGTACAGCAGTAATTACTCATACATTTACACATAACAATATTAGCACGTGCTAAAGCTTTTGGCCTAAATTTCATTACTTTATAAATGTATTTGTGCAGAGATTTGTTGAAAGGGAAGTATATGTGTAAAGAGAAAAGACAAAATCACGCATTACAAATTAAAACGAATAATAAATAAGCAAAAAAGGGCAAAAGCAAGAAAAAGCTAAAATTTAAATAAAAAAACATACAAAAAGAAAACCAAAAAACAAATACAAACAAAATAAATAAAAAAATGTTTTTTGCCACATTTTTAAAGCTTGTTAAATATTTAAATAACAACATGTAATGCACAGACACTTAAGTGCCCGAGAAAACAAACCGTTCATTTATAGATAAAACAAAAAATCACCAGCAACAGCAGAGCGGCAACCAGCAGCAACCAGGAATCACACAACGAGGATACAGCAGCAGCAGTAATAGCGCGTGGCTGCTTGTAAATGTAAGTAAATTTATTAAGCTTTTGTAACTCAACGTTCCGTAAGAGATAAACAAATAAAAGTGTTGTCTGTGCGCTGTGGTGGTGGTCCCTTGTTTAAACTGTGAAATAATTTTGAAAACATTAAGATTTCCTTTTTGTCCACACAGTTTGTGATTACTCATACGACCAGTATGTACCTTTAAATAGTGTGGGAATAAACTCATTTAAATGTGTTTGTGGGGCAATAGCTATGATGCTTACTTTATTATTTTAAAGATAAAATTTAACCTTGAGATGCTTTCAGTCTTTTCAGTGGCATAGTAACACTTTTGTGTGTCCAACTTGTTTGGTTTCTGTATGTTTGCACATTTCTTTACTTCAATATTTTGTTTTCCTTTATTATAGATTTTATTTTTATTTAGTTTTCTTTTTGCGCAAATAAAATATGGACTTGATATACTTAGCGAATGTTATGCTTGAATAAAAAGAAAAAATAAATATTTAAGTGTCAGTTTTTCAAATTTTGTTTTTTGGATGAACACCTGTCAGTCATTGAGTAACATTAAAACTAGGGACAAGACAACTTGAAAGATAGTGTACTTTTGTTACTCGCACATTTTACAGGAAACTGATGTGTTTTATTGAAAAATACATGATTCAAATATTCACTGTAAGCTAGACTGATTAAAGAAAAAAAAAAATATATTATTGGAAATCACGATTATGCTTAAAAATCTGAGAGCGGGTGTCAAAAAAGTGAGCTTAAATTTCTTAAAATTTTTTTGAAGGTTTCTTAAGTTTAATCATTTCTCGTCTTTGATGACCTCTAATGAAATTTTTCGTAGAATATTTTTGTAGAAAACTTTAACCGACTAATTTATTTTTTGAAAAAGAGGCCAAAACGTCTTATAATGGGTTATGATGCTCAAAAAAATTGTTCCCTGCATGAATTTATGATGACCTTGGAACAACAAGTTTTCTCTAAAATAAAAATTTTGAGTTTTACAGTGGGGTGAAATTTCGAAAATAAGAAGTGAGATCGAAAAAATCGAAATATATATAAAATTCAATAATTTCTAAACGGTTGATCTTAAAGTTTTGATTTTTTTTTTATTTAATTTAAACAGATCACTTAATAAATAAATAAATAAATAAAATAAATAAATAAATAAATAATTGATAACATTTTACAAATTACAGAAAAATATAACTTTTATAGTACTAACCACTATTTATGAACTCGTGGACCCTTTTTTGGTTAGGTTTCCATTAGAGATTTGATAGTTGTTTCAAACACCTTTTTGGGACAGTTTGTCCATCTCCTTTTAAAATCTTCGATATTTTGGGACTCCTTTTTTGTGCTCTTTAAGATTATTTTTACAAGAGCCCAGTATCTCTCCACTGGTCTTAGCTCCGGACAATTTGGAGGATTGGCCTCTCTTTGTACAAAAGCTATGTTATTACTTTGGTACCACTCCAGAGCTTTCTTGCCGTAGTGACATGATGCCAAATCGAGCCAAAAATATGTGGACACATTGTGCACTCTTATGAAAGGAAGAAGTATTTTTTTAAACTTTCTTTGATGTATATTTTGGTATTTATAGAGCCCACTGTAATAAATGACTCGCTTCTTTTGCCGCAACTTCATATAGCTTGCCATACCAGGAATTTTTAAGGAAATTTTGCCTGCTTTTGGATTCTAAATTATTCTTCGACATTTCCTCGAGCATCAGCAATATAAAAATTTTGACCCGCAAGCTGCGTAAAATCTGCTAGTACATACGTTTCGTCGTCCATCATACAACATGAATATTTTTGTATGAAATTCGATTTAATTCCGAGCCCTACTTTTGGCGTCTAAATTTTTTGCAGCATTCCTGTCTGGAACCTTTTGAACTTTGTATGTTTTCAAACTTGTATTGGCTTTAATTTTTCGCACCAAATAGTCAGAGCCCTGGGCTAACCGGGCAGCTTTTCTAGCACATGTGTTTGGAGATCTTTTCAATATGCTTTAAATTTTATTGGCTTTCCCAATATCATGTGGTCCTTGTTTTCTTCACGAACCAGGTTTCTTATCAATGGTCAAATTCTCCTGAAACTGTTTAATAACATTGGAAGCAGTTTGACGGCAGACCTTCAATTCTTTGGCCAATTTTTTGGAGGACCCATTTGGATTTTTTTGAAAATTTTTAATAATTTTAAGACGTAATTCTTTTTCTTCACTCATTTTGATCAAACTCACAACAAATCAAAATGTTTGTCATTAAAAATAATAACTGACATATTTTTCAAAGATAACTAGATCAAAGAAATTTTTAAATTTTACAGGCAAAAAAAATTTTTAGGTAAACGTGTGTTAAGATTTTATCAATCTCACTCCTTACGTTGAGCTTACAAAAAACAATGTGTGTTGGATTTAAGGTTGGAGTTATTATTTTTTATATACATACATACCTTGATTCAAGACAAAAAATTTATTATATCGTACGACTCATTCCGAGCTTTTTTGAGAACGTAATAAAATAGAAGATTTTGCATAAATCAAAGTTGCACGACCACTAAATGACCTTCAAAAAAATTTAAAAAAATCTTAGCTCTCTTCTTCGACACTATTTTTCAGATTTCTGGTCGGAATCGAGGAATTTTTAAAAATCTTTTTTTCTAATCAGTCTACTTATTGTACACTGATTTCATTTTGACACTGAAGTAAGCTGTCTTGTTTTGTCAGTGTCAAAAAAACCTTGAAGTTACCAAATACTTCAGTATACTGTATTTTGTACAAACAAATACTTTAGGTCAGTGCAAGACGTGCGAGAAGAATAACTACTGTCAAATGTAAGACTGTGTAACACCTGGAAGTTAAATCCCATTGGTGACCCAGGATTGTAGTAGCTTTGCATACATTTTCGCGAGAGAAAGAGAGCGTGAAGTTATAAAAAGAGAACGAAAAACTACTTTTGTCACTAAAGTAGCACTTTGTAGTATAAACTGCAACTACAGTATACACACTGAACTCAAGCAAATAAGAAAGGCTTGTGCAAAATTTGTTTGTTCTTCTTTCGTATCCAAGCACTTTCACGACATTTGCACGCGACACTGAACTGAAGTTTTTCATAACGTATCTTTAAACGACAGATCTTAAGTCTTCAAGAAGACGTCTTGTGCAGACTCCTAGTAAAAACAAACACTGGTTTTAAGCAACTCCAGTTTTTAAGCGATTTCAATTCATCTCTATGGGATCATCTAGAGCCAAAATGAATCGTACCCTTGAAATGCAAACTTTTGCGCGGATTTTCATTCCCCGACTTTTGCGATCCTCTGAATAACTCTTACAAGTATTTGGCAAAAAGTCGAAGTATTGCGCGGATGTTGTGCCGCACATACAAAAATACATTCAATATTTGTGCATTCCCCCAACTTGACCGAAGTGTTTGGTCAATTTTTTTAATAATGAGATTTTTTTACACTACCACACTTTATTTTGTGAAGTTTGATCAAATAATAATTTGCGTGGAGAAAACTCTAGAAACTGTGAGTATAATTGACAAATAGCCCTATAGCTGCACAGGTGTCGCTCTTTGAGTAGTAAAATGCAAGATCAACAGCCTTTTATATTTTTCCTGAATTTATTCACCCCTTTTAGGAGGGTACCCTTGCAAAAATGATAACATTTTTTTCTTTCTTTGAAGAAATTTCTTTACAGAGTACCCAACATTTTCTCTGAAGAATCTTACCCTCTAGCTTTAATCCTTAAGGGGACTCCCCTGCAAAAATCACGTTCTTATGAAACTGATTCCTTGCACTAACAGGGTGCTCCTAAGGGATGGTCATAAGGGGTAAGTATGTTCGAGGAAAATGTTAATTGAACAAAGTAATGGGGGTTGGTCTTACACTCTATCCCGCCAGAAAAACCGTGGAAGTAGAGAGAGTTAATTTTATAAATTTCATAGCAACGTATTTTTAGCAGGAGAGCCCGACTCAGTGGTGGAGTAATAGGGTAGATCGGTTCAGAGAAAATATATAGGAGGAAAAATAATGGGTTTTGATCTTACATTTTACCCCTCTAAGTGTGACACCTGGGCATCTATGGCGATATATGTCGATCAATCTCACATTTACTTGAACTTTGACCACGATCAGGCGCAAGTTAACATCATCCCATCCAATTCACACCTTTTTTGGCTCACGCATTATTTGGCCAAGCCACGCAAAAAAAGGTTGCAGCATTTCCAAATCGAGAAATTGTGCACAAAATTATGTCTACATAACATACATATTTGTATACAGTTTTACAATGATAGCTACTCTAGGTAAAGAGATGTAGCGCTTTAAAAATATTTTCTTTTTTATGTGGAAGATGCCATGCCCTCTTATCTAAAATTTACATAATACTCGTAGAATTTTTATTTTTTAAAAATTCGGATTCTATGCATCAAAACCTATAAAATATGATGGGTCTGATCTAAAAACAATGACGTTTATTTTTGTTTTGTCGGCCTATTTTATAAGTTGACATTTTATTGGAAAAATTAAAGTTACGCATACGGCCAGTTGTGCTTCTTACTACTTTTTTATAAAGTTATTTTTAAATGTCTGTAACTTCTGTAAAAAAATTTAAAAAAAAATTACAATTAAATCACCATTTTAAAAGTGAAATTTTTAAAATTTTTCAAAATTTATAAAATAATTATTTTAAAATAATGATAATCATAAAAATAATAATAATTATAATTATAAAAATTCTGGTTCACTTGATTAAGGAATGTGTTCAGAACTAAATTAGTAAGGTATGAGTTGAATTTGAAAAAGATTTAGATTGATATTATTTTCACAGAATTTTAGCCAGCAACAAGGTGTAAAGAATAAAGGTATAAAGTTTTTAAATAATTTAATTATTTTGATAACACAATATCATCTATATCTTAATTTTTCTAGAAATTGTAAGCTCACAATCAAAATAAAAATTTACAAAATTCTTAATCCCATTTCTCGGAATGTAAACAATATGATTACGAAAATTGCATTGGAAATGATGCAAAATTACAAGTTTGCTTAAAGTACCTAAGTAAAAAGAAAAAAACTTTTCATCTCTGCTTTGCGTAAAGTGTTTCTCGAGGGCTTATCTCTAATCCTCAATTGATTGATGAATCAACTTTACAGGACTTGAAACAAATTATAAACAAATATTGAATAAATACCTGCTGCAAAAAATCAAAAGAAAAAACAACTTTTAATTTATCAAATTTTGTTTATCCTAAAACAATACTTTTAAATTGGTATTAGCAAAACGGATAAAAACTTTGAGTATAAATTTGTATAAAAATAAATAACAAAACAAAAAATAAATGACACACACCATCAGCACTAAATAATTGGTGAGAAATCTCTTAAGAAAAACGAAAACAAAAGAAGCCATGCCTTATCACAAAAATCAATGTTTACCGTCAGCATTCACCTTTTCACACTTTCATCGCAAACACACGAGACTGACGAAAACCTTCTTAAATCTTGAGGACAAAATTAAATTCCCAGTGGTTCAAAATTACACAAAAAAACAAATTGATTTAAAGAGTGTGCCTACAACTTTGACAAAAATTAACTTAAATCAAACCATGCGACCTGCCTATGTGACCTTATCTTCATTTAAATTAAATTTTATCTCGAACACACAGCAGCAAATCTTTTTGCTTAACTTTGCCTTAGCTTAGTGTTAATCCTACCCCCTACTTTTGGCGAATTTTTTTCTCTCTTCTTTTAACCCAAAGGATGTTTAAAAGAATAAAACCAAAAACAAACCAAAAAAACTAAAGCATAAAAAAAAGTGAGAAAAACAACACGGAAATAGAAAAGGAAATGGGGAAATAACTAAAAAAAAAAACCAAAAAAAAAACCTAACCAAATCCCAACACGTAGCTGTGAGTTAGTAGGTAAGTGTGCGATTGAGCGACTGTCAACAGACTTTAGGTAGCACCTGTTGCAATTTATTGTTCACACTAAGATCAAATAAAAAAAGAAAGCAAGAAAAGAGGCGCAAATCAATATAAAATAATCGAATGCTCGAACACGACGAGCACAGTAACCAAAGACAACAATTTACTCCGAACACACATATGCAAGTGCTGCTGTGTAGAGCTAGTTGGAAATGTGCCCATCGATGGCTAAAGTTTCAACCCAGTGAGAAAAAATTTACTGCTGATATGTACAAAGGCAACGGACATTTTTTGAATTATGATCTTTCGACTTTATGTACTTCTAATGTACCTATTTGTGCCTTAAATGTACCTTCTTGTGCCTCTAATGTACCTATTTATACCTTAAATGTATTAATTTGTACTTTTTTGTATTTTTACGTACCTTTGTGCCTGTAATGTACTTACATGTACCTAAAATATAAATTTTTGTACCTCTATGTATCTTCTTGTAGATTTTTATACTTTTAATGGACCTTTAAGTACTTTTTTGTACCTTTATCGACCATTTATGAACCTTTTCGTACCTAACTTACCTTTGAGCACCTTTTACGTGCATTTATATTCTTTAACGTAACTTTATATACCTTTACGTACCTTTTATGTGCCCTTTATGTACCGTTTTGTACAGCTTTATACCTTTGATGTACATTTACGTACATTTTTGTACCATTGATGTACCTTTATGGACCCGTTTTGAAACTTGACGTACCCCTGAGCACCTTTTACTTGCATTTATATGCCTTAACTAAGATTTATATACCTTTTATATACCTTTAATGTACCTTTAAGTACTTTTTTGTACCTTAGACGTACCATTTATCGGCACTTTATGAAACTTTTCGTACCCTTAAGCACCTTTTACGTGCATTTATATGCCTTAAATAACATTTATATACCTTAAAGCACCATTTATGTGCACTTTATGTACCTTTTTGTACAATTTTATACTTTTTATGCACCTTTACGTACTTTTTTGTACCCTTACGTAACCTTTGTGTACTTTTATGATCAATGTTTCATTCAATGTCCCAGAGTTCAAAACACGGGATATAGAAACTTAACAAGAGTTTCTACATAAATTGTCATTGACCCAGATGGTAAAATATTTCGTCTTTTTGGTATGGGGCTGAAATACTTTCTTCAAAGGAACATACTTTGGAAGTAAGAGTCCTATTGCAAAAAATTTAAAATATGTATTGATAAGGAAGAGTACGGCTATTCGATGCCATTAAAAAAAAAAGAATTTCGCCTTTTCCTGTAGCCACGCCATAAGTCCAAAAATACCTTTTCTCCAACTTCAAACAAAGATATCTCGAAATCCCGTAGGTATATTGACAATTCTGAGGATGCAATCGGATTGAAGTGAAAAAGTACATAATACTGCATGTAAGAAATTAAAAGTTAATTTTATTATTGTGAAATATTTCATGAAAAACTGTATAGAACTTTTTTTAAAAAATTGGCAGGCAAAAGACCTTGGAGAATGTCATAATTGTGACTCAAATTAGCTGAATCTATATAAATGTCGCAATTTGACATGTTATACAATTTTTATATCCTAAATACGGGGTATATCACTTTGTCCTTCCGTTTGTAACTCTGAAAAGGAGACGTGGCAGGTATGAAGACGTATACACTTATGTGTTCTTGTTCAGTGTAACCTCCTGAGTCGATATAGCCACAACTGTCTGTCTGTCTGTCTGTGGAAAACATGTTAATATTTTTGCAGATACCCAAAAATAAGAAACATGATTGCCGAATGTTTCAAATGCACCTTCTTTTAGAAGGCAATAAAGGAATAATACGAGAAGTGGCCTTCACTGAACAAAAAAAAACTGTATTTTGTATTAGAAATGGAATAATTCCAACAACGAAAGGAGTGTGCCAAAAACCAATGCTGAGATTATCAAACTTTCTGCTGGGACATGATAACAAAACTTATAGATGTATTTTATGAAGAAGAAGAGATTATAACGAAAATCATTGAACCATTGTCATAAGTGTCACGTCGCAGAAATTTAAAGTTTAACTTAATTCAACTGACCAGTAAATAGTGAATTTGTAAATGTCATAAGTGATATGATATGTGTTGCGTTATTTATTAAAAATGACTAAAATGACACTTTACTGAAAAAACAAAATACAAATATAAAAGAGCGGTCATATCATACATGCTTTTCGATGGTTATTCTGAATCCGACCGCTGAATCTCTTTATTATTTTAAAATTTAGTGCTGTTCTAATCTAAAAATGGAAATCAGAAGAATTTTTTGCTCTTTTTGAGGTGAAATAATTAAATATATTGTAAAATGATATTTAATACTTTTCCCTTTTCTGGAAGATTTTGATCCCATCCATAAAGGCCTAAGAAACAGATTTCATTTTACAGTACCTTAGACCAAATAAAAATGACACCTAGAGAATTTTAAGTGATTTTGAAAGGCAAATACTAGCATTTTGTACTAGAGATGTCACGGAAACCTTTACAGAGTTTAAAAGGATTTCGCAAAGTTCTAGACTCTTAAAGGTGATATTTTCAATATCTTTTCCTATTTTCTGACTTTGGCGGCCGTTTTTGTATGATGAAGGCCCTAATAACATAAAATTTTATAATTTTATACCAAGGCTTTGATTTGAAGTCACAAGCACTTTGATTCCACACAAGTCATTTAAGTGTTATCGTTTTTTTCTTTCTTTGACGGCAAAAAAGGAACGTTGCAAATTTCAATGATGTTCAATTTGAAAGAAAAATAACATTTTGTTGTTACTTCTACACACACAATTTCATTCAATGTCTATATAACTGTGAAAACTCATTTAAATTTAACCCTTTGCCACCGCACCTGAAAGTAGGCAATACCATTTCATTTCAATACGTTCGTATGCAGATAAACTCGTCTCGTCTTTGCCTGTCAGATAATTTAATTTTACGTTTATCACAGTGATAATTTGTTATGGGGTTAGTGTTCTGGGAGGTGCACTGCATGGAACACCTTGTCACTTACTCGTGAGTCAAACAATGAGATGCTACGCCAACTCGTAATTGCAGATTGGATTGTTGATAGCGCAAATACAATGGATTTCGTTGATTATCACGTTTACGAGTAATTGGATATCGTTGTATTTATCGCTTTTGTTATTTGTGTTTGTTGCAAGCAATATTGCTGTTGTTGTTGTTTTATTGGTATTGGAAATGACAGGTAACGTGACATTTGATTAGATTTTAATATTTATTTTTTTCCACTGTGAATTGGTCACAATTAATTTGTTTATTTGTTTTATTGCCTTTATCGATAAGAACTTAATCGTCACTATTTATCTATGTTATTCAGCGAATAATTTTAAGCGTCTGATTTGAGATTTATTGATTTACAATATGGGCCATAAAAAACAAAAGGTATATTTTAATTTAGGAAAAAGTTCAGAGAGCTATGTTTGAGTTTGAATTTAAAATCAATTTTGATCCCATATTAAAATAGAGTAACTTAGGGTAATGTGGATACCTTTTTTCTTTTTCGCAAATTTCTACCAAAGTAATGGTAGTAGGTTAGTTTGGTCAATTAATTAGTATTAGTTATTCTATTTTTTTTACTATAATATAATTAATTAACTAAAATATTAACTCCTTCAAGCGTGAGGCCAGATAAATTGACAGCACCTAAAAATTCCTGAAAAAGAAAAGTGTTGGGTAATGTGGATCACCCTGTCCATTTCCTAAAGAAGTGCCGTTATTCGCAACTTTTGTTGACTAAAAGTCGAGTTGTATTATTTAAGATTATAATTGCTATAAAATAGTTGTAAAGGCTTATATTTTTTAGTAAGATAAACCAAATTCATACTAACAAATGAATAAGTCATAAGGAATACCGAATCATACGAAAGATAGTGCACCATATTACTCAAACTCGGGTATCCCACACATGTAATTAACTTTTAAAGTTACTATTACTATTAAGATTACTATATAAATAATATGGGGTAGGCCGCATTAGCAAACGAGATCAAGCTGCGCAAATGGAATCCACAAGGCAGTAGAGGACGTGGTAGACCCAAAACCAACTGGAAAAGGTCGTTGGAAAAGGAAATCCAAGAATCGGGAAAATCATGGCAAGAGATCAAAGTCATCGCAAGGGATCATGACAAATGGAGAGATTTCATATTGGCCCTATGCTCCTCCTAGGAGTTAAAGGAGAATACATACATACATACATTACCCGAAAATGTCACTTTTTTGAAATAATCATTTAATATATAAAAGCAATGTAAAATCAGACGTGCTTATGCATTTTTTCGTTGAATAATAGCTCCACAAATGCATTAGAGTTATTTGAATTTTAGAAAACAGAGTTCTGAGGAAATTATTTAGCTATTCAGTACGTACTAAAGAAAGTCAATTTGACCTCACAGCTTATATTAAGAAATTGCACACGTGTAAGGAGCATAACAGAAAAGCCAAAGAGCGTAAAAAATATGTTTTTCGAGCTTTAATATGCACAAATAACCAGAATTGTTATATATGGGAAATAAAAGGGTGCACCATATTACCCACATAGTCCACATTACCCTAACTTACTCTATGTGAAAAAATTATAAAATAAGAAAAATCTACTTTTATTTTTATCAAGACCAGCAAAGTTCGAGAATACAATCTAAGTTTCGCTAAGGCCACGATTAACTAAAGTGGTGACAAGAGTTTAACAAATGTTTCATATTCACATAAACTATAATTTGTATTTAAAATTTTGTCAATGTCTGCGTCGTTTTCGATATCAGACTCAACAAATTCTACGTCTGAAAACATTTTAGAATAACACAAAACTTATTGAATTCTACTCCTTTAGCGGTCGACTAATGGTGAACCAATAAAATTCAGGGGTTTAACTAATACTTAACTATTGACTGTTAATAAAATTTTGTTAGCTAAACCATTGTCATTACTTAAGTAATGACTGTAAATCCAGGTCTAATGAATACTCTTGACAATTATACAAAATTCGTTGATAATGCATTGATCTCATCAATCGTATAGTCCGGGAGCCGGCAATACTAAAAGTGCCTTCATCGCGGATTCTGAAATTTTTAATGCAAAATGGTAGTTTACACTAAGACGAATAAGAAAAGCTTGGTCAGCATGGTTGTAGCCTGGCAGAAATATTTTTAAATGATTTTTGAATTATTAAATTTTCGGAATGTTTTGCCGTCATCGCGGATTTTGATCAATCTTAATATTAATCGATGGTAAATTTCATAACTATTCAGAAAAAATCCGGCCGACCAATTTTTTTTGCCGAAAATGACCGGCGGACCTATTTTAATGGTGGGTACAATTTCTCTGTTATCTCGGAAATTTGTTTTTTTTTTTTTTTAATTTACGTGTTTTGATGTCAAATTTAAAAATATCTTGGTATGCGAGCTTAGAAACTGCCGGAAGTACCCAATGTCGGACCATTAAAATAGGTCTGGCGGTCATTTTTGGTAAAAAAAAATTTGGTCGGCCGGATTTTTTCTGAATGGTTATGAAATTTACCATCGATTAATATTAAGATTGATCAAAATCCGCGATGACGGCAAAACATTCCGAAAATTGAATAATTCAAAAATCATTTAAAAATATTTCTGCCAGGCTTCAACCATGCTGACCAAGCTTTTCTTATTCGTCTTAGTGCAAGCTACCATTTTGCATTAAAAATTTCAGAATCCGCGATGACGGCACTTTTAGTATTGCCGTCTCCTCGCCTAGTATTAAAAATAAAAAACAAACTAAAGTGTGACACTTATGATATTAATATGACAGTTATGATAATAATGTGATACTAATGGCATAACTTGACACTTCTGATATGATGTGATACGTAGGAATTAATGACCCTGAATTGGATTCTGGAATCAAAATTCCTCTATCTCATCTAAAAGTTCAAAAATTAAATTCAAAATATTCGGTTCCGACTAAGGTTTCGGTGAAACTACCTCCATAATATCCCTAGCGCAAAGTGCTAATCTTTTCCTTTAAAAATTACTTAAAATTTCCTCTGTATTATTCTCTTTCTCCGAAATGTCGTTAATTGAATTCTTTTATTAAAACTACCATAGATGAGATCTAAAATTTCTAGCGATGATAAAACTAATGAATATAATTTTACAATATTTCTAAGAAAAAAGTATTTTTTGGCACTATACCAGGTTTTATGACTGAACCTTACCTTTTTTTTTTTATTTAACCTCAAAAAGAGCAAAAACCATCGCTATATTTTGAATTAATGGAACAATTCTGCGGCCGTTATGACCAGTCTTTTAAAATTGTATTCTTTTGCAGGAAAGTGCTACGATTTATAAATAATGTTACAAGTATGACTGTGACACTTATGATACTTTGTTACTTTTGTATATTTATGCAACAAAAAATTAAGTTATTTTTAAAATAGTACAACAGATCGCAGTTGAAAGAGCATTTAAAAACACTGCAAATTCAATATTTACTGGGTAGTTAAATTATATACTTACTTAAAATTTTTGCGACGTGACACTTATGACAACGGTTTATTTGTTCATATAAAATTTTATGCTCAATAGAATACAACTAAGTTTTTTATTGCTTTGCGTTATAATCTTTTCCTGCCGATATGTTACATCGATAAGTTTTCTTATCACATCACAGCACAAAGTTTGATAATCCAGGCAAAGCTTTTTGGCACATGCCTTCCGTTGTTGGAATCATTCCATTTCCATGAATGACCGGCATTGCTCATTTTCTATCACACGATCTATCTTTTACGATGGAAGCAGTGTACAAAATTTCATCAAATTATTATCTGGCTTCCAAAAAACATTTATATAATTTCCACAGACAAACGGACATCGATTTTTCGACTCAAGAGGTGACGGTATTTAAACATAAATATACTTTTCCATGCCTGCAACGCCTCCTTCTCTGCATTACAAACGGAAGTCCAAAGTAAATATACCCTGGGTGTAGGGTTAAAAAATTGTATAGTAGCCCTATAGTACCAGCGGAAATAACTGCCACAATAGTCCCATCTTTGATCTACACTTAAAACTAGAATAAATTCACTTAAATTATCAATTGTTCCAAAAATGGTCCAAATGTAATGTCACATCGGACATTTGTATCAAAAATGGTCCGAATGTAATGCATAATCCGTCATTAGTACCAAAAGTGGTTCAATTGTGTATAGATTGTGTCAAAGAAATTATAAAGTTACAGACTACGTATGCACTTTTTGGAAGTTCGTCGACTGCGAAGAAGAGCAAACGATAGTGTATCGGTCTTATTACTTGCGCTGCGTGGAGAAACTCGGGTTCAAATCCACCACTCAATGATTTTCAATTTCAGTTGTTAATTTTCCATTAATTTGTAGTCAATTTGTCTGAAGAGTCTTCGGAGTGAAAAATGAAACATGTGTCCAATGAAGCCGACGTATAAAATAACTAAAACATTAATAAACAAAATTTTATGTGCACTGAGATTTGAACCCGGAACACAATGCTCAGAAATATATAACAAAGTCTTAATCACATTCATGTATGAAACCTTTTGACGTTTTTATGTAAAATTTGTATATTAAATAAAGTTCTTTAAAATTCATAATTAAAATAAAAAAAAAAAAATTGGCCTTTATCTGGATTGAATGTAATGCATAAGGAGACAATAGTCCTTTTTCCGGTCTTAATGCAAAGCATAAAGAGACAATTGGTTACGTCCAATGACAAACAATACAAAACGTAAATAGAACTTTATATGCGACGGGACCAGAATTTGGACTAGTCTGTCGCCCCCATGAAATAGTTTATAAATTAATTTTGGAATAGTCCCTAGTCCTGCAGGGATATTGAATTGAGACATTTATATAAAATCAGCTGATTTGAGTGACACTTATGACATTCTACGAAGTTTTTTTCCTGTCAATTTTTTAAACTCATTTCTATATTGTTTTACATGGAATATTCTAGAAGAAAGTATATTTCCGCGTAGTTCCACTCTATTTTTAAGGAAAATTTTTCAATAATACATTTGTCTTTTAACGCAATACTAAGGGATTTCATAGTAATTGTTTTGGCCTTCTGCTGATATTACCTACATCTTAAAGGCAGTGCCCATTTTTGTAAAACCCGATAAATTGTAGTGCCATTGTGAACATTTTCTAATATATAATACTACACTGTGCTATTAATTGTCCAATTAAAATCGCTATAAAAAGTTGGGTTTAATGACACATCAAGAATATATTCAATAACTAGAAGAAAAAGCAAAGTAAATACTTATAAGTAGAACACAGCTCCATCTAACATTACTGCGAATTTCTAAGGAATCATAGAAAATTTCTGTTGTGGCTTTTATTTGCAAATAAAACAAATTCTCATGTCATTAGAGATTGTTGAGTATTTTTAGATGAAAGAAGCAGTATTATTATTAAATGAACTCTTATATGTAGGGTCAAAGTGCATACAATGGAAAATTAATTGGACCTTGTTAGGGTTGACATGAGTACATTTCATCTGCAGGCTCGTAGACATTTTGAGTATATTTTGTATATATTTTTTATATTTTTGCACTCGAACCTTTGAACTCTGTTTGTCTATATTAAATGCAGTCTCCTTTGTGCGAGCAACCTCCATCCTTTATCCTTGAAGATACGGCAGACAACAAGTGTAATTTGACTCTATGTACATTACTCACATTCCCAAAATACGTTAATTGTTGATCTCAAACACAATTAAATACCAAACATGGCAAAAAAAAAAAAAATAAAAACAGATGCACTGTACCATAATGATGTCAATGACTTCTTTATTTGTAGGTTTCAATCTCTCCACACATTTTCAATTATTAAATTTAATTCAGCTAAGAATTTATATCCTCTTTTGCTGACAAATCTCCACAAGGGGGCCAAAATGAATTAATATCCTTATACTAAATGAAACATATTAGAATCCGATGAAGCTTTTTTTAACAGCAAAAGAAATCTATTTGACAAGATTAAGCAGAATCTTGCTGGTTATTTTTCTCTTTAGTTTCTCCCAGCTGTCTACTGTCATTTAATTTTAGCAGCAATGTCATGTATTTATATATCACTTTTGTTATATTTTATTTCTTTTATGTTTATTTTACTTTACTTTATCTTGAAGACATGCATTAGACACCCCCTAAAACACATACAATGTAACAATATATGTGTACACATACGTAAGTAGTAAACAACAATTGTCACATCCTTTTACTCTGTATCGTCTTCATTGTGATTACGCATCTTTTATTGTCCATTCATAAGCCGAATGATGGGAACGTTTCATGCGCTGGGGTGGCTTAGTTTTTGTGTGTTGTTTCTCTGGCGTATGCTTTTTTTTGGGAAATAAATTTAACAGTCGTAAGACAAACATTTTGATGGATATAAAGACACATTTACAGTTGGCAGCGGCGAGGACGATGGTTTAATAAGACATGTGCCAATATGAAATTGATAAAGTTTTACGCATTGTAGTGGCACTGAGTTTAAGTATATTGTTTAAAGACCTTGTAGGAAAGAATACTCTTTTCAATTTTCCATGCCAGTAGCATTCAATAAGCGTCTCATCGTATATGCGGGAAGTAGGCTATGTTTTCGGTTAAAATTTTTTTTTTTAATGTATACTATGAGCGTCAACAGTGAGTCAACCGTACAAAAAAAAAAAATAACTAGACGCGATTTCAATTTTTTATTCAGGTCACAAAAACTTTAATTTATCCTTTACATAATTATAAAAAAAAAAAAAAAACAAAACAAAAGCTTAACACCTCGAGTTCTTATTACTAACAAAATCAAAAAAGTCCATATGTTTCGTCCTAAAAGTAAGTCGACATTTTCACACTAAGTTAACTTGAAGTCATGTAACTAAAAATATGTAAACTTTGAATTAAAATTTATGTATCGTGTTTTCTTTGTCTTTTATTATACTTTTTGTTCTTTTCTAGCATTCTCCTTCCCTGTTTATTTGTGAATTCTGACCAAATTTAAGTCTTATCCTCCAAAAGGGCTTTTTTATAGTTTCCTTATTGGTAAACGTGATTATTCTTATTTGGATCGCTAAATAATCTCATTGTTATTCATTTGTATTAAGACCAGAAGATTTCGGGCGTGCTCAATCTGCTTAAGGATTCTGTGGAGCAACTATTCTCTTGTTAATCTAGTTGTTTGATTCAGATCATTGTCTTACTGGAAGATTCATCGTTGCAGAAAATCTAATTTAGCTATGTTAGGCTGAATATTTTTGCTTAAAATGATCATGCAGTCTTAGGCCTTTAGAACAAATACAATTTCTTCTGTTTCTCCTACTCCTCACACTGGGAAATAGCCTCAAACCATGATGAACAACCGCATTGGTTAGCGTATTATATGCTTTTCACCAATAATCTTGCACTGACTCTGCTCGGTGCATAGAATGGCAAATTATCGATAAATAGATTGGCAAATTATCGATAAATATAGAGGACAGTTAAATAAGGACGTAAATGAGAAAAACATCAAAAGTACGGTAAGCAATGTGATTACCAGTAGAACTCCCAGGTATCCTTATCAGGGTCCAATCGCAAAAGTTTGAAGGTATAGTTTGATAAGGAGTATTGTGGCTATCCGATGTCATTCTAAAAATTAAATTATACATTTTCTTGGAACTGGTGCCATATACCTGAAAATACGGCTTTCCGCAATTTCAAGCAAAGATATCTGAAAATACTGCAGACATATGAGTGACTGGGCCTTATTTTTTTGAGGACGCCATATGCAATGCATTCACTGTTACTGGCGAACGCTACAGGGCCGTGATAAATGAATTCTCACTGACGGAATTGGATGAGCGGGATTAGACAGTGCAACCACACACACAACACGAGCCACAATGGATATTGTGAAGAAAGCGTTTCCATGTCGCGTAGTTTCCCGTTTTTGCGATTTGGCATGGCCAGCAAGAATTTTTTCTTTGGCGCTACTTGAAGTCACGGGCTTATCCCAACAAGTCTCAGACAATCGCAGCCCATATGGAGAATATTCGATAGGAATGCAAACAGTTATCACCGGAAATCTTACGGAAAATCATAGAAATTGCGATAAAATTGGTAGAAATGTGTATCATTACTGGTAGTAGCCACTTAACGGATATCATTTTTTCCGCTTAACAGAAAAAACTATAAAGGTTCAAATAAAGTTCTACATCTCTCAAAATCATAAATATATCCTGCACCCAGGGTCCTTCCGTTTGTAACGCAGAGAAGGAGGCGTGGTAGGTATAAAAAAGTATATATATACTTGATCAGCGTCATCTCCTGAGTCGATATAACCATGTCCGTCTGTCTAGCTGGCTGGGTGGTTGGCTGGCTGTGTGTGGAAATATATTTTTTGAGAAAACTGAGCAAGATAACTCAATGAAATTCAGTACATTGCCTCCGTAGTTAAAGTTACCTTGAGGGATTGAAAATGAGCGAAATCGGTCAACGGACACGCTTACCGCCAATACAATAAATATATTCGAAATACAACTTGAAGAGTATTTTTCACGACAATGCAACCAATAAACACATAATAGAATGGTTAGTGCAAGCTTTGAGCAAAAACTAGGCGAATTCAGACAAGAGGGCGTGGCACCTCCCATGCAAGAAAAAGTTAAAAATGCTATACTGAAAAAATTGTTTGAGATAATCCAACTAAATTTCATTCACACACTAAAATCTATCAATGCAAGTTCTGAGTAGAAACTGGGTGAATTCGGACAAGAGGACGTGGCACCTTGCATATAAGCAAAATTTTCAAAATAGCACAGTGTAGGGTATTTAATGTTTGGCCAGGCCAAAGACTGCACTCCTACTAGTTTTTTTTTTTTTAAATCTAACATCAGATTCGCAATCAGCGACCGCCAAAACTCCCGGGGCAAAAATTTCGTCTCGAAAATATAATGATTTCGACTTTTGGCCAGCCTTCAAGGATTTTGAACCAGTATCCGCCCATCCGAAAGGCGCATAGCAATGCCTTTTTTTCTAATTAATATTATTTGGTTTAGTACTCTTTACATATGGGCCAAATGCATCAAACAGTTTCTGAGATCATTCGAATTTTGTTTTTTAGCGGCGTGGCACCACCAATTTTTCTAATTTGTGTTCTTTGGCATAACGCCCTTTATATACATATCTACTAAATTTTATTCCTATGCATCAAACAGTTTCTGAGGTATGTTGAATTTTGTTTTTAGGGGCGTGGCACCGCCCATTTTTCCAAACTATATTCTTCCCCTGATGCATGCCAAAGTACTCCGAAAACTTCCATAACAAACGAAAACACAGAAAAAACTTAAATTTTTATAAATAAGATTTATATGAACAGGGTGCACCATGAGACTGTTAAAGCAGTTTAAATGGTATGAGTGCACTACAATTTTTTTCCATCTGGGGTCGAGCTTTTTGTAATAAAAATAGAAATATAGTGTACAATTAAAGCAAAAAGATATTCACTTTAATTACACATGTAAGCGTTTTAATGTGTATTACACTTGTATGAAAACAAAATTACCTTTTACTACGTGTTTCCCATAAAGTCAGTACTTTGAAAACAATGTGACTTCCAGGTAAGTCACAGTTCACACAGTTCTAATTAAATATTATATTAAACTTTAATTACCCTCAGTTTTTCCTCAGAAATGTAAATAAAATTTTGATATACGTTTTTTTTTTTTTAATTAAATACATTTTATTCTGCGAACCGAAATGGACGAATTCTGGAAATGATTAATGAATATTCTGCTTTTAAAGTGTTTCTCATGTTATGAATATGTACAATAAAGTCAAATATTGTAGTTTATAGAAAAAACCAATTAAAACAATTTTATTCAACCCTTATCACTTCAAAGAATTGGCTTTATATTTTTGCAAGACTTTTAGCTATTTCAATGAAACTAGGTAGAACAAACATGAACACACAGGTCAAAAAATATTAAATTAAGCACAACTAAAAATTTATGAATTCTTTCTCAAATTAAGAACTTCATAGGAAACATTCTATTTTCTAATTTGCTCCCTTTAGCCACAAAAATTCTGCACTTTCATTCATGACAAAAAATAAATTGAAAAATCAAGAATGCATTCATTTATTTCGGTTATTTAAATGAAAAATTTAAATGGAAATGTAATTTTTTCTATTCCTTCACACACACAAGCACATACTTGAGACAAACACATATTTGCGTTTATTCGACGCACACACACACGGCATCACATTCACATACCAAAAGTTCAACAATTGGCATTAAACACATTTTTAAGGTTAAATCGAAAATACATTTAAGGCGGTTTCCATGGAATTCTACTCCTTCTGTATCGCTTTTTGAATTTCTTTTTTTTTCTTTTTTGGTGTTGGTGTTTTTGTTGATATTGTTGCTTGAGGATGCTTTCAGAGGTTCAACATAAAGAACAAGTTGAATATTTCTCTCTTTTTTTTTAACCATTACTTCCAATCGATTTTGTTCGATTTGCACTTGATATTGTGGTTGTTGTTATTGTTGCTGTTGTTGTTACTGTTGCCAATATCATTTTTGCTGTCAGTTCAATGGATGACAACATCGTTGTTGTTGTTATATATAATATTTTTTTTAAAAATATTCAATATTAAATTTTCGACAGCAATGTTTGCTCATAAAGAGATAAGCTACCAGTTTGGCGTTTATTTATTGAAAACCATTTGGCTGGAGTACCTACCAACCGGATGAGTGTGGAAATTTGTAAACTTTTGGGCGTAAATAGCGAAAAGTGACAAAATTTTTAAATTTCAAACAGGAAGCAGTTCAAAACATACACACATAATAATAATTGAATAATTGTATTAAACTCTTTTAATAAGGATATGGACTACTGGATTGAAAAATTGTCATAAAGTGTATTCATGAAATGGAGGATGTAATGTAATGAACAAGAAAACATTCAAAATCAATAGTTTTGGAAACATAAATTAATATAGCCATTCCTAGCGCAATAAGTTTTTCATTGAACATCTCGAATTTCGTTGAAATTTAGTATATCGGCCAAGAACCATTGAAGATATCATATTGATTTTGGATTCATATGACAAAACAGATTTATCTGCTTTCCATAAAAAATATTTAAGAAAGTCGAAAAAGTAGGCCACGGAACATTTTGATTAATCTTAGTACAAGAAACGTATTAAAAATAGTAGAAAACTTACATATTGTCTGATTCTTTACCTTTTTAAAATAGATCAGAATATGAATATCGGTTAAGCAAGTCAAAGTAATGGGCAGTTTAATGAAACAATATTGGTCGATAGTATATTTTGGGATCACATCAAAGGTAAGTTCGTTTTCTTCCAAAAAAGTAGGCCACGGAAGGTTTTTACTAATTTAAGACAAAATAAATAGTAGTTTTCACAAAAACAAAAAAAAAATTTCCAATCTTTCCAAAATTGATTCAAAAATGCAAATCGGTTTTGAAATATCCAAGCTATGGACAATTTTGTGGAGCATTATTTGTCATTATTAACCGATTTTGTAATTTTTCTAACAGCCCTGCAATGGTTTTCATTCTCTAGCTGATTATGAAGGCGTGGAACTTCCTATTGACATATCTGAATCACTTCAGATTTCTAAGATATCATGCGAAAATCGCTATTTTGAGGCACTTCTGAAGCCTTAAAATTAAATAATGTAATTACTATGAGGGATCTGCACAAGGCCTCTTGTTGGAATTTTAATACATTTTGTTTCAAGATATGTTGTCTTGTACCCACTTTTTATTTATCAAATGCTTCAGTTCAGTGTTGCGTGCAAATGTCTTGACAGTACTTCGATACGAAAGAAAATTTCAAAATTATTCTAAAAAAAAATTTCACTAGGGGCCACCGAAAAAATACTTTCCGGACGGTGGCAACCCTATATGGTAACGAACGTGCACCAACGACTCATGATAAACACAACATTAGACATCTTCAAAAACTCATAACTTAAAAACTGTAAAAGATACTAAAATTCTAAGGGTCGCAAAATAATTACAATAAAATTTACTTTTAAATAAAAATATTTAAAAAAATTGGCTTCAAAAAAGAAAAATGCTTTTTTTACACCGAAAATAAAAATTTTTTTTCAAGACCACTTACACTAACCCTGAACATTTTATTTAAATCGGATAAAAAGCCAAAGCGCTATGAATTTCCAAATATGTGAGTATCCAAAAGTTGCATCGAACTTCCTATAGCCCCCATCTTGGATTTTTTTGGAATTTCGGAAAATACTTTTACCTTAGTCCACAGTGGATCCGTTTGTATGGGAACGGTGGTCAAAACTATTAGTACTAATACAAACAAAACTAATAGAGCTTTTGAACAAAATCCATCCACGGACACGCCTAACTCCCAAATTTTTTTTCAAAATGGATATCAATTTCCATTAACTTAGAAACGCTGAACTCAAAAATCCTTAAAATTTTGTAATATCCTTTTTAGTTTTCAAGTTATTACAAAAAAACCAAAAATTTCATGATTTGAGTAATAAAAGTTGAAGTAAACAGTTGAAATCGGAACGGGCCAAATTTATGGATTTGAACCAAATGATTTGTGATATATATGCAAGTGTATATAAATTAGAGTGTTTACTTCAAAAAATTTATTAAATTTATTTTAACAACATCATGCAGAAGGCCACAACTGTATAACAGAAAATTTAGCGAAAACAACGTGGAAGCGTCGATTTTTATGAGATAACATAGCGCCGGGCAGAACGGGACAGCTACAAAAAACACTTTAATAGTCCAGAAATGTGGGCCAATATTTGTACAAAAGACTCAATGGGGTCTTCGCGGGGATAAATAACTAAAAGCTTAAGTGAAATACTACTAGATTTACAAAAAAAAACAAAAAGAAAAAGTATATGGGTATGATTTTATTAAAAGTACGCCACAAGATATGAAAAATTTTAGTTAAATACAAAGCTAATACCTTTATTTTGAATAAACGTTTTAAATAACTCAAATTTGAAAACTTTCACAGGCCCGCAAATTCGACACTTTTTTTTCCTCTCTTGATTTTTCAAGTCAATTATGGTGGCCTGGGACCTCCTAATCACAAATCTGAACTTGGCTTATTTCTATTACGTCAGGATTTTGCGATATTCTAATTTCCATAAACTCAAAAATAAGAAAAAATCGTGTGTTTTTCATTGTTATTTTAAAATTTCTCAAAATTCTGACGTGATAGAGCAATTCAGTAAACACATTTGGGCTCAGCATAAAAAAAAACATTGGAAATCTCTCTCGTAATTTTAAGACGGGTACCCTTGTTCGTCTGTACAGCATTTGAAAACTTATTAATTTAATCGTTTGTGCTTATGAACTCTTCAATATCACGCCTTAAATACTCAACATGTACAAACCATGCTTGCACCATAAATTTTTCAGTGCTGCCCATTCGATCAAGATAGTTGCTATCAATAATATTCATCCAGATATCAAGTTTCATAATGCAGGTAAAGTAAGTAGATATGGGTTTTTTGGGTTTGATATGTTTTCTTTGTATACCAAGCGCACCGTACTTTCATCCATTTCTTCCAATTATCAAGACAAATCTGTCGGGATATCAGGCGGATATATGGTGCTAATAAGGTTTCAATTTCAGTTTTCAATTATTTTGAGTTTTTTTTTTTTTTTTTGTATGAGGGTTAAAACACCTCCTTGTTCAATCGATCCCATAAATAAATATTTCTTATAAATGTGTGGAGCACTACAAAAATATCTGGTGCAAATATGGCTTTGATACGTTCAGTAGTATAGGCGTGGTAGTCTTTTATATACAAAAAAGGCACTTAAGTAAAACTTAAATTACTGAAAAATGTGACATGCTGAAATTTTTTCTCTATTTTTCTCGTAATCAGCACACTTAAATCTATAGATATCGTTTTTTAAAATTCAGAGAGCAAAACCCATGCGGGAGTGTGTTTTTAATTAGTCTTTAAAACACAAAAAAGAAGTCTATTTAAAAAGTACCTATTGGTATACGAGCTCTCACTGTGGATGCCACTTTTAAGAAGTATCGTTTGAATCCAACAAAAAAAAAGTATCCATTAAAAAGCTTGTTTATAGTAGCGTTTGTGTATATGCTTTTCATTCAAAAATTTTGACTTCGATTTTTTATTTTTGGCCTATGGCAGGAACTACTATGCAGTCATATGTATGTCAAATACTAACTTCTCATCAATTTTCAAAAAAAAAAATCGGAGATGTCAACCCAAATCTTAATCGATTACTCAAAGATTGACCCAGTATAATCATACTTTTATCTATATCTTACAATAGTTGGGAGAATCTTTTTCACTTTTTCCGGTTCACTTTGCCGTAGCAGATCTCAATGATTTTTTTTTAACGCATGCTTACACCCAATTTACAGCTGTCCTAAGGATAAATCAAATTAAACGCGTTATGTATAAAAATAAAATACACATAGTCGTATATCAAAAATCAATACGATTGGCTTTTTTATGCGTATTTGTATGTTTGTATTTATTTATATATACAGTGTGTCACAGAAGTATTTTGCATACGAAAAATATTCGAAAATTCGAATTAATACTCAATTTTTAGCTGTTTCATTTTTAGAAAAGTAATATTTTTTTTATAAACTTCGAGTCAATGGAACGTTAACTATGATACCACATCATAAAAAAATTAAAATGATGCGTTCTAATCACTTAAAAAGCAAAGAAATGATTTATTCATTTTTTTCATAAGGTCACAAAAGTATTTTGCTTTTTAGTAAACTTTTGCTTTAAGATTATTTATCAAGTAAAAGAGGCTTTTTTAATAATATCCATGGTAGCCATTATTTGAGGAGACATCATCGTAACATCTTTGCGAGGATTCTATCCCTTTACGACATTTTCGGTCGGTGTTTTTTCCCATTTTTCTTGCAGTACTTGTTTGTGCAAATTTTTTTGATAGAATATGGTATTTTTTGACCTTTCCACTAGATAAGACCAAAAAAATTCTATTGGATTCGAAAAAAAATATCGCGGTGGTGTTTTAATCCCTTTGGTGTTGTACAGAAGTGTCCCAGGATGTGTATTTAGGGTCATTGTCTTTTGAAAATAAGAAGTCATCTTCTGGTAAGCCCATTTTTTAAGTACTGGATGCAAATTTTTTTGTGGAATTGGACTGATGTTCATGTCTATCCATATTGCCACCGTTAAGCTTAAGTTTCCCCATTCCATGAGCCAAGAACAGCCCACGACACACCATCATGTAAAATTGTTGCTTTTAAGTTATAAAAGTTAAGGGTTTTATTGCTTTATGCCAGACAATGCGGCGTCCATCGGATCCGAAAATATTATTTTTACTTTCTATTGGATCCAATAATATAAAATTTTTGCTTTCTATCGGATCGATAGACGCCGTATGGTCTGGCACAATGCAAATAAAACCCTAAACTTTTATAACTTAAAAGCAACAATTTTACATGATGGTGTGTCGTGGGCTGTTCTTGGCTCATGGAATGGGGAAACTTAAGCTTAACGGTGGCAATATGGATAGACATGAACATCAGTCCAATTCCACAAAAAAATTTGCACCCAGTAATTAAAAAATGGGTTTGCCACAATATGACTTCTTATTTTCAAAAGACAATTACCCTAAATACACATCCTGGGACACTTCTGTACAACACCAAAGAGATTAAAACACCACCGCGATATTCTTTTTCGAATCCAATAGAATTTTTTTGGTCTTATCAAGTGGAAAGGTCACAAAATACCATATTTTATCAAAAAAATGTGCTGAAACAAGTACTGCAAGAAAAATGGGAAAAAACACCGACCGAAAATGTCGTAAAGGGATAGAATCCTCGCAAAGATGTTACGATGATGTCTCCTCAAATAATGGCTACCATAGATATTATTAAAAAAGCCTCTTTTACTTGATAAATAATCTCAAAGCAAAAGTTTACTAAAAAGCAAAATACTTTTGTGACCTTATAAAAAAAAAGAATAAATCATTTCTTTGCTTTTTAAGTGACTAGAACGCATCATTTTAATTTTTTTATGATGTGATATCATAGTTAACGTTCTATTGACTCGAAGTTTATAAAAAAATATTACTTTTCTAAGAATGAAACAGCTAAAAATTGAGTATTAATTCGAATTTTCGAATATTTTTCGTATGCAAAATACATCTGTGACTCACTGTACCAACACAGCATATATGTATGCGTATTTGCTAATCTGTTAAACAGCGGCTGTGTTTATTTTTGTATTTATGAGCCACATAGATTTTTGGCCAATTTTAACTAAAATGTGTGATAAATGTGGACATAAATAACCGATTCTCATTTCTATGCAAATTAGTGATTATCACATTGTCAATATGTTGTCATAACCACACGCTCCCGTACGCACACATACACAAACATACAAGAATACAAATGTATGTATATCATTCATCAAGATTTATAGACACTTAATAGACATACACAGGCCGCCAACTCATTTACTCGCAGGTATTGGTTGTCATCGATATCATCCGGAAAAGTGTCTGTGTGATGTTGCGTCAGTATGTCCACAATATGCTGTGATAATGTCACTTTTAAAATCAGTTGGGTGTAAAGAATTTTTCAATGTATTGCTCTTTAAGATTTTTTTGTGTATTGTATTACTAAATGTTTTTTTAAATTGAATTACACAGGCCCACAAAAAAAAAAGTACCCTGCGCGAAAGATCAGACCACCTGAACTTTATGTTTTCGGGGTCGCTGAATCCGAATATGGCGCCAGAATAGCGAAGTTGGTTCGCGTTTTTTCAGAAATCAACAATTATGCTGAAAAATTTGAGATTTTTTCAGCTTTATTTGCGATTTGTGAAAAAACTCGATACAACTCCGCTATTCTGACACCATATTCGGACTCAGCGACCCCGAAAACATAAAGTTCAGGTGGTCTGATCGTTCGCGCGGGGAACTTTTTTTTGTTGTAGTCCTGTGCACAGGCAAAAAAAAAAGTACCCTGCGCGAAAGATCAGACCACTTGAACTTTATGTTTTATGGGTCCCTGAACCCGAATATAGTGTCAGATTAGCGAAGTTGGTTCGCGTTTTTTTCAGAAACCAGGAAAAATCTCTTATTTTCAGCATTATTTTTGATTTCTGAAAAAACCCGAACCAACTTCGCTATTCTGGCACCATATTCGGATTCAGCGACCCCGAAAACAAAGTTCAGGTGGTCTGATCTTTCGCGCATGGTACTTTTTTTTTTGTGGGCCTGTGTTATTTATAGATTTCCTTTTCCTTAAAAAAAAAAACACCTACACAAATCTAACGTTTAATAGATATTAAGAAAGTGCAAAGTGCGACAAAAGTAGTATCATAATGTAAATTGGCTGCCATTTTGTTGAAAATGAAAAAAATTATGCTTTGCATACATGGAAATTTTATCTAAAAATGTTGAATTTACGACGTTAAGTTAAGAAAAATTTATCGTTCAAATGACGCAAAACATTTGACTTCAAATTGATGATTCCTTTAAACTTGGTTTTAGAGACTCGCAAGTTTTGGCATCAGTATTAGTTCCTGTATGGCTTTTGAATTAAATATACAATAAAAGAAGTTACCTATCTCTTTGTATTATTGGAATTATGTCAGTTTTTTCTGTAGCCTTAAGTCTGCCAAAGGTATTTTCATTCAATTACACTAAGACTTTAATGCTGTAATTTTCATTTAAATACATAACGTTAAATAAAAAAAGGAATGACTTTTTGATTTGACATCAATAATCCATTAACCTTAATCCCAAAAAAGGAATAAAAATTTGATTCTGCAGTAAAAATTTTAAAGATAAAAGAAAAAATAAAAATAAGAAATCAGTTAATATCAATAAAATTGGAATACGTGACGTATGTGTAATATTAAAAAATATAGGGTGATTTTTTTGTTGCGCTTGAGTTTTACGAATAGATTGTAATATCGTCAGGTTAAAACTACGACCGGAAATCTACATTTTTTGATGTTTTGAGATAAGTATACAGAAACAAGAAAAAAAAAACGGCTCTACGTCTCAGTCTGGTTAGTTTTTTGAAATTTAGTGTCCATCCAATTTTATATAAAAAATAAAAATAAAAAGCAGAGAACTGCAAACTCTCAAAAAAAACACAAATTTAAAAAATGCTTTTTTCTCAAAAAATAAAAATCTAGGTGTCTAAAAAGTTGTAGTAGTTTTTGCACGACAATATATGGAGCGCATTTAATTTAATTTTGTATCAGATAATTATACCCTACACCCAGGGTATATTCACTTTGTCCTTCCGTTTGTAACGTAGAGAATGAGGCGTGGCAGATATAGAAAAGTATATATATTCTTGATCAGCGTCACCTCCTGAGTCGATATAGCTATGTCCGTCTGTCTGTCTAGCTGGCTGGCTGGCTGGCTGGGTGGGTGGCTGGCTGTGTGTTGAAATACACTTTTTGGGAAAACTGAGCAAGATAATTCAATGAAATTTGGTACACTGCCTCCGTCGTCAAAGATAGCTTGGGGGATTGAAAATGAGCGAAATTGGTCGACGGACACGCCTACCACCCATACAAAAAATATATTCAAAATGCAATTTTAGGAGTATTTTTCACGACAATGCAACCAAAATACGCATAAATACTAAGAATTGTAAGCGCAAGCTCTACACATATAAGCAAAAGCTTTAAAACGCTATACTGAAAGCGTTTTTTGAGATATTCGAATCCAATTCGACTCAGACACTTAGAATAATAAATGAAAGCTCTCAACAAATTGGGTGAAATTAGACAAGGGGGGCGTGGCACCTCCCATATAAGCAAAAGTTTTAAAATGCTATATTGAAAGAGTTTTATGAGATAATATCACCAAACTTCACTCAAATACTAAAGACTATAAATGCACGCTCTAAGCTAAAACTAGACGAACTCGGACAAGAGGGCGTGGCAGCTCTTATATAAGCAAAAGCTTCAAAACTCTATACTGAAAACGTTTTTCACTCAGACACTAAAAACTATAAATGCAAGCTCTGGACAAAAACTGGGTGAACTCTGACAAGAGAGCGTAGCACCTCCCATAAGAGCAAACGTTTTAAAATACTGCAGTGTAGGGTATTTAATGTTTGGCCAGGCCAAATTTTACACCCTTACTAGTTTTTTTTTTAGTTTTCAAAATTTTTTGAAATGAATATATGACCTGTTTTGTGAAAATATGCCTTATGTGAAAAAAAAATCGATTTGGAGAATTTCACTATTTTAATTCAACTATGAGGTGATCTTACCAGTTGTGTCACTTACAAAAATTTAAAAACATTTTTTGCCCTTGAAAATACCCATTTAAATGAGTCCCAATTGACAAATTTGTGTAAAAATCAAAAAACTTAAAAGTATATTTCTCGAAAACTTATTTTCGCACATAAGGTATGTTTTCACAAAACGATATGTGACTATCAGCATTTGCGCCAAAAGGTCCACCATGACCAAAATATTAAGAGTGATTAAAAACTTATCATTTTATGATATTATCTTAGAGAAACTTTTAAATTTTAGTAATTAAAGCCATTCATACATAATTTCACTAACCATGATGATCAAAACGACTCCAAAGTCGCACAAATGTAGTTTTTCTATTAAGTAATTTTAAAGTGGAAGTTTTTTCTATAATGTTCATTAAGAGGCATAATACATGATAACAGTTGTTCTACAAAATCTCTCTTACAACATTAGTGATATAAAAAAGATCAAAAGTAAGTAAGTAAGTAAGTAAGTAAGTAAATTTATTGAGCCTTTAAATCAATAACAATAGTACATAATAAAAATAGTAACGGTGGAAGGATATATAGAATTGATATAATATATTCTATTACAGTGTAGCCTTGCAAAATGCTAACAGCAATATTATTACTGATGGAAAAATCAAAAGCTTGCTCATGGCTTTTTGAAGTATCTTTGATGTTTTATCAAATAACCTTAAATCTAAATAACTAGAAACTACAAATTAAACTATAAATACTATTTACATATATACACTTAAAAATTACGTTACTGTGTGTTCCACGGCTTTTTTTCGTGAAAAATTCCGGTAAAAGTGATGTGGGATTGATACCAGATTCTAAATCAAGATATGTAAGCGAAGCTAGACCAATTGAATTCATTTTGAGAGTTATATACCGAATTTATCAAATCGTTTTCTATATAGGGAAGTTCGTTAACACATTTTTTTTAAATGCACAAGCAAATATTTACATTGCGAGAATGACTGTAGATATAGAAATTGGAGTATCTTTTCGTAAAAGATTCAAAGTTGCGATCTAAGCAGAATCTTAAAATTTTACGTTCAAATTTTTCAAGACTCTGTGCAACTGTTGGTGAGATAGTGAACCAAATCGGAAACCCACACATCATCACTGAACGGATGTTTACCTTGTAAATTAATAATTTAGTGTTTATTGGCATATATTTATTCCTTAATAAGTTAGAAAACATTCCAGAAATTTGGAGTGCTTTCTTTAAAATGGCATTTGCATGCTTATTGAATTTTAACAGATTGCTGAAAGTTACACCTAAATATTTAATTTAATTTTTGAAAGGAATAGTTGTTCCATTTAGTGATAATTTTAACCTTTTACTTTGAGGAACTGTTTTCCAATAACATTTTCCTGAAGGGTTTCTGATGCACATGTCTTGCGATTTGGCTGTATTTATTTTTATCCCCCAATCTTTATAAAAACTGTTAATTTTTTCTAAGTGTACTTGTACCAAACTCAAAGCCTCTTCAGGAGTGTTACCGTGAGCATAAGCCAGCGAATCATCTGCGTATAGAATGCATGTTGAACCGTTAAAAGTATGCGGAAAATCATGAATGAAAGTACTATAGAGATGAGGAGCCATTATTGTACCCTGTGGGTCTCCACTTCTTATAAAGCCATACTCTGAAGAAACATGATTTATATTTACAAAAAACTTTCTATCATTTAAAAAGCTATGTAAAATTTTTATGAACGACGGATCAATGGCAATCATCATAAGCTTATAGATAATACCATTATGATAAGCCTTGTCAAAAGCTTTTTCCATATCCAAAGACACTGCAACCGTGCATTTCCGCTGCCGAAGTCTCAGGATTAAGTAATTTTCAAACTTTAAAAGAGCATGCACAGTAGAATGCTGCTTTTTAAACCCAAATTGAAAATCTTGAATATATTAAACGTCAACAAATTTATCCATTTTATCCAAAATTACTCGTTCAAAAAGTTTTCCAATATTTGATAGTAAGGAAATCGGTCTAAAGTTTTTATCTTCATAACAATTTGGTTTCTTCTGAATTGGAATTACTTTAGCAATTTTCCAGGAATTAGGAAAATAACCATTGTTAATGCAATTGTTGAAAATTATTGCTAAAAAATCAAAAACCACTTTGGGCAGTTTTTTAATAATATAATTCGAAAGGGTATCCGGACCGAAACAATGCAATTCCGATTAACCCTTTAACCGCCAATGTAGACAAACTAAAGCAAGGAAAGTAAGAATTTTGGTTTTAAGTTAACATTGGACTGGAAAACACGAATCTAAAGTCCGTTTGTTGATATCTTTTCTTTTTATATCAAAAAATTTAAAAAAATGAATGGCTGCCTGCGGGCTGCTATATCGGTTAAAGCGTAAGAAAATTAGAGTTGTACATTTTAAACATAAGATAAAATTCAGTTTCCATTGAACACAGAAGACCGATATTGCAGGTCTCTTAAGAAAATAATCAGGCAAACGATCAAAACCGTCATACTGCACATCAGCTACTTGATATTTTGCTTTGTGGCCATGGCAATCAGCGTGACCACTGGTATTAGGCATTCCGCATTCCGGTTTCGCGGAATATATGGGAATACTGCGGAGAATAGATACAAACCAGCGGATGGGTCACAAGTTGCGGATAGTGAATGGCTTCTAGGTATAGAAGTTAGCCGCAAATACACGAATAAGGGGTCCAGAAAGGTAGCAGGTGACCAGCGTTGCGTCTTGAAAGAAAAACCCACAATGCCCATAGTTGGCGCTGATAAGGCGAATTGAACCAGCCTTAAAATAAGCATTCTGTCCCAATTTCAGTTGAAATCCTGAAGAGCGTCTGACCAAGAGTGGGCAGCTTCCAGGTAAGCCTCTGTTCCAGATTGGTTGGTTAAAATAAAAAGTGAATTTGGCCACTATTATTTGCAGCGCTTGCCGGATCCTACCTTCAACTGCGTGGGGAGTTGCTGAGAAGATTATACTAATGAAGCATGGAAAACAATGGAAACGAATTCGCCAAGTGGTACCCACCAGAATGTGGTTAATCCATCTGCCTCCGCAGCATGCACGTCGGATTTGGAGGTGCAAGAAACATGCATAGTTAGGAATGATTCTCCTATAATCGGAACTGATTAGTTTCGTCAAAATTTATAAAAAGTTATCTGTACCATCAAAGAGTAAGCGTGAAACTTGATTCGGCTATCTGAAAACAACTAGTAGGATTCCGGCAAAACCGATCAAATGCCGAACTACACCAAAAATGCAATCAGAGGGCTATAGCAAACGAGATCAGGCTGCGCAAGAGTAAATGGATTGGTCATATTCTCCGGAAAATACGCAGCGAAGTCTGTCGCCAGGCCCTTAAGTGGAATTCACAAGGCAGTAGAGAACGTGGTAACCGAGAACCACTTGGAAAATTTTGCTGTATAAGGAAATCCAAGAATCGGGAAAGTCGAATCAAGAGATAAAAGTCATTGCAAAGGATCGTGATAAATGGAGACGTTTAATTTTTGCCCTATGCTCTTTCGGGGACTTACAGGAGTACATATAAAAAGGTAACACTACCGTAAATAACACCTAAAGATGTAAAAACGTATGGTAGGGGAGACTGGGGCACATTTGACACTAAATTTTCAAAGACCTGTATCTTAGAAAATTTTTCCACGATCTTAATACTCTTTACCGTTTCTGAAACATTGATTATTTAAGATTGAAACCACGAAAAACAAATTTCAAAAAAACTGCATTGAAAGTCCTTTTCTAAATTTTTTCAAAAAAAGTCATTTTGTCAAATGTGCCCCAGGTACGGGGCACATTTGACATTGCCAGGGGCACATTTGACTCACAAAAATAACACAGAAACATTAAACAAAACATTAATACATATATTTTTTTCATACAAATACAAATTATAAGTATGTATGTACTAACGGAGACTTATATTATATATAAAAGTGAGAAGTCGATATCAAATACGTAGTGCGTGAACGTGAAGTTGGATTTGTTGGAGTTGGTAGTTTAAACTCAATTGCACTCCTTAAAGTCAGGCAAACATCTTCCTTTTCTGGTTTTATAAAAACCCAATTTAGTGGTAAAACTCTTCTCAAATAACTGATCTTGTATGAAGTATAGCTAATTACTTCTACAATTTCACCTACATAAAAAAATGGGTTTTTGGATTTTTCGCCAAATTTCCCAAGGACAATATATAAGTATAATACAATTTCCAACAACACCCCTAATGAAAACATCAACAAAAAATGTTAGGTAAGACCCAGTTTGGTAGAAATTTAATTGGTCTGGATTTTGGGTAACACCTTCGTCAAGATATCTGAAGCGCTTTCACATAATGGGGCGTACTTCAAATCAATTTGATAATTATTAAAAACTTTGCATACATGATGAACTTTGATGTCAATATGTTAACTTCGAGAATTCATCCATCCAGATTTTCAAATTAAAATAAGTGGTAGAGGTCCTGGAAAGCATCTATTCAAAAATCTTGTGTTGTAGATAAAACAAAGGTAACAAATTATGAAAATGAAATTGATTCTATGTCGGAAGTCGGAATTTCTATCTGGTTTCCGATATCAGAAATAGCGTATTTAACTTTTTTCATCGCCATCGCGTCTGTTCGTCTTCATTTTATAGTGTGTACCATATCTTTAAAAAGATAACACTAGAAAATCTTCTAAAATACACAAACACATATGTTTGGACGAACGTCAAATGTGCCCCTTCGGCAAAAGTCAAATGTGCCCCAAAGTCTCTTGGAGTATTAAAAATATTTTAAAATTTAAACTATTTGACCTTGATAAAAAACACTTTTATTCTATTAATTATAAAGGTTAGTGCTACCAAATTTTCATACGTACCTTTAAAAAACAATACAACTTTATTTGCAAAACCCTTACGAACAAAAAGTCGAAAATTACAAAAAAATACACAAAAAGTTAAAAAAGCGTATTAGCGCGGGAGGAGTTGAAAGAGAACAGCCAAAGTTCATTACGTTGCTTCCACTCTAATTAGTTGTGTTTCTGCATTTCAGGTTTTTGGTTCGAACGGTGTGTTCACACCGAAAATGGCAAAGTCAAATGTGCCCCGGTGTCAAATGTACCCCAGTTTACCCTACATATGAAAATATAGAACAAAAAAAGTTGCACGTAACCAACATAGCTGTCTACAGGCAGCCTTCATTGATATCACAAAAAATTAGAATTTGATTATGTTTTCCACTCCTTTTATTGTCTAATATAAAAATATAATTAAAACCAAATAATTGCAAAAATTTTGAAGGCGAAACAACGATTAGAAGTAATTTTATTTATTTTTTCAAAAATTGCAAATATCACAAATAATTCTTACGAGTTTTTCACCGACTTCTGACATTCAATAAGACATAACAGCTCAACGAATAAACTTACAACTCCAAACTGGCACTAAAATGTAGAAGAGAAAAATTTCTAAAAGATAGTTAAAACATTTAAGCTTCAAAATATTTAACCTTTAAACTAATTAAAAAAAACTCATAGATGCCTCAGGGCACACACGTCATATGTGTAGAAAATTAATTTATTTAGGAAAAAACTTAAGTTTTAGACAAAATTAACTGATCCGCCGAAGGTTGTTCCACCCCTGGTCCACTTTCCTCAAAATGTTTGCTGACAACATTATACATTCAAGTATCAAGTTTAGTAATTATAGCTGCTATAAATACTGATATTAATTATCTTAAGTGATTTTATTGCGTGTAGAGGCCCAAGCCCTTCTTTTGATACCGCAAGTTTTTGCATGGTTTTTAGTAGATATACATATGAATCAAGTTCTTAGCTGATGTCAGCCGTAGGTCCAGAGATAGGTAAAGCATTTTAAGCATTTTTTTTTTTTTTTTTGATTGATGCACCCTGTAAAATTGAACTGTTATTTCCACAAAATTGAGTTTTTCATTTCACGATTTCAAAATGCTACAGCTCAGTCAATTTTTTGGAACTTTCCAGTGATCGTGAAGTCATTTTATTCAAAACTACAGGTATTTTTAGAAAATGCGAAAAAAACGGTTTTTTATTTTGTGAAGATAAGGTACTTATCCCACTGGACGGTCGCATATATTCATGGAAAAAGTTTCAAATTGATTCGGAAATGTAGTGTTTTTTTAGTTTTTGTTTTTTTTTTGTGTAGCTTGTGCAAGGCCCCCTCATCCAATCCTATAGGGGTTCATGGCCCCTTCATTTATTTTGCTACTATTTCCGATATAAATCTATAGAAGTTATTGCAAATATGGTTTAGATATGTTTAATGGTTAAGAAGTGATGCGAACGCACTGACTTTTTTTATATTAGGAGTACAACGCCCCCTTGTCTTATTCCTCCATTTTTCTTTCAAGCCTATCAGAACAAATTGGTGGACTTGCTCATTACAATTGCATTGTATGTAAAGGACTCCAACCAAATAATATTAACTTCCCCTGTAACATTTTCATTTTTTCATTTTCAAATAATTGGCTGGTTATAATATTTTTCGATATGGTTTGCTGATTACCAAAAGGTCAAAAAAGGTCAACAAAAACTTAAATCTTTTTTTCTTCTTAAAAACTTTTCAGTAAAATAAAAAATCTCCAAAAACTTGCTGCCAATGTCGCTCACGTGCCTAAGTTCTCCCAAAGTACTTTCAACAGACATTGTAAGCAACCGCAATATTTAGTCACCTTTTTTCGTTTTGGTGCATTAAATAATGATTAACAAACAAACAAAAATACCATCTTCTTCAATATAAAAAAAAAAAAAAACCCACCTCCCTCTCCCTTCCACCATTCAAAAAAGTTAACACCGCGAAAAAAATGTCAAATTGCAAAATAACGAAACCACTTAACATTTTAATATGACAAAGCAAAAAGAAGCCAAAGAAATAACAACAACAAAACAACAAGTACCAAAACAGGACCAAATTTTACGCCTGCTGTGAAAAAGGAATAAACCCCAATAAAAAAGTAAAAAAGGCACAATTCATGGACTTAATGTATATGTAGTAAACCTTTTTTTTTTATTGTTGTTAAGACTACTGCCGCGTTGTATTGTTGATACTTTAAGCTTTTTTAAATAAAAATTAAATAATAGCCGATATTCTTTATCCTTCGATATGGCAAAAAAAAAATGAATTGAGGATTCTCGTGTAAGTGACACTTGAGTACTTTATTTTCTGTGCCATACTCAACATTACATGCAACAACTGTAAGGGCCACGTTATCAGCCAAATCACAATAAAATGCGTAGGTAAGGCCTCCAGTTGTGGAGAAACTGTTTTACCGCCTTTATTTACTTTCCACTTTTTAGTTTTTCGGAACTATGCCGAAAATTTGTAAAACTTCATTAATTAAGTACACTTGACAGATGTACAAATTATTTTTTATTTTTTATAATATTATTTTCTTTTAATTTTTGCAAGCTTCTTACTCTAAGACAAACCTTTTTGAAATCGAAATGAACGCTTTTGCAAAGTTAAAGTTATACCTTTCCAAATCAAATAAAACTTTTTCTCAATCATCTTCATTTTAATTAAATTTCTTTAAGATCAAAATTAACCTTTTCAAATCAAATTAAACTTTTCCATATCAAAGCAGCTTTATTCTTATTCAAATTAACCCTTTTCCAAATCAAAATAAACTCTCCAAATCAATATATTTTTTTTAAAAAAAGGGGTCAAAAGAGAGAGATGCTATAAAAAGATTTCCTTATGACCGATTCCATTTCAAATTTTTCGAACGTTGCAGTTGGGTTCTCAAATTTTTACAAAAATTTGCAGAGCTGTTCTATATGGAGACCGCTCATTATTAGTTTTTCGGAAAAAAAATGTTTTCCCAAGCTATGAGCTTGGAACTTCAGAGTGTCAAAATAGTGTTTTTGCGAAAAATGAGTTCATTATCATCTTTGAACAGCAATATTTAAATAAGGTTAAATTTTGTTAATTTCGTTTTTATTATACCTTGAATTAAGATAAAAAAATTCCAGATATATCAGGAAATATTCCGAGCATTTTTGAGATCCTAATATAATAAAATCCGTATCAAGCCGGAACTCTGTTTAAAAGCCTTCTTTTATATTTTTGGGGAGAATATACAGGGTGGGCAGGAATCGGTAGAACACCGGAAAATATAAGATTTGCAAGATTAGCGGAGTTATTTAAGTAAGACCATGAAGGGACAAAAGTAATGTCATAATATGAAATGGCTGACATATTGTTAGAAATAATTAAATTGCGATCTGTTTTCAGAAAAAGATAATTTTAATGAAATGAAATTGATGGCAATAAGCTAAAAAAATTATACCGGTCAAATAACTGATTACACAGGCCCACAAAAAAAAAAAAAGAACCCTGCGCGAAAGATCAGACCACCTGAACTTTATGTTTTCGTGGTCGCTGAGTCCGAATATAGTGCCGGAATAGCGAAGTTGGTTCGCGTTTTTTCAGAAATCAATAATTATGCTGAAAAATTTCAGATTTTTTCAGCATTATTTCTTATTTGTGAAAAAACTCGAACCCACACTGCTATTCTGACACCATATTTGGACTCAGCGACCCCGAAAACATAAAGTTCAGGTGGTCTGATCGTTCGCGCAGGGAATTTGTTTTTTGTAGTCCAGTGCACAGGCCAAAAAAAAAAAAAGTTCCCTGAGCGAAATATCAGACAACCGGAACTTTATGTTTTCAGGATCGCTGAACCCGAATATAGTGTCAGATTAGCAAAATTGGTTCTCTAATTTTCAGCATTATTGTTGATTTCTGAAAAAATGTGTTGTTGCTTTTGATAATGTTATGTCTTTTCCATTTTGTGCCACGTCTGGAGTTCCCCAGGGCAGCATTCTTGGGCCTTTATTGTTTGTTATTTTTATTAATGATGTTGTGTCTTTATTTGTGGAGTGTAAGTGTTTACTTTATGCGGATGATCTAAAGATATTCATGAAAACTTAAAATAGTGCTGATTCCCAAATTATCCAGTGTGAATTAAATAAACTTCATTGGTGTGATAATAATGGTCTCTTTTTAAACCTAAATAAATGTGTATATGTTCCATTTTCCAAATCTAGCAATTTAATTCCATCGTCTTATAGTATCTCTAATGTCCCACTATCGTCTCTGCGTGAATATAAAGACTTAGGTGTAGTATTCGATTCTAATTTTTCTTTTCGTCCGCACTTGGAATATATTATTCCAAAAGCTTATTCTACGTTAGCTTTTCTAAGACGTAATAGTGGCTCCTTTAAGGACCCTTATACTTTAAAAGTCTTGTTTACTAGTCTGGTAAGATCTAGATTAGAATATGCGGCAATTGTATGGTCTCCTTTTTATGATTCACATAAGATAAGAATTGAAAAAGTGTAGAAATTTTTTACTAGATTTGCCTTGCGATCGTTAGACTTTGAATCTGGTTTACCTCCTTATAATTCCCGTTGTCTATTGTTAGGACTAAAGACTTTAGAGGCTCGAAGAAGTATTCTGTCGCTACTTTTTGTATATGACATTGTTGTTGGTTTTGTTGATTGTCCGATGTTGTTGCGTTTGATTCAATTCAATGTTCCCTCAAGAATTTTACGTAATCATGTTCTTTTTCATTTGGACATGGTTCGCACAAATTATGCTACAAATGCTCCTATAAAAAGGTCTTTAAATTTGTTTAATAATATTAATTTACTGAATAACATAGATTTTTCAGTTTCAAAAAATTCTATAAAATCTCTTTTGAATAGTATATTGTAAAATTGATTATTTTTGTAATATATTATATTTTTAACTTAAATTATTCTAGCCTGTAAGAAATTCTATGTTCAAAGACTAATGAAAGAAAGAAATAAATAAATAAATAAAAAAAAAAAACGCGAACCAACTTCGCTATTCTGGCACCATATTCGGATTCAGCGACCCCGAAAACATAAAGTTCAGGTGGTCTGATCTTTCGCGCATGGTACTTTTTTGTTTTGTGGGCCTGTGTTATTATAGCACAAAATATGTACGAAATTATTTTTGCTGCTTTATGGAATCATTCCTTCTTTAAAGATAACGGTTAAAACAACTCCGTTTGCTTAAAGAATTTCGGAAAATGAAACTTAAAAAAGGTGTTCAGAATAGTCTCAGGAATCTTAAATTATCCGGTGTTCTACTGATTCCCGCCCACCCTGTATAGGGTGTATTGTATGAGTTACGACGCTTATGACAGGTGATAGATGACGCATCACACGCAGCGTGCAATTAGTAAGGGTCCGGCTAAACATTAAATACCCTACACTGCAATATTTTGAAAATTTTGCTTATAGTGAAGGTGCAACGTCCTCTTGTCTGAACTCACCCAGTTTTTGTCAGAGCTTACATTTGTAGCCTTTAGTGTTTGGGTTGGATTATTTCTAAAAACTCTTTCAGTATAGCATTTTGAAACTTTTGCTTATATGAGAGGTGCCATGCCCTTTTGTTCGATTTTTCCTTATTTTTGCTGGGAGGCTATATTTACTGTTTATATTATCTGAGTGAAATTTGGTTGGATTATCTCAAAAAACACTTCCAGTATAGCATTTTGAAACTTTTGTTTATATGAGAGGTACCACGCCCACTTGTCCGAGTTCACCCAGTTTTTGTGAAGAGCGTGCCTTTATAGCCTTTAGTATTTGGGTGAAATTTAGTTGAATTATCTCAAAATCTCTTTCAGTATAGCATTTTGCAATTTTTGGTTATATGGGAGGTGCCACGCCCTCTTGTCCGATTTCGCTCTGTTTTTGCTTAGAGCTTATATTTACGCTTGTTTTTGCTCAAAGCTTGCACTAACCATTCCTACTATTTATGTTTATTTTGGTTGCATTTTCGTGAAAAATACTCTTCAAGTTTTGAATATATTTTTTGTATGGGCAGTAGGCGTGTCCGTTGACAAATCTTACTCATTTTCAATCCATCGAGCTAACTTTAACTATAAAGGCAGTTTACTAAATTTCATTGAATTAACTTGCTCTGTTTTCCCAAAAAAATGTATTTCCACATACAGCCAGCCAGCAAGACAGACAATCTGACTTGCTTATATCGACTCAAGAGATGACGCTGATCAAGAATATATATACTTTTCCATGCCTGCCACGTCTCTTACTCTGCGTTTCAAACGAGGGACAAAGTGAATATACCCTGGGTGTAGGGTATACAAATTGGTGTAATCTACGTGAAATATATCATTCTTTGATTATTATGTTTAAAAAAATACTATGAACATATTTAATGGATGATAAAAAAAATAATGCCAGGTAAAATCGCTTCCAGAAGTTCATGAGTGTCACGCACTCCAGGGTCAATAATATCTAAGTGTAATAATTCGATTTATAATAAAAAACTTATATTTTGAAGAAATAGGTTTTCTTCTGAGTTGAGTTAATTTTTAGAAATATTATTAAATTAGATTACGTACTATTTGTTATAAAATCTCAGAACGGTAGTAGAAAGTGTCAAGTTGTAGAACTATACAATTTATATATTTAATAAATATGAAATTTTTGATCTGCTGTATTATAGTAAATACAACTTCTGTCTCAAAAAACAAAATGTCATTAGTGCGACAGTCATGAGTGTCACAATATTTATAGTAAAATTGTCTTCATTAGCAAGTTTTCTTGAAAAAATATCCTCAAATTTGCGATCGCTATCAAATCGGTACATTCGACATGTAACTGCCATACCTAAATTGAAGCGTTATTCAGGCGTCAGCGTTTTTAACCATATCTTGTCTGTTTCATATCTATACAATTTATATGGAGCATGACGAAACAGAGACGGTAAAAAACGCAAACGCTAGAATAACGCTGTTGGCTACCTGAAAAAATTTGATTTGAGACCCGAAATCAAATACAGCTCATGAAAACTGTTACAAGCTCTGAGATGGCCTTTTTTTAAGTTTTGCCTTCAAGAGAATCGAAAAAGGGGTTTTCAAATATCTTGTAAGTTCGGTTTGTTTGAGCATTCACAAAGTTAATGAATGACAGACTCTTCGAAATTGTCATCCTTCAAAAATTCTTTATTCAATTAAAGTCTATATTCCTCTACTTATTTCACAGCTCCAAAAATTCCTTGATGCCACGTGTAATAAATTAAATTTTTTTACAAATCAAAGTTCATCCTTACAGCATCCACCCTAACCTTTATCTAAAGCTGAACGTGTTGTTTTTAAAAGCACTCGAGTGTTGGCTTCTTTTTTTAATTAGCAAAAAAATCTTTAAAGCAGATCCTCCAAATTTGACATGCCAGGTTTGTATTGTGTTTTATCTGCGTATCTTGCCAAGTTTCCTTAGCATACTTTTCGGCTGCTTAAACATTTTTCAAATAATTTTTTTTTTTTTTTGTCTGCAGCATTTAATTAATTTTTAATGTTTTTTGTTTTTTTCTTTTTCCTCTAATTTTTTCACGCTGTCTTTATCGCGTGAGTTCGTTGCGCTCATTTGTGGTAACATTAAGCACAATGAGATTTCTACTTGTGGCTTTGATAATCAAGATAATTTGTGATTGGATTTTAATTTTTTTGATTAATTACAGCTTTTGAAGTTTAATGTGTTTTTTTTTTTTTTTTAAAAAAACTGCTCTTGGGAAAACATCATAAGTTGAAAACTTTTTCCTATGACATTGTTAATTAAAAAAAAAAACAAATTTCAAAACTCACATCAATCTGCATTATAAATTGTGGTATATATAGGGCATTACATACCATTACTAGTTGATATCAGCATCTAGGATTTTTTTTCAATATTTTTCATCGAGCCGTTTCAGAGGTATAAGTTTTCAAAAAACAAAAAAGCAGCAAAAAACAACATTTAAAATTTTAGTTTTTTACTGGAAATTTTATAAAAAAAACAAAAATTTTTTTTAAAAATTTTTTATTAAATTTTTTAAAAAATTTGAAAAAAAAAACTATAATGAATTTAACAAATCTTAAGACTATTTTTAGAATGGGCAAACGATGTTTTTTTTTAATTTTTTAATTAAGTAAAAAGTGAGTGAAGCAGCACTAAAATATTCTTCGTTGCCGGAAGAGGGTAAAAATATTCACTGACCCCCACTAACTATACCTCTTTTCTTTAACGTACTACCCTCTTGTTTCCATCCCTTAAAGGGTGATAAAAATATCAAAAAAATACTCATTGCCGAGAGAGAGCAAAACTGTTCACCGGGCCCCATTAATTTTTTATCTTCAACATTTTTTTTAATGTACTAACCCCTTTTATCCACCCCTTAAGAGGGCTTCCATACAAAATTTTGAGAAAAATATAAAAAATTCTTCATTGCCTGGAGAAGAACAAAATGTTCACCGACCCTCACTAATTTTTCCTCTCCAATAATTTTCTCAAACATACAACCCCCTTTTTTCCACTCCTTAAGAGGGCTTTCATACAAAATTTTACTAAAAACATCAAAAAAAAAAAAAAAATCCTCATTGCCGAGAGAGGAAAAAAATTCTCACAGACCCCCATCAATTTTTCCTCCTCAACATTTTCTCGAGCAAACTATTCTCTTTTTTGTATGGTGGGCCCCTTAAGGGGTGGGCCTGGTGTGTTTCAAAAAAATGTTGGAAAAAAAAATAATGGGAGTCTGCGAATATTTTTTTCCTCTCCCGGCAAACTTTTGTAGGGGCACCCCCTTAAGGGTTGGAAAAAAAGGGCTAGTACATTTAAGAGAAATGTTGGAGAGGAAAAATTTATGGGGGTCGGTCAATATTTTTACCGTCGTCCGGCAACGAAGCATATTTTATTTCCATCAGACCTTTCCTTTTCTCGTCAAAAAACTCACCCTACTCCAGTCTGTTCAAGTAAATGTTTTGTAGTTTTCTGCAGCCTTCATTCTAAATTCTAAAAGTCTAAATTCTTTTTTTAATGAAAGGCTAAAATGCTAAGTTATTAAAGATTTGTGGTCACCAAAGGTTTATTTTTATTTTTAACAGTTTTTTAGGAATCTACAAAATGGTTCTGCACTAAGGCTCATATTTTTTGTGAAGAAAATTTTAAGCGGCATAATAGCAGCATTGGGTTCTTCAATTGTTCTAATTTAACGAATGACTTCTTAAACCATGTTTCGGACAAAGAATAAAATCAGTAAAGGACATTATGCTTCAAAAGGTTGATGACTCGAAGTATGGAACTAGAATTATAAAGAACTAGTTTTCGAGCATTCAGTTGTTGGTCACTACCAAATCCGAACTTAAAAGCTAACGGTTGGTTATCGGTTGGTTATGGTTTCTAGGTGTTTAAATGAAATGCACACTAGAGTTGGCACAGGGAGTTTTGCCTACATGTTGGAGTCGTAAAATCTTTTAAAATCATTGAATGGCAAGATTAGTTGAGAAAAAAAAGCTCTGCTGAGAATATAATGGACCGTCTACAAGCCCCGTAACGCTCCGAGTCCGTCGCTCATAAATTTGTTCCAAGATAATACGAACGGTATGTTTATGGCAATTTCAATTACTAAGTATATAAAACAAAATTGAGTTCTCCAAAAAAGAAAACGGAAAATCTAATTAATTAAGAACTCCTGGGGACACAAATTAAAATCATTGCCTTCTCAATCAATAATTGATGTCCGTCTTTATTAAATGATTTCACTTTTTCGCATTATGGCACATTGCCGCTGGGCATACCCACGCTACGATTTTCTTATTATTTTTTTCAAGCGCCAGTGCAATTAAATTTATTGCAAAGCTCAATTAATAAATTCATATAAAATTAATATCCCAAATAAGTAAAGTGACCGAAAAGGAAATAAAAAAACTGAAAAACTAAATGTTTGCGACATAAAAGATTAATTAAATTCTTTGGCAATGTTGCATGAATCCTGCCGACGACTCTACTTAGGCAGCCAAAAAGGAAATACACAAAATGGGGAAATGAAAGTTAAGTTCAAAAAATCCATGTTGAAATATTTCAATGGTTTTGAAATTAATTTGTAATAATTAAATTAGAAATGTTGGAGAATTTCCACATTAAGCCAGCACTCATTCATAACAAAAGCAGAGAGGTCACATTTTCAACTACAACAAAAGAACCATTCCCATTAAAAATGTGGGCAACGCCAATTAAATTGGGGGGATATCAAATTAAAATGTTGCTTTCTTAATGAATCCTTTGGTTTACACTTCAAAGAAAGATTTCGTCTTTGCACAAATGAAGTTGAGCTACAGTAATGAATATGAAGTGTGGATTAGTTCATGCGGAAACTTTGAGAAAATATTTGTGTTCAGTAAGTTTGTGAAAAACCATATAAACCACAAATATTAAGAGTACACATGGAACGGTTCGCGCTACTGAGAATACACACATATGTGCGCTAAGTTTTTTGGTATTGGAATTTTTTAAGCAAAAAAAGCAAACAAAATTAAATTCTGGAAAAATTCTAAAAACCATATGCTTGTGACATAAGGAGTAAAACTTATCATAACCTATCAAATTTAATCAAAATAGTTTCATAAGTTTTCGATATATAGGGGGTTATCGTGAATCAAGATTCCCGGAGAATTTTCTTAAACTGCAATAGAGAATGCACGGCAGTCCGAAAAAATTCCCCGGGAATCTTGATTCACGATAACCCCCATAATTTCTCAAAGTGTTAAGTGTCCAATCATGCAAGAACAATCGTAGTGATAAAGTTGAAAATCATCAAAAAGAGGAAAATCATGCTTGATATGCCGAGACTCGTCGCTAAGTCGAGGTTCGTGCTCTATACTTATGTCCTCCTAATATCACCTACATCTGCATTAAAAATCGCTATATTTAAAATACTAAAATTTGCATAATATTAGGCCGGTTAGCTTAACGCTTTAAATTCAAACTACTTAATTCCAATATCTTTCGAATACAAGTTGAAAATAACAAAGACTGAAGAAGGAAAAAAAAAAGATCCGGCAGATGGTTATATAAGCCTTAGCAGACTTAATCAAAATTCCAGAAGCTACCAAAAATGTCAAAAATAAGAAAAAACTAGTAAGAGTGTAACCTTTGGCCTGGCCCTTCACGACAGTATTTTAAAAATTTTGCTGATATGGGAGGTGCCACGCTCTGTTGTCCCAGTTCACCCAGTTTTTGCTTACAGCTTGCGCTTACAATTCGTAGTATTTATGTGTATATTCGTTACATTACCATTGACAATACTCCTTACATTGCATTTTGAATATATTTTTTGTATAGGCGGTAGGCATGTCCGTTGAACGATTTCGCTTTTTTCAATCCCACTAGCTAAATTTGACGATGGAGGCAGTGTAGAAAAATTCATTGAATCATCTTTCTCAGTTTTCCCCAAAAAATGTATTTCCACGCACAGCCAGCCACCCAGCCAGACAGGGCATGGCTATATCGACTCAGGAACGCTGATTAAGAACATATCGCCGGTGCTTACGAAGAAAATCTTCCAACCGAAAGATGCGGCAAAGAAAATCTTTTTTTTGAAATTGCGGCGAAAAAAATCTTTTTTTTAATACGCGGCCAAGAAAATCACTTTTTATAAAATGCGGCAAAGAAAATCACTTTTTACAAAATGCGGCGAAGAAAATCTCTTTATTTAGTGAATACTTCGACGAGTTACGAAAATAAACATTTCACTTAAAATCACAGCGAATGAAGCGAGATTTTCTTCACCGCATTTTGTAAAAAGTTATTTTCTTGTCTGCATTCGCACAAAAAAGATCTTTTTCGCCGCAGTTTGAAAAAAAGGATTTTTTTGTCCGCATTTAAAGAAGAGATAGCCTTCGTAAGCACCGGCGACTTTTCTATATCTGTCACACTTCCTTTTCTGCATTACAAATGGAAGGACAAAGTGAATATACCCTGCGTAGGGTATAAAAATGATGCATACCCCAAAAATTTTGGGCCCCACTTTGGGCGGCTTTTTTATATAATTATATATCATGAAAGAAGAAACATAAAGCCCGAACCCCGACCCGGCACAACTAGCATGCACACTTGCTTAATGCAGACTCTTGTCTACTGTCTTTATGGATTTTCTTCTTCCTGAAGATTTTCAACTTCATCACCAAAGGAACAGAAGGAAGATACCAATCTTCATGTTAGCGAAAATAAATGGACACACGCTTGAGCTTCGTGATAGCGGCAAATTCTTAAGAATACCTAATATTAGACAGGAATTTAAAGGGGAAAGAAAGACCTAAGAAGGCTTACGCAGCCTTCTACTCATGTCGGCAAATAATTGGATAAGAATGGGGCCTTAAGCCGGGGCTGATTCATTGGATATACACGGCAGTTATTAGACCTATATTTTCATATGGTAGAGTAGTATGGTGGCCAATGTTAAGGAATTGTATAAAATACAAAGGTTGGCCCTTTTCAGTATATCTGGAGCTATGAGGATAACTCCGACAAAAGCGTTTTACCAATAGATCTTTATACTTTATATTAGGGAAACGGCTGCCAAAACAGCTGTTAGACTCAAACAAACTTACAGGTTCAACCAACTTAGCTATGGACATGCAACCATTTTGACAGAAACGAGTCAGACAGATTTCATGAAAGGTTAAACAGACTTAAAAAAAAAAATAAAAGCGCAAATTCCCACTCTTGAAAAATGGGAGAACAAAAATATCCTTAACGGTACCAATTTAGAAGTAAGTATATACTAATGGCTCTAAAATGGATATCGGAATTGGTTCTGGAATTTTCTGCTACGCAATTAATCTCTCAGAGTCTATGCATAAGATTATCAGATAAGTGTTTGGTATTTTGAGCAGAAATGAGGGATGTATCATCTATGATATATCCATTTACATCGATATTAAAGCTGCCATTAAAGCTCTGCAGAAAAGGACTATAAGAATAGTCAGCCGTTGTCACTTGCAGAACAAGATTCAAAATTTTTTTTTTAGGATTTGCGAGACCTCAGATAAAGATCCGACTAAGATCTTAAAGTACATTAACGTATCTCAATGGGATCAGAAAACAAAAATTGAAACACAACAACCAGTATCTTAGCTACAAATATGAAATATGAATATGCTCTTGTATAAAAATAAGAATGAATTGTATTTATTGTATCGTATATGTTTAGAGTAGAGATTCGTACAGCCATCAAAAAGGAGGGATCACAATTGACCAAGAGAATGGTCTAAGTGAAAGTCGGCTTATCTGCTGTCGATGCCCTAACCTAACTTTATCGAGACAAAAACAGTGATGTACCATAATTTAAGATCGGACATAAGTCCCGAACAACCCCTACATTCGGCCAAAAAAAAAAAAAAAAAAATCTAAATGGTTTGTTAAAATGCATTGGATTCGGCACACATTTTTTTTTTTTTTTTTTTTTTTATGTTACGGTCTAATATAAAAAACGAAAAGTAACGCGACCTTAAAGTTTAATAATAATTTTCTTAAAAACATTTCAGTAAGTGATCCAAACTACTTTATTAAAATTTTTGCCTAAGCTGTGAAAATCTTAAGCCTCATAGGTTTACTTATAAGCCAATTTTATAGATTATCTGCAATAACAACTTATTGCCATCCTTCTTAGTAGCTGCTTTGAAAAAACCTTTGTTGATTTTTTTTTTTTTTTTTCGGTTAACCACAACTTCAAGTTTCAAATATCACGTTTTTTTAAGTTCAGCAAAAAGTTTCACTTTCGCACAAACGGCAAAGTTTTTCGTTTTCAGTTGCCTTCGACGTCGGCTGGTATTGATGAAGTCTCTGTAACAGATTTCACACTTCCGTGATCACTTAAAGGGTCTGCCTTCTACATCGGCAAAGAAAACTTTCACTTTCACTTTATCTGCTGGCTTTTTTATTGCTCTCCGTTTGTATTTTTCTAGCAGGGTATAAATCAATCATCATGGTGCGTAAGCTGTGTTGCAACTGATAAAGTTTTTGGATTCGTTTTTTTTTGTTTTGTTCCAAAGAAACTTTGTAAGAAAATGTTGGCTTTTTTTATGGAAGTCATAAAAAATCTGTTGAATGTCGTGGTGTTGCACAAATGTATAGTGTTGCCAGTGTTGGCATTAACTACGCCAGTTTAGACTAAAACAGCTGTGCATCGAATGAAGAATACGGGCTCAATTAGACTAGAACAGTTACGCTACTATTACATTTACTTTGACTCCCTGAGGAAGAAAAACGTTCAGAGAATTGATATTGGGCAACAACTAAAGTCATTTAAATGCATCAAGAATTACTATAACTTACGCCTAGAAAACGCTGCAGTAGTTTGTTAACTTAGAATGGAGCAATAAGAGAAGGTCGCTCACTCTTTTAAAAAATCCATCTTTGAAACTTTTAGCGATGTATTTGAAGGGAAAAATCTCTAAGAAGGAGCTGTTGATTCCATTTCAGATAGTCTGGGAAGAAATAGGGAAACATTTTATTAAAGTACCAAGTTGTCAATTGAAATGCGCAAAATTTGTAATATCAGACTGTCCTTTGAGCAGAGCAGTTTAAGCTTTAAGTCTGACCAGAGACATACATATATGTAGGAGACTATATCGGTTACAAGCCGTGTGCCAAAAAAGAACAAAATTGGTCAAACTACGGATAGTTATAGAGCCGGAGCAGAAATTCTGGTTAATGCTAGTGATGAGCAATCCAAGACCAAGACCACGGCAGTCTTGATCTTGGTCTTGTTCTTGCACATTAGTCTTGGTTTTGATACTGAGACTTGGTCTTGGTCTTGATCTTGGTCATCAAGTCTTGGTCTTGAAAAAATTTCTAGAGATAATTGAGAATTCAAAATTTCGAAACCTTATTTTTCCAAAGCAGTTGGGTTTTAAAGATACCAAATTTCGAATTGAGATATGATTTTTTTTTGCTTGAAAGGGGCGTAACACACCTATTAACTATAAATTCGAAAAAAATACTTTTCTTTGTTACACAAGGGTTACTGCATGCGTTTCGCTTCATATGATGTGCGCGCTTTCTACTGGAGCCTTGAAGCTGTTAAAAAAATTTGTTAAAAAAAAGGCACTATCGGATTATAGGATATTTAACGAGAATTTTAAAAAAATTATAAAAAGATATGTTAATAACACATTTTTCATAGTCAAACAATTAAAAAAACAACTGTAAAGGTCCAGAACTTTGCAAACCTCTTTTAAATCATATAAATTACATATACTAACTGTAAGCTTTTACAATTAGCTAAGAATTCGTCACAGAAATGTTTTCTCTAAAACGTTAGGGTGATCCAAGATATTATTTTTTTCTGAAACAAGTTAAAAAATCAGTTTTAGCCCTATAACTCCACAGGAGAACATTTTAGATCCCATCTGCAGGTGCAAATTTTTGTTAGTGTAGGCCTTCTCTAATGCCTCCCAGAAGCTTCGTAACCTTATGCAATACACCCTGTATATTTAATCTTTGGTGCATATTGTACAATTTCTGAACAACTTGACCGGTCAAAATCATATAAGATTTTTGATGCTTCAGATCATATAGTAGCTATGCTAGGACGAGTGGATCTTATAATTCCCATACAAGAACCCCCAAATATATTTAATTTTTGTGCGTTTTGCTTTTCACCTCTCATTTCGAAAAATTAACGGATCATCTTTACACCCTCAACAGCTATCTCTATGAAACTTTGTATACGGACGTACATATTTTATGTTTAGTAAATACTTTACAAGAATATGGGGCTACACAAAAAGCGCTTTCAGGGAGATTTAAACAAGTGGATTTTGTCCCTTCCAAATAAAAACCACCAACAATTTTTAATTTTGGTGCACTTGTGATGTGTGACTTCTGAATGACTTGGCGTATTGACGGGAGCTTTACACCGAAAATTGTTTGCAAAATTGTTCCCATTGTTCTTTTACACCTAGAGTCATTTTGAGGAAACTAAAAATTTCACTATAACGTTTCATAAGAAACCCACACAAATTGTATGGAATCAAACGATGTGAGAAAAGTAAGTTTTATAAATTACGCCATTAAAAGCAAAGTTTCAAATTGTTAAAATAAACTTTGTATTTACATAACTTGACAAGCAACTTGGTAAATTAACTCTGCTAAGAACTTAAAAATGAGCAACTTGCAAACAAAAAACTTTCAAATGGCAGCACTGACAAAATAGACCCACCCACTACTAAACGGAAACAAAAAGCAAACTTTTTTTCTTTTTATTTGACTGACTTTTGTCTTAGGCAACTTTGTATTTAAGCCTTAAAAAAGTTTTTTTGTTTTTTTAATAAAAGCAAACAAAAAACAAAAAAAAAAAAAAAAAACAAAAACACTTGATAAAAGAAAATCGAAGAAAAGAAATTGGAAAAAATACAACTTTTTTTTGATTAACACAGATTTGTGGTCAAACCCATGGCAATAGTACTACACTTCCATGTTATTTTAGGACAACTTGCAAATATTTTCGAAAACAGCAAATATCCTGGAGATCAAAGGATATACAACACAACAACAAAACTTGTTAATTTCTTTGTTTGCAAAAATAGGGAAACAATTTTATTTAATTTCTCATCACATCTTGCTTTTTTTGTTGTTTTTTCTTATAAAAGTTTCACAAAAGTCTGGCATCATTTGTGTTATCTGCATAGTTGAGCTAATTACCACTCAACTAATATGGTGTGCCAAATGTAGGTGACATTTTGATTTATGTAACAATTGAATTTGGTCACTTGGTCAGGCGGTCATTTCACTAATGGTTATACTATAATTGGCAAGTGTAAGAAAACCATTGGAATTTGTGGCTTTTTGAAGGTTTCGGCAAAACTAGGTTTAAGAAAATGAGAAACTTTTTTGCATATTTTTTTCGAACTGATAAGCAAACATCATTATCAAAGATGAAAATTTTAGTTTTTAATAATGATTCTTATCTGAATTATATAATTATATTTTTTTTTTTTTTTTTTGGAATTTCTTCGTTTTGATGATTTTAAGCAAACGATAAAAGCAGAGTATGACAACACTGGCGCATAAAAAGTTTTTCAGGATCAAGAAATCCATCGAAAAATTTCGATTCAGAACTTTCTAGCTCAGTAGATTTTCTATTGAAAAGTAGTGAGAATTGTTTTTGTACGATTTATAGCTAAGAAGCTATCCTTTTTAAGGAAGTTATAAAACTTAGCCAAGTATATTCGTTAGATGAGAAAGTCTTACTTCAATAGACTATATCTTCTAAATATGAAAGCAATTGGTGAAAAAAAAATTAGGATCTAGTTTTCTTGGTCTTCAAGTCTCATTTCACTGATCTATTTTTTAAGATGGAATTTTAAAATTGTCGAATAAAGTTATTTTTGAAGATTTTGTTTACTACACAAAAGAGTTCTTTGTCTCTGAAAGTATATTGCGCGTGCATGGCAATGTGCCCATTCATCGCTAACATGTTCCTCAGAACCTGCCCTTCAGATTGCACTCAAATAGAAGTTTAAATACTCCTAGACTATATATGAGCAAACTTAGTACGTCACTAAAGACTATATAGACATAGACTTGCTTGACAGTCTGAATAGGAGAGATGTGTGTACCTTGGTCCAAGTGTACCTCGGTTCAAGTGTCGGTTGCCACTCAACAGTTGCACGTGTACGATAATGTTCTTCTATGGAATTTTCCACTCAAACCGGTGACTCATATTAGTGGACTTCAGACCGTCAAGCTGTATGCGTATGTACAAAGTGACGGAAAAAGTGTTTTTTGTGTGTAAATACTTGTTTTTGGAGTAAACTACGAAACGGTTTGTGAGAAACTTACTTGAAATATTTCAGGTTTACAACATCAGGAAGGAAGTTTAGTTATTGTTTTAAGCTTTTAGTGTGTTTTAGATCTATTTTCATTAACATGTGTTATGGGTGTTGACAGTTTTTCAAACATGCTGTCTGTGTGTACCTTGGACCTATGCTTATTGACCAGCGAGCCTTTTTCGACGGACAACCAGGAAGCCATAATCGCCTCTCAATATAATATTATTATTATTATTTACGTGATTAATGTATTTATTTGCAACCATTTATGTTTAATCAATTGTTTTTTACTAAATGCACTTTTTGTGTTATAATTTTTGTTTATGATTAATTTTTTTTTTTATTGAAAAAAATGTTACTTTTGATTACATAATAAATGGTTCTTTTATAATTTATTACCTAAATACAATGTATTCTCTTTTATCTCTAATAGTCCAAGGTACAATTGCATGGTGTACCTTGGACCGTAAGAGATTGGAACGGAAAAAGTAATATTTTTACTCGACGGTAAGACATAGAAACATCATTGTCACGTCATTTGATGCTGCAAGCATTGTAGAAATATGACTTAATCAAAAAACTAAAAAAACTTTTTTGGAAAATCCAGCACATTGAAAAAACTGAAAAGCGGACCAAGGTGCACACATCTCCCCTACACAGTTTTACGGCGAAACTGCTTCATTAATATTAATGTTATTTGGAATAACGGTAGGCTTAACGCTAAGGATAGAAATTAAAAATTAAAAAGGATATTAAAAGTATTTGTTTCATAGTGAGCAGTTCCATGCTTCTGAAAAGAAAATATGCAGATATTGTTAGTAATAATAGTTCCATAATCTCTTTAAAGTCAAATTGAAATGGACGAATTTCAGACGCAAGGCGAACTCTAGAACACATTAGTACTAAGGACGGTAGGTGCGAGTTCTGAGCAAAATCTAAGTAAATTTGGAAAATAAGGCATGGTACCTACCATACAAGCAAAAGTTTCAAAATGTTCTACTGAAAGCGTCTTTTGAGATAATCCAACTAAATTTCACTCAAACACTAAGGATAGCAAACGCAAGCTCTGAGCAAAACTTAAGTGAACTCGGACAGAAGAACGTGGCACCTCCCTTATAAGCAAAAGTTTTAAAATGCTGTACTAAAAGCGTATTTTGAGAGAATCCAACCAAATTTTACATAGACACTTAGAATATATAACACAAGATCTGAGTAAATCTTAGTGAATTTAGGCATGAGGCCGTGGTACTCCCATATAAGTAAAATTTTTTATTGTTTCTACATGAAACAAGATTATACCCTGCTGATATTTTTATAAAATGAGCCATATCAGTGCAGAATATCTTTAAGATTTCAACTAGGTTATCAAAGGCTCCTCTCTGCAAGGCATTGAATATAATATTGTTAAAATTCTGAGAAGATATCTTACTGCTTCTTTCTCTTCTTCATAACCCCTACATAATTTATAAGCCCGCATAGTTGGCTGTATGTAAGGTTTGCTGTCTCGGTTAGGCAGCCAGTGTTTGCAAAGCTCTTAATGTAAATCTCGAATTTTTTTTTTTTGGTACTAATGGGTCCAGGGTTCTGAGTCAAGGTCTAGTTTTGGAGATATTTATGTTCTAAAATTTTACATAAAAAGACCAAATAACTCAATAACACGTATCTTTTGGCTATTTCAAGCATTTATTTAATAAACGAATCTTATTTATTATTTTTCAAGTCCATAAAGTTGGCAAAAGTAATGTCGTACACATTATGTAACAGAGCCTTACTTTATTCCACCTTGAATAGACTTATTACCCTTTCTAAGATAATGCTTTATTCAATTTAATCAAATTACTATTTTAAATGAAATATTTTCAACATTTTTCAACTTCTTGTGTATTCTCAACAATTTATCAAAAATTGGCTTAAGTGGGTTCAAAAACTCTGTTTATTCCTTCTCATTCCTAGTACTAAGATAGCCCATCTTACCATTTTTGCCAATATTATCTTTATTAAAAATATGCATTTTCTATCAATTAGTTTATTTTCTACAAGTTTTAACGATTACAGTTAATTAAATCAAAATCCAAAATACCATTAATTGAAAGAAAACCTCAAATTTCAATTATCCTAGAAATATGCCAGAAATGTTTGTTATAACAACACAATACATCAGCAGCAGCTTCTTCATTGGCAGCAGTAGCATCCGCAATAAAAATGACAATAATAATCGTACTATATAAAATTTGTGCATATTCTCTATTGGATGATACATAGAGAGTCATCAATTTTCATTAAATTTGACTATTAAAGAACATAATTGCCTTTTGTCAATATTAAGTCAACACGAAATATATCATTTGTATCACAGCAAAGAATCTGTGAAAATATCAGTATATGACATGCTATTTATGCGGGAATTGTTTGAAATTTAATGATAAGTAGGGGGTGGGGCTGGCTATAAAGAAATAATTTTCTTGGAAATTTATGCAGTGTTTCTTTCGTTATATGTATCAACTTTCAATTTTATGTGCTTTTTCTCACTTTATTTCCCATCCATTTTAATATATATTCGGCAAATTTCAGTCAATGATTTTCGCTCATCATAAAATTTCGAATTTTTTTTATTCATTTTTCTTTTTTATTTCTTTTTATGGAGATGTTCCAGTCGGCAAAAAATGGAGTGTTAAAAAGCATTGCAGAAGGCCTTCGTTTGGAAGAAAGTGGTTTTTAATTTGTTTTCATTTTTTCTATGAAATGAATTCCATGGCAGTAATAAAAGTATGCCTTCTGTGGAACTGTGTATGGAAGAAAAAAAGCATACCATTTATATTTCCAAATATAAAGCCGAAAAAGAGGTCCATTTTGTTGACTCCGATTTTTGACAGTGACAGATATACAATACGACAACTCCATGTATGGCTGTATATAACAAATTAAACTTTTTCCAAATCCACAAGACTCTTTTGCAACTCAAATTCAACTTTTTGAAAAAATAACCTATTAACAGATCCTATTGATCTTTTTTCATATCAAATCAAACTTTTTTTGGTTTAAATGAAAATTAAATTGATTTGGAAAATGGTTTAATTTAAAAGTTTGATTTGATTTAGAAAAGGTAAGTAAAATTTGATTTGGAAATGGTTTAAATTTAATCCGAATAGGTTTTATATGATTTGGCTAGGGCGCAATTTGATCTAGAAAATGTGAAATATCATTTAGAAAAGGTTTTTTTTTGATTCAAAAAAAGGTTTATTAGATTAAAGCTTAATATGATTTGGAAAAGTTTAATTTGAAATCAAAAAATTTAATTTGATTTAGAAAAAGTTTAATTTTTTGTAAAAAAGTTTTATTTGATTTGGCAAAAACTTAATTTAACTTGGAAAAGGTGTAATAGGTCGTCTTACATTGTTCGCTTCGATCTTTGACTTATTATTTTATACCATTCGGCGGCATGATTTTGCTACTTCTTTCCCTGTTGCTTCTATTTTACCTACAGGGTACATAAATATTCATGAGTGCATATATTTGTATGAAATACTAATGTGTATTCGTGTGAATATGTTAGTGTTGCCATACCTATTGGTTTACTGATGCGAGTTATTGATTTCACTGCTCCACTCCACTCTCATTGCCAATGAACAATGACAGGAGGCTTAAGTGTTGAGGTGGGATCAAATATGACAAATTCTTGTCATTTATTTGTGTAATAAGTAGGCAGCAGTTTTATGTCAATGCTGCAACATGCCTGACAGAGCACAATATAACTATCACAATGTTAATAAAATCACAAATTTCAGTTTTCATGTCGAATAAGCAGATTTTCAGAGAAGGTGAACAATGTTGATGAACAATGGTTAAATTAATTATATTTAATAACAACAGGTAGAGACAGAGATATTTGGCTTTACGTGTATGTGGATCACATGTGTTATAGAAATTGTGTGTCGGCACACATGAATATTAAATACATCTTAGTTGAGATTAGTCTTTAAGGATTATTGGAGTTGAAGTTTTCACTTTCTTTATCAAAATTAATTAAAGCCTTTGTCGCAACAAGGACTTTGCTACAAAATAGTTAGGTATTCAAATTTTTTGAAAATTTGCATGATTTATTAATAAAAAAAACACTCCACTGCGTTATGAGTGAAATAAATGAATCAATCAAATCAATCAAATCAATCAAATCAATCAAATCAATCAAATCAATCAAATCAATCAAATCAATCAAATCAATCAAATCAATCAAATCAATCAAATCAATCAAATCAATCAAATCAATCAAATCAATCAAATCAATCAAATCAATCAAATCAATCAAATCAATCAAATCAATCAAATCAATCAAATCAATCAAATCAATCAAATCAATCAAATCAATCAAATCAATCAAATCAATCAAATCAATCAAATCAATCAAATCAATCAAATCAATCAAATCAATCAAATCAATCAAATCAATCAAATCAATCAAATCAATCAAATCAATCAAATCAATCAAATCAATCAAATCAATCAAATCAATCAAATCAATCAAATCAATCAAATCAATCAAATCAATCAAATCAATCAAATCAATCAAATCAATCAAATCAATCAAATCAATCAAATCAATCAAATCAATCAAATCAATCAAATCAATCAAATCAATCAAATCAATCAAATCAATCAAATCAATCAAATCAATCAAATCAATCAAATCAATCAAATCAATCAAATCAATCAAATCAATCAAATCAATCAAATCAATCAAATCAATCAAATCAATCAAATCAATCAAATCAATCAAATCAATCAAATCAATCAAATCAATCAAATCAATCAAATCAATCAAATCAATCAAATCAATCAAATCAATCAAATCAATCAAATCAATCAAATCAATCAAATCAATCAAATCAATCAAATCAATCAAATCAATCAAATCAATCAAATCAATCAAATCAATCAAATCAATCAAATCAATCAAATCAATCAAATCAATCAAATCAATCAAATCAATCAAATCAATCAAATCAATCAAATCAATCAAATCAATCAAATCAATCAAATCAATCAAATCAATCAAATCAATCAAATCAATCAAATCAATCAAATCAATCAAATCAATCAAATCAATCAAATCAATCAAATCAATCAAATCAATCAAATCAATCAAATCAATCAAATCAATCAAATCAATCAAATCAATCAAATCAATCAAATCAATCAAATCAATCAAATCAATCAAATCAATCAAATCAATCAAATCAATCAAATCAATCAAATCAATCAAATCAATCAAATCAATCAAATCAATCAAATCAATCAAATCAATCAAATCAATCAAATCAATCAAATCAATCAAATCAATCAAATCAATCAAATCAATCAAATCAATCAAATCAATCAAATCAATCAAATCAATCAAATCAATCAAATCAATCAAATCAATCAAATCAATCAAATCAATCAAATCAATCAAATCAATCAAATCAATCAAATCAATCAAATCAATCAAATCAATCAAATCAATCAAATCAATCAAATCAATCAAATCAATCAAATCAATCAAATCAATCAAATCAATCAAATCAATCAAATCAATCAAATCAATCAAATCAATCAAATCAATCAAATCAATCAAATCAATCAAATCAATCAAATCAATCAAATCAATCAAATCAATCAAATCAATCAAATCAATCAAATCAATCAAATCAATCAAATCAATCAAATCAATCAAATCAATCAAATCAATCAAATCAATCAAATCAATCAAATCAATCAAATCAATCAAATCAATCAAATCAATCAAATCAATCAAATCAATCAAATCAATCAAATCAATCAAATCAATCAAATCAATCAAATCAATCAAATCAATCAAATCAATCAAATCAATCAAATCAATCAAATCAATCAAATCAATCAAATCAATCAAATCAATCAAATCAATCAAATCAATCAAATCAATCAAATCAATCAAATCAATCAAATCAATCAAATCAATCAAATCAATCAATAACTCTGTGAAAAAGCAATTTCTTTGAAATTTGAGACACACGATTATTTCGAAAAGTAAATTTAATTTTTTGTTTAAAGGATAAGAGATCTTAGATCATGCAAAAAAAAAATCTTTAAAAGCTCTGTGTTTCGTTGTTTCTAACTAAATCGTGACGAAAGTAACACTTTAAACATTATAAAATTAAGAACATTGCTAATGATAATAAAGTAACAAAAGAACTTAAAGTTTAATTAGATGCATGCAATAAAACACATTGAAATTTAGGCTCATTGTCATTCCACTGAACTTGAGAACATGAAATTCCAACTTAACGCGCTGCTGAAAGTTTTTTCTTCTTCTTCCTGTAAACGTGCCCATTTCTTATGACTGCGTCTTCCTTAAAAGAAACTTTCCTTGACATTAAACTTGAAATAAATAATGTACGCGCGCTGAGCTTTTAATTCAATTCATACAAATATTTTATAAGAATGTGCCGACAAACTTGAAGAATGGTTTAAACGCACACACACACACATACACACACACGTACACCACACACATACTTGAGCACAATTGCAAAGATATTGTGCGTACATAAGGGACAAGTTTACTTATATATGCACGTGCGCGGAAGTGAATGCAGAGGCTGAATTTGGGCTCATACTCCTCTACTTTGCGAATTCTAACTATGTAGTTGTAGTCAACATTAAAGTTTCTATAACACAAAAGATATGAGTCGGCATACCCGTATCCTCAGCATCTACCCATCCGGAAATATTTTTCCGCAGGTATTTACAGTCAGACACACATATTTATTATGTGTATCACGTGCTTTTTTGTTTGCAAAAGATTGTAAGCTTTCTTGTATTTGTTGAGGTCTAAAGTGACTCATCATAGTAACACCCGGGCACAAAAAAAAAATGTTTAAAGCAATTCGAAAATAAACGACAACACAGGGTGCAATGAATATTTTGTTTATTTAGTTGCACTCCATACCAAGGGTATGTTTACTGTGCCTTTTCGCTTGTAAGGCAGAGAAGAAGCGTTGCACCTCTTAAGTTGCTAGAGCCATGTCAGATTTAGCTTTCGCGGCCAAAAATTCAAACGCCAATTTCAGGGAAACTTTAGGCAATATTTCAATGTGGCTAATTTTAATGTCTTTTAAAAATGGTTTTGATTTTACCCAAAGAAGGCTTGCGCACGATGAAACTAGTGTACACGTTATAACTTCTTAGTTGTTCAAATTCAAAATATTCAAAAAAATTTTAATCAAGTTGCCTTTGGTAAATGTATAGACATATTCATGTTGCTTTTTTTACTGATTCGTTTATTTATGGCTTCACCATGTGCTGCAAAATAGAGGCAAAGCAATTGCTAGAAAAGCTTAGGTTTCGCGGAGGAAGAGCTTGAGTCATTTAAAGTCCAGAAAGTTCGGGACAGAAATTCCAAAAAGATCGTTGAGGCAAAAAAGCGAGCCAAAATACTTTACCGAGAATTCATTAAAAAGTTTGACTGTTGACTTGGTGACTTTTCGCAGCTTCCAGGTGTCGATTTTTATGTAGCATTTCAAAGAAGAAATGTTCAAGAAAAGTTTAAGACCCAAAAAAAGACGAAGTTTCCAAAGAAGCTTTTGGTATGGCAGGCAATCTGAAGCTGTGGTAGGCGAAGCAGTTCATTTGTTTCAACATCCAGCAAAAACGTCTTTTACCATGTATTAGACAGCATGAGGTCTCAACTTTTTTTTGGTCAGATCTGGTTTCATGCCATTACAACAAATCTGCATTTTAATGGTATGAAAAAACAATGTAGAATTTGTACCTAGATATGAAAATCCACCTAACTACCTGGAGCTAGACCCATCGAAAGATATTGGGCTCTGGTAAAAAGGATTATGAAAAACACAAAACAGGTTGCTGAAAATACCAAACATTTTTCAAGAAAATGGCTAGTGTCAAGTAAACAAATCTCTGAAGACACGACTAAAAAATTAATGGGAGGTGTTTCAAAAAAATCAATTTATTCATAAGAACCAAATAATGTTTAATATATTTGTAATAAAAGTAAACATGAATAAGATTTCTTTTTAAAAAATGTATAATTCTTGTTTTAATGTCAACTAGTTTAAAAGTTACTTGATATTTTTGTCCAAGTCAAAAATAACATTTTTGTTTGAAAACTGCAGTTTTCATTTGAAATTTTGAAATGCAACAAAACCTGCTTTAAATTAAATTTGAAATCAAAAAAGGTTTTACATATTTTGTTGCATTGTGTTAAATCATTCTGTTTCTATAAATATTTATTGTGTGTGTATGCGTGTCTGCTTTGCTGGCTAAGAGCAAGTTAATGAGTACGTGTGCTTCGTGTCATTGCCTCTCATTATTCATTCTTTAAAATTCCTTACTAAGCTTCATTTGTATGTTTTATTTGTGTGTGTACGAGTATGTTTTTTCATCATTTTAGTACCTTGAATGAGTAATGTTTGCGCATAAAACACGACTCGATGCCATATGCGTTCACGTGTATGCGTGCGCGTATACAAGTATATTAGTATTAGTGTGTACATATACATTATATATGAAGGAAGTGCCATGGTCTATTTATCAAACGGTTTTCAAGGTAACTGCATTTTGACAAAGCGAATTAGTATGCGTTAAAAAGGTGTTAAGGCTGAGTGTTGAGTGTGTGTATGTGATTGTTGACATTAATTTAATTTACTCTGAATGTGTAAGTTGCATGTTTACTAATTGAAAGCTTCCGGGTTTACAGGGAGATTGAGTTATGTTCTTTATTCCTCCTTTTAATGCAGTTAAGTGATTTAAAATCTTTAAAACGTTTTCGTGTGTGGGAAATAAACTTAGGTCTTTTATTCTTCAGTGATTTTTTAAGTGAAGAAAAATAAAGATTTTCAAGAAGTTGACAAGTCTTTGTACAAACAACATTAATTCATTATAAATATGAAATTTTATGTCGTCCTTAAATCACCGAAACTTTTTATTTTCATACCACTTGTTGATTTTGACTAAATATTTGTGAAACATCTAGCATCTTAAGTCATAATTTATGTAAAAATTAATGAGAAAAAAGCTAAAATAAACGCAGACAAAAAGCAAATTCAAGTTTCACCCACTAATGTAGGGACTTAATTAGCTCATCAATTATTGGCTAATTAATTACGTCTTTGTTAGTAGTTAATGAAATTAATGTGGCTGGGATTAGAGATAAAAGTGTTAGAAAAGCTACTTGGAGATTGTGCTTTTTGTACGCTACACACAGCGTAAATAAACTTCGACATTGCATTTGTAGCGCAAAGAAGAAAACGTTGCAGATATAGAAAAGTATGTAGGAGCATTATTTGTCAAGTGAACCACCCTACCCACTCATCGCAGTTTTTCAGATAAAAATGCCTAAACCAGCATAACATTTTTGTTGAAACCATTAGTCTACAGTGCCGCGTGCCGATTTTTCGTAGCGAATATTTAGGAGCTTAACAATTGGGTAAATTTTAGGCCAAATTATTTTTGGACTTCTGAAACATGGATTTTTGAGTAACTCGGACAATTATAAGACGATTTTATTCAGTGTAAATTTTCATGACAAGATATAATCGCTATAAAGTGAAAAGACGATGTAAGACCGAGCCAAAAATCTCGTCATGGAAGCATTTAAATGAAAATTTGCATGGAATAAAATCGTCTTAAAAATGTCCAAGTTATCAAAAAATTTATGTTTCTCAAGTCCAAAATACAAATTGGCCAAAAATTTACCATTTTGTTGAGCCCCTAACTTTGCTGTGATAATCGCCACATGGCATTGTAAAGTTATTTGCTCAATGAAAATTTTAAGCCGACTTAAGACTTTTAATTTCTAAAACTGCGATAGAATTATGGGATAGTCCATTTGACAAAGAATGCCCCATGTGTACATTGTCAGCGTTGGTTGATTTCTGTCGTCTATAGAAATCACACGATTATATAAATTAAACATTTCAAAATCCATATTGAGTGTTTTATTTAAGATAATGCAAGTAAATTTAACATTAATGTCAAAAACAAAATTTGACAAATCGCTGAGTTAAAATGTTTTTGGAACACTTCCTTTTATGGTATAAGTCGCGGTCTCATGTCGAAGTTCGCCATAGCTTCTAGTTTCAAACTATACTTAGTATCTTCTCTGCAAAATTGCATGGAGTGATCTTAAAAAAAGGCTCGCAGTTATTCTTATTGAAAATTTTGCTTATACACGTATAGAGTGTTTGATAGTGAACTGAACATATAATCTATCCTGTGTAGGGTATTAAATTCTTGTCAAGGTCAAAGCTGTGCCCTAACTAGTTTTTCTTTTGATTTGCTTGTGAATTTATTAATACAAAAGCTTTTTTGCTGCTGCTATTGAAGCAAATTTGTAAAAACTCGGCAAAGTCAATAAAAGACGCTACATCGCCGCTACTAACACCTCAAGGACACTGATAAAATAGTGAGAGAAACTCTTGTACTTAAGACTCTTGAGTTACTGTTTTTGGTTTTCTTTGGGCGCCATAAACTTGTGGTATCTGTTTCTGGCGTAACTTAGTTACAATTTAATCTTCGTGTTTGGTTTATTGCAGTTATCTTTCTTTCTTTCCGTCCTTAATATTTTTCGCGTTATTTTATTTAATTTATTTATTTATTTAATTTTGACAGCACCATTGAAATGTCAATTTAAATAACTTGACTACAAGTTAATGTTGTATTTGCTTTCATTTTCGTTAGCGTTGTGAAAAAATTATGACAGAGCTGTAAAATGGAATATTTCTAAAATGTACTGCAAAGTCTTGACATTATAGGAAATATTGTTCGAAAGTCTTGACATTATAGGAAATATTGTTCGGTATCCCTCCCCCCAATTAACTCTAAAGTTTTTTTTTTTGCACCCATTCCATTAAACTGATGAAAATCTCTTTGTTAATAATTTTCTGAAAATAAATCTAGCAAAAATATACATAAATCGTGTAACTCACCAGCTTCTGAAGTCCACACGATCGATATACTTTCCAAATCCACCATCTTTCAAACTACAATTTATTGAGAGATTCCCTTTCGAGAAATATTTAATTTTTAAGAAGGAGCATTTGCAATCGTATATATTTTCAGAAGCAAGTATACTTCTTAATTTTTTTTCTAATTTTCTTAAAATTTTTTGCCAAAAAACGACAGCTTGGATTAAAAAATATCAACAAAATATAAACATCTAAATTTAATTATATATCATCAAAACAAAGTAAAATTATTGATATCAATCAACACAACTCTAAAATTTCAGTTCAATACATGTCCAATCCTTCATACTTTGTGAGAAACCGACGAATTATCGTTTATCAAAATACAACCAGTAAGGGTGTTACCTTTAGCCTGACCAAAAATTAAATACCCTACACTGCAGCATTGAAAATTCTGCTTGCTTGGGAGGTGCCAAGACTTCTCGTCCAAATTCACTAAGTTTTTACTCAGAGCTTGTAACTAACATTCCAATTATTTGTGCGAATTTTGGTTTCATTATCTTGAAAACCGCTTGACACACACACTTGTGCGAGTTCGCCTAGTTTCCGGTAAAAGCTTTCACTAAATTTTCCTAGTATCTGTGCGAAAGTTTTTTACATTAGAATTCATTAAATGTATGGGAGCTGTCACGCCCACTTATCAAAATCAACCACGGTTCTGATCAGAGCTTGTATTTACTATTCTCAGTATTTGAGTGAAATTCGGTTGGACTAAAACCACTTTCAGTACAGCATTTTGAAACTCTTGCTTATATTGCAGGTACCAAGCCCTCTTTTCTAAATTCACCTAATTTTTCTTAGAGGTCGCAACTACTATTTATAGATTTATATGTATTTTGGTTACGTTACCGTGAATACGGTAGGCGTGTCTGTTGACCGATTTCGACGGAGGCATAATATCAAATTTCATTGAATTATCTTGCTTCCCAAAAAAATATTAAAATGATTTCCACGGACCGTCAGCAGGAAGGACAAACACACATTATTATATCGAATCACGAAGTGATGCTAATCAAGCATATATGTATATACTTTCCATACCTGCCATGCCTTCTACTCTGCGTTACAATTGAAAGAACAAAGTGGGTGTAGGGTATAAAAATATGTTTTATATTTCGCTGGAAGTGCTAGGTGCTTCTAACTGAGATTGCATAGCATTACCATCAAAACAAATCTAGGGCGAGTCCTCCTGGATAGATGTACGTATTAACATATAAGCCAGGTTGATTTGCTATCGCATTTACACCTAGGATTTGAGCACCCGTCACAATCCTCTTCTCATTATTTAATTTGGGTCAAGTTTACTTTAGTGATACCTCATATTGATTTTTAAACTTAGTTTATTTTAAGAAGCTTTCAATTCTAACATAGAATTCTGATCTAGTATCGGAGGTATAATCATCGAATGGACCGGAAATTGAAAAACCTAGCTATATAACAGTGGTACGATGTGAGTGCTTCGAATTCCCTGTTAAAGAATTTGAGAATAGATTCTTAAAACAAATGTCAAAATTGAGAAAATAAACTTTTTTTATGTCACTTAGTAAAGAAGAAGGCCTATCTAGGGATGAAAAACAAATCAGCTATTATATCAACCGAATGAAGAAAATTTTGATATTACAACATGGTATTTACAGATTATTGTATGATTTTTCATCTCTGGCTTATCAATGTATCTATTATAGAAATAAGTGGTGCCGTGACATAATCCCCACGGACATAATCCCCATTCACGATATGGGGATTATGTCCGCAAGTAATTCGGACATAATCCCCATTTTTTAATGGGGATTATGTCCGCAAGTGTTTCGGACATAATCCCCAGGAAAAAACGGACATAGTCCCCATAACGGCCGCGAATCAGTCTTTAATATATCCAACACCTAGTTTGCTAGCCACAGTAATTTTTCATAAGAGTAGGGGTAAGTGGGCGGCCTGCGGCCGCAGCTCAGGATTTAAAACTCCCAAAAATCCAACACCGGCTTCGCGGCGGCCTTCGGCCGCGGATCAGTCCATAACATCCAACACTATATAAATTTTTTAAATGGATTATTGCAAAAATTTTGTTCAATCTTAATTAAATTTTTCGGACATAACCCCCATTGGGATTATGTCCGAAAAATTTGCGGACATAACCCCCATGGCCAAAATGGGGATTATGACCGAAAAATTTTCGGACATAATCCCCATTTACGAAATGGGGATTATGTCCGTTGGGATTATGTCCGGTAACCGAAATAAGTATTTCTTGTACAGCACGTGTCAGTAAATTCACTGAAAAATTGTGTAAATAAAGTTAATCAAAAGGTAAATTTTATCCTTGCAAACAGACAGACAGAGATTCGAACGGACAAACAGACAATAAACGATTCAGTTGACAGGTGAAAACTGTAGGAGAATCTGTGCTTTACATTTATGGCGGATTTATATTTCCCATATTAAGTAACAGCAACAACAACACCACTATATATACATACATATGTTCATATTTATGTAAATATGGTAGGCATAATGATTTGGTTGCCCAAAGCCATCAACCAATTGTGTAATCACATGTGATGAAGTCACTGTAAACTGATAAGCCTGGCAGGGTTTGTTGTTGTTCTACCATTTGCTGACGTTGTTCGTCCGTTAATGCTCTGACATTTGAAGTGACATTCTGTAGCGATTATGAAAATAATAATGATAATAATAATAAAATAGATATGACGATGGCGCTTTTTATGTGCAGTAATTTTTGGTTACACCAAATACACCACAATGATGCCAGCACATGCAAGAGAGAATCATTTTTCTATATAGTCAGGAGACATAGTATTGTGTACACCTACTCGTATTAAATTTTTTGACAATTTATGAAGAATTTGTGATTTTGTTTTTATTAAAATCAGCAATAAATTTGATTTGTGTTTTAAAGGTTTATGTTGAATTTATGGAGCTACATTTCAATAACGGATTTATGTTGGACTAAAATCAAAATTATGTTTTAACAAAGTCTTACATATTGCTTGAATTATTAATAACACTTTGCTAGTCTATAAATCCAAATTTTTCGGGTACAAGTAGTAAACAAAATTGAACTACGTATGTACCTATATGCTGAGTTCAGTGATCATAGCCATTTTAACTTTTAGTTTTGGTTTTTGTGATATTTGAGTTTGAAATTTAATTACAAGTAAACTTGATGCGCCCGTGCCCTTCGTGTGACTTCACACTAAGCTTTTAAATACGAAACAGCTGATTACTGCCACTGCCGCATTGTGTTTCAGCTACATGCTTTGTTCGTTAAGGCACAAGCCACAAGTAGGGCATATGGAAGGTGAGGAATCCAGTTTATTCCCTTTCAGATTTTTCTATAACAACCCAACAGAAAATTTCGATGCGCATCCCCAAGATGCAATAGCGATGCGCGTCCTTCTCGCATCTAAAGAGCTGATTTGTATGCGCATATTTTCTGCGCTATAAGTAGCGAGAGCGATGCGCATCCAAAGAGCATTTCTGGTAGCGAGAACGAAGAGCTTTCGGTCAGGTATTAACGTACAAAACAAAATAAATCAATAATTCATCTTCGTAAGAGCGCGATGATAGAGCAGTTGTCTAGCGACTGGCACTGCGATTAAGAGTTGTAGCAACCGTGAGGTCCTCGGTTCAACTCCGGCCCAGACCTAACACAAAAGCTTTCAACTTGCAATTTTTCAATTAGAATTAATTTAGTAAAATAAAAATAATTATAATTACATCAAAAAAAAAATAATAGTCTGATGCGTCTTGACGAAAGACGTAAGATTTCAATTAAAAATTAATTTTTGAAATATTTTTATTGTCATCCAAAAAGCATCCAAAGAGCATTTCCATTCCCCATTGGGAACCATTTAGAGCTGGTTCACACACACACATAAACATTGCGCGAATTATTCAAATTGTTTCTGATAACTTATGGTCTTATTTACATTCTTCAACTTTGCAAACATTTTTGACTTTCACATTTTAAAATCTTTTCAATATTTCTCGACATTATCAACATTTTTGACGAGTTTTGCATTTATTTAAAATCAGACATAAAATTAAAGTTTATAACCGTTTTAGATTCTTACAGACAGTAGGCTCATATACATTTAAAAGTGAAAATATGAAACTGACTACATACAAGAGTTGGTTCACTGCTCATTGTAATTAAAATTAATGTGAAATATGAGGTCAGTTGGATGATATGAAAACATTTTTAATTAAATGAATGCATAATATGTAGGTATTTGTGATGATGGCGCAATATTTGAGTGAAAATTTGATAACTTTAAAGTATTTTTCATTTTTTGAGCAAGTAATTTATAATATTTTGTTGAAGAAAAAGATTTTACCATATAATATTATGCATGTTTTGTACAAGGTGAAGCGAAAGTAAAGTAATAATGTGAATGTGACATAATTTTTGCAAATGGCCTTAGCAAGTCGGCAAAAATTTCTCAACTTATCCGCCTCAGAGAAAATTATGAAAAATAAGTAGGGACACACCACATGTGTAGGAACTAGATCCCAGAAAAATAATTAGGGCAATTGATATTAGTTCAAAAGTTATTAACAATATAGAGATGCCTTGCTACTTATAGTGGTAGGCATCTTACAAAAAAAATGCATGAGGCATAAAATGTTTAGAATCATCTAAGGAATACATGTGAGATTTTTTGGAAATTTTTCGAATTTTTTGGAAGGAAATAAATTTTTCTAACCATTTTATTCCATATGGTCAAGATCACAAAAAAGTACACCAGGGAAAAATTTTTTTTTTTTAAGTTTTTTAAAAAATTTTTTTGCTTGCGTCGAAAGATCATGTTTTGTACTATCTAGCGTTAGGAGGTATTTCTATATATGTGGAATAAAGTGGCACTTCCATTGTTTTTTTCAAGTGAACAAAATATATAAAAAAAAAAAAAATAGAAAAAATTCAGAGCTCAGGAAACAACGTAAGAACCGCTAAATTCAATTCACGTGGTGTTTTATTGTAGCTAGTTATGTGAAATTATTATAAATAAATAAATAATAAAATGTAAAAAAAAATGTTTTGGTAAGCCGATTTTATGGCAATGAAAACAACTGCAATTTAAAGGTATCGTGGCAGATACAAAAAAGGAAAAAGTTTTTAATGGCACTTTAACAGCGATCTAATTTAACGGCAATTGCATTTCTGACGAACAGACTATGGATACATCTTGACTACACTTAAGTTTAACAATTTTTAGAAGCCTTCTTCCTCTAAAAGACCATAATATATGTGTAACGTGACAGAGATTTGTCACAGTAAATTTTTTGTTTCGTTTTTGATTTCAATCGCCAATTTGTCGAACAGGATCGCCTCACCAAGGCTAAAATGAACAAAAAATACACCGAAAAGCTCAAAAAAGATGTAACATTTGAGCGATACAAGAAGAAAAGAGCCGCTGCCATGCGATCGTATAAATTAATAAGTGAAAAAGTGGGCGTGGCACTTATTTAATTTTACCTTTTTTCCACCCACCATATGGTATTTATGTTTGCCATCCTTCCATTAATTTTCATCAAAATCGCTCGCATAGTTTGTGAGATATGTATTAAAAGCTTAAACCATGATATCATTAATCCTTTGTATGGCGTTGAAAAAACACTTTTTTGTAATGACCTATATCTCGTAAAAAAGTATTACAACCTAAAAATAGCGTCTGTATGGCTTCTTGTGAATGCAGTTGGCTATCCAAATCCATTGAAAAAAATCAATGATACCCTTTTCTGCTTTTGTAATGTAGCTTTAAGTAGAACCCAAAACAGTGATTTTTTCATTTTTAAGCAAGGATAACTCAGGATCCAGACGTGATAAAAAAAAAAACCAAACTCAGATTCGTAATAAGCAGATCTAAGTCTATCATAAACGGCTATAAAAAACTAGGACGGCAAACCATGGAAAGCCTGGATGGGGGGTAGGGGATTTAGAAAGAATGGACCGTCGCAGATTCTGGCATCAAGTCTGTCTGGCGCCTAACCTAATGGGAAACTTGGGTAAAACGAAGCTTAAGGGAGGTTTAGCGAAGTAGGCGTACATGATTTAATGCTCTTTTTCATTCTGTTTGTTGTTACGAACATTCACAAGGGTAAATTTTTTTACAATTTTTCAGACGGTGTAGCGTGGCAGATTTTGTATGTCACGTGGCAGAGACAATGTTTTTGCTCTTTAATCATTTCCAGAAATTTCATGAATGCAGTTCTCTTTATTCATCTTTCATTTCTAACGCATCAAAATTTGTGATCGATCGGTTGGGTAGAAGCGCAGAATTTTCGATGAATGTATGTGTACCTCAAAAATAATTTGTGTCACGTGGCAGAGAAATTTGACTGTTAATAACACGAAAACCACACAATTTATAATAATTCTTTGTTCGAAGGAAATGTGCATCTCAAGAAGCTTAATAATATAAAATTCTTATATATATATTCTCATATATATGACCAAAAAACAGCATACGAATGTCACGTGCCAGATTTTGAGATTGACCATATGCACTTATTTTGTAAGATGTCTTCTATTTCTTTACTACTTAAAGAAGACTTGCACGGCATTACCGTATTGTTTTACAAAATTTTTACTAGTTGCTACACAACATCATTTTTTTGAAAACCTTTTCTACGTTTAATTACTTAAGTGGAGCACTTGAGAAATTTTTGGCCAAGTATTATAATTTTTTCAACTAAAAAACATTAATTCTACATCTTTAGGTAAACTTTTTGTAAAAACAAAACTCAATTTTTTTCATTTTTGACAAAACCATGGCCAATTCACATTATGACGTTACTTTTGCTTCACCTTGTACATTAGACCGTATTGCCTTTCGGGCAAACGAAAAGTCCGCCTTAGCGCTTCTAAAACGATGTATTTATGCAAGAAAAAACATTTTTTTAAGGTTTTTCATCGCATTTTTGGCATTTACCTCATTTATCTCAAAGAGACATTGACATACAGTGCCCCGTTCAAGTACTTGCCCACCGGATGTCAGTTCCTACCATCTTAATGTGCCACTTTAATGTCAAAAAATTAAAGATCGCAAAAAATCATTAAACTTTTGTCAAAGAGTATTTCGATTACTTCAACAGAAATAATTTTGCATTTTTGCAAGAAAACTCGGAATTTTTTTTTTTTTTTTTTTTTGATTGAACGTAGGGGTCGCCCAATTACTTTTTAATTTTCATAGATTATGGTGGTACATTAGGATGGTATGAACTGAGATCTGATGGGTAAGTACTAGAACGGGGAACTTGATGTCAATGACCTCTTGGGTCTCTTTGAGACATAAATATTAGTATATCATACTTTAAGATTGGCCTGTAAGTGCCAAAGGAATGATGAAAAATGTTAATGGGCAACCCCTACGTTCGGTCAAAAAAAAAAATTCGAATTTTCTTGCAAATATACATCGTTTTAGAGGCGGTATGGCGGACTTTTTTTTTGTGATACGGTCTCTTGTACATGCTTTTATTTCAGAATTGAGCATTCTTATTATAAACCTTTTTTGAGTTGATGGGTCCGAGCTACCTGAATAAAATAAATTATTAAGCTGCTCAACAAATGATAGGTTTGTGATTGTTGCGAGGTAGTTGTTAGTCAATTCCGAAAGAACATTCAGCGTGGAATCAGAATTCGAGTTTAGAATTGGCCCATCAACTCTAAACTTTGAGATATTTGAGGGTAAAAACACGAACAGGGTTATTTTTGAGATTTGATGCAGACTGCAAAAATTTTTTTTTTATTTTTGCTAATTTATTTAATTACATAGTGCTACTCCTACTCTTGAAAAATGCCGTAAGATGCTTCCTTCAAAAGTTATTGTTGATTTAAGATGATATCATGAAATCCTATATAACGACTATCACGAAACAGTCTGTGGATTTCGGGATCGACCATAACTTTTGAAGAGACCATCATACGGCACTTTTCAAGAGCTCATTTTGAAGCAAAAGAGTAGCACTATGTGATGAATTCAGTAGAAAATAAAACTAAATTTTTGCAGTCTACATCAAAACCCAAAAATTTTCGGGTACGTACTTTTAACCTCAAATATTTCAAAATCTAAAGCTGTTGGGCCAATTTTGACCTCGAATTTAGATTCTACTTAGAAAATTCCTTTAGAAATTATCTTCAGCTGCCCTACAGTAAAATCATTGTTGTGCTGTGTTACGAGAATATCTCTTTTAATAATCATTTCTTTCGAAATATTCACTCTGACGACATTTGAGTGAATGAAAGTTTCTATCGGTAAACAAACTTTTATATGATTTTTCAAGCACAATAATGCATCATTGTTCGTATTTATTGAAAAAAAAAAAATAAAAGGACACTCGTTTCAACAAAAATAAAATAAAATAAATTATCAGTTACGCGCATTTTTTTGCATGCGAAACACCCCATCTTTCATAGCGAATGTACACCTTGTATCCCAAAGGACTAAATTGATTGAAAAAGTCTTTCAGATTTGCATAGAATCTACATATAGTCATAAGGAGAAAAGAAATCATTATTAATTCTAATTAATTATTGCTGCAATGAAATTGTGATTTTCTTTCTTTCTTTTGAACGTTCTTTTCCCGCTCTTGCATATACACTTGGTGTATATGCACTACATATTATACCCAATCGGGCTGTCGCCCAAGTGTATTAAACAAATGCATCACACATCGCTCGCTGTCAATTTGTGTTGCAACAAAGCAGTTGAGTTGTGGGACAAAACTGATAGGAATTTTTAACAAAATGACAAATTAAATGTGATATCTGTCATAAAAACAGGGAACACAAAATGAGCGCTATTCATTTTTATTTAAACGAAATAGCAAGAAAAAAAAAAGTAAAAATCTTTATTAGAATATTTATAGCAAAAAAAAAAATAGGTGCGCAGTAAAGTTATGATACATATCGTCACCTGAAAGGCAAAAGGACGTAGCGGCAAACAAATGAAAACAGGATTTTTGTTTAACGAAGCTTCTGGGTGGTGATAGAAGAGACCTAAGTTAAGAAAAAATTTTATTTGAAGGTTGTCTTAAATGCACCCCTAAGGAGTTATAGGGATAAATCTGATTTTCTGACTTGTTTGACACAACAACTTTTTTTTGGGTCACCCTACTGTTTCAGAACAAACTTCTTCATGGAAAACTTTCAGTTACAGAGTTTAAAAGGGTTTCGCAAAGTTCTGGAACTTTAAAGTTTATATTTCAAATTTTGTTTTACTACTTTTTGGCTTTGGTGGCCATTTTAGTATGAAAAGTTCCGTTAACATACCCTTTTATAACTTTATTTTGGAATCCTCATTAAATTCTCATTAATTCGATAGTGCATGTTGCATGTGTTATACAAACTTTTTGATTTGAGATCAGACAAAAATATTTTCATGTTAAATAAATAAAATACATGTAATACAAATAAAATACACTTTCAAAAAGCTCATGTAATTAACAAAAATTTTTACAAAAAAAAATTTTCTCTAAAATGTTTTTAAATAATTTGTTATATAAAAGTTTTTTTAAGTCATTTAAATTGAGACATTTTTTTTTTTTTCAGTTTTCATTTCCCTTGGGAATTTTTTACTTTCAGAGAGCATTGCATAACTGAGTGTAAGTAAGATTTTTCAAACAACTCGAAAAGCTAATTATGTATACTAGGTTCGCCTTGTGGCCGAAATTCAACTACTGGTGGCACAGCCCCCATGAAATCAAAACGGTCATATTATCGTTTCTTAGTGTTATCCCTATCTCCATAGCGAATTTCAAGAAAATCGATGCATCGGCTTAGCTGTGAAAACGTATTTTTCATTTAGGAGTGTGGCATCACCCTTTTTCAACATAAAAACTATTTTGAAGTGTGAAGGTAAGCTACACCTATTCAATGGTATATGTTTTACTTGAATCGGTTCATTAAATCGGCTGGAAAAGGTAGTCAAAGTTTTCTGCTTGCCTATTAATATTTTTTTAATTTTTTATCTAACAAAAAAGTGAGTAAACGAGCACTTAAATATTCTTTGTTGCCGAAAGAGGGTAAAAACGTTCACCGACCCCCACTAATTTTACATCTCCAATATATCTCTCAAACATACTATTCCCTTTTTTCCACCCCTTAATTACACTCCCACACAAAATTTTGATAAAAATATCAAAAAATTCCTCATTGCCGAGAGAGAGTAAAAATGTTCATTAATTTTTCATCTTCAACATTTTTTTCGAATGTACTAGTCCCTGTTATCCACCCCTTAAGGGGGCTCCCATACAAAATTTTGATAAAAATATAAAAAAATTCCACATTGCCGGGAGAGAGCAAAAATTTTCACATACCCTCATTAATTTTTTCTCTCCAATAACTTTCTCTAACATATTAGTCCTATTTTCCATTAATAAAGGTAGCTCCCGTAAAAATTTTGATAAAAATAGTAAAAAATTCCTCAATGCCGGGAGAGGGGAAAAAAGGTTCAACGACCCCTTCTTTAACATTTCTTTCAAACATACTACCCATTTTTTCAACTCCTTAAGAAGGCGTCGATACAAAATTTTGATAAAAACATCAAAAAAATTCCTCATGGCCGGGTGAACAAAAAAATGTTCACCGACCCCCATTAATTTTCATCCTCAACATTTTTCTTGAATATACTATTCTCATTGTTTACCCTTTAAGGGGCCTTCTATACAAAATTTAGATAAAAATAATTAATTTTGTATGGGAGGCCCCTTAAGGGGTAAATAAAAGGGGCTAGTATGTTCGAAAAAAATGTTGGAGAAAAAAAAATTAATGGGGGTCTGCGAATTTTTTTTTTGTCTTCCGCCAATGAGGAATTTTTTTCATTGATATAAATAGCAATTTAGTTTTAAAAGTTTTTTATATCATTTTTCTAAAAAAAATCAAACTTTTAAGCAAACAATCACATGATTTGGCCGACTATAGGCGGAGCTATGAGCATGTCAAAAAACTAATTAATGTTGTTTTTGAAGCTTTTTTAGTTTTTTAAAAATTAATATCTCTGATAAAAAAATTTAAAAAAATCATGGATCAACTAGTGCTATAAGACAAAAAAGTTTTAAAAAAGTCGGTGATGCAAAAGCCAAATACTATCCGGTTAGGTATGTAATGCTCCATAAAGAAAACTGATTCGGTTTGTGCATAACTAAGCTTAAACAAATGTCCCAGACAGACGGCAGCTCTAATGCACATTACAAGCACTATAATGTGAAACTTTTTGTTGTATGATTTTAGGCATTTTTTACATACATATTTCATAGACAGTGACTAAAAGAACATTTCCCAATTCAGGGTCCAAAAAATTCTAAATAGCTTTTCTGATGCTTAACTCACTATTAATCTTTTTTTTGATGTTTTCGAATTTTTTGGCCCTTGAATTGCGAAATTTTCTTTTAGTCAACGTCTATGAAATATGTATTTAAAAAATGCCTCAAATCGTGCAATAAAAAGTTTCACATTATTGCAGGCATTAAAATAAGCTGTAGTAATACCTTTTTTCTGCAGTAATAACTTCAAATTTGCAGTAATAACTTCAGAATATTGTAAAAAATTGTAATAATAATTTTCACCCAAATTCATATTACTTTGTTTTGTGTTAATCGTTGTAACTAAATACTCATTTTATTTCGCTTATAACCGTTGTTTTAGTTGTCTAACCTCACCAATTTAGGCTAAAATGTAGCAACCACAATAAGTACTCGGCAACTCTACTTTAAACATATTTTTGTAAATGCATTCGAAGAAAATTTCGCTATAAATTTTCAATTTTGAACTGAACCATTGCCATGATATCTGTTATTTAATATTTATATTTAATATTAATCACTTGAAGAAGACATTAAAAAAATTTTGCTAAAAATTGCAAATAAAAACAAAAAAAATTCTGCACTTAATAACTTTTTCTTATTGCAACCCATGCATTATTGCGTCTGTAATGTGCATAAGAGCTGCCGTCTGTCTGGGGCATAATCAAGTGGGAAAGCATTTTTGCAAAGTAGTCCTCTTTGAGCAGTAATTTCGGTTTTTCGTCAAAGGAAACCAGTTCAGCCCCATTTTCACTGCCTTAAACGCAACATTTTCGTTTGACTTCATTTTTATTGCAGATCTTGTGTGAGCTAGAAAATACATTGTGACAATTTTTCAAAATGAAAATGAACTTAACCACAAGGAAGAATTTTCAAGACCTTTTATTTTTATAACACAAAAACACTCTGTCATTGATACACCAATTCTAATGAAAAAGAGATGGACTGTGAATTTAGAAAAAATACGCAGAAATGGTTACTATTAAGAGTTTGTTTGCTTAAATTTGCCCTTGTGTGGTATCTTTAAAGTTAAATTGAAATGGTTTTATTCTACATAACATATTTTATTTTATAACTAAAAGTTAATGCTTAAATCAAAACATTTGTAGAATTTTTGCAAAAATTTGCAAATTATTTCTTCTTAAGAAGTCGCATACATTCTCGTCAATCGCCTTCTGGTCTTTGTATTTACATAAAGACTTAGATTTAGCTTCTGAAAACAATGAAAAACCAACAAATATGTTAGAATGCTTTTGTGTTTCGCTTTCCTTAGTCTTTTTGACATGACGCCTAAGGACGCCTTTTTAATGTCGCTTCTCATCTTGTCCAAAAAAAAACAGCTGTCATATGATAGAATACATACAAAAAATAAGTATGCTAAGTGTTGCTTTTTCTTAAATATGTATGCATGCAAATTGTTAAGTTTGCTTAGAGTTGCCACATTTGCTTTGAAGAGTGACATTCAACGGACACATATCTGTGAGCTTTTGACGATACATGGTTTTTAGTTCCAGAAATATAGGGATGTCCCATAACTAATGCAAGATTTGAAGTTACTCTCATTTGTGTGGTAAAGCGTTACTTAGCAAAAAAAAAATAGTTTGACAGCTGACAGTTTTAGTCAAAATGAATTGAGATAGAAGATTTAACGGTGCATAAACGAAATTCAGCCACGTTATTGAGAAGCAGTTAAATAGTTTTTTATCTCAAAAAACTCTTTCAGTACAGCGATTTGAAGCTTTTGCTTATAAAGGGTGTTTTTTTTAGAGGTATAGAACTTTGAATTGAAATAAAACACAAAAAAATCGTTTTAATGTCCATCAATTTGGCTTTATTGGAAGGATAATTTTATGCCATTAATGTTTAAATATGATTTCGGGCATGTGGCCGCCGCGGCTGGCTCGAATAAAGCCAATTCTACAGGTCCAATTTTCAACCACTTTTTCGAGCATATGGGGCCGTATGTCGGCAATAACGCCACGAATATTGGCTTCCAAGTCCCCTAACGCGTCTGGTTTGTTGGCGTAGACGAGCGACTTCACATATCCCCAAAGAAAATAATCCAATGGTGTCAAATCACACGATCTTGGTGGCCAATTGACAGGTCCATTCCGCGAAATTATGCGCTCATCGAATGTTTCCTTCAATAAATCGATTGTGACGTGCGCTGTGTGGCATGTAGCGCCGTCTTGTTGGAACCACAACTCATCCACATTCATGCCATCCAATTCGGGAACAAAATAGTCGGTTATCATGGCTCTATACCGGTCTCCATTAACGGTAACTGACTCTCCAGCATTATTTCGGAAGAAGTATGGCCCAATGACTCCACCAGTCCATAGAGCACACCAAACAGTCAGTTTTTGTGGATGTAATGGCGTCTCAAGGGTCTGATGTGGATTCTCTTCACTCCAAATGCGGCAATTTTGCTTGTTGACGTAGCCATTCAACCAAAAATGAGCCTCATCACTGAACAAAATTTTGCGATGAAAATCAGCATCGAGATCAATCTCATTTTCGGCCCATACACCAAAATCACGACGCATTGCATGGTCTCGCGGCTTTAATTCTTGCACAAGCTGGATCTTGTAAGGTCGCAAGCCAAGATCTTTGCGCAAAATCTTCCATAAAGTTGATGGTCAAAGCTCCAATTGCTGTGCACGGTGGCGAATCGATTCATTCGGGTCCTCTTCAACATTTTGCTCTACAGCGGCAATTGTTTCTTCGGTGCGCACTGTTCGACGTCTCTGCGGATGCGTATTATCACATAGAGTAAACGTAGTGCGAAAACGATCCATGGTTAACCGAATTAATTGCTCTGATGGACGATTATGTCGACCATAAAATGGACGGAGCTTGCGGTAAACTTCGCGAACTGAACCATTATTTTCGAAATAAATTTGCACGATTTGCAAGCGTTGTTCTTTTGTCAACCTGTTCATGATGAAATGGCAAACCAAACTGAACATAAATGACATTAGAGTTGCCAGATTTGACCACAAAATGCCAGTTTTATCTCTATTCGAAAAACAAACCTCTAAAAAAAACACCCTTTATGGGTTTTTTCTGAGGGCTTGCTGTTACAATTCGTAGTATTTATGTGTATTTTGGTTTCATTGTCGTGAAAAGTTTCATTTTGAATATAATTTTTGTATGGGCGCTAGGCGTGTCCGTTAACTGATTTCGCTCATTTACAATCTCAAGAATTAGCTTTGACGACGGAGGCAGTGTACCAAATTCCATTGAGTTATCTTGCTCAGTTTTCCCAAAAAATGTATTTCCACGCACAGCCAGCCAGCCAGACAAACAGACGACATTGCTATATCGACTCAGAAGGTGACGCTGATCAAGAATATATGTATAAACTTTTCTATATCTGCCACGCCTCTTTCTTTGCGTTACAAACGAAAGGACAAAGTGAACATGCCCTGGGTGTAGGGTATAAAAACATGAAAATATAAAATAAAAATTAAAAAATAAGGGTAAGATAGGAAAAATAAAAATAAAATAAAAAAAAATATCTGAGTAGGAATCGAACCCTGGCAACGTTTCTAAAAAATATGAAATTTTTTTTTTTTTTTGCTCTTTTTCTCTTACTCCTTTTTTTGACAATGTTAAAACAAACCTGCCGCTCCAACCGGAATTTAATAATTGAATGCATACTACAGCCTTACATAAACTCATTATGTAAGCGCTTCTAAATTTCTATGGGAGCAAGTGCCTTAGAAGTGCTTCCTTAAGCAGCGCTTGATATTTTTCCCCATAGGGAAAATGTATAAAAGTTGTTCATACAGCATAAAAGTATGCATAAAAATTTTTTTCTCTTTACTAACGTCGTTCTACAATTTGTTGCATTTTAAAAATAATTGAATTTTTGAAAACAACATAAAAAAAGGAGATTTTTTGGAAATCAAACCAAAACTGTGGAAAAACCATTCCGTTGTATGGGGTGGCAGCACTGTGTGTCAGTGTGACAGCTTTGCCAAATATGTAAACATGTTGCTCATCAAATCAGATTTTTTTTTTTTTTTTGTTTGCTTAGCAACACTCCACCGCACACTCCGTTATGTCAATAACACAACCCAAAATTCTGTGAACATGTGACGCAGTCATTTACTTGCAATGTCAAAGTCAAGCGCCGGATGGCTGTTGGAGGTCACGTGTAATGGTCATATTTTAAAATGTGCATTAAAATGAACGGGGGCATAAAAGGAACGTGATTGGCTTTGTTTTAATTTTTTTCAGCTTAAAATTTCATTTTATATCTTAAATAAATTCTTTATTTTTAAATTGTTTGTTTTTCCTCAAAAAAAAATGCTTGGGGCATTAAGTGGCTTGTATATTTTATATTCATGTTTTTGTATTGTGTTTCTGCTCCATTCTTGAATATTCATTTAATTTAATTTTTGAGTTTGAAGTCATGAAAGAAATTATCCTTAAATGTTTATTTTTTTGATTATTGTTCTGCAGAGAAAATCATATGTAAATCTCATATAAATCAAAGATTCATAAGCGCATTTTCATAAAAAAAAAAAACATTAAAATCCCTAACTTTACCGATCCTTTGAAAGAATTCCTTTCCTTTTTTTGTTATTTTTTCAGTGGAAAAAGAGCACCCGCATTGTGTTCGTGGAATTTGTTTTATTATGCATTGACCCCGAAGGAATTTGCATATAAACCAAATATTGTGAATGGCATTAAAGTTGAGCAAATCGCTAAAGCTCTGTGGTAGGCAGAAAAGTTCAATGGGTTAGCCAGCTTCTTTAATGCTCGAAATTTTGCAAATTCTTGGAATTCTGTTGACAATTCTTATTTGTTGTGTTTATAACCTGCTTTATTGCATCTTTTGTGGAACATTTTGTTTATTGTTAGCTTTTGTGATTACGCTTTTTAAGCTGTGGCTTTCTTTAATGTTAAGAGTTTAAGATAAAAAATATGATTGGTGTGGATATTGCCAAAAATTATCTTGCCACTTTGTTACACGAATCATGGTAAATTTTTTATTTACACTCAGATTGAAGGGACTTTATTTAGATTTTTATCAATAGATTTTTTTCAACCAGCTATTTCTATTTTCGATACATACGCAAATTCAGAAAAAAAATTTAATGTTTTGATGTGCCAGGAGACTGAGGTAAAAAATCTAATATAAATTTCAAAATTTGACAATAGCATTGTAAGACTATTGATTACATATTTCATTTTTAGCGTAAAATGTACGTATGTACACTTGAATTGAGTTCAATTTACCAATAAATCTTCAATTTTGAAAAATTAAACATGCCAGGACGCTGAGGACTTGGTAATTTAAAGTTAAATTTTTGTATGAAATATCTTTGGGATCGAGCTTATTTTCAATGTCATACTAGAAACAATGTATTTGAGTTTAATTCACCAATAAAACTTTATGTATGAAAAATATTTGTTACTAGCATTTCTCGGTGTGCGTTGCTACACCTTATCTTGTACTAGGGGCCATCATCAATTTTTTTAAGGGAAATAAATTGTTCCGAACAGTGGCGGATCCAGCATTGTCAAGAGGAGGGGCCGATTGACTACATTTCTAGATAATAACAGAATGTTTTCAAAATCTTTACATATAATTAAGGTTTGAGAGAGGAGGCGATCGCCCCATCGCCAACCATTTTTTCAATGGACATTATTTTTCCCGGTACTCTTAGTACACATACCAAATCTCATCAATTTGTGGTAAATATTTTTAGAGATATGATGAATTAATTTCTTTGGAGGCGTGCCAGCGCCCATTTTTTCACTGAAAATTATTAATTCTAATACATTTTACAGATGTACCAAATTTCAATTGTCTACGTCAAGCAGTTTCAGAGCTATTAAGAATTAATTTTTAGGGGAGTGTGGTACCGCCCACTTTTTAAGCCTATGACCTAGCTTTTTATAATACTAAGATATTGTGAAAATTTCATTCAAATCGGTCTGTTAGTTTCTGAGTCTATAAATAACAAACATACAAACAAACAAAATCTCATTATTATATAATAGTAGACTAGTAGATAGATAGTAGATTACTTAAATCGGAAACATCAAAATTTTTTGCTTTTTACTTCCCGTGGAAAACCCCAACTTACATAATTTTCAGAAAAAATTGGGAGGACCCATTTTGATGTGTTACTTAAGGCATAATTCTCTATCGATTGGTATAGGTTTTATGAACTTTGGAATTAGTACAAGACTCGAATCTAATTTGACTGACCTAATACTTGTCTATCCGATGCCAGTGGAAATAATGAATCATACCATTTCTTTTGGTATGCGCCTTAAGCACTTGGGAACGAAAACTTACAGCTTCTTTGTTAGTTATTCGGTAACAAGCCACGTTTTGCACCTATGTACTTAAGTATATAACAAAACCGATTTCAGATTCAAATCAAAAATGCGCCATTTCCTTTTGGTGGAGTTAAAGGAAGATGACCATGCTTTGTGAAGTTGAGCAATATGGCGCAGCACTTTTCCGAAATAATGCGAAAATCAAAGGATGCATCAAAGAATACCTTAGGAACTGGCTTTATGACAAGACTGCATAATTGGTTTAAGAAATTAAAAATAACATCAATCGGAAAAAAGCTCTTGGTTTTGACCTGATCACTGGGCAAATACTTAGAGAACTACCAAGGAAAGCATTGGTTAAAATAACAAATATAATTAATGCATCATTCAGATTAAAATATGTACCAATATTATGGAAAGTGGCTGAAGTTATTATGATACCGAAACCTGGAAAACCACTCCATGAAACCACATCATATCGACCAATTTCATTGTAGGCGATAATGTCCAAATTATTTGAAAAACTTCTATTAAAAAGACTAAAACCAATCATCGAAGAGAAACACCTTGATCCGGATCATCAATTTGGCTTCCGCAACCAACACTCTACGATTGATCAGGTGCAAAGAATTGCTAATACCATTGAAAAATCATTAGAAGAAAAAAAAGTGTGCTCAGCAATATTCCTTGATGTAGCACAAGCTTTCGATAAAGTCTGGCATGAGGGATTGAACCATAAACTCAAAATGTTCCTTTCTGCACAATATTCGAAATTTCTCGAATCATATATATCAGAACGTTACTTCAGAATCAAGCAAGAAGATGCATATTCTGATTTGAAGGAAAACAAGGCGGGCGTTCCACAAGGTAGTGTATTGGGACCAGTTCTCTTTCTCCTATACACTAGTGACGTACCGACATTGAACGAAAATATAGTTGCAACATTTGCTGATGATACTGCAATTTTGGCTATAGGTGACAATAATACTGAGTCCACACAAAAGTTACAAGTAGCCATTGCTGAAGTGCAACGCTGGACAGCTGCGTGGCGCATCAAACTTAATGAAACTAAATCAGTGCATATCGACTTTACAAATAAACGTATAGAGCACAAGCCAGTGTACATTAATCAACAAATAGTTCCCTACGAGAATACAGCAAAATATCTTGGCATGACCTTAGATGCTAAACTCAGGTGGAAACCACAGTCAAGAAGAACTAAAACTAAAGTACAGAAAAATGTACTGGCCATTGGGAAGATATTCCGCATCGTCAAAATACAACAAGTTACTCTTGTATCAACAAGTCCTTAAACCAATCTGGGCTTATGGTATTCAGCTCTGGGGCTGTACCAGTCAGAGTAACAGGTTAATTATTCAAAGATTTCAAAATAAAGTACTTCGTGGTATTGTTAATGCACCCTGGTACATTCGTAATGACAACTTGCACAGGGATCTGAACGTGGAAACTGTAGACAACGTCATCAAAAAGTGTGCTCAAAGTCATGAACGACGACTTCAACAACATATCAACATTGAGGCTCTCCAGCTCCTTGATAATGATGGCCTAACCAGGAGATTAAAGCGAGTCAAACCTTTTGAACTTGTGTGATTAAGTATATATAATAACAATAAATAAAATAATCTCTCAGTTCACATTAAAATTGTGACCAACATAAACAATTTGTCAGAATTGAAGTAAATATCATAGGATAAGTACTTTGTAATTCTAAAATCGTATTAGTATAAGTTAAAATCAAATAGTTTATTAGTGTTAAATTACTAGATTGCTATATAATAAATTCACCAAAGGGTGTTTTTTACAAAAAAAAAAAAAAAAAAAAAAGATTATGTTTTCCCCACAAAAGTGCTAATGCCGGCACATAACATACACATACGGAAGCAGCTGCGAACTAGAACATTGTTTTGCAACATAACAATTTTGTGAAGTAATAAAAAAACAAAAAGTCCTTACTTTATGTCACGTGGCGCCCACCAACTGTCACACATTGACATACAAAGGCGGATGTCTGTTATTGGCGTATTTAGAATTGGTGTACATTAATAAAACATTTATGTAAATAACTTCATGTAAAATTAAATAAAAAATCTGGCTAATCTTATCTATTTTCCATTAAGCACTTACTCAATGACCAAAAGTCAAACTTTTACGACATTTTCCTATGGCATTTATTTTGGTCACCATTAACAAGTAGGATTGTGATATGTTGTTGCAAAAAGTTTTCGAAAAACAATTTGTAATTTCAATAAAAAAAAAAACTTTTATTTTATTTAGTAAGTTGTTAGAAAACTTTTCTAAAAAAAAAAAAATAGAAAGAAATAGCTGATGCTTTTTTCTCGTCTAACGAGTACCTCTCCTTGCTGACAGAAATTTTGATATCATTAGTCATAAAACCTCAAAATACCATCATTAAAAATGCCACAGCTGCTGATGGTGCTGCTTCTGTGGCCAACCAGAGTAATGTATTTCATGTTGTTTTCAAGAGCAATGAAAATTGTTGACAATTTCATGGGGTCAGCCGCAGCCGCATAATATCTGATGAAGGTCAATTTACTCTTAGGATTACAAGACTCAGTGCGCCATGTCAAAGAAACTAAGGTGTAGATGAAGAAAAGTTAAAAACCGAAAATCAACAGAACATGTTGCCAATAAATTTAAAAAATTGTTGTGTGTGCGTCATACTAAGAATAAAAGTATGAAGAATAGTTTGAGGCTCAGCTCAGAAAAGACGTTAATGATTCAAAGACAAATCCCACTAGAAATATGTGATGAGCGTGGGAAACAACATATCAAATGGTCATACTGTACCCGAACCCAATACGTAACCACCAAAGTAGCCAAAACCAATATCGGGGAACCAACTCCTGCAAAAAATCTTGCACTTACTGTTTTCAGTGTCTGAGTGAAATTTGGTTGAGTTATCTCAAAAAGTAAAGCATTTTGGATCTTTTGCTTATATGAGCCGTTCCACGCCCTCTTTTCCGAGTTCACCTATTTTTGCTCAGAGTTTGCATTAACTGTTTTTAGTGTTTGAGTGAAATTTTGTTGGAGTATCTCAAAGCAAGTTTGTCAATATAATATTTTCAAACTTTTGCTTGTATGGGAGGTGCCACGCCCTGTTGTCAGAGTTTGCCTAGTTTTTGCTTAGAGCTTGCGCTTGCCATCTTTAGTATTTATGTGCATGTTGGTTGCATTGTCGTGAAAAATACTCCTTAAGTTGCATTTTGAACGTACATATTTATTGTATGGGCAGTAGGGGTGTCTGTCAACCGATTTCGCTCATTTCCAATAATACGAACTAACTTTTACGACAAAGGCTACGTACCAAATTTCATCTACTTATGTTGGTTCCAAAAAATATTGAAATGATTTCAACGGACAGACAGACATACAGACGGACATGGCTATATCGACTCAGAAGGTAACGCTGATCAATAAAATATGTGAACTGTTTTGCGAAAACGAAAAAATCGACTTCGAGATATTCACTGTTTTAAGTCAATTATGGATGGGGTGATCTTTCCAATGGTGGCACTTACAAATATTTAAAAACATTTTTTGACTTGAAAATGCCTATTTAAATGAGTGCCAAATGACAAATTTGTGTAAAAATCAAACAAACAAAAACTTTATACTCATTTTTATCGAAAACTTATTTTCACATATAAGGTATGTTTTCACAAAACAAGCCTCCGATGGGAAATGTACTAAAATATGCCTTTTTTTGTCCAGACTTATTTTTTTATCACTTGAAGGTATAGAATATGATGACTTTAACCTCTGGAGCATTTTGAAAAATCAACATGAACTTACAGGGTTGCCATATTTTTTTTTAAGTTTTCGCTTTAACAATATATTTAAATGATTAAAATGAGATTTTAGTCTCAAAACACTTAAATAAACTTTTGAAAAATCCAACATAAATTTTTAGGGTTGCCACATGGTTGTTTTCAAAAATTTATTTTAGGGTTGCCATATGTATAATTATATTTTTGTTTTAGTTTTGCTTAAGTCATATATTTATGAAAAGAAAATTAAAATTTAGTCTTAAAACACTTAAGACCAAGACTAAGACCAAAGCAGTCTTGGTCTTGGTCTTGCAATGATATCAGCAAAAATCAAGACCAAGACTAATTTTGCTCGTTACTATATAATACTGCTGTTGCCCTTTTGCGCACTTTAAAATTGTTTTTTTTTTTTTCTTAAGTGGAATAAGTCCTTGATTTTTTTGACTTGAAATTTAAATTGCGAAAGTATTTTGTTGCTCAAAGGTTCATGATATGATTAAATTAAAACTTCAATTCATGAGTTTTTATCAATTTATATTTATACTTATGTAGAAAGATATACATTTTTGCACCAAGCAAGATGAACTCAAAAACCATACAAATGCACACTGGAATAAAGTAAATTGAATGAAAAACCAAAGTGAATCCTTTGGGGAAACACAATACCATACAAACGTTTCAAAAGTCAAAATAAAATAAGAAACAGTGGATAAAACAAACAAGAACTGAAAAAACACAGATAAGTTAAGCCTTAGAAAACAAAAAAAAAATAAATATAAAAAAAGCACAATAAAAAGTCAAGAAGAAAAGAAAAAGTAAAAGAGAATTGTAGTGAACTTTCGCTTTTTTTCTTTGTAGTCGTAGATTAGATGACATTGAATGACCTACGCAGGATAAACATTAAAATATTGAGAGTATTTGCACAAAGAAATATAAACCAACCAAGACAGACAGACGGAATGAGAGACAGACATGTAATTAAATAGCAAAAATAAAATGGAAAGCATAATGTACACGAAGAAGTTCAAAAGCTGCCTGTAGTAAATATAAAATAAAATGAAATAAAATAAATATAAAATGTAAACAAGAAGCAGTGCAAAAATTATTGAAAACTCAAATACCCAATATTCCCCAAAGAGCATGAAAAACGACATAAATTTATTTATTTGTCTTCTTTGCGTACCATCAAATGGCCCAAGCAATTGCGTGTTAAGGACTTGGCCAAAAAGACAACTTCTTCTTTTTTTCTTTTATTTATTGAATTGGCTATTAAAACGCAACGCTCATAAATACAAAACAACAACTTACTACATTTATTTCCTTTGTTATCTGTTTGACAATGCAAAAGTCAATCCCTTCCCACCATTTGAATTTCATGAATACGTGTATTTGTGAATACCCTTAGTGCAATTTAAAAATTAATTAAGCTCTCAATTAAATGTAATTCAGCTAAACGCTGCGTGAGAGCACTTCATTCATAATAGACGGCGACTATACATATACACGCACGAACACATACTGCTTCAGCTTCAATATATCGGTAGGAAAAGTTATACAGGTGACGATCTATGCAAGTGAAAATAAAACAGTAATTCCATGCCCAGCGTTACAAGATTTGGAAAGTCTCTCGGATTTAAATCAAATTTTTTTCATTGAAAGGGCAAAACCAATAAAAAGTTAATTTCTTTAGAGATGGGATGGTAAAAATACCCAAATTGTCCAATAATGCTTCACATAATTGACCGTAACTTGGGCAGTTTTTATTCAATTTTCTTGTTCAAATGGTTGATTGGAAAGCTATTGCATTAGGCAATGAGCAATGAGAAAGCTATTGCATTTGGCAAAAAGGACTAAATTTAGTACTAATTTAGTACAAAAACGCTCCAACATGAAAATGCTTCACAAGACTCAAAAAATTATCCTTTACTAGGAGATTTTCGGTTTCGGACCTTTTGTGGAAAGGTAGTAAATAAAGTACTATTTTTACTGCTTTTATAGCACTAAAGTTATAAAACGCCCTTTCGTCTAGTTTTTAGATCCTCTAAAATATTTTTTCTGGAAAGAAGTCAAAACTTTCTATCATATAAATTCAACACAAAGATGGCATCATTACCGTATTACGAACCTATACGTACCTATATTTCAAAATGTACGAAACTGCTATAGTCTTAGCTAAAAAGATTATAACTCCTAAGCTAGTTAAGAAGCCATCGTTGTTGTTCTGACCGCTGACTTGAGCTATAAACCAGGAGCCACAGAATTCTTTTTTAGGGGAAATGTGGTAGAAATGTCAAAGGTTATCTTGCACTTATCCGTGGAAAAAATCGACTAATTTGGAGTTACTGTTTAACACCTTGCCGGTACGCTGTTTGACATAAATTCCTTCACAGTGAATCGCCTGCAAATTGCTCCACTGAGGATCGTTGGTGTTTCGAGGATTTCGGCACTCCTTAGACACGGGATGTAAAACTGGAAAAAACCCACGTTAGGTAGCGCCCACGAAAGAAAACAAAACTGTTTTGGTGTACAAATGTTATAATAAACTCTTTGTTGAGTAAAGGGTGTTTTTTTAGAGGTTTGTTTTTTGAATAGAGATAAAACTGCCATTTTGTGGTCAAATCTAGCAACTCTAATGGCATTTATGTTCAGTTTGGTTTGCCATTTCATCATGAACAGGTTGACAAAAGAACAACGCTTGCAAATCGTGCAAATTTATTTCGAAAATAATGGTTCAGTTCGCGAAGTTTACCGCAAGCTCCGTCCATTTTATGGTCGACATAATCGTCCATCAGAGCAATTAATTCGGTTAACCATGGGTCGTTTTCGCACTACGTTTACTCTATGTGATAATACGCATCCGCAGAGACGTCGAACAGTGCGCACCGAAGAAACAATTGCCGCTGTAGAGCAAAATGTTGAAGAAGACCCGAATGAATCGATTCGCCACCGTGCACAGCAATTGGAGCTTTGTCCATCAACTTTATGGAAGATTTTGCGCAAAGATCTTGGCTTGCGACCTTACAAGATCCAGCTTGTGCAAGAATTAAAGCCGCGAGACCATGCAATGCGTCGTGAATTTGATGTATGGGCCGAAAATGAGATTGATCTCGATGCTGATTTTCATCGCAAAATTTTGTTCAGTAATGAGGCTCATTTTTGGTTGAATGGCTACGTCAACAAGCAAAGTTGCCGCATTTGGAGTGAAGAGAATCCACATGAGACCCTTGAGACGCCATTACATCCACAAAAACTGACTGTTTGGTGTGCTCTATGGGCTGGTGGAGTCATTGGGCCATACTTCTTCCGAAATAATGCTGGAGAGTCAGTTACCGTTAATGGAGACCGGTATAGAGCCATGATAACCAACTATTTTGTTCCCGAATTGGATGGCATGAATGTGGATGAGTTGTGGTTCCAACAAGACGGCGCTACATGCCACACAGCGCACGTCACAATCGATTTATTGAAGGAAACATTCGATGAGCGCATAATTTCGCGGAATGGACCTGTCAATTGGCCACCAAGATCGTGTGATTTGACACCATTGGATTATTTTCTTTGGGGATATGTGAAGTCGCTCGTCTACGCCAACAAACCAGAAACGTTAGGGGACTTGGAAGCCAACATTCGTGGCGTTATTGCCGACATACGGCCCCATATGCTCGAAAAAGTGGTTGAAAATTGGACCTGTAGAATTGGCTTTATTCGAGCCAGCCGCGGCGGCCACATGCTCGAAATCATATTTAAACATTAATGGCATAAAATTATTCTTCCAATAAAGCCAAATTGATGGACATTAAAACGATTTTCTTATATATACCTATACCTCTAAAAAAAACACCCTTTATTAGAATTTAACTTTAATTTTACAATTAAACTTTGTTCAGTATGAGAATTTAAACTTATAATTTTCTAAGGTGGTTACTAAACGAATGAAAAATTAAAGAAGAACAAGAATGAAATTTGACAGCTGTAAGAATTGGCATTGTTTGATTAAGCAATGGAATTGCGTTGCCAACTACGGGAAATTTTACCCTGCTTTTGGCGATTATGCGTGTACGCATAAACAGTTGTATTATATTCAAAAATCTAAACAGTAGGCCATGAAGCGTTTTTAATAATCTTACTACTAAACTATTACGTACGGCATTTTGAAGAATTTGCTTGTATGGGAAGTGTCTTGCCCTTATATTCGAGTTTGTCAAGTTTTTGTTAATAAAAGGTTTTTAAATAAGAGCACTACAAAAAATTTTTAAACAAAACAAAAACGGTTTTGGATATCAATGAAATTCATTATTCCTGTAAAAGTACATTCGATGCCATTATATATGGAGCTCGATTTATTTTGCATGGCCACCACGGGCACGCTTGCAGAAGTCCAGACGCTGAACCCAATTTTCGACAGTTTTCAAGCATAAATCGGCCGATACTGCTGCAATTTCACGATCGATATTCGTACGCAGTTCATCAATCGTCGCTGGCATGTTGGCATAGACTTGACGTAGCCCCACAGGAAATAGTCTAACGGAGTCAAATCGCACGACCGAGGCGACCAATCGACTAGGCCATTTCGTGAGATAACACGTTCACCAAACTTGGTTTTCAATAAATTGATTGTGACATTCGCTGTGTGGCTTGTGGCGCCATTCTGTTGAAACCACATATTGTCCAAGTCCATATCATCCACCTCGGGCCAAAAATATTCGGTTATCATTGATTGGTAGCGATTCCCATTCACAGTAACGTGCCGGTCTTGATCATCACGGATGAAGTACGGCCCAATGATGCCGCTGGCCCATAAACCGCACCAAACCGTAATTTTTTCGGGATGCAATGGTGACTCATGGAGTACGTTATAATTGCTGCCTGACCAATAACGCATATTTTGCCTTTTATAATTTTAGTAATAATTTCGTAAGCAGCGTTTGAACTGTACAGTAAGTATCACGCCAATTTTTTCAAGAAAATTACTAGCAAACATACATTCTAAATTGACTAAAACAGTAAGGTGAAATTTATTTCGGTGTAAGGTTGTCACTATTCTGACTTGAAGTTCTGGTAATATTTATGAGAAATAAAGAAGCAAGTACTATTTTTTTCTCCGTGTGGGCTCTTGTTTTTAGCTGTGAAATGTTATCAGTCATCAAGATTATGTCCCTTTTCATGTGCAGCATTACATATGGGCATTTCTCAAGTGACGAACGTGGCCGTCGTACACATTAAAAGTGCTAAAAAAGTAGAAGTAAAACATATTTTTATTTTAGTATTTACTTAATATTATAGTTCTTAGGTAGCAAGATAATTATTCCCAATGTTTATAGCAGGCAAAGTCATGGTTCCAAGATACATGCAAAAGAGGACACAAAACGAACGTGACAAAAATTAATGTAATTTTTGTGCCTATTCAAAGAAAGTCAGAATTTAGCGAAACAAATCAAAATTTTTTAGTGCGACTAATTTTAGAATCTGGCCTCGCACTATATCAAATGCCGAGCTACATCAAAAATGCAATCGGAGGGCTATAGCAATCGAGGTCAAGCTGCGCAAATGGAGATGGATTGGTCACACTCTCCGGAAACCACACAGCGAAGTTTGTCGCCAGGCTCTTGAGTGGAATCCACAAGGCAGTAGAGCACGTGGTAGACCCAAAACCAACTGGAAGAGGTCGCTGGAAAAGGAAATCCAAGAATCGGGAAAGTCGTGGCAAGAGATTAAAGTCATCGCAAGGGATCGTGACAAATGGAGAGATTTTATATTGGCCCTATGCTCCTCCTAGGAGTTAAAGGAGAATACATACATACAATTTTAGAATCTTATGCAATAATGTTACTTTAAAAAGTATTTTGGGTGATTCAAATATCTTTTGTATTTTTCTTTGTTTTGATCATAATCTGAATCGATACGTGACAATACGAACGTGACATTTTCTCCATCATATAAATTTTAAATTGAAAATCTTTCTGAACATTGGTCACCTTCGACTAAATTCCATTTGGGTATAAATATTCTTTTAAAATGATAGCAAAATAACAAACGCCAACATCGAAAAGAAAGATGACAGCAAACAATGACCGAACGGCAAGCCGAGAGTCTAATTGAATTTTAATACAATATGCAAACACACCCATACAGATACAGAGCACCATGAAGGAATAAGTAAGCCACATAGTTTCTAAGCTCAAAAAAGACACGTACACTTGATTACACACACCAACACGAACAGCATGCTGCCTGCTGCATTCAATGCCAGACTGACTGACATTAAGGACGAGCCAAATGTTAATGCAGACATTATTATTCATTTTGTTACTCACTTTGTTGTCGGTTAAATTTAATTATTGGGAAACCATAAAATTCTTCATCTTTGCAACAGTTTTCCGAGTGAGTATTAAATGCTTCTAATGTGGTCACATCCTGTTTGCTATAATTTAAGTAATCGGCGAAAAAAGGGTCACTATGCATGCTTTAGAGCAAAGTAATAACATTATATAAGTATTAATTTGATGCTCCAATCGTTTGAACATAAAAGTTCATACTTAACAAATAAGAAAAAAAAAACTCCGAAACAGTGACCCTTACGATAAAAAAAGTAAGAAATTTCATAAATTTTGAGGAAATGTGAAAAAGTTCTTTTTTCTTTAAGCTATGAAAGGAGAAAATTTATAAAAACTTATCATTTAGTGATAAAATACATATGTATATATTTAGAGATGAAATAATCTTTATTTGAATATATTTTTTTCTGAGAAAATTAGAAAATTTATCACATATCGGGAAATTCAATAAAAAAGTAGGTAGTATAAAAAAATAAATCCACTTAAGATGGATTTTAACCCACGCGTTAAAACTTTGGTCAACGTTTTGTGATAAAGTTTTGATTCCTCTTCATATTTTCAGTAAACTCTTGAATGATTCTTGTAATTTGTAATAGCTTTTTTGCTCATTAATTGGCAAAACTATTTTTACTACAATCGACCAGTGGCCACAAAAAACTAAATAATTTTGGTGCTTTTTGGACTTTTAGTACTTTTTTGTTGCTATTTGGTACTAAATACAATAGAAAAACAAATGTATCATAAACGTAAACAGTTTTTTCTTCATTTCTAAGGGTTTCCTACACTCTTAATAAAACTTTTTAAATTTCTCATATGAAGCAATCCACGCCAAGTGTACCAACACAAAAATTTTTTTTTCTCCGATTTTGCTGAAATTTCGCAATATGGTAGATCCGGTGTGCATGAACAACAATCCGGAAGGATTTAGTCCTAGTACCTTTTATTGTTAAGTGCAGGGTGTTGAAGTTTGCGTTTTTAGTCATTTAGTCAAGATGGGATTCGGACGCTAAATGGGAGTTTTTGGCTTTTGAACGCCGGCGGAAGGCAAAAATCTTTTTTTACTCAAGAGGAAAGCATCTTACGAAAAAAGTGTGTAAGGCAAAAAATGCTTAGAATCGTCCAAGCAATACGTGTTATTTTTTTGGATTTTTTTTTGGAAACTTTTTTTTTTTGAATAATTTTTGAAAAAAATTTTGTTTTTTGATATTTTTTCAAAAATTACTCAAAAAAAAAACATTTTTTTTAATTTTCCAAAAAATTTCACACTAATTTCCTTGGTGATTCTAAGGATTTTATGTCTAGAACACTTTTTTCGTGAGATGCTTTCCTCTTGATTAAAAAAAGATTTTTGCCTTCCGCGGGCGTTTAAAAGCCAAAAACTGCCATTTAGCGTCCGAATCCCATCTTGAGTCATACATCATTTTAAAGCTTATAAATTATGCTTTAATTTAAAGTACTTTTGAAAAAAATCGAAGGGGTTTTTTTAAAAAAGTTCAAAAGTATTTTTAAGTGTAAAAAATTTTGCTGAAAAAAAATTTTTTCACCAAGAAATATTTTTTTATAAAAAGAACACTTCAAAATTAATGGGACCAATGACTTAAATTTATCAATTTACAAACTTTAGTGTAAGCTATAAATTTTTGAAAAAACACCCTATTCATGAAAATGACTAAAAACGCTAACTTCAACGCCCTGTATTTTAACAACAAATTTTGAGCTGGTACATTTGGCGTGGATTGCTTCATATACATAATGTGTTAAAATAGACACCCATTCCATCTCTAACGTAACAAGATATGCCACACTTCTTCCGATTTCGCTGAAATTTCGTACATGGTTTTATTTCATGCCAAATCTGATAGAAATGGCAAATGTCAATTTTTTTGTGGCTTGTGGAGGATTGCAAAGGGTAATAAACTTTTTTACACAATTGTCAAAAGCTTGGACTTTCATGTTCAGACCAATTAGCTCATTGTCAAAATCAATACGTACTTTGACAGTTTTACGAGATTGCGAGGTGTTCGAGGCTTTAACACATTTTGAGTCATGGTACCCCCATTTTTCCCAATACACATAATTTGTCTTAATGCTTTTTACATTTTGTCCAATTCTCATCCATGTACGCTGAATAGTTTCAGAGATATGATGATTTAAATTTTTAGCTGACGGTTAACTTTTCTGTGGAAATACCGATATTGCATTTTGTTTCCATTTGCTTTTTTTTTTTTTTGGGGCGCGGAGGGTGCAGTGCCTCTTCATCCTATTTCCTCAAGTTTTACATACATGTGCAGAAAAATTCAATTTTTTTTTTTTTTGTGAGCTTTTTTTGGAACACTCAAATGCGTTTTGCTAGATGTTTAGCAAAACCAAAATACTTACATCCATGTACCAAAATCAAAAATATGATATCTAACAAATATTCCGGAGTAAAATTCAGATAAATCGTATGTGGGTCGTGGCGACAGAATGGGTTAAAAAGACTTAATTGTACAAAAATTCTGAAAAAATTCAAGTAAATTCCTTGCCAAAAAATAAATCGAATTGGCTTATGATCTTTTTTTGATTTAAGCCTCCCATGTCGAGTAAAAAACGAAAAACGCTAAATCAAAAAAATATCATAAGCTAAGTCGATTTATTTTTCATCAAGGAATTTGCTTGAATTTTTTCAGAATTTTCGTATCTGTTATGTGGGCGTAAAGAGCTATTTAGACTTTTTAACCCATTCTGTCACCACGACCCACATACGATTTTTCTGAATTTTACTGCGGAATATTTGTTAGATATCATGCTATCTTGCCTTATATTTTGCTATGATGTGCTCGATCGCATATCGCCAAAAATTGCATTTTTTTACTCCAAAATTATGGATTTTTTACTCGGCAGGGGGCGCTTAAATTAAAAAAATAATCTAAACAAATTCAATTTATTTTTTATCAAAAAATTTGCTAGAATTTTTTCAGAGTTTTAGGACCTGCTATGTGGCCGTAATGAACGATTTAGACTTTTTAACCCATTCTATTGCCACGACCCACATACGATTATTCTGAATTTTAATCCAGAATATTTGGAAAGGTGCCCCGTAATATATCTACTACTTCTGAAATATGTGCTCTAACTTATATTATCGGAAATCTCGATTTTCCCAAAATTTTAAGATAAAACGACCTCCTGACACCCTCTCGGGTCGAAATTTTTTTGTTCACCTATTCGGGAATTTTATTTTATACACCTAGAAATATATTCCACCTGATTTGGTTATTGAACATGGAAAAACAAATTTTCTTAAAACCTGGTTCATATAAGAGGAGATTACTTTCGGATATGCCCATATGTACATCCAAGTGGTTCTCTTAGACTTTCTCCGCTAAAGCTCTTTGTATCGGGTATACAATGGGCCCTTTCTCGAGGCCTAAGTTAATGATGACAACATGATCATCTCCCGGATCTAACCTAACCTATGTACCAAAATACACAAATAACATTTTAAAGCCTCTTCAATTTTGTTTTACCGTAGTATTTCGAGTGATGCAATGCCTTTCAAAAAATACTTTAAAAGGGTGCTTACCTGTTTAATTTAACATCTGTAAGAAGATCAGAAAATATGATATGTCCATTTTTAGGAATTTTTCGGGGGATGGTATTTCATTTTTAGCTTGATAGAAAAAATCATGCAAAATCTTTCATATTACATTCTGACATGCCTTTTAACTCAAAAACCTGAAGGAGTATAGTTTCTAGCTCCTACTGAGAGCTTCCCAGATGAAGACAGGACCCATTACATACAAAAATCGGACATATACTATTTTGCAATTATTCAAAAAAAATTTTCTTTGTTTATATGGTGCCACGCCTATTTTTCTAATACCAAGTATAGTATGAGAATAAAACTACACACACAATTAGGTGTTCGAAAGAATAAAAAAATTTTATATTAAATCATTTGGTTTTTTTTTCAAATTTATCTTATTTTGAGACACGTAAACATTTGATTTCTGCAAAATATACATGTACTTGTGTCTCATATGTATACACGTACACTGTGAAATAATTTGTACAGAAATAGTTTCATAATTTAATATTACAAAAACAAAAAACCAAAAAAAAAAAACATATACAGTCAGTTTTATGAAATTGACAAAATAAAAAGTTGGCAGACATTTTGTTGTTGTTTAAATTAAATTTAACAACATTTTGATAGTTTTATACGAAATGTATGTTTTTGTAAATAATTAAATGAATTTTAAATTCATAGAGTATAGAGAGAGAGTGATATATTTAACATGCTAAGCTTAAAATCTATACAAAAAAGGAACAAATACGTACAAATATAGCTAAGTTTTTTTATTACGTAAGTCTAAATGTAAATCGGTTTTTTTATCTTTTGCATACACAAAACCCAAAAATTTAAGCAGTAAATTACAAAAATTAAAATTTAAATTAAAAAAAAAGAAAAATAAATATTCGACATTTGTTGTTTTTTTTTTTTATATCGATTTTGCTATTTTATCGGGAACAGTGCTTTTGTTTGGATTGCACTTAGGTCTTATGGGTGTCACTTTAAGCTAACGCTGTTCGTCGTCGTTTAGGCTTTTTAGTTGTTTTGATGTTATTATATAAATATTTTTTTATTTAAAAAAAAAAAAATTGTTTTAAAAAAAAAATTAATTTTTTTTTTTATTTTCATTTTGTTGTTCAAAATCTTCTCGTTGTATATAGAATAGAATCGGCTATCGGTTGTTTCGTTGAGTATAAATTAAAATCGTTGTCCCCATTTTGTTTGCAGTATTGTTATTGTTGTTGTTATTTTTGAGGAACCATTTCTAAAGGAGCTGCACTCCAGTTCGGGCGTCAACTTACTGGAGTGTGCGATGAGCTATAAAAGTTTTTAAAAAAAAAAATTATTTAGTTTTTAGTCGAAAAAATGTTTTTATAAAAAAAGTTAACTAACAAATCACTACAATTGTCATGTCGCGCTGTGACAACTCAACTTTCTTCATGGGAAAACTACCAATACTAACGTAATTTATATATATATTTGTAATGTCAATGCTACAAATAGTAATGTGGATTTTGGGGTATAGCAAGCAAAACAAGGGGGGTCTTTACAAACAACAACGCTACACACATGCAACATTAAATATATTTTTTTACAATATTTGGTAACTTGGAAAAATAACTTAAAATAATATCGATTGATCTTAAAACCTTTAACGACAAGGTTTAAAAATATAAAGCGAAAAAAAATTTCTCAATATCGTTTTAATGGAGCCTAATAAGACTTACATCTACAGTCGAATCCGCTTAACTGCAATCCGCTTAACTGAAAAAACCCTTTTAAGTGAAACGCTAAATTTTACACGGACCATTTTTTGACAATTTTCAAATAAATAACTCCGCAAATCTGAAACCCGCTTAACTATAAAATTCTGTTAGCAGAAAAAAAAATTTCGCTAAATTTTGAATCTTTAAAGTTGATGTTTTCATCTTATTTTTTTTTTTCCCCTATTTTTTTGACTCTGGCGGACATTATAGTATGAAAAAAGTACCCTCTTATAATTTTTTTTTCTGGAATTCTTGTTAAATTTTCTTTAATTCGATAGTACATATATCAAACCAATTTTTTAATTTGAGGTCAGAAAAAAAAATACTTAACAAAAAGGTTCTGCTACATAATGGGAACATGAGTTGTTGCATAAAAGTATTTTTTTCTGATCTCAAATTAGAAAACTGGTATAATAAATGTACTACCGAATCAAAGAAAATTTAACAGAAATTTCAAAAAAATTATATGAGGGTATATTAAAAAGACCTTTTTCATACTAAAATGGCTGCCAAATTCAAAAAATAGGAAAAAATTTTAAAATTTCAACCACAAAGGACCAAAACTTTGCGAAATCCTTTGAAATCGTATAAAACAAATAAAATCTGAAAAACCTCATATAATTACCAAAAACTTTCGTATAAAAAATTTTTTACTAAAACGCTAGGGTAGCCCAAGAAAATTTTTATTGTAAAAATGTCAGAAAATCAGTTTTAACCCTAGAACTCTTCAGAGGTTATTTTTATTTTAGGATGTTGTTGGCCTGCTCCTATCTCCTACTAGAAACTCCGTGATCTTATACAATACACCATAAATAACTTTGTCAATTTTGACCTTCTTTAGATAGGACCAAAAACTTAATTTTGAGCTGTGGCAAGTCAAGTCAGACCACGTCACATATGTAGTAAGTGTCAAACAATGTCAGATTTGTCAATCGAGGTATAAAAATTTGAGTTTGTAAAGTAAATACGAGAGAGCGCTTTCAAGTTGTGCTCACCTCAGTTATGCCAACACATCTAGGCTACAAAAATTTCAATTCGAAATCAGACCATCGCGATGCATCGGCGTGTTTCTTTTGAAATATTTTCTGGGATCATTCCATAGTCAAAGTCCATTCAATAGAAAAATTTCAATGTGAAAGGTCTTTAAATTCGATATTTTTTGGGAATTATCTCGCCATTGATTACATTGTGCAACAATTTTAAAAAAATGAGATGGGGACAAGACTTGGGACGATAACTATAAGTGTATCAGGCATAAAATGCTGAGAGTTGTCCGGGGAATATGTGTGAATTTTTCAGAATTTTTTGGAGACATTTTAAAATTTTTAAAAAATATAAGAATTAAAAAATAAAAAAAGGTTTAATGTCCGAAAAAATTCACACGTATTCCCCAGATAATTCTAAGCTTTTATGCCCGATACACTTTTTTCGTGCGATGACTCACTTTCGAGTAAAAAAAGAGTTTTGCCGATCGCGGGCATTTAACGATCAAGTTTCATATTGGGTGCCTACAAACTTTATGAATTTTACAGTTTAGTTCAATTTTGCATAAGGAAGTTTTTTTGAAAAAATTGTATTTTGTTAGTTATGGTCGAAAAACTAAAAAAGACTGAATATTTTACATCAAAACACCCACTGATGAAATATTTGACATAGTTTGTTAGGAAAAGTTACTTGTTAGACATATACATAGCTACAATTTTAGTAAATAAAAAAACCAGTTCCTAAAGTAGTACACGTGCTATTGATCGAAAACTGAAGAGCCTCTGACAAAAACTTTGGAAGTCGATAAAAACCTTTGTGCAGCTAAGTTTGCAAATCCCATCGGGAGTTTTACTCAACTATAGTAGGGCTATCATCCCAGTATAGCCAAGTCTTGTCCAATTGTGTAGATTAGGAAATTTACTACAAAAAAGTTTTAAAATTTATTTTTATTTTTGTCATATGTGACACATCATTTTAGAGATATTTAGGAGATATAAATGCCAGTTATGACTTATTAGTCGTTTCCAAAATATTCTTCAAAACCCGGTTTTTTGGAACGTTAATTTAATCTTTGTTTTTCCAAAGCATAAAAGACTTTCCTTGATTAATAAGGATCTTTGTAACAGCGCGATATTAGGATCTCTCCTATACATTACACTTTCCTAATGAGTGAGGCTCTTGGTCGATAATGATTTCAAAACCTATAATCCAGTTCAGATTAAACCGAATATTTATACTGACCAATAATAAAGCTCTCTATCTTCCATCAAACTCCACCATTTTTCGAATTCAAAAGTTTACAAAAGCTAATTCTTGAAGTTTTCTTTGATCCACAGATATTATTTTACAAATTGTCGTACGGAAATTTTTCCAAGTTACCTAATTATGAGTAGAGTACAAGTGCAACTTTTTAAGTTATAAAAAAATTCTTACCAATAATTTTTTTAATAATAAAAAATCAAGCATTGTTGTTGTAGCGATAACGATTTTTTTACAATTTGATTGTTTTTAGTTAGCATTTTTTTTTTTTTTTTTTTTAATTTTTATTAATTTTATTTTTTATAAATTTTTTTGTTTCGATTTTTTTATTTTTTTATTTAATTTTGTTAATTGAAAATACAGCCACGCGTTGTTCGAATTCGAATTCGTTAACATATTAAAATTAATATTTTAAAAAATTTCCTCGTCTTCCGCTGTTGGTGGTCATTCATTCATTCATTGTAAATAAAATAAAAAGTTAGAGAGAAAAAAAAATTCAAAATAAACATTTTTTTTTTTTTTTTTTAATTAAGACGTAACATATGAGACAATGATAAAGAGTAGTGTAAAAAATACCCTTTATGTCTGTTAGTCAAAAGAATTTATTGCATATTTTTATGTATTTTTACATTTGCCAATGTGTCATTTACTAAACTACCAGCATAGTGGGTATGTAATTACATGAAATTATGAAAATATGTATATATGAAAATGTGTATTTTGTGTTTATTTTAAACATTGTGGTTATATGAATAAATTTTCCAAACTACCGGAATGCAACCATTTCCGAATTGATTCAAAGTTTAGTCAAATTCAACCTATTGCAATCTATATTTAATTTATGATTACTTTTGAAGAATTATTTTTTTGCGAAAAAAGTGAAAAAAAATATTAAGCTCCAAAGTTTTTTTACATTTTTGAAGTTTGCATTCAATCATCTTTTACATTCTTCTAAAGTCATAAAAGGGCTCTAATTGAGATTGAATCTAAGGACAAGGACACCTTATAAAATTGAAGCCCACAAAAAATCATAAAACTCATCTCTACAAAGTTTCCTCAAATTGTTGAAATTCAAGAAGTTATAGCAAATCTAAAAGCTCAGTACAAAATATGAACAACAGGATGTTTCAAAATCGAATATTGCCCCCTTAGACTATGCAATATTTTTTTTATTTTTTATTTATTGTATTTGGATGCTGTTTGAAAAGTCAAATGTTAAAAAAAAATATTGCATAGTCTTAGGGGGCAACATTCGTTTTTGAAACATCCTGTTTTTCATATTTCGTACTGAGCTTTTAGATTCGCTATAACTTTTTCAATTTGAACAGGGTCCAAAAAATTCTAATTAGCTTTTCCGATGCTTAGCTAACTACTAATCTTGTTTTTGATGTTTTCGAATTTTCTGGCCCCTGAATTGGGATATTTTCTTTGAGTCAATGTCTATGAAATATGTATTTATACAATATAAGAAATGCCTAAAATCATGCAATAAAAAAAATTCGCATTATTACATCTATAATCTAGATTAAAGCTGTCGTCTATCTGGGGCATTATTTTTGAGTTGAAGCCCCAAGTGCTTAAAATTTTTTATTTTTTTTTTAATAAATAGGTATATATATTTTTTTAGTGTATAGCTGAATTTGACATGTAAATTTGAAATCAATTCGTTAATAATAATTTTTTTTTTATGCAACTACCCCTTTTTATTAAAAGCCGAGATTTGTGGCATATCTACAGATATTTTAAAACTATTCCTACTAAAACTATTTCTACAATATTTTAGCAAATGCATGTTTTGCAATACTAAAATAAAAACTCAATGATGATTTTACTGTGAATTTAGATTATGAAATATTTTTATACTTTGACTTTTATATCAAAGTGTAAAGGATTCATACCACATGATCTTAAAACGTACGTCCTAACGGGAAGCTGAAACATAATTTTGAAAAAAGTTTGTATTATAGCTTCATAATAATCAGAGCTATGAATGCATACATAGTGTTAATTTGTTAAGAATTCTTTCTATGATTTTTGTCTCTGATTGTTATTTTAAAAGAATCACCCGAAAATTAGATAATCTCTACTATGCTGAAGACATTTTTCTTGTATGGGGAAACAAAAACCTAGTGAGATGTCATATCACTTTTAAGGCTTGCAATGATGTCATTGAAAACATTGAAAAAATCGACTATTACACTTATCTAGGCAACATTATCACTAAGTACTGTAGGACAAGAGACGGAGTTGTATTTTGTCAAGAAATCCCCCTAGAAATGACCAAACAACTCAATTCGTAATCATAACCCCCATACTTTTGAGAATTGGGAGAATTCAAATATTTTTCTTAGCCATTAATATTTTGAGCAAATAACCAATCCGTAGTTGGTCACTGATATCTCTAAGGCTTGTGCCAATTCAAAATCATAATCATGGTAACATTCGACTTAATTTCTTGTTTCTATAAAGCTTTCAGGGTTGCTAATTGTAGAAAAAGCATTGCCGTACTACTTACAATTTATTTGGTTAACTACCTTGTTTATCATGGTTAAATAAAGTTAGAGTGGTGGCTTAACAAACGATACTAGAAGCCTAAGTTGCACTATAAGTGCCAGAGAAGTGATCGGGCTGGCTAATAAGAAGGATATTTATATCTAGTTTGTTCTATAGAGATAGTTGGCACCCTGCCAATATCAATATCGGCGAATTCGTTTATACCATTGAAAAACGGTTTTTCTAAAGCCCTAAGTCTGTTGCAGAAAAAGTATTCGAGAGATTCTTTCTCGTTAGCAGCGATGCAACTCTGACAAAAGAAATTAATGGGGATATCTTGTTTTTCTTCATGCTTTCCGAAGGCCCGATATGAATTTTTGGATAGCAAATCTGATGTTTTCGAGTTGCTAAATGAAACCCAGATTGCTCTGGAAGCCCAAAGAGATTCTAAGGCTTTCCATATGGTATTCGCCTCAATGAAGAAATAAGTTTAGCACTTTGATAGCGGCCTAACTGTCAGAGAATATAGCCATTTGTCTACTAGTTTCTCATACAATTCGAAAAAGCTCTTTATTTGGCAAACTAACTTGGTTTGGGCATAACGAGCCATAAACTTTCTAAATTGTCTTCACCAAGCAAGTGATAGTGGACTCTTGTATGGCAAATTAACTTAGCTTGTGCGAAACTAATTATAAGCTAACTACATAAATCACCTTAACCAAGCAAGTGGGAATGCGCTACTATATAGGAAATTGATCTGGTTTGTAAATAACCTTGCATAAACAGCTTAAATTGCCTTAACCACTCATTTAGAAATGGGCATAGTTTTGAGAAGAACTAATCAAAAGTGTGTAGGGTCTTAATTTTTAGGTTTTTAGTTTTAGAGATATATAGGACCAAGAACTTAGTATACCAATTATTAGTCATATACGGTATATATTGCCATATATACTGCCATTGTTTGGTCTTATAACTTTATAAATAATTAACGACTTTCACTCATCATCAAAATATTTCTATCGATATCGAGGTGTACATTGTTTTTTTATTTTTTTTCTCAGAACCAACTAGCCCAAAATTTAATTGAAACCGTACTACTCTGTGATCAAATGTATTCGGATGTAATGAAAGAAGAAAACAAATAATTTTATTTTAAGTCATTCCGAATTTTCAACCAAAAGTGCAAAAGTCACCTTTTGTACGGCTGTGGTATCTTAAATGTTTCTGAAATATATACTCAAGTAGATTTTTTTTGTAAACTGAAAGTAAAAATGAATAAATTACATGTGATAAACAACGACTAGTTTCTTAAATAAATTCTACATATAAAAAAAGGATAAACTGAAAGAAACTATGGGAATGTGGGGGGTTGTTGATTATTTCAATGTACAAAGACCAGATCAAAAAGAGTGTAAGTATATTTACAGGTTTTATAAAGGTGCTGTGTTTGTCAAAAGAAATTCTTGTGTTATAAGCAAAAGCTTTTAGATATTTACAAAAAGAAAGAAATTTTACATAAATCCCTATATATTACAATAGTAAGTGCTATGTAGTGAAAAGGGTGTCTCTACGAAATTTTCTAATTCAATTGTTAAAAGTAGTGGGGGACATCATTTTGTATAGAATCTTCCAAACTTATTGTTAGCATTAAAAATTAAAAAATAAATTAAAACATTTTCACTTACGTGTCAATGGTCTGGCTGGATGCTTTGACCATAAATAACGATTCTTCACCGGCGATAAAAATGAATCCCTTGCGATTGCTGGACTCAATGCACGTGGCACCGAAGACGAACGATAGGGTACCAAATCATCAACATCCCACCAGAAGGGATCACGTGTGAAGGCCGAAATTGGTGCAGCTGGATTGGGGGAAAGCATATCCCTGAAACGGTTCCTTGGATGGAAGATTGGAAGTCCTGTTTGTTGTTTCCGATGTTATTGTATCAGTTGCAGAAGTAGTAGAGTATATAGGAAAGTAGAAGTATTTGTAGAGAAGTAGAAAGAAAATTGTTTGGTTTTTTGTTTTGTTTTTTTTTTTTGTTTTGTTTCTTTAAACTAGAAGATAATTAAATAAAAACATAGAAGAAAAAAAAAATGGTTTTGCTTAAACATAGAAGATATTTTTTCCAAGCGTATAAGTGTTTTTTAAGGAAAAATATCCAATTTCGCTGCCAATGCAAATGCGATCCTGTTTCATGAGAATCACATCGTTCTACTTGTAATAAATTTAGAATTTCAATTATTTATTTGAGTCAGGTTTTTTTTTTTTTTTTTTTTTTTGAAGAAATACACTTTATCTATATAGGGTATACTGAAAATATATTTGTCAAACGGAAGCAACGAGTTGGCGAATTTCAAGGGGCGTTTGAATCAATAGCATTTAATATGTTCAATGTTTTTTGGAATAGTTTTGGAATAATAAACTTTAATGTTAAGAACTTAAAAAAAACATGGAACCTATACTGGAATTTCGAAGTTCTAACCATTTTTTTTTTCGTAATTATGCTCCAATGGTAATATTTTAACAATTTTAAAAAAAAATTAATTTTTAAGAAAAATAAACGTTCCGAAATTTTAAAATTTAAAAAAATCGCAAGTCGAAAAAATCCGCCTTGCTAATTGAACCAGAAACTTGATACAAAGTGTTCTGTAAGCTTTTATAATCTGAATCTAACTCCGAACTCCGATCTCAGATTTTCTTTGAACACGTTATATATCAGAGATGTCCTATGCTAAAAACACGAAATATGCTTCCTCCACCAAATTTTTTATGTCATCTGAAAGTATTATTTTTCATCTTCAAAATAAATATTAAATTATTCGAAAATCATTTTCCCCTGCTATCATCTAATCTAATTTAACTTAAGCTAATCATCTATTGAAAGTGATTTTATTGCATCAGGAATCATAACTTGATACTTGTAAGCTATTTATAATCTGAATCTAAGTCCGAACTCAGATTTTCTTTAAACACGTTATATATTAGAGATGTCCTATACTAAAAGCACGAATTATATTTTCTCCACCAAATTTTTGATGTCATCTGAAAGTACTATTTTTATTCCTCAAAATAAATATCAAATCATTTGAAAATCATTTTTACCCTTCTATCATCTAACCTCATTTAATTAAAGCTAATCATCTTTTGAAAGTGAATCTAATTGCAGAAGTTTTAACGGTGGCAACGCTATATGGTAGCGCACATGCACCAACGATTCATGATAAACACAACATTAAACAACTTAAAAAATTCATAACTTGAAAATTATAAAAGATACTACGATTTTCAGGATTGCATAATAACAACAATAAAATTTATTTTTGTACAAAAATATTTAAAAAAAAATTAAAAATGGTGCTTCAAGCCCAAAACTGGCTTTTAAAAGAAAAAAAAATCTTTTTTTACACCTAAAATAAAAGCCGAGGAGCTATGAATTTTCAATTATGTAAATATCCAAAAGTTGTATCGAAATTCCTATGGCCGCCATGTTGGATTTTTTTGGAATTTCGGTAAATCATTTTACCACAGTCATATGTATGTCAAATACTAACTTTTCAGCGATTTTCAAAAAAACCAGAGATATCAACTCAAATCTTAATCGATTATACAAAGTTTGATCTACTACTAAGTCAAAGGAACTGGACTAGCTCATCTGGGTCTCATCGCGCTCTTAAGGACTATAGAAACATGAAAAAATATGAAAATTGACATGCATTTATGCTTCTTAGCTAAGAATTAATTAAAGGAACCTGTTTATATCCTCACTGAAAACCACCAAGATATACCACCAAAACCTTCACTTTCTTAAACTAGCAAACCAGAATCTCATATACCGTTTCCCGGTTGACCTGACCTTAATATAATAATTTCATGACAGGGGTACTCATTAACAGAACTCATTAAATGAAACCGCCATGGTTACGGCATTCTTGACGGGGAACTGCTGGAGTTTATGCAAAGAAACTGCTTTAATCCAATGCAAAAGAAAGAAAGAAACAATCACTTACGAGCATTTTCTCTCTGTGTAGGCAAGTGGAAGGTACAGATTCTTAGGAAAATGCTTCCTCGACAATGCTTCTACTAAGAAACTAATCTTCTAAATGAAACAAAGTACATGACTACTTATCTATAAAAATCAATTCAGCTGTTTTATTTATTATTGCTACCAAGAGTGACTACAGGGGACTGACAATTTCATAAGAAACCAAAAACTTCTACTGATTGAAACAAAACTAACATTTAAAATTAAACAAAATAAATGACAATTAATGAATTCAAGTCAGTTCAGTATTTCTTATTTTGATAACGATTATGTGTTAACTGCAGGGGACTGATAGTTTCATAAGCTAAAGATATTCTTTTGGTGGCTATTACAAAGAAAGTGTTAATATACCTGACCTCGACAAGGAATAGAATCAAAAACTAATTAAGTAACTAATATGGCTTGGTGGACGTGCTTTGAATTTAGGCAAAGTCGAATTAGCAGCGTTGGGGTCTGAAGTTTCTGAATTTTGTCTTTTATGGACGACTCACAAGTTAAACTTAAATATAAATTGATAAACTCCTGTCATCTTTTACCTTTTTGCTTCAGTTTGACACCCTGTATATGTTGCCAAAAATTTCCAATGTATTTTTTCAATTTTAAATATTAAAGCACATCAATTATATAGCTGGCCAACAAAAAAGCACAAAAGAATGCTGTTCACAAAACTTAATTGTCGTGTCTGCATGGACAGCATTCCTCCTAAATAATCGCATTTTCAGATAGTGGTAGAGGTAGAGGGGGCGCAAAATAGAGGCTTGATGCTTTTGGCATTAATTTATCACTTTTTCAATCACATGTGTAAAAACAACAAAAATAAATGATAATTTGTTCCCACATGCGATGACGCTCTAAGGCAAATTAATGTGTCACATTTTTCAATATGCCATAGCTTTAAGGAAAAATTTTGAAAATTAAAAAAAAAATTAATTTAAAATCAAATTACGAATTAATTTAAAATTAATAAACATCTAAACATAGATCTAATTCAAAAAAAATTTTTTTTTTTTTTTTTTCGAATAATTCAAATCAAATCAAATCTATGCAATTTTTACCCTCAGCATCAAAGGAGACTTCTGTGGCGCGTGGTCCCCAGCGGCCAGCCTTAACGGGAGTAGGACTAGGTGAGCCAGCACGCTCAAAAATGCTTGGCCGGCCTTCAATTGGTGTTTGTAACTTACTAGCAAAGAGTTCATCCAATGGTTCTAACGAGCTGGCACGGAACAATGGCCTGGTGAAGGGTGCCAAGCTGGTTGCACGATCAAACACCGATGGTGTGGTACCACGTGGCACGCTGCCAGCACGATTCCAGTAGAATGGTGGTGGTACATAAGGTTCACTGCCAGCACGACGATATCTGCTAGGAGATGGTGAACGACGAGCTGTGAATTAAAAGAAGAAGAAGAAGAAGAAGAAAAATTCAAATTAAATAAAATTTTTTCACATTTCTTGTAATATTTCCAAAATTTGTTGGAATGTTAATATGTTTGTTAGCAAAAATGCGCAAATTAAGATATATATTTAAATATATCCATATATATATTTTTGGTCAGTTGATAGGTCTATCAACTGTACACAATACTTCGGATCAGTTTACCTTAACCCTGTATGCATTCAATTATACCCTACACAAAAAACTGATTTCGTCCTATCTTCGTATTACACATCCACCGAAGATTTAACTGTGACATAATTTATTAATCTAGTCGTTAAATCTTATCCGTCTCCACCAGCTGAAAGAGATTTATTTTTAACAGTAAATGTCATAAGCGACAAAATGAAAGTTGTTCTTCCTCTTCTTCTTAATAGTAATCTTCCATTTGTTTTCTTTAATGGCACTTAATGCCAATTGTCAAAGTTAAGGGTAGCCACGTGCTCGAAAACATTTAAAATCGGCAGCCCTCTTGGGTTTTATACGACGATTTTAAATAAATCTCGTCAGAAGTAGATATATTTTTGTATGGTATTTATTTATTTATGCACGTGATTTATAGCAAGATTTATAGCTAATTCTCGAAATAACCATACATCATAAATCTCCGCGCGAAAAAACTGAGAGACGACGCTAAAACTAGAGCGCAAAAGAACGTCGCCGAAAAGGTCTTTAACTCTCTCAATAAAGAAGTCAGGCGATCGTGCAGACAAGACAAAAGAAGAATGTATAACGACCTCGCGAGCGAAGCCGAAAGCGCTGCAAATGCTCAAAATCTCAGGCAGCTTTACGATATCACCCGCAGATTATCAGGCAGAAAACTCCAACAGAGCCGCCCTATCAAAGACAAAAACGGAAATCTCTTAACATCTGCAGACGACCAACTAAACAGATGGAAAGAGTATTTTTGCGATATACTAAATCCCATGTCTACCACATCCCTGCAACCAGAATCACCAACTACAACTGCCGCAATGACTCGCAGTAGTAGTCGAATACAAACACCGCCGCCTACAATTGATGAAATTGTGAAAGCTATCCAAAGCATGAAAAACAACAAGGCCGCCGGTATAGATCAAATAACAGCTGAACTGCTAAAGGCATGCCCCATAACATCAGCTAAAATTCTCCATCCTCTGCTCAACAAAATCTGGAGTGAAGAGCGTTTGCCAGAAGATTGGCTACATGGCATGTTAGTCAAATTGCCGAAAAAAGGTGACCTAAGCGAGTGCCGAAACTATAGAGGCATCACCTTGCTCTCAGTACCATCAAAAGTACTGACGAAAGTGCTTCTGAGCAGGGTAAGCGAAAAACTTGATTCGGCCATTCGAAAGCAGCAAGCAGGATTCCGGCGAAACAGATCATGCGTGGATCAAATCAACACCCTCAGAATAATTGTCGAACAATCATGCGAGTGGCGTGCTGCACTTCAACTTGTCTTCGTTGACTATAGCACTGCCTTCGACAGTGTCTCCCGAGAAAACATCTGGGCGTCACTGCAACGAAGAGGTATTGCCGCAAAGGCCATAAACTTAGTACGTGCACAATATGAAGGCTTTAAATGCAGTGTGTTACACAACGGGTTGTTGTCACCGACATTCACCACTAATTCAGGCGTACGGCAGGGGTGTTTACTATCACCATCACTCTTCCTTATCGTTCTTGATGATATCCTAGATAAAGCTCTTAATAAGGCCAAAAGGGGTATTCAATGGAACTTTACCGAACATCTGGAAGATCTCGACTACGCTGACGACATCTGCCTCTTATCGTCCAAACATTCAGATATGCAAAGCAAAATTGAAGACCTTGTCTTGGAATCACAAAAGGCCGGCCTAAAAATCAACGTATCCAAGACTAAAAGCATGAAGCTAAACGCAAGCAATGACATCACGTTTAAAGCTGGCAGTGATGACATCGGAAACGTCGATAGCTTCACGTATTTAGGCAGCATTATCTCCATGGATGGTGGAGCAAAAGAGGATATCAACTCAAGAATAGCAAAAGCAAAAGGCGCGTTTGCTCAACTGAACAAAATATGGTCTTCATCCGTTATATCCACCAAAACGAGAGTGCGCATTTTTGATTCGAATGTGAAATCGGTTTTGTTATATGGGTGCGAAACATGGCTTGTTACTGAACAACTAACAAACAAGCTGCAAGTATTCGTCAACAAATGCTTAAGGCGTATACTAAAGGTTTGGTGGCCTCGCACTATATCAAATGCCGAGCTACATCAAAAATGCAAACAGAAGGCTATAGCAAACGAGATCAAGCTGCGCAAATGGGGATGGATTGGTCACACTCTCCGGAAACCACACAGCGAAGTTTGTCGCCAGGCCCTTGAGTGGAATCCACAAGGCAGTAGAGGACGTGGTAGACCCAAAACCAACTGGAAAAGGTCGTTGGAAAAGGAAATCCAAGAATCGGGAAAATCGTGGCAAGAGATCAAAGTCATCGCAAGGGATCGTGACAAATGGAGAGATTTCATATTGGCCCTATGCTCCTCCTAGGAGTTAAAGGAGAATACATACATACATACATAAATCTCCGCTGGAAACGTTGTATGTTGTTTCCTGAATAGTAATCATTCTGAAGCAGTGCAGCAATTAAAAGTAGCCAAAAATTTCTCTTTTACTCTGACTTCACTTATGCAAAGAAATGTCCAGAAAGAATGTGTTCGAGATTCGAAAAGTAGATTTATATTGGCGGTTCAATGTAAGAAAAATGTAACAAAGTTGATGTATGGTCTATTTTCGAAATGCTTTAATATGCAAATGGAAGAGTTTTTGGAACACAAACGAAATAGTCACAAATTCAGGCATTTTCTTTACCTTTCTTTTCGAAAGCTTTTTGAGAAAAACAGTTAGTTGTACGATAAAAAGTATTTTGAAATTTTTTGTTGGAAATCTTACATTACAAATAATAACCATTTTTGTAAACGAAAAGGTTACCGTCTAAGGAATATTCCATAAAAAAATTTTTTTGTACAGTTTTGCGGTTTTCAAAGAACATTATTATTTCTAGAGCATACTATATGTTTCTTCACAAAAGACCTACGTGCGACCTACCGTTTTCATCAAAAAGCTTTCGAAACGAAAAGTATTGTAGTTGAAATCACACGGATTTCGGATATATTTAAAAATAGTTTGCTTTTTTCACACAAAATAATATTTATTTTTTTCGTTACTAGGTAAAATTAATATTTAGAACTTTCGAGAAAACTCTACATACATACTCTTCCTTTCTTCTATACATGATCCTTCTCGAATATTCGAGCAAAATCAGAGAAAAATATTCCTTCCGCTATACACGAACTTGGTCCGCACCTTGCTAGTTGATTTTGTTTCGTACTGTATTATATAAATTGTTTTACATTAGATGGCGCTGATGGTTGATAGTATTTAGTATAATAAAATCTTTTTTTATTATTTTTGTGTTTTGTTTGCGAAAAACACAGTAAAATGAATCGATTTTAAAACTGGCTCTTATGAAAAACAGCATATTCTGGAGCGAGTTGGCAAAAACTTAAGGTTCATCTCATTATTTTTCAACTTAAAAAAACATTTTTGACTTTATTGCACTTACTTGGCACCAATCGAAAAAAATTTTTGAATATCTTTAGATTCTATCATATATGAATTTTCCTAATGGTTCAACCAAATTCTGTATTCATTTATTGATTGTACTGCTATACACGAACTCTCTCAATGGTTCTGATACTTCTTGTGTTACACATGCTGATCTTGCTTCGTACTGTACTATGTTAATTGATACAATGTACTTTACATAGATTTTCCACTCTCAGTTAAACCTTTTCATCATATTGACCTTTTTTAAAAGAAAATTTAACTTTTCGAAATCAAAACAAACATTTTCTAAATAAAATTAGCCTACCAATTTTCCAAATGAAATTATACTTTTTCCAACCGTTTTATCTAATCTTCACCAAATTTTGGGAATTGCTTTGTAGATACAATATTCATCCGCATCCCAAGTTTCATAAGGATAGATGCTTTAGGTACAGATATACTTATATAGTTTTAAGTCTGTTTTATGCAAAGATTAGTTTGATTTGGAAAAAGGTCAATATGATATGGAAAAGGTTTAACTTGGAGTTTAAATCCTGTATGGTGTTGATGGTTTACCACAGCGTATAATGAAGATATATATTTTTCTTTACTATAATTCTGGCTTATCTGGTTTTTGTGAGACTCTTAGTTTTTAGTGTGACATGGTTTTCTTGAGAGAAATGCTTTTTTTACCCTACACCCAGAGTATATTCACTTTGTCCTTCTGTTTTTAACGCAGAGAAGGAGGCGTGGCGGATATAGAAAAGTATATATTAGGGTGGGCCAAATTGCATGGACGAAATTTTATCGACCTCGGCTACCACCTTATGTGAAAGCTAATTCAATTCTATGAATATTTGTCCAAAGAACCATGCCTCTGCATTCAACTTTAGTTTGGCGCATTTTCGATTGAAAATTTCCAACTAAATTTCACTCAAATACTAAGGACTGTAAACACAAACGCTATGCTGAAAACGTTTTTTGAGATAATCCAACCAAATCTCACCCAAACACTAAAAAATATAAATGCAAGCTCTGAGCTAAAACTGGGTGAATTCGTGCAAGAGGGCGCGGCACCTCCCATATGAGTTAAATGAGTTAAAAGTACTGCAGCTTACTTATTTAATGTTTGGCCAGGCCAAAAGTTACACCCTTACTAGTTTAAACTTTCTTTTTTGACATCAAATTTTCTGAGAAGATATCAATCGAAAATAAATCATGTCATTCAAATATGGTCTAAATTTTCAAAAATTAGTATCAACTAGTAACAACTCAAGACAATCGAGAACAGATTTGAACACTCTTCAATTGTTCAATTTATAATTTTTTAAAATTTTTATGGCTTCCTCAAAAATTATTTAGAGTGTAACGTAAACTAAAACATATTTGAATCGCTGCTTAATGTTATCCCTGCCCCTTGAAGCGTCACGTAATTTTAATGTGTAAATTTTCTTGTAGCTCCTAAGAGGACTATAGGCTTTTATCTCTCTCCAGGTCTTTTCCGAATCTTGAACTTCCCTCCTCAAAGATCAGGCAATAATTTTGAATATCTTGCATAGAATTACTAATGGGAGTACTAAAGTTGTACATCACAGAGTTTTTTTGAAAACTTTATGAAAACGTTTAGAAAGTTTTTTAGAAGCGGCAAATCATTTAATTTTTTGCCCTATTGTTCAGCAAAAATTTAAATAAAACACCGAAATATTCAACAGCTTGAAAAGCACAGATTGTGTACGATTATATTCGCTCTGAAACCCCTTTAAATTTGAACTTTTAACAGAACGTTGTACATCTGGTTGTAAAGCATGTCGTCAACACTTTGTCGAAAATGTAATTTAACACAAAATAAAAAAAAAAGTTTTTAAACAAAATTTCCGGCATAGTTTTGTGACCGACGCGCGAAAATTGATTTTGTGCCTCAATTTATTGTTTGTATAGCGATGGGTGGGCGGGGACTTGTTGTTTGTTTGGCATGCGATACTGTATAGTGTTTTGACAATCGGCGTGGGTGTTGCTATGTTTCCACAAGATTACACAGCGTGTAAAATTTTGGCTTTCTCTCAAAGCTAATTGCTTGCTGGATGCTGAGGCGTAAATGACTGAAATAATGATTTTTTCTTTAAAAATGTTAGATTTTGTGCCTCATTAAATTTAACGATTTGTTGTTTTTTGTTCTTTCTTTCTTTTCCCATAAATATTTGAAGGTAATAAATTGTTTTGAAACAAAAATCCATTAAAATACATATGTACCTAATGTATTTTACAGGACGTCTTAAAAATGCTAATAAATGGCAGTAAATTAATTTTATTAGCTTTATAAAAATTGTTAAATTCATATAAAATATTTTCTCAAGTTTACAAAGTAATTTTGCATTTCAAAATTATCTTTAAATGAATATTACAGTCAAAGAATTTTTCCACGAAGATAAAAAAAATCACTTCTCTACATTGGAATGCTGCTATGGTAACAAATACATATTAAGTATTATGTTCATTACATATACATACATAGTTATATGAGAAAAGAATATGTTTCCATCAAATAAATTCGCTGAGTTGAGTATTTTCAAAAAGATTTAGTAGTGGTCGCTTACACTTAGAAATTCATCGCACAAATTCATTTTATATTAAATTTGTTGGTCCTAGTGAAATTTTCCGCAGTGCATATATTTTTTTTGCTTAAATTTAATCGCTTAAAAGTGGGCGTACAACTGTTTTGCCTACGCCCACTTTTTAAGAAGTGTTTGTACTATCATACCAAATAAATTTTATGAAAATATATTGTATGTCGTGTTGCAAAGTTTAAAAACTAGCGTGTCACTCACTTTTCGACCAGTTCATGGCATTCATATTCGCTACCTACCTATGAAATTTCATAGGAATAACTTATATGGGCATATCCGAAATTAATCTTATAAGGGAAGAAAATTTGTTTTTCTATTCCATAACCAAATGTGGTGGGATATATCCCTCGACATGTAAAATTAAATTCCCAATATGTGTACAAGAAAATTTTGACATGACGGGGTATCAGAAAATCATTGTACCTGAAAATTTTGGTAAAATCGATATTTCCGATAATATACGGGAGAGCACACATTTCAGAAGTAGTAGATATGTTATGGGGCACCTATCCATATATTCTCAAGTAAAATTCAGAAAAATCATTTGTGGGGCATGGCGACAGAATGGGTTAAAAAGTCAAAATCGCTCATTACGCTCACATAATAGGTCCTAAAATTCTAAAAAAAATTCAAACAAATTCCTTGATGAAAAATAAATCGACTTTGTCTATGATGGTTTTTAATTTAAGCGCCACCTGCCAAGTAAAAAACAAAAACACTTAATTTTGGGTAAAAAAGCAATTTTTTGGCTATATGCGATCGAGCACACCTTAGCAACACATAAGGCGGGATATCTAACAAATATTCTGGAGTAAAATTCAGAAAAATGGTATGTGGGACATAGCGACAGAATGGGTTAAAAAGTCAAAATAACATAATAGGTCCTAAAATTCTGAAAAAATTCAAGCAAATTCCTTGATAAAAATATGAATCGACTTTGCATATGATGTTTTGTTAATTTAAGCCCGAGTAATAAACGAAAAACTCTAAGTTTTGGTTAAAAAACGCGATTTTTGGGGGTATGTATTTTTCGTTTTTTTTGCTCGGCATGGGTGGCTTAAATTAAAAAAACATAAACAAGAACGATGTATTTTTCATCAAGGAATTCGCTTGACTTTTTTAGAATTTTAGAACCTGTTATGTGGCCGTAATGAGCGATTTAGACTTTTTAATCCATTCTGTCACCATGCCTCACATACGATTTTTCTGAATTTCACTTAAGAATATTCGGAAACGTGCCCCGTAAAATGTTCAGAACATTTCTAAGCTCTGAGTTTTATTTAACTGGAATTTAAATGATTTAGTGATTATTAACAAGTAAAAGTTTGGTGCAAACAAATATTTGTTTCAACTATAAAATGACAATAATATGATATGGTCTATCAAAACCGTAGGAAACTTATAGTGGTAAAAATTCAGTTTTTGATTGGTCTAGATTAAGGAAAAATTTTTGAAGCGATTAATAAGTAGATGCCAAAATCATAGAACTATACCAAATATTGGCAAAGTAATGGCATATACTCGTAGAACTCTGAAATTCACAAAAACAAATATAGTTTGAAAAGTTCGGGCCTAAACCTAAATCTTGAGGTATGTTGATAGCATTCGATCAAAAAGCCCAAAATAAAAAATTTTTAGATACCTTTAATCATATTTTGGTCACTGGTTGGTACCGAAAATTTTACTTTTGAAATTTATGTATATATGGTTATGTCAAATAAGTGCTTTTTTATTTTTTAACTTTTAAATAAGATTACCTCAATCTCCAGACATGATAGAGTACTTTTGCAACCAGATTCGATATGATATTTTTTGCATACATAATCAAATCTTTTTCTCTGTGTACCAAATATAAAAGCAAAATTTTGCAAAACATTTTGTTTTATGAGAAATTTTACAAAAAATTGGTATTTTGTTTGAAAGAACGCTTTGAGAAAATGTTCTTTATTGTTGGTAAATGTGGTGAAAACTTTGTTTAATTGCATACAACACAAAAAGTGTTTTGTAGAATTCTTGTAGCTGCATGACGGTTTACATTTTAACCTTGCAACCAACAGCAGCACGCACGAACTGTTTTCTGAAAGAAAAATGTCTGTGTGCACTACTACTTTGGCATTCACACATATGTTGTACGTGTAAATCTCAAAAGAATTTCGAAAACTTTAACACTTCAATATACTTAAAAATTTCTTTAATTTTATTCTGCAGCATAAATATTTGCCACTTCATAACTTACAATTTGACATTTTCTTCATTGAAGTTTTGTTTGTGTGGTAGATGTAAGAAATCCTTGGAACTTGTTAAAGAGTTATAATGGCAGATTTATTTCGCATTTTTGAAATTCACTTAAAATGTTTACTAAGCATTAAAGAGCAATTTGAATTAAATAGAAACCGTTGTATTATTTTAAAATATGTCTCTTTGTCATGCGAGTATTGCATACCTGTACTTATTCGATTTTGGTAAAGACGAGTATGCTAACCCACATTTTGAAAACTTTCTAAGATATATTTTTGTATATATCACCACATCAATGCTACGACTAGGTAACTTCTAAATTGTCATTCTTGGGATAAATGGCCTATGATATTTTTTATGGTTTTGTGCACAATCCTGTTTAACCAGAGTTCTCTAAAGTGGCACCATTGCAAAGTTATAAGAAAAAAAAAACAAGAAAAGTCGAAATTCAGTGTAAATTCAAATTTTTAAAAATATTAAAATTGAATTATTTTAAAACTAGAAAATTAGAGTTACCTAGTTGTAGCATTGACTTTGCAATATATCAGATAAAATGAGTCAAAACCGTTGTTGTAATATCTAGAGATAATCAGAACCTTTTCAATTCAGCTGCAACAGTTCACAAACCGAAGCAATGGTTCTAATATATAGAATATCCAGACTAGTACATACTTTACAATTTCAACGGAACCTTTGAAACTATTTGCCGGTCTAAGCCCTTTCTGACTTCTTCCCGTAAGATTATATCATAGGAAGGAATTATTTAGAATATCATAACCTTTATGGAAACTTTAAAATAATGATATCATATTTTAACTTAAAAAAAACTTTTTCAAATATCATACGCTTTTTTCATAATCTTTCTCTCTTAATTCATTTAGTGACTTATGATATTTACATCTTTTTTACAGATTTTTCATTCACCATCTGTTGCTTGGAGAGTTGTAACAAAACATAGAGGTTTGTAAAAAAGCATTTTATACATTTATGCATACAGAAACTATTTAATCGATGATCATATGTTTCTCAACTGGCGGAGAACCAGTTCTTATTGACTATCTCTTAAACGATTACTTGTTTTAAGCAATTATGAATACTTTTATCACTATGTTTATTTATTTATATGATTATAATTAATAATGATAATCGACAAAACAAATCTATTCCAAGATATCCTTCAGTAACTGATTTTTCGAAGCATTCAAAGTTCTAGAAGAATATCTTCCAAACCAAGAGTAATAATAATATATTTTGATAAGGATTCCTTTTTCTACGAATAAGGTTTTAGGTTCTCTGTCAATTATGATTATGGAACGTTATCCGAAAAAAAATTCATACGAAAACTAGCAAGTGATAAAATTTTAAATAAAATTTTCCTATTCTAGGGTGTTGATTATAACCAGTCCCTAAAAATTAAAGACTCAGAAATAAGAAGGACTTTTAAAACCGATATCTGCTATTTTTTGTTTCATTCCGAGAAAAACCTTTTTATTCTACTGAAGACCCATTTTGGCAAAAAAAAAAAAAATATATAGGGGAAGAGTACTGCCATCGGGCAGGGTTCGGGTGTGGGCACCCCCCCCGTAACTTTTGACAGAAAACAAATGCGGTTGTTCTGATAAATGTTAAGCGCGTGTTATGATAGCACGAAGTTTTTGTGCATTTACCGGACCAAACAGACGCATTTGCTTGATGCTGAGAAGAAAATAATTTTTGAATAAGTGAAAGTCAACACAAAAGTTTTTTTCAATAATGCGATAAGTGCGATAAATCGAAGTGAATTGATTGAAAAGCTGAATGCAATCTATATTTATGCAGTAAATTTATTATATTTTGTGATTCAAAACCGAATGCAACCAAAATGTTCACACAACACAATTTGCACGTTGCTTTTCAAAGTGGCTATTAAAGTCTAGTATGGGCCCCGAATTGGTCCGGGTGTGGGCACCACGTTTTTTTATTTAAAGCATGTGTTTTACTGAAATATCGTCGTGGATACCAACATTTCTAATCTAAATGGCTCTTTAAAACTATCGTAGAAAAAAAGTTATTTTCATTAAGTGGGTATTAAGGTGGCATAACACTTTGCAAAAATCTCGGTATTGGGTTTCCAGACAGGTAGACCCAGGAGCAGATGGCGGGCATGGAAAATTCATGCTTGGCAAAAGGGCTAGAAATTACGTCACCTAGCTAGCTTCATCTGCAAAACAATTGATCTGTCATCAGCCGAAGATAATCAAGTCTGGTTTCGGGGCAACAGCCATGATGCCATTTGATCCAGACGTTTTCAGTGACGCTGATTTTGTTAAAGCCGTTGATCAGAATTTGTTAAATTTTTGTAAGTCAATGTTTCCGAAATAAGTTAATTTTGCTTTCTTCCCCATTTGATTGCGTTTTACTTCATACTTTTCCATTCTTAGCCGATTTTCTAAGGGTGCTCACAACCGGACCCAAAATTTTTTTTTTTGTCATAAATGATCACTACACTATTTTTTTGATATTATTTTTCCAACTAACGAAATCAATTTACTTTTTTCACCAATAGTTAGCTAAGGGGTTTAGCTTTCCATTGACACTTATATGTCTGCATAATATATGTACATTTGATCAAAAGCTATGAGTCGAAAACAAAACGGTGCCCACACCCGGTACCCTTCCCCTATATTTTTTGGTCATAATTTTCTTTTCATTAAGAAATGGATGCTTTAGAAAAAAGACGTTGTTCTTACAAAAATGTTGGCGTTTTAAAATCATGAATTTTTTTGGCGGGCATAGATAATATTCACATCCAAATTAATTTTTTTTTGTTTTTTAATAACCCGTTCGGAAAAACGATTTTACTCAAAAGCAAGCATCTAATATAAGAAGTGTAAATGTCCAAAAATGCTTAGAATGGTCAAAAAAACGTGTGTTTATTTCAGAATTTTTTGAGATATTTTATAATTTTTGAAACCTTGATAAAAAAAAAAAAAAGTTCTCAAAAAAAAAATTACACCTATCCTTTGAAGGATTCTAAGCATTATAGTTTTATGAAATTTGACGTAGAGGTAGGTTTTAAGTAAAAAATCGTTCATCAAAATATTATCTATATCCGCAAAAAAATTATAATTTTTAATCGACAAATTTTTTGCAAGAACATAGTAAGTAAGTAACAAATATATCTGTGAGGTACAAAAGTACTTGTAGCCTTCAAATGTATCTGTAATGCACTTGCTACTTACAATAATATCTTCAACTCTGAAAGATAAAGTAGAATCTGTAAAGTACTCAAATAATTTACTTACGAATGCAATACGTATAGTATCTGCAAGATACAATAGTACCTGTATCTTGCAAATCTATTAGCACGATACAATAGTATCTTTAACTTATAAATATAACTGCAATATATAAAAGTATCTATGAGATATAAACTATTTGTACGAAAAAAATAGCTGTTACCTACGAATGTATCTATTTGATACAGTGGTATATGTATCTTCCAAATTTATCCCCATGATACAATAGTATCTGCAACTTAGAAATGTATATGTAAGATATAAAATTATCTGTTACAATATCCCTGCAGGACCACGGCCTATTCCAAAACTACTACATGGGATAAACCGACTAGTCAAACTGTCAGCTTATGCATTACATTCGGACCAGTAAAAGGAAAATTTTTTTTCACTTTATTTCTTAATTTCAAAAAATTTTATTTAATATTCAAATTTTACACAAAAACGTCAAAAGATTTTATAGACGAAAGGCCTAAAGAATTTGTTATATATTTCTGAGAATTGCGTTTCTGGTTCGAGTCCCGGTGTGGATGTATTTTTTTATTAATTTTTTATTATATTATACCTTGGCTATGTTGAACACATTTTCCGCTCTTCAGACAAATTGTGTACAAATTAATAGAAATTTAAAAATTTGGATTGAAAATCACCGAATGGAGGATTTGAACCTGGGCCTCTCCACGCAACGCAAGTCATTAGACCGATACACTACCGTTTGCTCTTCTTCACATTCGAAGAACTTCTAAACAGTACATACGTAGCCAGTAACTTTATAATTTTACTGACACAAACGATACAAAATTGGACTACTTTTGGTACTAATGACGAATTATGCACTACATTTAGACCATTTTTGATACAAATGACCGACTTTGCTTTACATTTGGATCATTTTTGGTACAGTTGATAATTTAAGTGTAGTTTGTTTTCGTGAACCTACAAAATAACTAGATCAAAGATAGGACTATTGACTAACCGCCGGTCCTACAGGGATATTGGCAGTAGTTTCTAGTTTTGATATTGAATAAAAACAATTTTTTGGCTTTAAACTTAATGGGTCGTATATTTCAACTACAGGCATTGATGAGATTTTTTTGGGAGGGGGGAGGGTGAGCTCAACAATACCTAACGCTATTGTGCATATATGAAAATCACAAAATAAACTTCACTCGCACCTCTTTTCGGTGGGGGGGTCAAAGTCCCCTGACCACCCCCCATAGTTTGTATGTATGTTTCATATATTGATAAGTGTTTAACTGATAAATGGTGTTATATATTGTAATAATATTAGTCTTCTTACTGATAAATGGTGTTATATATTGTAATAATATTAGTCTTCTTACTTACCAAAAAGCAAAATACACAATCCAAAAACTAAAAGTCATCAAAAACTATGACTATGACTTTCAAGTGAAAAGCAGGAGGAAACTAAAGTTTTCAACACAAAATACAAAAAGGATTTTTTTCACTATCGCGATATACAAAAATAACAAGAATACAATGAAAACTGTGCGCACGAGATACATAATACTGAATTTTTTAAAGTGACTTGTATGTGATCTTGATCAACTCACTGCTCTAACAAACATTTAAGAACATTTAACAAAAATTAGCCTAAAATTATGCAATGTCAAATAAGTTATAGTTTTAAAACTAAGAAAAAATTATATTTTGAATTACTTGCAACTGGCAGGCTCCAATGATTTAAAGAAATTTTTCACTATTGTTGCATTTGATTGTTACATATAGATATGTTATGACATTTTACTTTCATATTTATTATTTACGAATGACAGACATTTCATTTTATGTATTTTCAACTGCCATAAAAAGTGACATTTTACAATTAAAATTATTTTTTAATTTATTTTTTTTTTTTTCAGTTTTAGTTTTCACAAAGACATTTTACAAACAATGTTCAAGGTTTTCGTTAAATATTTCATTTAATATGATTTTATTTTCTTTGATTTTGATTAGGTTATATGTTTAATTGTTGGCATGTTTGTTTGTTTCGATTGATTGATTGATTGATTAATTGGCAGTATTTACAGGCGCCACACAGTGATTATGTATTACTTGATATCATTTTTAGTATGAACGGATATACAATAGTGAAGAAAATTATTAATAATAAGGACATATACAACGATGTGTTTTCGAATGAATACAGAATTGACACTACGACAAAGATTACATAAAAAAACAAAAATACGGAAATAATAATTTTAAGCAAATAATAACAAAAAAATAAAAATTGTAACAAAAAAGGCTCAAATAAAAATAAATTAATAAAAAATAAATTAATAAATAATTAAATTAAAAAATAAATAAAAATAAAATAATGAAAAAAATCAAATAAAAACTTGAAAAATCATCCCAAAAAAATTTTGTAATGCGTAGAAAATATTCAAAATCCAAAAAAATACATACATATTTTTAATGAAACAAAATATTTTAGTTTATTTGAAAAATTTTTTATTTTTATTTGTATTAATATTTATTAAGTTTAAAGAAAATTCGGAGTTTAAAAAGGGTATTCACAGATTACTAGAGCATAAGAAAGTTCAACTACTTTTTCAAAAAAAAATCGAAATTAAAAATTAGAAAAAGTTAGTACCTACCTACTTAGTCTCTTTATGACAAAAATATTTCGATTTTTCTGTCTAAAAATATGCACTGAATTTTTCATGAGAAACATCTCAAAAATTGTTTATATTGCATATTAAAAATTTCGCTGCATATTTTTAGTTGAAAAATTAATTCAAAAAAGCTTTTAATTTTGCCTTTCTACTTTCAATATTATCTTTAATTTTGACTTTAAAGCTTTAAGGTTAATACTAGTTAAATATGAAAATTAGGTTAAATTAAGTAAACTACTTTATATGTATTTTAAAATATATATAGCTTGAACTTATCTATTCACCAGGTTTTTGTTTTCGCCAAATTTTTTGTTAATTTTTCTATAAATTTAGAAATTTTCGTTGTTGTTTTTATACAGCTGTTAAAAATATTAAATAGTAAAAGCTTAAAGTAGTAGATAAAATTATGAATGATATGTAAGTATGTATGTCTTGAATGAAAAGTTCAAAAAAGTAAAGTTTAAAGGAACTTAATTTCAACTGTTTTTCGGAACAGCTGATAGTTTTCATTATTTTGCTACCAACAAGCATGTATCAGATGACATGTTGGATTCTCGCTCTTGTGTATGAGAAATGTTACTCATTTCAGCATTCACCATCACATCTTCACTAAACAGATTGAATTATGATTTTTTTCAAAATAATTCCTGATGAATAAATTGGCAGAAAAGTTTTGAAAGCATAACTTGGTGGTACATCCATTTGAAATATTTCCCTTTTTTGATCGTAAGTTTATAGTTTACCTATCCCTTGGACTATCACTGTTCTATCTTTATTCCCCACTTTAAACATCAATATGCTTCGAAGCTTGCTTAAGATCTCATGTTCTCTCTACCTTTACTGGGAAAAGTTTTGCATCTGAACTATCAGCCCAAAAATATTCTTTTTATAATTAAAAGATTAAGCAAAGCTAAGTTGCTAAGTTCCTTTTCGCCAGTTTAACCTGCATATTTCATATTATTTTCTTACGGAAATTTCTGTGCTTTTATTTTAATACAAAAGAAAAGCTCACAGCCGCTTGTCACAGCTGAACAAAGAGCAAAAGCTTATCGTAAGCAAAAGAGTAAGAGTCAAGAGCTTTCATTTGCCTTTAAAGTTTAAATATCGAATAAATTGGCAAACTCTTTCGATCAAGCTGCTTCTCGATAAACATAAGTTTATATAACCGACACTTTTGTAAAGTTTTTTCTAAATTGCATATATATTTCCTTGAAGCTTTCCTTTTTTTTTTTTGAACAAAATTTGTTTTAATGAAATGAATATGTGATTGATGTGTTTTGTATAAAAAAAAAAAAAGAAAAAACAACTGTTAATGGTTTTTTAGGTTCGTTTTAATGTTTTTGATTTTTGTTTTAATGAGCTTTTTTTGTTTCAAATAAATGTTTCAAAATCAGTTTCTTTGTTGGTTTTTGTATACTAAAGTAAATTTATTGCGTATATAAATAAATTCTAACATATTTTTGAGTTTATTTATAATATTTAATAATAAATAATATATTTTATTTGGTTTTTTTTTTTTTGTTTAATATACAATGAAACATTTAACGAATTTCTCGTTGATTTTATTTATTTATTTGCTATTGTGTTTGTTTGTGAGTTTGTGTTTGTGTTTTCACTACCTCTTCTGTTGTTGCTAAACATAAAACTTGACTTTATTCGATTAAATTTACACATAAATATATATATATATGTTTACTTTTACTTTTTTTAAAACAAATAAAAGAATTTTCTCTCTTGTGCATCTTTTTTAATTTTTTATATTTATGCTGTGGAAAATAAGAAAAAATATAAAAATATTTACAATATTAAAAAGAAATTTACTAAAATCACATAAAGAAACACATAAAATGAACATACACGGTTTTTATTTGAAATGCATACGGATACATATATGTATAGTTGGAAAATGTCACGCCACAGTGTGGTGCATTCGAAAAAAAAGCCCCATTAAATATGTAAATAAACAAAGTAAAAAAATCCAAATGCGCTACACTGCAAAAAAGTGACATTTTCCGCTTGTTGGCATTTTATTTCTTTTGTAATTTTTTCATAAATTTTTGCAAATTTTTATATTTTTCTCAGAATTTCACTCAAAAGCAAACACTTTTCATGTTGTTTGTTGTTGATTTTCGTTTTGTTTTGAAAATGAATTTGAAAAAATTCTTTACTTTGTGGAGGATTTTGCTATTTTTTCTTGTTGTTTTTATCAATTTACTGTTGTTGTTGTAATTTTAAACTAATTTTTTTTTGTTTTCTTTCGTGCATACAATTTTTTGTTGTTTTTTTGTTTTAAAATTTGAAATAATTTCTTAAATTGTTCGTTAAATATTCAGTTCTTATGCATATTTCTTTCGTTCAATTTTTTCCAATTGTGTATTTTGTTGTTTAAATTAAAATTGATGTTTCAATCTATTTTGTTTTTCTAAAAAAAAATGTTTTGTATTAAAATTTAATTGCTGACTATTTAAAAAATTTTTTTTTTTTTTATGTTTTAGTTACTGTTAAAAAATTACACTAAATTTAGAAATCCTTACCCTTGTTGAGTTCTGCAAGGAGTTTGTCCTCTGGTTCGTATTCCAAGGGCACCAGAGCGTTGGGTGTGAATGGCTTGTCCTTTAGGTAAAGGCCATAACGAGATGGATATCTGTTGGCGAAGGGAATTGAATGGGAAAAAATTAATGTGTTGACTTTTCACTAAGAACGAGCATTATAAAAAATGTAATTTATGTATAAGGGTAAGTTTGATATAATAAATTCCTTTACAATATATATATATAACTTAAAAACAGTCACAACTTAACAATGAACAGATGTAAAAAAATGTTGCTCAACTTTGTTGCTAAACATTGTTTCTAAGCAATGTTGCTAAGCATGGTTGCTAAAAATATTTTGTTAAACACTGTTTCTAAGCATATTTGCTAAACTTTATTTCTAAGCAATGTTGCTAATCAATGTTTCTAAACAATTTTGCTTAAAAATTTTGTTATACACTGTTTCTAAGAATTGTTGCTAAGTAATGTTGCTGATCAATGTTCCTAAGCAATGTTGCTAACAGGGATTTCTAAAGTAAGAACAACTCAAAAATATTTAGTTGTTGCTAAATGTTCGTGGTACGCTACGTTTCTAAACAATGTTGGCACAAAATTTTGTTAAACACTGTTTCTAAAAATTGTTGCTTAACTTTCTTACTAAGTAATGCTTATAATGTTTCTAAGAATTATTGTTAAGCCTTGTTGCTAAGTAATTTTGCTGATCAATGTTTCTAAGCAATGTTGCTAAAAGGGATTTCTAAAGTAAGAACAACTCAATAATATTTAACTGTTGCTAAATGTTCTTGCTATGCTTTGTTTCTAAACAATGTTGCCACAAAATTTTGTTAAACACTATTTCCAAAAATTGTTGCTAAGATTTGTTTAGTTATATTGCTAATAAATGTTTCCAAAAATGATTTCTTAAGTAAGGATAACTCCTAAATATTTCACTGTTACTAAACATTCTTGCTAAGCTTTGTTGCTAAACATTGCTCCCAAATATTTTTGGGAAAATTTTTTTTCTGAAAATCAAAAAAGTGATTTTTAACAGTATTTTAAAAGGTATGTGTAGCTTAACATTATTTGAAAACATGTTGCTAATCATTGCTACCAAACATGCCCGTTTAAAGTGTCGCTAAACATTATTTGAGAATATTATTGTTTTAGCTTAAAACCTTATATTCTTGCTAAAGATTTTTACCCAACATAGTTTCTAAACATTGACGTAACACATTATTGCGAAGCGTTTTGCCAATGCCTCCTAATAAACATTGTTCGTAAACATTGCTGCTAAGCTTTGTTGTTAAGCAGCATTTCTTAATATTGATGCTAAAATTGTTATTAAACATCGTTAATAAACTTTTTTTCTAAACATATTATCTAAATATTGTTTGTAAACATCATTTTAACGTAAAGCATAGTTCCGAAGCGTTTTGCCGATAATTCTTACTATGCATTTCTTAAATATTGCTGCTAAGCTTTTTTGCTAAAAATCGTTTCTTAATATTAATGCAACCATTGTCGCTAATAAACTTTGTTTCTAAACATTGTTGCTAAACATTGTATCTAAGTATTGTAGCTTAATATTGTTGCTGAACATAATTTTGATGTAAAGCATAGTTCCTTAGCATCGTTAATGAACATTGTTTCTAAACATAAATGCTAAGCTTTGTTTTTATTCAATATATTTTTGCCTTATATTCTTGCTAAAAGTTTTAACCCAACATTGAATCTAAACATTGTCGTAACACATAACTGCGAAGCGTTTTCCTGCTAGATTTTACATTGTTCTTAATAGTTGCTGATAAGTAAAACGTCATTTCAAAATATTCTTGTTCAACATCGTTAATAAACTTTGTTTCTAAGCATTTTTGCTAAACATTGTATCTAATTATTGTAGCTAAATATTGTTGCTCAACATATTTTTGATGTAAAGCATAGTTTCACAGCGTTTTGCTTGTTCATAAAAATTGCTGCTAAGCTATGTTGCTTAAAATCATTACTAGATACTACCATTATCGCTAATTAACTTTGTTTCTAAACATTGTTGCTAAACATTGTTGCTAAACATTGTATCTAAACATTATAGCTAAACATAATTTTGATGTAAAGCAAAGTTAAAAGCATTGTTAATAAACATTGTTTCTAAACATTGCTGCTAAGCTTTGTTTCTATGCATTGTTTGTTAACATCTTATTTTATAGCTTTTGAGTGACATAACAATAGAACGAACATCATTTTGATGGCATAAGTAATGTCATGATGTAAATGTGCCATAGACTTTACAAATGTCAGCAAATGTAATTGAGCTTTGACATTTATGTTGCAGATAGATAGAGAATTATTTGACAATGAACCAACTATTTTGAGTTAGGTGTGCGTCAACTATATTGTTAGTTTTTTTCTCTCGCGGAAACACATCACAATTTTTATCATTGCAAACGAATGACAGCCAGTTCACATTATGACATTGTTTATGACTTGCCTTATATTTTCATCACTGATAAGACTTTCAATTACCTGCGTTCAATTTCTTGCATACGCTTCAAATGATCATTCCATGCCTTCTCTGCATCGTAGTTTGCTGGAACTGTAATTTTAAAATTTAAAAAAAAAAATATATATGCAAATTAGTTTTTGAAAAAATCGTACATATACATATGTATATTTTCATTATAAATTCAATTAACAAGCAATGCTTACTTTTTAGAAAAAAAGTTTGACTTGAAAAATAATGCATTCTCACAGTTGTAGTTGCAGTGCAAATAAAAAGTTGATTTGTATTTTTTCAATTTTAATAAAATATTATTATAAAATAATTTCATTGAAAGTAGCACAGCAAAAAGTGTAGCAGTTGGGTACATACGCAGCAGTAGCAGTAGTACAAAAGCGGCGGCAATCATATGATGACGCATGAAAAAGAAGCGTTAAAAAGCAGTAGAAAAATAAAGAAAATAATCATTATTTAGTAATGTGCATTATAATTTCGTAAGCAAAAATAATGAATGAGCAAATGCATGAAATGTATAATGTAAAAAATGCGCACTCGTAGGGTAATGAAGGGGGAATTAATGCTGAAAAAAAAAACATCCTTAAGGAACACAGTACACATACGCCCAACTAAGTAGTTGGCCGACTTTATGTGCTAAGTATTTGCATATTTGAATATGCATTTGTTTACTGAAAGTCCAAAGTTAAGTTGAGTCAGTCAACTTTTTAGTTTGTTGTATATATGCCCTGAACCTTAACGCCTAAATTAAAATTTTAACATACGAAACTTTTGATATCTTTAGAAACTTCATTCTCATAACAAAGTCAAGGCAAAACTTGTAGATAAAAGAAAATTAAATTTAATAAAATAGATTTTGTTTTGCAAATAAATTACCTAAAATGTTGTCAGTTCAATGCAATAACGATATAAGAATTTCTCAACTGTTGAAGTATGAACTTACAAAGTACATCATCTCAGAAATTGTGCGCTTAGCCTCTACGTTGGTATTTTTGCTTTAAACAAAGTTTCGAGCCAATTTACAAATTCAAAAAAAAAAATGAGAGTAATTTTGTCCCTACGCAGCATATTTCACCATGAAATTATTCAAAAACATTTCTTAACCGATTTTTATGTTCTGACCTATTTTGAAAAGGTAATGAATCATGCTATAAGTATAGAAGTATAGTTTTTTGGTACATAACAGAAAATGCTATTTAAAGTACTTTTTTAGTATCAACATTCCAAAAAACGCTTCATGGTCTAATTTCTAGATCTTCCAAAATAGTTTTCATGGAAGAAAACATAATTACCTTTCAAGCGAATTCAAAACTAAGAGGCTATCTCTAATAGTTTAGGAGCAATGAATTTTTGAACATTTTAAAATGTACAATCGATCCATATTAATTCACCAAATTATCCAAAACCTTGACGTATCTTAACCGATTTTCATGACCTGTTCTGAACAAATTTGAAAAGGTAATATATCCGGCTATAAATTATTTGCTTTTTAAGAAAAAAACACTCTTATTTTAGTACTATTTCTCGTTCTATTTTAGTACCATGTTTTTATACGGTTTTTATTACCATTTTTAATACTATTTAGTACCATTTTTAGTGCTGTTTTCAGTACTATTTTTAGTACGATTTTCTTACTATTTCAGTACTATTTTTAGAACTATTTTTAGTACTATCCGTAGTATTATTTTTGATAATATTTAAAGTATTTTTTTAACCGATTTTGATGACCTGTTCTGGCCTATTTCGAAAAGGTTATGGGGGTTATCGTGAATCAAGATTCCCGGGGAATTTTCTTAAACTGCAATAGAGAATGCACGGCAGTCTGAGAAAATTCCCCGTGCATATTTATTCACGATAACCCCAATATATCCGGCTATAAATTATTTGCTATTTGAGAAAAAATTACTGTTTTGGAACTTATTTTAGTACTATTTTATAACTATTTTTAGTATTATTTTAGTACTATTTTTTATGCTGTTTTCAGTACTATTTTGGTACTATTTCAGTACTATTTTTAGTACTATTTTTGGTAATATTTCTAGAACTTTTTTAGTTCCAAGATTACAAAAAAATGTCGATGACCTAATTTTTAGATCTTCTAAAAAATAAATAAATCGCGTGAAGTCTGATAACCAAGAAAAGGTCCCTATGTGAATTATTTTTACTGAAAAACAAAGAAAAATCTTTACTCTGATTACTTACATAAAATATTGTAAAAAAATTTCTTTAAATGTGAAATGCCACATTTTCACTTGAAAAACTTAAATTAATTTTCATTGAAGTGTTTTTGCAAATGGCTTGGGCTTTCACTTGAGTACAACTTTACACTAAATGCTTAATTTCAAAGTATTAAAATGGATTTAAAGTATTTTTCCTTTACAACATTAATATCAAACCTAGTTAGAAAATTGAGCTGAAAGTTCAATAAATTGTGTATTGTTTCGCAGATCCCTAAAAACTTTTTTTTTATTGAATTTCTAAAATTTTGCATCAACTCGACCAAATTATTCAAATGAAAAGTTTTCAAACAATCCTTGAAAAAGTTCTTTTGCAAACGAAACCTTTTTAACAATAACTCAAAATGGAATAAACTGCAATTTTCTAAAGCTGCATCAACATTTTATTGTCTTGAGCATAAAAGCTTAAAAATGTACTACATTCGTAATCATCAACATCCCTGAGTAAAATCCATAAGCAACCACAAGGATAATAAGGAAAGACAGTTTAACTTTAAGCTTTGAACCTTAACTTAAACTATGTTTTCTCTCTTTGTTGGCACATAAGGCATTACAGTGGGATCAAGCATTGAATTAATCAACTAGAAAGCTTTCTTTTTCAAAATTCTATATAGTAAACTGCTGCTTTCTGAATAAATTTCTTGTAAATTTTTTTTTTTTTTTATTATTTATTTCTCAAGTTTTTAGCGCTGAGTAGATAGATATATTTTGCATTAGACATTTTTGCGCTAAAATTTATGATGACATTTACTATATGTTATTTATTCTGAAATTTAAATAATGAAAAGAAAAAAAAAATATGTAAGTCTTACCGATTTCATAATTATAATAGTTTTTAAAACAAAGTTTAAATTAAAAAGGGAAAATAATACATATGTACCTGCATTCTATGCATATATCTTGAATATCCGCGAATTCAATGGAGTTCATAGAATAATATGACTGAAAATTTGAATAACTAAATGGTACAATAAAAACATCTATTACTTATATACATTTTTAGTGGATGCTGTAAACTAATTGAACATCCCAATTAAATGAAACTCTTCAAGAATATTATCAAACAATGCCGTACAGATGACTATACCCATATTCACATCTGTCGCAACAATATGGTCTCTTTGGGTCTAACACTTCTATATCGTAAATCAAAATATATAGGGGAACTAAATACTGAGCTAGATATTGAAAATACTTTAAGCACAATTAAGAGTGTACTAAATTATGCTTTGAAGTGAAATTTCCCAGTAATGGTAAAAACAAAAGAAAGGTGAATCAGAAATGGTTGAATGAAAATCTTAAAGGCATGAGGAAAGAATTAAGGAAAGCTTAGCCAATAGTCTATTGATTAGGTCATTTTAAAAGGAAGTAAAATGTTCACAAGTTTTAATTACAGAAATCGGTCAATTGGTCATTAAAGTTGAGAAACCGCGGATTGCTATTAAGCTAGAGATTGCAAATTTTAAGGTGTGGGGAAATGCACTCTTTACAGTTTTTTCCAAATATCTAGCAAACGAAGCAAAACTTTGATATTTTTTTTAATAAACTTTTTGTAGAAAATTAAATTTGCGATCGAAATAGTGTATTCAAATAATTTAAAAAAAATTTCTTATACCAAAAATTTTGAAACAAAAAAAGAAAAAAAAATCAAAATTTTTTTAACTGTTTTTAACCAAACAAATTTTTTAATAAATCATTTTAAAAGAAATTTTACTCTTTGTTATATTGCGCAATGTCTTTAATTATCTCTGATCCTAAAAAATAACTCGTTTATTTCGCTTTTTTCCAATTCTTTGTTTAAAAATTTTTCGTATGACAAACTTTTTTTAATTTTTGGATAAGCTATTTCGATGGCAAATTTAATTCTCTACAAAAAGTTTTCTTAAAGAAATATCGAAGTTTTGTTTCGTTCGCTAGATATTTAGAAAAACCTCAAAACTAATAAAGTGGTTTGAGGAAATAGTGGCGAGGAAACTAAAGGCCTGCTCTTATTACACAGTTTTCAGGTTGTGAAAGAGTAATAGAAAATTTCATCGTAATTTATAGTCGCACTTCTGGGAAAAATGGAAATCGAGTATCAAAAACAAGATTAATATCACTCCACTTGAAAAAGCGAATACAAGTCACCGAGAGAAGATGGGTTGCATCCAATCATGTTCAAATTTTGAAGTTGCTTAAATTTCTATTTATTTATTTTAAATAGGTATTTTTGATAATAAATGAAAAATTTTGGTTTCAAAAAAATATCATTTTATTCCCAGGTCCTAAATATTTCAGAAAAGAAAAAATTTTCAAAACTCTTCAGTTGCACAAAAATCATTTTTTTGAAGCCTTTTTTACGTTTAAATTCTTGAAATTTTCACTTGAGAAATTTTTGGCCTAGAGTAAAGATCAGTACAGTCACTAAAATGAGGTGGAAGTCGGCTTGATGATGCCATCATAACCTAACATTGCCTAGTTCAAGATCATGGCATCACAAATCTAGAAAGTCCAACTATCAAGTTCTTTCATAATTAAAGCACTAGCCTCTTAACTATCGTTGACCGTTTAGGGTTATTATTGCCCTATTCAAGCCGCGATTTACAAGTATTGGGTGTTGGAATTAATTTTAAAGGTTTTCTAAGAGATGGCGTAACTATCAATAGATCGCATCGGGCACACCTGTGACTATATTCATTTCAAAGCACATTGTCTAAGCTTCATTTTTCAGTATGTGTCATTCCACTGAAGTGTAAACAACATATATTTTTTTCTCTGTGAACATGTCGACTTTCGTTCCAACAAAACGCAATTTGCGGGAAGGTTTACTTTTGTGCTTCCATTTGAAGAAAAAAGCGGTTGAAGCACAACGCACGCACGCTGGCGATGAAAAGTGGATCCATTACGATAATCCTAAGCGAAAAAAATCGTGGGGACCACCCGGCCATGCATCAACATCGACGGCCAAGCCGAATATTCATGGCGCCAAGCTTATGCTGTGTATTTGGTGGGATCAGAAGGGTGTCGTGTACAATGAACTGCTAAAACCTAACGAAACCATCACTGGGGAACGCTACCAACAACAGTTGATGCAATTGAGCCGAGCATTAAAGGTTAAACGGCCGGAATATGCCAAAAGACACGACAAAGTGGTTTTTCAACATGACAACGCACGGCCACATGTTGCAAGAACCGTCAAGGAAACTTTGGAGGCGCTGAATTGGGATGTGCTACCCCACCCGCCTTATAGTCCAGACATAGCCCCTTCCGACTACCACCTATTCAGATCGATGACGCATGGCTTGGCTGAGCAGCGCTTCACTTCTTACGAGGATACCAAAAAATGGGTCGATTCGTGGATTGCCTCAAAAGACGAGTCGTTCTTTCGGCGCGGAATCCATATGCTGCCAGAAAGATGAGAAAATGTTGTAGCTAACGATGGACAATACTTTGAATAATATACATTGTACCGTTGTTTCTAAATAAATGCTCAAAAACCGAACAAAAACCATTAAAATTAATTCCAACACCCAATAACACAGTCTATGAGAGCACATCCGTGACTCACATGAAAATAATCCATAAACTATTGACGTGATTGCTCTAGAACTAGTTAAAAAAAAAATTGAAAACTAATCTTAGAAGATGATCAGCTGAAGAAAAGACAACACGTCGGAAAACTTGGAGTTTTTGAAGCAGCCATTTCAAGAACTATTTATAATCCAACTTAATAATGACGAAGGCCAATGCAAGATAGCATGTTCACTCCACCACAAAAGCAAGAGAGTGTGGTATGTTCCTGTGTGCTGGCTGTCGTTCATAAGATGGGGTTTAAATCATCGAAAATTCTTTTAGACAAATCTAAAGCATTTGTTTTTTAAGGAAATACACAAATTGTAGACTCTGATATTTAGCTGGATATATGGAAAAAAATAAACTTGTATTTTCTCTAATTTTTCCCCGATTTCAAGAAAAATTAAACATATTTATTTTTTGCAAAAACTGAACCAACTACATATAAAGCTTTCTAAAGGTAATATGATATGAAAGCGTTAAACTAGCAATAATATTTTCGTTTTAATAAACAAATTTTGATTTTATATAAAATCGAAGCTTCCACATTTTGTAGTATACGTATATAATTTTTAAAACTTTTTAAATGGAAAGCTTTCACTTAATAATTACTCTTGAGATTCTATAGAAAAATTTGTGCCGAAAAATATTTATGCTTAATTTATTTATGCAAACTGCCAAATTTGACCTTGATGTTATACATATTATACATGTATATATGTATGTACTTATGTGTGATAAGCTATTTATAAAAAGTTTTTGCTAAAAAGTGAACTTCATACGATATACGATGATGAGTAAGACATTGAAATAATGTGACGAAATGATTTTTAATGTATTTTATGAATGCAAAAGCATAATGGCATGTATATTTTTGATACTCGGTAAGTATAGGCTATGTGAAAGTTTAAAAAAAAATAATCGCAATAGCTATAGGTACTAAAATAAAGCATTCTCACGAAAAATGTGTTGATATGTTAAAACAGTTTTCATAATTGTAACCTTTACCATAACATAAAAGGTCGTACGATGAGTTTTTGAGAAAAAAATAAAATAAATTTTTGCTTAAAAAAGAAAAATATTCAATTTTAAATGCAAAATTTTTAGAGAATCAAGGAATTTTGCAGAAGAGCGTAAAACTTATAAGAGCGCCCTTCATAGTGCAGCCCTCTCTAGAAATGATTAAGAAGTCTAAAGTCAAGTTGCGTCTACCCCAAATTATCACGGGTTCTCCTATGTGAAACCAAACAAAAGAAATTAGGTCCATTTTAATTTCAGAAAAAAGTTACAAATGAAAACTTTAGAAAAACAAAATCCGCACATTTAACAATGAAAACTCTGAGCATATTAAGAAATTATTGAAATGTATAATCACTTACTTGTTCTGCTGTAATGATGATCATAAATAGCACGTGGAGAGTAACCATAAGTATCTCTGCTCACTGGCAAATATCTGTAACCATGAGATTGGACACGCTCGTTAGCGGTGGCTGGTTCATCATAGATGCTCCTGAATGTGGAGGGTGCGTCATGGTAAGAGCTGTATGGGCGGCTAGCTCTTGGTGCGTCATGAGCGCGAATATCTTCGGATCCTATTGAGTAGAGAAAAAAAATTTTTTACATAGAAAATGTTATAAAATAATATTGTAAAATTATAATCACTAGAATCCTCTAATAGTCAAAATTCGACCGCAAGTGTATTAAATAATTTTGGTACTTCTTGGGCAGTTTTAGTACTTTTTTTTTGCGATTTGGTACAGAATAAAAAAGCTCATTTATCATTCATGGTACAATGACAAATGTGAAATGAAAAGTGATGTTAGTTTTAGTCAACTTTTTGTCTTTCTCTTACGCTGTATCCTTTTTCAGCTCTGTGTGACCGTATTTTGTCTTTGTTAATATTAAAAATATGCATTTAATTTTACCTGGCTTAATGGCAAAATATTAAAATAATTTTAACTTTGTGCACATTGACACAAAAATACCTTTCAAATGGTGTATAACTCAAAGTCGTGCTCTATTTCTAACATAGTAAAAAAGTTAGGACAAATTTTTTCTTGCGTATTAAAATATAGATTTCTAATAATGTTACAATTAATTATTTTTTTAATATACTTATTGTATAGGGTGAACTATAAATCGAATACTTTTTAGACTTTATCCGATCTAAAACTGTTAGTTCTATTCGCTGGCCACAGTATCTGATAATTTGATCTAAGTAGATCATAATAGTACTTATGATATATGAGAACTTCACTGGGTACTTATTTATTGGTACTATAATTAATATCATAAAATAATTGATAATGTGATCTAACGCAAAAGATTTTTGTAAATGTGATTTTTGTTATGTTTTTTTTTTTGTTTTTTCTTTTAAATCTTAAGCTTTCGAGTAGCCCTAAATTTCAAAAGTCGATTATGGCTCTGTTTGATAATTGATAAGTTGCCATTTTTTTTTTTTTTTTTTACTATAAAAGATTAAACTTTTGAGTAATTCTGAATTCCGGAAGTCGATTATGGCTCTGTTTGATAAGTGATAAGTTAAAATTTCCCTAAATTCTACGAAAGTGTAGCAAAAGTAATGGTATAATGTGAGGAGCCAAACTTTTCAAAGAAATGACAAAAAATTGGAATTGGTTTTCACGAAAAGTTTATTTGAAGGCATAGAATTTTAAGTTCAAAATATGATATCGGTTGAGTGATTACATCCTATTAATTGTTAATCCTCTGTCCGTCTACAATACAAATCTCAAAACACAATGCTATTTGCAGACATTAGCAAGAATTATACCAATTTTAAATTATGACCTTACTTTTGCTTCTTGTACGTAACTTTCGCTTAAATAGTTTTCTAGGTCTAGAAATTTAAACGAATTTCCTGAGTCTTAAATTAATATACTATACTACGCCAGATCCGTAATTCTGTGATTTTTCTTGTTGGCTTTACGTATTTTTTTGTAAATATAATATACAGTTCAATGAACCAAATTTTGATGAAAGGAACACTTTACATATCAACACTCCGATAAAAAAATACAAATAAAAAATGCTACAAAAACATATTGAAAATACCACAAAATCAGCAATAACAATTGCAAATTGCACGCTTTATAAAAAAGAAAAACTTAACAATTTAATTAAAAACATTTCTCTCACACAATATTTTACACAAGATGCTACATATCTTGAGATTTTCTTTAGAAAAAAAAAACATCAACAAAAAATATCTGAATTAAATTTTAAAAAATAAGTATCAGACAGAATTTTTGGCAAACACAGTAAATGCAACAATTTTACAAAATTACAATGACCTAGCTTTCTAAATATAGCCACTTAGCGCCAAATACCGCAAGCCAGTCGGAGCAAAATGTACTGATTCCGCGGAAAACTATTTTTTGCAATTTAAAACAAGAAGAATAAAAACCTTTTAGTTGAATTTAATAAGATTTCAGCATAGAACAAAGTGCAATCTGTAGTCTGTCAAAGTTAAGTTTCAATAAAAATCAAATTTTAAGATAAAAAAATATTAACAAAATTGAAATCTTTGTAAAAGCACCATATAAGAGGTAAGTACTTAGTAATTTTTTTCCAGAGTAAAATTGTTTTTTCTTTGTCTAATTTAGCTTAACTCATCATAGAAAAATTCGCATTTCAAATTCATAAAGATTTATATTTATTGTAATATAAAATGTATATGTTTATATAGTGGGGAAAATTGTTTGCCCCGAACGTCATTGATTATAGAATTTTTGGCTGAAGGCCAAATTTTATAACTTTTAGAAAATATTTTAATGTAGTTTTTTTTTATTTCTATAGATCTTGTTATGATTTGTTTATATGTATATTCTCTGCATAACACACGGTAGATATAACTGCCGGAAAAAAATTTACTCATTTGTTATAAATAAAACAGAAAAGCTCTCGAAAGCTACCCCATAATACACAGCGAATTCAAACATAAGGTGTGACTTTTGATTTGAGCAAAATTTCAAATATTTCGCATTGTTCTTGTTTCTTAACATATACTCGTTTTCACGGATCATCAAAATATATTTTTGTTATAGCACAGATATATGTACATAATGCAAAAACTTTACACATATGCAACTAAAATATGTATTTGAGTATCTAAATACTAGTGTATCTAAATTATTATAAGTATTATGGTTTTACCGAGACACCTTTTAAGTGTTCATTACTATGCTCAGGTTATAAAAGGTGTAGTGAGAAAACCCAGTGTGCCAGACGGTTCAAATCTTTGCTTTTTTATCTGTTGCGGATCCGTTACTGATCCGTTTGCGGGAGAAATTCCAAAAAAAAAAAGATTCGCTTTTTTTTTGGGAATCTCTCCCGCCAACGGATCAGTAACGGATCCGTAACGGGTAAAAAAGCGGAGATATGAACCACCTGGCACACTGGGAAGGTTTTTATTAAAAATAGATCTTTGGTATTTTTAACCCTTTCGACCCGGAAAAAAACTGGCTGGTGCACAGTATTTGTGATAGGTTAACCTTAGAAACTAAGTTTAAGTAAAATGTTTGACCGTCTCTAAATTGAAATTTTCACCGCCAGAGGCGCTTCCGGTCTATACTCCCAACAGATGTTTTTGATTTGAATTTTCGGGATACAATGTCCTTGGATTGGTTATAAGAAAAAACAGTGGTTACTAAAAATTGCATTAATTTTATTAATTCATTCAATTCAAGTGACATTATTAACCAAGTTATATTATTCAAAAGTATTTATTCAAAAATTTTTGGGATATATTGTCCCAGCCGGTTCGAAAGGGTTAATCATTTATTTTCATTTGTTTATAATTGCAAGCTTTCCTAAAATATCTTTATAATCACTTTCTCGACCAATTTATTATGTTCGTAAAAAGGATGAAACAGGAAAAAAAAAATATCACATTCAAGTTGCCAATTTTCTAGTGTAGAAGTCTGTTAGCATTGCTTATTATTAAGCTACACAATTTATTTTAGCCCAGGAAAATAAGACATTTTCTGCCAAAAAAATTCACAGTGGAAATTTTTCACCGGAATTGTCTTTATTTATGCATGATACACAAACTGTGAAAAGTCCATTGCAAAGTCGTGTGCGCATAAAAAGTTATTAAGGCTCAAAGGTCGCTAAAATCAGTTTTTTGCAAATATCTATATGCTAACCTTTACAGAAAAATGTTGGTCTCTAATTTTGTAGCACAGGAAATTTCCTACAAAAGTACGTTAAAAGTATTTGCGTACGACTTCTAGATTAGGAGATCACCCTATTTAAAAAGTTGTTAACAGTTATGATATGAAATACTACCTATGAGTTCATATTAAAATATCTTACTTTTCAAATTACAATAACTCTTCAATGAGAAGTTGTACAAACAAAATTAAAATGCCGTTTGAAAGATAATTTAACTTTCTATATACCGTATACATTTTTTTTTTTTGGAACGGCTCATGACCCTAAAAATATTCTTGAATAACCGTTAAGGCTTCGAAATTACTGGTTTTTTAAGGATATCTGCGAATTGGTAAGTTCTACGATAAAAAGTAATGGGACCAAATTTGTAGAGAATTACAAGATCTACAAAAAATAAGCGATATGTGTACACATAAAAGTAACCGTTTAGAAGATATTCCAAAAAACCATTAAAATGCCAAAAACCGGTTTCTATTGAATATCTTCTATACGGTTACTTCTATGTGTACACATATTGCTTATTTTTTGTAGATCTTGTAATTTTCTACAAATTTGATCCCATTACTTTTTATCGTAGTGCTTACCAATTCGCAGATATCCTTAAAAAACCAGTAATTTCGAAGCCTTAACGGTTATTCAAGAATATTTTTAAGGTCATGAGCCATTCGAAAAAAAAAATTTTGTACGGTATATAGAAAATTAAATTATCTTTCAAATGGCATTTTAATTTTGTTTGTACAACTTCTCATTGAAGAGTTATTGCAATTTAAAAAGTTAGACATTTTAATATGAACTCATCGGTAGTATTTCATATCATAACTGTTAACAACTTTTTAAATTGGGTGATCTCTTAAACTAGTAGTCGTACCCAAATACTTTTAACGTACTTTTGTAGGAAATTTCCTGTGCTACAAAATTGGAGACCAACATTTTTCTGTAAAAGGTAGCATTAGCGAGATATTTGCAAAAAACTGATTTTAGCGACCTTTGAGCCTTAATAACTATTTATGCGCACACGACTTTGCAATGGACTTTTCACAGTTTGTGTATCATGCATAAATAAGGACAATTTCGGTGAAAAATTTCCACTGGGAATTTTTTCGCACAGAAGCCCTTTTTTCGTCTTATTTTCCTGGGCTATTTTATATAAAAAAGAATAATTTAGTAGATTGACTACCAAAATAACTTTACAGAAATGTACAAAAAAAAACCTTTTCTATAAGAAATTCAAATCAGGCTAGGACGCCAGTTCGACCACACTCTCGCATATGTTCCAGATCACGAAACGAAAATGCTGATGATCTAGTAAGATAAGAGTCCTCTCTTAGCTAAACCTTGGTCTTGGTCTTGGGCATTAAGTCTTGGTCTTTAAAAAATGTTTGAGTAGGTATGTAACGTTTTTTTAATCTTATTTGTTTAAAGCAATTGAGTTTTTAACATCCCAAACTCCGTTATCAAAGAAGCGATGATTACCAAGACCAAATAGCCTTGGTCGTAGAAATTTTTTAAGAGCAAGATTAATTTTGATCATCACTAGAGCATACATATTCTCCGATAAATCTAGTAAAGCGGCATATTTTTTAAACTCTTTCTCCAAAGCAATTACTAGCTGAATAGCCATAAAAACCTACATGATTTCCGGAGCAATCTCTCGAACCATAGGCTTATAACTGCATTGATATTGCAATAATTATCGCGATTTGCCCTAGGCACTGGACCATCGGCAAGCTTATTGAAAAACGGGTTAACCTTCTTCAATTCTTTCTGTCATAGTTAGACGTAGATTAAGGAGAAATAATCTTAACCCTTTGATGACCATTGAAATATATGTCCCAAGCAAAAAATCCGAAGGAAGTCGTTTTGATTTTTATCAGTTCTAAACGCATCTCTTATTTTTTCTTTTTTTGTGGAAGCACCATGAGTTGAACCGATATGTGTCTATGGTCATTCATATAATTTACACAAGAAAATTGTCACAAAAAGACATTGGTGTTCCTGTGGTCATAGAGATAAACTCTTTATCTATTTTTCTACTTTTACAGGCACTCAAAATAAATCAAAATTAATCGTACTTTTTGACGCAAATTCGAATCCGAAGCCAGAATATACTGCAGAATTTCAAGATATCATCAAATAACCCTAATCTTAATTTTTAAAACATGCCTTTAAACTTTTTCAATTAGACCTTTACTTTCAACCCTTGAAATAAGGGTATCTAAGCACCCATATAAAAGTGTTTGGGGTAAAAGTAACTTCTAAGAAAAAATCGTTACAATTTTTGAATTTCGATTTAAAAATATATTTTTTAGACACTCAATAAGCCATTCTAGATTACTATTATGATTGCATAAGCTCCCATTTGTTAATGGCCCTTAAAAAGTTAAGCACTTGTTCTGTAATTCTTTCATTAGCTAAAGCCAACCTATGTGAACCTTTCGAAACTCTATTTCAATGAACTTGACGAATTCACCGATATAAATATCTTCTAACAGTAAGGAAGCACCTCTCCAACAAAGTCCGGGATGAATTCTGCAGATTCTACATATAATGAAGAAGAGGAGACTGCAGAACATATTTTATGTATATGCCACTGTGACAGCTTAGCAAGACACAGACTTCGTTACTTTTATACCGCCTAAGCCTCTACTTCTGAGGTGGGCACCATACCCCCAAAGGACATAGTGGCATTCATTAATGCCATGCGCCTATGGACTGACTTCTAATCAGGTCTTATCAGGGTAAGCACAATAGGTCTTAGAGGCTGCGGTGACACTTGGCGACTGGATCTCAATCTCAATAATGGTATCTCAACTACATTCAAAAAACTAAGTTATATTTTTATGGCTTTAAAAAAACTTTACTTATCATCTGCAATATATTGACTATAAAAAATACTTAAAAGTTTACACTTCGTTCAATTCTGTTCTATTCCTTTCTTTTTTTTTTTTTTTTTTTTGTTGTCTATTCTAATCTACTCTATTCTATTTTATTTTTTATATTCTATCCCATTATGATCTATGATCTATTCTATAGAGCTGAAAATTTCAGAATTAATTTTATTTTTCAACAGGTAATATCGACGTTAAGATTTTGTATTCATTATAAATATCGATTTGATTTCTTTAAAAGCCTCCTGTGGTTCTCATGTTGTTTAACAGAAAATCAACATAAGTGAGCTAGAGTTTGATAAAGCGTTATTTGCTATTTAATATGGTCACGCTACGTATAAGAAGTAATTTCCAAGAATTTTTGAATTCGACTAGTTACAGTCCTTCTAGGGTGCTGATTATCAAAACTGTTGAAAAACCTTTTAAGCTTTTCTGTTCTACAGCAATTTAATACAAAATTTTGGTTCAAATTTCTATCCCTACAATTTTCTATAAAACTGCAACATCTCAAATTTAATTTGTCCGTTTCTATGTGTTTAATATTATGTACAATATATACTGGTCAAATTAAACAAAATATCTTTTTAATAAGGTACGTAGGAAATTTCAATAATTTCTCAGTCGTGGTAGTCCCAAAATACCTTCCAGCTACCACAACTTAATGACTATGACTAAACAAACATGCCCGTATACAAAGTAGTAACTTAAGGAACTAATCAGACTTAAAAGCATGTCTCGAAACTTACCTTTCAAAGATCTGATATATGATTGCCAGAATTTTGCCTTCTTGGTGGGGGACTCATTGCGTCCAATCATTTCCAAATGTTGCTTAAACATTTTGATCGATTTGTTTTTGTTGTTACTGTTGTTGTGCTTTATAAGCGATTATAATACAAGAAATATTCGTAAAGTCTCGTTCGCTAAAGGTATATGTTGAGAGAGAGAGAGAGGAAGAGAGAGAAAAAATACCAGAGGCTTAAAAATGGAATTTGATATAGTGCAAAAAAAGAACTAAAATGTTTTCAGGCCTGTTCCAAAATCCATGTGATTTCAATTACTTTTCAATTGGAAGCCTTTTGATGAGAACGGTGAGTCAAACGATAAAAAGTATCAACATCTATTTTGAGGAGAATTACAAGTTCTACAAATAATATTGATTTGCATTAAAGAAAAAGTAATCATTCGGGAAATATTCTTAAAAAACCGCAAAAAGTCGAAAAATTCGATTTATTAAATATTTCCCAAATGGTTACTTTTTCGTGAACAAAAATCAATTTTATTTGTAGAGCCCGTCATTCTCCACAAAAGAGATTCACATTCTCTCCATCATGTGAACCACCATTTTCATGAAAAAGCTGCCGAAATGAAAAGTAATTGAAACCGCACGAATTACGGAACTGGCCTTATAGTCTTTTTAAGCAAAAAATTTTTTTTATTTATTCATAATTATTATAGATTATGATTATATTATATTATTTAAATGTTTTTATTTTCTTATTTGTTTGTTTTGCTTTATAATTTTTATTTTGTTTTATTTTTTATGTTTATATTTTATATTAATTGTTTTTTTCTTTTTTATTGTACTCAAAATATATTGCTTTTATTTAATAAAAAATTTTAACATTTTGTTTTGACTTTCTTTATAAAGTTCCGCATTTTTATATTAAAATATATATTTCTTTATATATTTATAAAAATAATATGTATATATTAATGGGTTTTTCTGATTTTTTTAACAAGTTCTTCACTGCACACATATATTTTTTTACCACACGTTGACGATGTCGTGTTCCAATTTCTGCGGTGACTACTTCGACATAACAAGATCAATCACTAAAAATACTTTTCATAAACGAATGTTTCGTTTATTTTTTCTTTAAATTTTTGTATTTTACTTTTTTTCAGTTTTTTCTGCTCGTTAAAATCATATGTTGTTGTTGTTGTTCACACTTTTCAAAAATTTTCGAAAAAAAATAAAATTAAATCAAATTAATATGGCGAAAAGAAAATCCCACACGTATGAGATCGACTGACTGACGCACCAGTAGATGATATATCTTGTTCAGTAAAGCAACAGCTGAATACCGAGACTACAAAAACAACAACAACAACAACAAATAGCTGTGCAGCTATATTTCGAATTTTATTTATAAATGTCCTTGAGTTAAATTATTTGAAAACTTGGCGAAACTGAACGAAACTTTTGCTTTAGACTGAGTGTAAAGAATTTTTGCTTCATTTCATTTTGTTTACGACGAGACACTATGCCATGGTACGTTTTTTGTACAGTTTAGTCCAGTTTTTATCCAGTGTATTCCATAAGGTTGCATTTTGTTTCAAACAGTTTTTGCACTTTCATTGTGTATGGCAATAAAGTGGGTTTATTCCAGGTATTCAAAGCACTTTCTCTTAATTGCTTTTATTTTTTGCTTATGGTTTCATAAACCAAATATAATATTCTCATATTTCATAAAGTCTGGAGCTTATATAATGTTTTTTGCACTTTTAATAATTTGCGTTGAAAATTTTCATTCACGTTTTTTTTTTTTCGTTTTAATTGAGCTTCAACTTCACTAGAATTGTTTCTAATGTTTTTTTTTTAATTTTTTTTTTTTTTAATTAATTTTTAAACTTTAATTTCTTTGTTTTATTTTAATTTCTACCAAATTTTCTGCTTACATTTTATTTATACCTAAAAAATAGCGATCTATCCTCAACGAAGAATTTTTTCAAACTGCAAACCGTTAAAAATTCGCTTCACCAATTTTCTTCGTTCAATTCGCCAAAGTAAGGAAAAAGTTTTCCTCAACAGCAACAACAACAATAATAAGACAAATACATACAAGCAAAATACAATATATTAAATTTTTTGTGTTTTTTTTTTAATACACCCACAGTTCTATGTGTAGTAGTTCTAAAATACATTGACATTTTCATCCACGCGCATTCAAAACATTGCGGTTTATAGTTTGTCCACACAGGTAGCGGGGGTGGGGTGGTGTTCTATCGCAGAGAAAAAGCTTTTTCCCACTACCACTACCAGTATACAATGATCATTTACAAATACATTTTGTTGTAAACTTTTACATATACATGCTTACATTCATTACATTGAATGATCGTCGTATGATCGATTGTTTGGATTTTTTTTTTTTCGATTTTTGCATCATTTGAATTTGCAAAAATTTAATTGCTTGTTTTCTGCAATTTCACTTTATTCGTTAATAAAAACAAATGTCCATTTACATTTCACTTTGTAAAATTCCTTAATATTAAGTGGTTTTTAATAGATTACAGCATTTAAATATTTATAGAGAAATAAAGTCCAATACAATCGACATTTTTCATTATACGACGATCATTATATTTTTTTGTTGCTTGAAAAATAAATAAAATTTCGTTCAGCCTTGAACTTTTGTTTGCTTTAATGGAACCCTATCTTGTCATCATTTCGTTTAACTGAACTTTTTTATATGAAAACCCTTTGTAACTAACATAACTGTAATGAATTGAACAAAATTAATTAATTTTTTTTTTTTTTTTTTCAATATATTTGTCATAAAGAGGATTCTCGAATAAAAACTATTTTGCTTTTATTAAAAGAAATGTTTTATTTTAAGAGAAATAACAAAGGCCAACAAATTACGGTAAGTGTTTTATTCAGTTATAATGATAATCAAAATTAGTCTTGGTCTAGATTCTTGGTATTGGTCTTGGTACCTTTTCGAGACCAACACCAAGAAGCTGATATAACTTCAAGATCAAGACTGAGACTGCCGTAGCATTGGTATTGGCCAATGAGATCATTAAGATCAAGCCTGATTTTCAGTTAAGGCAATTTATTTATTTATATTTTACACATCTCAATACCTTAACACTTAAGAAAAAGCTTAAAAGTTGTATGTATGTATGTATTCTCCTTTAACTCCTACTTTGGAGGAGCATAGGGCCAATATGAAACGTATCCATTTGTTGCGATTGCTTGCGATGACTTTGATCTCTTACCATGACTTTCCCGATTCTTGTGTGTCCTTTTCCAGCGACCTTTTTCAGTTGGTTTTGGGTCTACCACGTCCTCTACTGCCTTGTGGATTCCACCCAAGAGCCTGGCAACAAACTGCGCTGTGTGGTATCCGGAGAGTGTGACCAGTCCATCTCCACTTGCGCAGCTTGGTCTCGTTTGCTATAGCCCTCTGATTGCATTTTTGATTTAGCTCGGCATTTGATAGAGTGCGAGGCACTGACCATTTATAAATTAGGTAATGTTATCATTCATTTCAGTCTTCGAAATTTGTCATCTTAAAAACCCAATTTCTTGCAAAAAAAAAAAGGTTTTAAAATTGTGAATTTCAACAATATTTAAATATTTTTTCAAGATCAAGACCGAGGCCAATACATAATGCCCAAGACTACATAGACCAAAAAGTTCCATAGTGATACTTCATAATTCCGGACGTAGAGTCACGTAGATGTAAATAATTTTAACGTTTTCAGCCCACATCCGGTCCAAGATCAACTTCGGAAAGTTTTTCAAGATTATTACAAAACATTTGATCAAGAGTTTTAAATCTAGATCTAAGTAGATCACGTTCTCCTCTTCGTCGTCATCACACTGTTTTTCGTCCAATCAGTGAGCATGGTAACCGATAAGACAGTGACCAGTAATACCTCTACAGCAATAACACATGTTTAACGACGTAAAGAGAGAAGGTAGTCAGTTTTGTTTTTACAGAAGGTTGGGCAAAAATTTTTAGTTGTTTTGCTGGTATTTGAGTTAATCCATTTTAAGTTAGCCCCACAGTTAAGTGATTTCTGTTACATTATAGTGCTGCATAGGAATCGATACACTTAACGGTTCCTCCTCTTTGAGAAGGACGTCTGCAGTTGCCTGTTCATCAGCAACTTCATTATCCTCTATACCGTTATGAATAAGTACCCAGTTAGAGCATATTTCATATTTCAGCCGTACTCCTAAAAGCTTGAATTAGATTGTACAACAAAGAACTGTCTTCGAATTGATCGTTTAGGTTTTGAGAGCAGCTTGACTATCAACATAAAAATTTTTGTGCCCAACTTCAATGCTTGTCATTACGTACTCCCATAGAATCAAAGACTAAAACTCAATATCCGAGATCAATTCCAAGGCCAAGATTTCTGTAGTCTTGTTCTTGCTTTGCTTATCTCTATTAAGTTATATGGCAGTCTTCTAGCATAAAATATAATTTATTTTAACCAACTTCAACGTATAGTCTTGAACTTCCTCATAAGACGGAAAGTATTGGATCTAATTGGAAAAGTTGAAAAGAAATTTTAAGGGGACATTCGCCTTTGTAATTGAAAACAAAAAAACACTTTTTAAAAATTTTATTATGAAAAAACTATTATATTCATTGACAAAATTTCTTTTGGACATTGTTAAATATTGTCTAAAAAATATGAAAACATTTTTTTTTTTTATTTTTAGTTTCCCTGTAGAGGACGTCATCCAAAAGTTACTTTTTAAACTGGTAGGACATTTTTCTCCGAATCAACTCAACCGATTTTAAAAAACCAAAAAGCATTCGATTACTCATAAAAAATATTAAACAATAAGCTTCTGAAAGTTATAAAAAATACCACCCCCTTTTTTTTACAGGGGTGACTTTCCCTCAAAAAATGCAATTTTTTCGCGTTTTTCATAAATATTCATACAAAAACTTCAAAATGTAAAAAAGTATAAATTTTAGAGGTTTATTGTGTAGTTTTGAGTCTCAAGAATATATTCCATTTTGAATTTTTGAAAAATCTGTTACAGGAGGTCTACAACATGTCCTACCGTTTAAAAACTAACTTTTGGATGACGCCCTCTACAGCAGCCAAGGGAAACTAAAAATAAAAAAAAATTTTTTCATAGTTTTTAGACGATATTTAACAATGTCCAAAAGAAATTTTGTCAATAAATATAATAGTTTTTTTTTTTTTTTTTCAATTACAAAGGTGAATGTCGCCTTAAATGAAAACGATTATAGCGATCCGATGTCATTGCAACACATCAATAACGCCATTTACTGAAAGTGTGATATTGCTTATAATCCTGGCATGGTAGTTGAAATTCGTAAACAGTTGAAATTCACAACTGGTGATGAAATACCGGAATGGAATCTCTTTTGTAATTTATCTTCTCTCGGAGCATATGGCCTACACAAAACTATGCCAACATATGCGGCGACTAACTAGTGTCTTCAATTTTCTTCAACATTTTCCATATCTTGTTTTAGCAATCATTTTTAATATGTTTTCGGACGACCAATAAAGAAAATATATAGGTTAGTTCTCTCCCATTTTCAATTGTGTGGATTTACTTCTACTTTAACAATCCAGTCCAATTTTAATTTTAGAAAAGCTACAAATTTTTCTGGTCCTTCAGTAATTTTGTCAAAAAATTCCAAATTGAAATATCTCGAAAAGTACAGCTTAGGCCAATTTTGAGGTGTATTTTCATACACCAAAAAATTTAAAGCCTTTTTCTTATCAAAAATTTTAAAAAACTTTCACTAATTTTCCATATACCTCAAAGATAGCCGTGCGTTTTACGAGATAAGTATTTCAAATTAAAATCTTTTTAAGAATTTTTGAAAGTTCTCCCTTGACTTACAAAGAAGAGATTTAGGAATTTAACGTACTTAAAATCTCATCAAACTCTTCGCATTTTTTAAAAAAAGAGGACCAGAAGATATAAGCATTTTTCTGAAAACAACTTTTTCGAAAACACTAAAATTCCAAAATTTTTCTAACATGTGACTAGTGAAAAGAACCAGTTAAGGGCAAAGTTGAAGTTACATTTTAGTCAAATCGATGCCAAAAAGATTCAGCGGGGTTGGTAATGTTCGACCTGAAACAGTATCAGGGAGAACACCGAATGGAGTATTTAGATGGATTTTATTGATGAGTCAAAACGGAAATATTTTGTTTTATATACCAAAAATTATATTCGCTTTTATATTCGTTCCACTGAGTGATTATTTTGAATATTTGGATATTTTATAGACTGTAAAATAAGAAATTATTTCTTGTTTAGCACAATCTTTTAGTAATTTACAAAATATTACATTTCCTACAACAAAGTATGACTTCTAAAATGTCAAAGACAATGTTTGCACATAATTGCTAAAATGAAAACAAAATTCTTTAAAAATCTAAATCAAATTCAAAGTGAAACATTTGGTATTTACAAACAAAAAACAAAATCAACACCTGAATTAAATGAAATTTTGCCAAAAGTAGAAATTTAAGTAGATGCAGTGCATATGCCCTTAAAAGCAAATCAAAACAACAGCAGATTGTTTACCAAAAAAAAAAACGCAAGCGAACCCATTATGAAGTTTGCCCTTTATCGCAAAAACAGCACACACCCGCAATGTGTTTCCATTGCACTTGAACTTCAAATTGAACCTCTGCTCAACTGGGATGAAATTCAAAAATACTTGGCTTCATAAAAAGAGCAACAAAAACAAAAACAACATTGGATGCGGCTACATATAACAAACATGATGTGCTCGTTTTCTAACCAAAAATAGAGATTTCAAAAAATTTGCTTTTAAAGCAGCAAAAACAATGCATACCTATGTATGATTGTGTAGATAGCAGTGCTCCCGTTGATGATGATGATAATAATGATACCAATATATGCAAAATATTTGATTTTAAACAACCTTCATTAATGTTCTCCTATAAAGTAGCAGGCTTATAGGGTGGGGATGCCAATTTTCGGGCAAAAATATTCTACGAAAAATTTCACTAGGGGACTATACGTAAAATGCTTAAAACTTAAGAAAAATGACTCAAAAATTGAGTAAATATGCAATGTGAGAAATCTCATTGAAGTCTCATTGTAGTACATACTGACTCAATATTCTGCCAGACGGACATCGCTATATCGACTCAGGAGATGACGTTTATCAAGAATATACATACTTTTACCTTCTCTGCGTTACAAACGGAAAGCCAAAGTGAATATATCCTGGATGTAGGGTATGAAGAGTCGACAAACATGATAAAATTTAATAATGTTAGTTGGAGAGTACTTTAAGGAATCGAAAAGTGAATATACTGAATAAATACAAACAACCCATAAAAATTCCACATATTTGAGTTGTTCTGAAAAAGTTATAAGTAGTAGGGTAAGCGTGGGTAATATGGACTACGCAGATAATATGGACCACACGGCTATTTTCCATTGCATACATAGGATTTGCCGTTGTTTATGTTCCAACTTTAAGCTAATACCTAAAGCTTATAATAGTGTGATTTTAGCGTTCAGTGAAGTTGTTTTTTCTAAAAAAATTGTTAGTGATTCATTTTTCTAGTCAATAAATTTCATTATTTCACTTCAGAGACATTGTGTTTTTAAAGTCACTGAATACCATTTATAATTTATTAGCACAAATTAGTTCATTAACCCCTAGAGTTTTTGATAAAAGACCATTTATTTCACCAACACGTGCTGCGGGTAATATGGACCGCCAAAGAAAAAAGCCTCAAAAACAAACGTATTTATCACCTTCTTCAGATGGGAAATCTAGCTGCAGATTTGATGACGTGTCTGATGGTCATTTTTTGTAAATTCGTAAACTACAAAGGAAAAGAAGATGAAAAATGCATATAATATAATACACTTTACTCAGAAGATCGCCGTGGCGAATTTTGGGTTGAGTGTGTTGTAATCTGACGTTCTTGGAGTCATGAAAATTGTGCCCTATGTGGGAATGATATTTTTATATGCAACTTCTGTACCAATTAAACATGTGGGGCAATATGGTCAATATATTCCATTAACACTACACTTTTTTTATCTTCATTTTGAGTATTTTCAGTTTTTTAATATTTTTTCTTTATCCTGATGAGATATTTTATCTAAAAGTGAATCAGAACAAAGGTGAATTGTTTACTTTAATGAATTACATAAAATAATTTCTTTTGTTTTATGTTTTTTGAGTTTTATTTAAAAAGAAAGATTCGTGGTCCATATTTCACTCCCTTACCCTATTAAAAAATATCAAAAAAGTCAGAAAGCCAACAAGCATTAAAAACTAAAAAAGTTCTAATATTAATGGAAAGTATTAAACAAGAAATCGGAAAATAGTTGACAATATCCTAATAAGTAAAAAAGTAGCAAAAATAAATGGTAACCAAATATAACTCAACAAATAGAACATCAATCGATTGATTACACAGGCCCACAAAAAAAAAGTACCATGCGCGAAAGTTCAGACTACCTGAACTTTATGTTTTCGGGGTCGCTGAATCCGAATATGGTGCCAGAATAGCGAAGTTGGTTCGCGTTTCTTCAGAAATCAAAAATAATGCTGAAAATTAGAGATTTTTCCCGGTTTCTGAAAAAACTCGAGCCAACTTCGCTAATCTGGAATTTTTTTTTTAGTCCTGTGCACAGACCAAAAAAAAAAAAAGTACCCAGCGCGAAAGATCAGACCACCTGAGCTTTATGTTTTCGGGATCGCTGAGTCCGAATATGGTGCCAGAATAGCGGAGTTGGTTCGAGTTTTTTCACAAATCAGAAATAATGCTGAAAAAAATCTCAAATTTTTCAGCATAATTGTTGATTTCTGAAAAAACACGAACCAACTTCGCACCATTTTCGGATTCAGCGACCCCGAAAACATAAAGTTCAGGTGGTCTGATCTTTCGCGCAGGGTACTTTTTTTTTTTTGTGGGCCTGTGTTATGAAAAACCGGCAAGACTTAAAAACAATATCGATGATTCCCATAAAAGCCAAAACCCTCGGAAGATCTAAAGAGGTCGAATTTCAAGTCTTTCCCGGGTTGTATAACTTTATTCTTATTTCATGCACTTCCCAAACCGTAGAGAACACCCATCGAAGGATATGTATATATTTTTTTTTTTTTTTTTCTTATTTAGTTTTCAAACACTTACACTCCTTTTCTCTTCTTTTTTGACTAATTTGGCAATGCCATGCCTTTCTATGCACACATGTTTTACGGACGTCGCCAAACCTATATTTTCCTTTACTTATACGATTTCTATTAGATTTCTGAGCAAGAAAGTAAAAACTCTGAAATCTTTAAGAATTTTACATTTTACCCTAAAATATCGAAAGAGAACAAAAAAACATTGTAACACAAAAAAAAAACAAAAACATTTTTTATATCGTAAAAAATTCTCTTCAACTTGACATTGAAAATCATTCGATAGATTTTCACTTTTATCTCGGTATGTCGTCTCTGAATGCCCTAAAATCAATGCAGTTCGTTCATCCTTATTCACTTTCCCACATACCTGTTGCTTTTGTTGCCGAAGTGAATTTTTTATTTATTTTTATTTAATTGGTAGGTGATTTTTTTAGGTTTTTATTTGCATGACAATTGACATTTAATTGGCTTGGATTTTTACTTTCACAATACTTTTACTTTTGTTGCTCTTAATGCGATATAAATGAATACTTTCCTTTTTTGATTGATGTCTGAACAATTCGAAGGTTATTTAATCAAAATAAAAATTGCACAATTAAGTAAAGTGAAAATAATGTCATTTCTTTATTGTTGCCAAAAATACTCTTACCATAATTGGTAAAAACAGAAAAATTAGAGGAAAAACATTTGTTTTCTTCCAATTTTAAGTTTATATAAAGTAAACAACTCTACCAAGATTTGCTTGGATTGTTATCCTCTGCATTATCCTTGGATTGTTATCCTCTGCAAATCTAAACATTTTCTCTCGTTTAACCAGTTAAAGGGTAAGTCATAGCAATTGTATGAGCTTTCTAAGGGTGTGTTTAGTTTATAGGGCTTAAAAGGATATCGCAAAGTTCTGGAGCTTTGAAGTTGATATTTTAAATTTTTTTCCTAATTTTTTACATTGACGGTTATTTTAGTATAAAAAAGTCCTGAACGTTTCATAGTTAAAACGAAGAAAATCTAGATAGTAAATAAAAAACTTTTAAGGTTAATACACGACAAGTTAGGACCAACTACCGAAGTTAAGTAATAGGCGAGTACAGGTGTTTGATCCTATTTCATACTAGAATAAAGAATAGAACAAACACAACAAAAATTTTTAAATGGGCGCTTCCAAAAAAAACGTGATCTTAAGTTCCACTAAATTTTAATATAAAAAATACCAAACTTGAATATTAAATGTTAGGGGAAGAGTGCCGCGTGTGGGCATCTTTTTGTTTTCGACTTATAACTTTTGACCAAATGTATATTATGCAGATATATAAGTACCAATGAAAAACTAGAGGTCTTAGCTAACTACTGGTGAAGAAAGTAAAATGATTTCGTCAGTTGGAAAAAATATATCAAAAAAATAGTGAAGTGATAATTTTTGACAAAAAAAAAATTGTTGGTTCGGTTGTGGGCACCCTTAGAAAATTGGCTAAAAATGGGAAAATATGAAGGTAAATGCAATCAAATGGAGAAAAAAGCAAAATTAATTTATTTTGGAAACGTTGACTCACACAAATTCAACAAATTCTGCTCAACGGCTTCAACAAAATCAGTGCCACTGATTGTCCTCGACGTCAATGGCAGATTAATTGTTTTGCAGACTAAGCCGGCCAGGTGATGTTATTTCCACCTCTTGTTGACATTGCTCTTTTGCCACGCATGAATTTTGTATACCAATTTTTGCCCGCCATCTTCTTCTCTGGAAACTCATTAACGAGTTTTTTTGCAAAGTTGTATGCCACCTTACCACCCACACTTAATGAACATAATTTTTTTCTGCGATATCTTAAAAAGGCCCATTAGTTCTTTGCATTCCACTAAAAAAGGCATTACAACACCACTTAAATTAGTAATGTTGGCATCCACGACGATAACACAGGTTTACAAAAAAAAAATGTCATGGCGTTTTGACCAGACTATGTGTTTCCTAGGGACTTTGACGTCCTGAATCCGAATTTGGGGTCCGTTTTTTTCCAGAACGTCTGAGAAAAAAGATTTCAAGGTCATATGGAGGTCATGTGTGGTTTAGTGATAAATTCGCTGAAATTCTGAAACTAATTTTTTATCATTGAGTTCTTAATCCTTAAAAAGAATATGTGATCAAAAAGGGTATCTAGGACATAGTTTCGGAGATATAGCTATCGGAAGATCCGGATATATCTTCTTTAAAAACCGCTATAAGTTGGGAACCCCTGGATGGATTCGGATAATATTGATGTCATATGAAATGTATTTTGACAGCCTATAAAAATGTTTCGAGCATATTTTCAAATGGATTCATAGTTTTCGAGATATGAGCTTTTTTGAAATTTTGTGAAATATTTCAATTACAACAACAAGTAAATCAACAACACCAATAACAACAACAACAAAAACAACAATAGCAACAGCAATACAATACCTTTCATATGACACCAATATTTTTCAAATCCCTCCAGAGGTTCCCAACTTATAGCGGTTTTCATACAAGATATATATTCTAATCTTCCGATGGCTATGTCTCCGAAACTAGGTCCGAGATACCCTTTTTGCTTACATATTCTTTTTAAGGACTTAGAACTCAATGATAAAAAATTAGTTTCAGAATCTTAGCGAATTTATCACTAAACGACACATGAACCCCATTTTGGCCTCCATATGACCTTGAAATCTTTTGTTTTAGATGTTCTGGACAAAACGGACCCGAGATTCGGATTCAGGACGTCAAAGTCCCTAGGAAACACATAGTCTGGTCAAAACGCTATTAATTTTTTTTTTTTTTTTTTGTAAACCTGTGTAATTCCTTAAAACACACGCTTTAAATAAAAAAAAGAGGGGTGCCCACACCCGAACCAATTCGGGGCCCACACTCGACTTTGACAGCCACTTTGAAAAGCAATAAATACATTGTGTTGTGTGAACATTTTGGTTGCATTCGGTTTTGAATCACAAAATACACAATAATAAATTTACTGCATAAATACAGATTGCATTCAGCTTTTCGATTGATTCACTTCGATTTATCGCACTTGGAAAACGATTAAAAAAAAACTTTTGTGCTGACTCTCACATATTCAAAAATTGTTTTCTTCTCAGCACAAAGCAAATACGTCTGTTTGCTCCTGTAAATGTACAAAAACTTGGTGCTGTCATGACACGCGCTTAACATTTGTCAGAACAGCCACATTGGTTTTCTGTCAAAAGTTACAGGGGGTGCCCACACCCGAACCATGCCCGCAGGCGACACTCTTCCCCTATGCTTCTAAAATGTGGAAACGTGAAATTCACATGAATATTGAAAATACCAAATGTTAAAAAACTATTGAAGGAAACGACAAATAAAAATCACAGAAGGACGTACGATAACCCGAAGAAATTTTTTTTACGGATCATATTTCTTGGCAAAGAAAAACTATTTGAAAGAAAAATTTAAATAAAAATATTTTTAATATAAAGGAAATTGTTGTTTTTATTTATTTCATTTATTGTTGTTTTTATTTTGAAATAATAAAAAGACCGGAAGTAAAATAAAACATAACTGATTTATCAGATCAAAACACAGATTGCTTAAGTATGGAGAACATACCTTAGACATTTATGAGTCTCACCCATAATTTTGTTATTAAATTTATTTTATTACATATGTTATGCATTGCATTTAAATTATTTCAAATATTTATGAGAACAAATGAGTGCCATATGTTAAATTTACTTGTAAATTTTCAGCTTTATATGAAAATAAAAACAATAATAAAGAAAAATACAAATATTATTGCAAAGGTATATGTACATATTGCAATGTTAATGTATAATGGTGTTAAATCATTCTTGTTGGCCAGATGTAATTTAAATTTAAATATAACACATTAACGAGTAAAAAGCGTGAATTTAAATCTTAAAAAAATAAAAACAAAAATCAACAGCAAAAATTTTTGTTTTCAAAAAGAACTTAAAGTCAACAACGCATTTTACGGTTAAATAAATCGTGGAAAAAAGTATTTTTATATTATGGGAAAAATACAGCTGATTTTTGAATAAAAACAAATCATCAATTTAAGTCAAAGTGACAATAATAACACAGACACACAATATGAAAAAATTTTAATGAACTTTTAACTAGATATTTGTACATATATGAATAAGATGCATAAGATTTAATACTTTCATAAAGGGTACACATATTAAAAAATATCAGATACACTCCTTTATATGAAGAAATTTATCATATTGTTAGCTGAGAATTATTTGCCGCAAAAGCCAAAATACGTTTTTATTAACTGGGAATTCTACTTGATGCTTTTGACTACGCTCTTTCTAAATATTTTAACCATTTTAGCCTACATATATCTTTTGAGTACTGAGTTATCTATTATTCTTTTGCCAAGTCAAAAACTTTAAAGTGCAATACCACAAACACCAAAATATATTTTCTTAAGCTTAGAATGCAACTTAATGCTTCCAAGTATGCTATTTCTAAATATATTAACAATTTTAAACCTATCTACCAAGTCGTTACTTTAAAATGGACACCTAGAAAACAGTATGATTATAAACATCAAAATTTGGTAATAATTAACAAATAATATATTTGATATAGGCGAATCGAATACTTGATATTATTTGATGAGCGACATATTCGAGCAATTTTATTGGTTCAATCGTATATGTGCTAATAATCACCAAATATATGTTTGAATTATTATTATTATTTTTTACTTAGAACTTTATTATTATTGATTTATTTTATTTATTTTTATTAGGAACTAACATAACTAACTTAAAAAAAAAACTATTCTCAGAAATTTGAATGCACTTGCCAATTTGCAAGAAAACTAAAAAAAAAAAAAAATCTTGTCTGTGTCGGGATCGAACTCATTCATCCACGGCATTTTGTTCTTTGTCAGATGTTACCATATATTTACCAGCTAAATTTGTAACCTTAGTTCATTACAATCGTAAGAGGAAATCCATGTATGGCGAAAAAATTTATGTTAGAATCGAACCTATGATTTTTAAGTTATGAGTCGACAATCTTATTAACTGACTAATGTGCCATTTGTGATTCAATTGCCTAGTGTTTTACTTAGCTCGATAAGTCATTGAAAAATTAAAAAAATTTATTTGAATGTTTGGAAAATGATAATTGAAACTTTTGGAAATTAAAATTTTCTATTTGTTGATTTTAACCTTACAAATCAATTTTAAAAATTCTAAAAAAATAACATTTTCCAAACGTTTGAAAATTGGTTATGAAAACATCTGAAAATTAACTTTATCCAAGCGTAAGAATTAAACAAGTTATGAAATTGTTTGTTGGGAATTAATTAAAAAAAAAAACTTTCTTGTCTGGGATTTCAAAAATACTCGCCCAGGTTATAAGTCAAACGTTTTATACATTCAGCTAACTTTTTCTACATTTGCATCGATTGTTATTTTAAAATAATTTTAAGCAAAAACTCAAACAAAAAATTTAACAAGTATTGATTGTTTTTATTGGGGGCTATCGTGAATCAAGATTCCCGGGGAATTTTCTTAAACTGCAATAGAGAACTCCCCGGAAATATTTATTCACGATAACCCCCATTATGTTTATAAAGTTTTTCAATACTTGTTGAATTTTGTATGGCTTTTTCTTTAAAATTATTGTAGAAAGAGTTAGCTGAATGTATAAGACGTTTAACTGAAAACCTGAGAGAGTATTTTTGAAATTCCAGACAAGAAAGTTTTTTTTTTAATTAATTCCCAACAAACAATTTTATAACTTTTTCAATTCTTACGCTTGGAAAAAGTTAATTTTCTGATGTTTTCATAACCAATTTTCAAACGTTTGGAAAATTTTATTTTTCTATTGTAGAATTTTTAAAATTCATTTGCAAGGTTAAAATCAACAATTAGAAAATTTTTATGTTCGAATCCCAGTCAAGAAAGTTGTTTTTAATTTATTGTTTTATTTTTTTAGTACCAACCCTAGTGCATTCGAATCTCAGACAAGATTTTTTTCTTAGTTATGGCAAATATTTCACCCGCACATTCATACACCATCAAACAGATATCATTTTTGGCTCAATCAACAATATATCAATATTCCAATTAAAGGCATATTAATATTTACCAAAATTTCTTAATTATTAACAAATATTTTCTAGAATATTCAATCAAATATATTTCTGTGAGGGAAACATACTCTGTCCTCAGTTCGCAAGAATCAATTTTAAATAAAATAGTTTCTTCTTCTTTAAGTCTACTTTCTGATGCAGAATTTAAAAATTTTTGGAAATACGAAAATTGTATTTTTTTTTTCGGAAAAAAAAACCTAGCCTATGTAAAGTTTTCACCAGAGTCAAAATATTTTGTAAAAAGCTAAACAATATACTAGCGATGCCAATCCCAGGACCCCGGGATCCCGGGATCCCTGCCTTTATTAAGTCCCGAAAATCCCGGTATTACTCCATGCAAATCCCGGGACTTTCGGGACTAAAAATACAAAATTAATACAAAATATTTTGCTATCTTCTATTGAATGCTTCATATTGCACTATTTTGTGTCTTCAAAATAAGATATAAATTCATGATGCCGTATTAAAATGATCGTAATTTTTTATAGAAAAATCATTTGAGACCATATCATAGCTCATTTTGAAGACAACGAATAGATCTAGGTGCTGCATTTAATAGAAAATAGTAAAATAATTTCGTATATCCTCCATATAACGACAAAAATCGTGTTTTTTAAACTTTTAGTTAAGGATATCTCAAAAACCGTACTTGATAGAACGATTTGTATTCAGAATCGACAAATACATCGGAAATGACTATTTTTTTTGTTTAGAATTGTTTCAATTATTTTTTTTTTTTTTTTCAAAAAGTGCATACTTACAAAAATGAGCCAAGTCGGGTCAAAATCGGTGCTTGTTCAACAATATTTGATACTATAGCCTTCTTTTACTTAATTTTCCTGCATTATATAAGGAATAAGCATATCGTTTCAAAAAGGGTTACAATGCTAGGATTTAGCCGGTCGCTTTAATAAAGGTTTTACACAATCGCGTGGCGATTTCACTTTCAAGTTTAAAAAATTTTTTGAACTCAAATATTTTTTGATCCCAGTAACTGGTATATAAATATATGGGTTATTCCATATCAAAACAGAAAATGAGAAAAAATTAAATCCGATTACCTCCATTTTAACAATATCATAATGTAAAATGTCTATTGTTTACTTATCTCTAAAAGAAGTTTTAAGAAATTATTAAAGAGGACTTTTTCTAGCGTATTTATCTCAATTTGGCCCAGTTTATATTTTTATTTCTTATGAGACATGGTTTACTTCAAAACTTTTCATTATGATATCGTCTCTTAATGCCTGTGACAATAAGGAGAAGCAGCTTGGACCGATTTTTGATCAAAAGGCAAATTGGTCCAAATTTGATTTATGACCACATGGCCGCATAGGCTTTGATTTGTGACCAAACATTGTCATAAGAGTCGTTGCTTATAACAATAAACATCATCAAAACATCAAAAATTCGATTATTTGATACACTACAAAAATTTCATTGATTTCATACTTGTGCCGCAAGTCAGAACAGAATGTCGCGTTGAGTCACAAACTCAAAATGTTATGTTTTCTTCAATTGTTTGGTTAGGTTCGAGTGGCGGTTTAGCGATGCAAGCTAAAGCCTAAGTAGCCCTAAAAGAGCCATTTTAATGCCACAAAAGTGACTCGACAGACTGGTATGTGTATGTGAAAATTTTAATTAACTAACTAACGATATCTATATCCAGTTCAGCTTCAATTGTAGTCACATACTTCTTCAATTGCAACATAAAAAAAAAAAAATCATAAAATTGCAGTAGGTTGACTAAAATTCTTCCTTAAGTTAGTAAATGAAAAAGAACGTTCCGTTTCATGTCCAATGAGTCACACTTATTCAAACAACAATTTAAGACAGAAAACATTAACATTAAAGAAGAGTTCTTTAGTTATTCTTCGAGACTGTTTTCACAGACTTAGGGCTTAAAATAACCCAGTTTTGACCAAAGTTTTGTCATAATCTATAGCAAAATGTCCAATGAGTCACAATAGAATGCCCCATATCTAATATATATTACATATAAATATAGGTAAGGTTTATGAATTATTTTGTAATTTAAATTTTTATGTTCGTTTTTTTAAATTTTCTTGTTAATTTTTATTTATAAAATGAAAATTAAAACGATTGACTGTTTAATATGAATTGAACATTTTAATAACTACGTTCTTATATCCTAATAAAAAAGAGTGCTTTTAATGTCAAAATAAAAATCATAACTAATCCCGAAAAATCCCGGGATTGCAATTTCATAATCCCGAAACCCCGGGATCACCAAAAAGCCCAAAAATTGGCATCCCTACAATATACCGAGGAACATATTTCAGTTGCAAGCAGAAATTTTTTTTTTTTTTTTTTTTTTTTTTTTTTGTTTTGGCAACCCACCTTATTGGATAGTGATCTCAGTTTGATAACTATAAATTACTTTCTGTTCCGATAAAACATAACAAAAACAATTATTTATTATAATTGAAGAAAATTCTTGTTGTACTTACTCATTAAGTGCACCACAAAACAATTTATGAGTCATACACCCAAAAGCAATCGTAGTCATTCTAAATTAGTGGCCAAAATTTTGAGAAAAAAAAATAGTTTTTTTTTTTCTTCATTGAATAGTGAAAATATTCAATGCTATTAAACAAAAAAATTCTAAATATTTATTTATAAATTCAACGTAATAATATGCATATGTACATATTTATAATATGAATATATTAAGTTTTCTTTTTTTTTTTTTTTGAAGGCTTCTCCTGAAAGTCTTTTACATAAGTAAAAAACCGAAAAAAGTGAAATGATAAATCTTAAGCTTTCATATAAAATAATATATTTATATATATAAATGTATATATTATATAAGTTTATACAAAATATTTTATATAATTCTCATGCTCACAAATACAGAAAGAGATTTGCTCTAAACAAACACTAGTTGGTAAGTTATATACATACATATTGTACAGACCAAAACGCACACCAGCTTGAAACTAAAAAGTCAAAAGAAAAAACAAAGAAGAAAATACAAAATCTTTGATATTCTTTAAAATACAAATTAATAGAAAATTTTTAAAAATAAATTTTTGTGTAGGTTTTTCATTTCGATTTTTTTTTTTCTCAGTTTTCTTGAGCTTTTCACGCGCAAGTTATTCTATATGGGCAACCCATTGATTCAAGTTTATCAGAACAATTGTATCTACATGAATATGCATATTTCTATAGATACACTTCATACATATATATATTTGCTAATGTAGCTTTTTTAAAATTAAAATAACTTTGGTGTTTTTTTTTTGTTTTCTTTTTATTGTTAAAGAAATTTTTTTTTTTTTATTTGTTAAAATAGTCTTTTCTTTTTATTTATGTTTTTTATCTTTGTTTACATTGTACATTCAATTTTATGTCCGTTTTTCAACTTATTTCAGTATTACATATATATTTTTTTTATTTTCGTAACCATAGAATTGCGTGTGCTGCCGCTGGTGGGTGAACTTGAAAATAATTCGCCAGAATTTAAATTAATTTCTCAATATTACACTTTATAATTTGCCTCAAGGTGTTTTATTCCATGCTCCATTTGCACTCGTTAAGTATACGCAGTATTTTGTACATGATGGAAGGACATTGAATTCAAATTGGTATTTTCTTTAATTTAAATTTTTCTTTGCACTGCACTCAATTAAATAAATTAAAATGTATAGATATTTTCTACCTGTGTGATATTCTTCATTGGCGTTTTCACGTGATTCAAGGTCAATTTGTTTTTGTACATCTGTCTTTCATTAGAAAATTCCACAAAAAAAATAAATAAAAACATAATTAATATTGATGGAATCTATTAAAAATGAAATTGTCAACTATCTCAGACCTTGTAGTCTACTAATGTAATTATCGTCTCGTGGTTCTATGTAATGTTTTGACAGTTTTTCTTCTATAAAAAGATATCAAATCGACACAAATAATTGAATATTTTGCACAGCCGCCGTTGGTAACGTTACGTTCGCACGCACATTTCATATCTTTTCGAAAATAATTAAAAATCACAATTTCTTAAGTGCATATAATAAAGCTCCCTGAGGCTAATATTTCATAGTAATTAAGTTTTTGACTATCACTTGTAGCTTTGAAGTTATAAGAGTATAAGTGTCGTTGGTAACGTTACTAAATTTTGGAATGGAGTTTTGAGGTCAGTGCACATTTTCAAAGAAGTTTGCAAATCTAGTAATGTATTTTTCCTAGCACCTATAATGAATAGAAGACAATGAATCAAAATTACGGAAAAGCGTTGGTAACGTTACGCATACGAATTTACTTATATAAATAAATTGTAGGCAAATACAACGAAACAGTTCAAACATTGAAAAAGATGATAAATATAAGAAAATTTAGTTTCTTGGTAGGTTTCCATTTACACTACATTACAAATTTTATGCTCCAAGACTTCGATACATCTTTTTTCGAAGTTACGATTATGCCCAAACGAATAAAGCTGTAAGCGTAAAACTTGGTACAGATAATACTGACGGTTGTGGTCTAATTAGGATTAAAAACGAGCTTAATCGGTTAATGTTCACACCTAACTCCCATATGGGCAGTAGAGCGCCCACGAGATATATGAAATATGCAAAGTTGTGAATTTGTTTGCTCCCGGTCCTGAAAGAGGTCAAAAAAATAAAATTTCCAAAAAAAAAAATAGGAATCGGTAGTGGAAAAACACAGCCGGTTTTCGATCAAAGGTTGAAAAATGGACTAAAAACGGCAAATCGCTCTGACTGCCCGTAACTTCAAAACTATTGATTTTTCTTCGTGATGTTTTTCAATCAACTTTTGTAGAGAATGACTAGGCAAACATCATCTTCTTAGAAAGTTTTGGTCCAAAAATAAAACTTATTGCTCTTTCGATACAAAAATTGCAATTTTTTAAGAGAATTTTATTGTTTTTTTTTAGAAATTGGCATGCATACATAAGCATCTAAATATTTTTATTTTTACTCAAGACCAAGGTGCCTGGCGAAAAAAGTGTTTAGGGCAAAAATGTTTAGAGAGTAATATTATTAGCATTAGGTTTGGGTTGAATGTGTAATAGAGCGCCCACTGTTTGCTTCCCGTTCATTTCCTGAAAGAAGAGGCCAAAAAAATAAGATTTCCATAGGAAAATTAGGAATCGGTAGTGGAAAAAACCCAGCCGGTTTTCGATCAAAGGTTGAAAAATGGGCTAAACAAAGGCAAATCGCTCTGATTGCCCGTAACTTCAAAACTATTGACTTCTTTGTGATGTTTTTCAGTAAATTTTTGTAGATTAAGGCTAGGCGCACATTATCTTCTTAGAAAGTTTTGGTCCAAAAATTAAATTTATTGCTCTTTCGGTACAAAAATTGCATTTTTTTAAGAAAATTTTCATGACTTTTTTTCTAGAAATTGGCATCTAAATATTTTTATTTTTACTCAAGATCAAGGTGCCTGACGATAAAAGTGTTTAGGGCAAAAAATGCTATGAATTGTCCAAAGAATGCGTGTGAATTTTTTTAGATTTATTTTTTTTTACCAATTTTTTAAAAATTAAAAAATGTTCCAAAAAATTCTGAAAATATTCACACGTATTCTTTGAACGATTCTAAGAATTTTTTGTCATATTCACTGTTTTCGTTAGGCACTTTAGTTTTGAGTAAAAACCTTTTTTCCTAACGCGAACTGATTTATGCAATAACGCCCCACGCCCTTCTTGCACGCAACTCTTCAAACAGTATTACCGTACCACATTTTGTGATCGGAATTGAAAGTTGAAATTAAGTACACATATATCCGTCCTTAAGACCCAAACTTTTCAAAAAAGCGATGGGGCAAAAACGCCCTAAGTCGACTTCGGGCGCCTCAATTATACATTGTGATGAAAAAATAATTCTTCCACCAAACACATGCTAATATTAACAAGTGAATATTTCCTACCAGTAAAAATATTAACTTCAATCAAAAATTAATTGGTATCTGTTAACAAATATATGATTGATATTAATTAGTGTAGTCAAATGACGGTCTGTTTTAGCAACGCCTGCCTTACTTCTGTTAATGTAAGAGGAGAGCGTAAGGAACGCCACTTTGGATTTCCCTGGAAGAGCTAAGCAATTGAATTGCAAAAAAAAATGTTACAGACTTTTTATTCAATTATGTCAAAATAAACCTATAGAATTTTTGAAAGTAAGTTTTATATTAATGTTATATGCATATTTATATAGAGATTTATATACATATGTACAAAAATCATTCTCCAATACTCCTTAACTTAAAAACATTTGCGTATATTTTATTTTACAGTCCGAGAAAAAACTTTATAAGAAAATAAATAATGAGATACTAACACAAATTAGTTATTTAACTTTCACTGCTTATTTCGCAAAGTGGTTTTCAAAATTATCGTAAACTACGTTTTAGGATGTTGTTCTCATGTTGTGAACACTTGCTATAATTTGTCAAAATTTTATACTTAATTTTTCATTATTCCATTTGACTGAATATTGTATTATTAAATTATAATTTCTAAAATAAAAGCGCTTCAACAAATAATCAAAAAGCAGAGTATAATTTTTAATGAATGAATGAATGGAACACTAGAAATAGAAATTTTTTTTCTACGCTCATGTTAAATTCGTAGAAAAATACAAAAACAAAAGTTTAATGTCGGAAAACACGTCAAAGACGACAGGATGCTACAACAACAACAAAAAAGGCAACGTCAAAGGAATGACGCGGTTGTTAACAACCATAACATACTGGAAAATAAATAAACTGCATAGAATTAATCTGGACATTGTCAATTAGGCAATTTCGATGCCTTTATTTTGCTAATAAAGTAAATAGTAAATTATGTGTAGGTTTTGAGTTATAAAGTATTTACGATGACATGCTGGTGGGTGTGTAAAATCTCTGTGATCATCATTTTATTTAATATTTTTTTATTTTTTTTTAATTGATAGGTACTAAATAAATTACATTGTAAAAATTCAAGATTTTGATTTACATATATACTTAGAAGCATTCACCCATATACTCGTAGTTGATTAAGTAGCAATATATGATATATAGGGAATTCCTTTAAACATGTAAAGGCATAAAAAAACACGAAGACTTAGAGGCTCATTAGAAAATTTTGAAAATTTGTATGAAACTTGGTTAAAATAGGTCTTGAAAACTTTGCTACCGCTTGACAGAATTTTAATATTTTAATTTTGGAATGTAGATAAGAATAAAAATTTTGTGTTCCTGTTTAAATGATAGAAATCTGCAAATTCTTTATAAATCCATAAGCATTTGTATATTTATCACCATAATCAGCTCTAAATTTCTGGAATAGAAAACCATTGTAGCACTGTGTTATTAAGTTAAAAAATATTGAAAGTCTTGAAAAATGGTAAAAGTCGAAATTTTTTGATAATCTTGGCAAATTTTGATATACAGCCATGGCCTCTCACCTCCATAATCAGCTCCAAATTTCTGGAATGGAAAACCATTGTAGCACTGTGTTATTAAGTTAAAAAATATTGAAAGTCTTGAAAAATGGTAAAAGCCGAAATATTTTGATAATCTTGGCAAATTTTGATATACAGCCATTCCATGCGTAGCGTAACAAAATCTGCTACACCCCTTCCGAATTCGCTGAAATTTGGTACATGGTTTCGTTTCATGCCTAATCTGAAATGGTAATAAAAAAATTTTGCGATTGAGTGGAAAGAGTGGAAAAATCGGTAAATTGTGACAAACGCTCCTAAAATAATTGAGGAGTGGCCGTACCAAAGGGCCTAAGTACCATTTCGAGGCAAAAGTAGTGTCATAATATGAAACGGGTGGCATTTTGTTAGAAATTAATAAAATTGTCTTCTGTTTTCACAAAAAAATTTTGTAATAGTGTGAAATTGATGTCATTATGTTGAAAAAATTATAGCAGTCAAATAACAGACCATAAGGCACAAAAAAAGTATGACATTACTTTTGCCTCGAAATGGTACTTAGGCCCTTTGGTACGGCCACTCCTCAATTGTCAATAACTTGGAAGCTTAAAATGAAATATTTTGTATATGATAAAAAATACCAAATTTACTACTATTTTAGTACTAAGCTACAAAAAACCTGCCCAGGTACACAATTTTTACCTTCCAAAATATATTTTTTGGAAAGACAAAAAATAATCTTTCATAGGCTAGACCCCAATATGGTCCATGACTCAGGGGTTGAAATAAGAAAAAGTTATTACTGCAGAATATTTTTTTTTTGTTTTTATTTGCAATTTTTGGCAAAATTTTTTAAATGTCTTATTCAAGTGATTAATATTAAATAACAGATATCATGCCAATGGTTCAATTTAAAATTGAAAATTTATAGCGAAATTTTCTTCGAATGCATTTATAAAAATATGTTTAAAGTAGAGTTGCCGAGTAATTATTGTGGTTGCTAAAATGTAGCCCAAATTGGTAAGGTTAGACAACTAAAACAACGGTTATAAGCGAAATAAAATGAGTATTTAGTTTCAACGATTAACGCAAAACAAAGTAATATGAATTTGGGTGAAAATTATTACAATTTTTTACAATATTCTGAAGTTATTACTGCAAATTTGAAGTTATTACTGCAGAAATAGGGTATTATTACAGCTTATTTCAATGCCTGCCATGACTGGAACATTTTTTAACTCATTTTCATGTTTGGACCATTTTTAGAAAATCATTGAAGCACGCTGTGCACGTAAGGTATTTTTTTTTTTTTTTTTTTTGTATTTTGAAAAAAGTACTAAATTTACTACTATTTTGGTACTAAATGAAATGTTCAAATAATCATTACTCGTATACCATTAAAGATACCATCTTAACTTTAAATTCATGTGAAAGGTGGGTTTGTCTTCTATTCTAGAAAAATATTTTGGAAGGTCGAAAATTGGTGCTATAGACTTTTTTGTTGTTTAGTACTAAAATAGTAGTAAATTTAGTACTTTTTATCAAATACAAAATATTTCATTTTAAGCTTCTAGCGTAATTCAATACCTTTCCAAAAGTGGTCTGAACATGAAAATCGTTTTAGAAATGTCCAAGTTATTGACAATTATTTGAGGAGTGTTTGTCACAATTTACCGATTTTTCCACTCTTTGCACCCCTCCACAAGCCACAAAAAAATCGCATAATTTTTTTATTGCCATTTCAGATTAGGCATGAAATGAAACCATGTACCAAATTTCAGCGAAATCGGAAGGGGTGTGGTAGATCTTGTAACGCTAGGCATGGAATGGCTGTATATCAAAATTTGCCAAGATTATCAAAAAATTTCGACTTTTACCATTTTTCAAGATATTCAATATTTTTTAACTTAATAACACAGTGCTACAATGGTTTTCTATTCCAGAAATTTAGAGCTGATTATGGAGGTGAGAGGCCATCTATTTACGAATCTGAACTAAGAATCCTACTCCAAAGTACAGAAATCACTGTTTCGAGGCATTTTTGAAGCTAAATGCCACTGGCAGTAAAAGGCATAATTTATATCTGCCAACGCCATTGAATAGAAATAACTCTACTCAATAAACTTTACCCTCCAACTTTTTCAATTTGGTCACCATTACTTTTCTAGCGATCATCAATTGAAATAAAGGGTGCTTAGGTGTCAAAAAAAAATTTCCCAATTTTTTCCCGATTCGCATAAAATTACCTTTAAAAGTTGTTTTCCAGCTGTTTTCACGAAAACTTTTTTTCGCACGTAAGCCCCCTTTTCATAGACCAAGTCACATATTATATTTATGTATACTGAATTACGATATCTGAACTTTCATGAATGATAACTTGATAAGTAAAGATTCAATTGGAGAAGTAAAAACCTTAAGTTGTAGAGAATGTTCATGACTATCCGATTTTTAAATTTGCAGGCCTATGTAATCTATAATAGATCTATTTCAACTTTTTTAGACTCTATCGACATTGTTCGTCTTTACCAACTTTTATTGACCTTTCAATATTTTTCAAAATTTTTCTGCGTTTTTTTTCACCATTTTTCGGTTTTTTTTAATTTTTTTTTTTAATATTTATGCATTTTCGGACATTATCAATATTTACTTAGCATTTGTCTAGTTATTTCAACTTTATCACCTCATCTTTCAACATGTCTTTATTTCACTGCGTCCATGATTTATTCATGAAAACATTTTTATTTATGAAACTTAATAAATTTCAATATTAATCAAATTTAATTATTTTTTATTCAGACTTTCTTTTATTGTTAAATTAAGCTTTTAGATTCAACCCCCATATTTAAATTTTTTTAAATCGAAATGATATTAAATTAAAAGAATTAGTGGAAAAAATTATGGGAATAATAATATAATTAAAATTTTGGATTTTATTTATGTTGTCATATTTTTATGCACAAAGAAACATTAAAATGTATATTTAAAAACAAATAATAATAAAATATGTATGTAACAATAAAAATTCTTTCATTATTAGCTGCCAAATTTTCGGAAACCACAAAAGACTTTGGTGGCTACAACCGAATATTCTGTTTATATAATAGAATTTCAACCAGATCAACTTGCAACCTACGCAACAAAATATTATTAAATTAAATAACCGAAAAAAAAACAATGAAATAAATCGAGAGATATTGTTGTTCAACATTATGAACTTGCAGAGAACTCGAGAAAGAGTCTTCAATACGGTCCCTTCCGGAACAACTATCGAGTATATCGTCAAGGCCGTTTAAAGTATTAGAGCTCAAATATCTGTCAGTTAGTTCATATATTACATGTCTGTCCTCGACATAGGTAACGAAATCGCTTTTATTTTCCAAAATGTCTACATTCCAAATTTGTCATTGTTGAAGACTCTCCAAAAATCTCTTGTGTTAGTATACGTAGACGCAAGTCTTAGAAACAACAAACAAACTGCTCCAGAAAAGTTAGAACTGAAAGGGCCTTTTTTGTGCTTTAAGCCATGAATACATTTTTGGATTAGATGAATATTATGCTTTCTTCGATGTTCCCATCCTCGCTGCCACTCTTGGAGGCATTTCTTTATCTCGTTCGCTTGGATTTGAGTAAAATGCAATCTTATTTTAAGCGTTACTACTACGCAACATTTTTGTCTCACTCTCTCCAAACAACTTTTTTCTGCTTCATGCACAATTTTCTGCAGACTTCTTACTTCGAAAACCCAATAAGACATTCGACAAGCCTTCTAGAAGTATTTTTTGCATTTCATTCAGGTAGGACTACTTCTTCAAACACATCAGTGATATCTCCCTACTCATGGGGAGAATAAATATCTCTGGTCTTTCATCCCCTGAGCTTAAAAGTATAGAGACCGAATGTTTGGTTACGGGCGGGTTGCTTTTTGCTATGCTTTTTATTTCCATAAAATGAGAAAACATGAAACCTCCCCGAAAAGCGAGAAAAAATATTGCCAAAGGTTTAATGGGAAAAATATTAATGAAGTGCTTATGCAACGTTAAAAATAAATGCGCCAAGATGTTGGCATATTAATAATTTTGTTTTATCTCTATTTTTTGTTTGTCATACGACTCGTTTGTCGTATGTCCTTAACATGGCATCGTAAATCAAAACATCAAGTTGTCTTTTTTCACAGCGCACAAATCAGAAGATGTCAAAAATCTTGTGTTTTCAGATTTAAATCTTTGTTTACTTGTTATATTTTATGTCACAAATGTGTTGAAAAAACAGATTTCTTATTTAGTGCTTAATGCCATTAACCATATTTGAATGTGCGTCTTAATAAAAAAAGAATTATGCATCTTTTTACTAGACAACTGGTGGGTTGCTTTGGTTTTGCAACGTATTAACATGACATTATTAAATTAAACACGTCCTTGGATTACACTGTGCTATAGGAAAAATCAAACCGCAACGGGCCATTTTTTTTTTTCTGGAAAAATACCTATCCGATAGAAAAACTGTCGCTGAGTTTGTTAAAGATAGGTCGAATTTTTTTAATATTTTCATAGGTATTATTTAAGTTCAAACACTAAAATATTTATAAAGTACTTCACTTTTCTAAAAAAATTTAATTTTATCTTTGAGATGCTGAAAAAATGGTCACATTATCATAATATTTGCAAAATTTATAGACATTTATAAGTAATCTATTGTACCATTTAATTGTTATTAATAAGAAACTTTATTGCTCATACGACATACTAACACATGATAAAAAAGGAAATCATTATGTGAATAGACAAACGAAACGATTCAGCTCCTGTTTCCATCCCCTAATCTTAACATACTATATTCGCTTAATTTGCCTTTTTATACCCCGCACTCAGGATATATTCACTTTGTCCTTCCGTTTATAATGCAGAGAAGGAGGCGTGGCAGGTATAGAAAAGTATATACATTCTTGATCAGCGTCACCTCCTAAGTCGATATAGCTATGTCTTTCTGTCTGACTGGCAGGCTGCCTGTCTGTGGAAATATTTTTTACAGGATAACTAAGCAAGGTACTTAATTTGATGAAATATAGTACAGAGGCTTTGCCTTAAAAGTTAGCTCGAGGCATTGAAAATTAGCGAAATCGGTCAACGGACACACCTACCGCCCATACAAAAAATATATTCAAAACGCAATAACAAAAGCAAAACACATATAAACACTAGGGATAGTAAGTACAAGGTCTGACCAAAAATTAGGCGAATTCGGACTAGAGGGCGTGGCACCTCCGAAGTAAACAAAAGTTTCAAAATGTTATACTGAAAGAGTTTTTTGAGATAACCCAACCAAATTTCAGTCAAACACTCAGACTAATAAATGCAAGCTCTGAGAAAAAACTAAGCGAACTCGAAAAAGAGGGCGTGGTACTTCCCATACAAGGAAAGGTTTCAAAATGCTGTATAGAAAGGGTGTTTTGAGATAACCCAACCAAATTTCACTCAAACACTCAAACTAATAAATGCAAGTTCTGAGAAAAAACCAGGCAAACTCGGTCAGGAGGGCGTGGCTCCTCCCATATAAGCAAAAGATCCAAAATGCTGTATTCCAAGCGTTTTTTGAGATAATCCAACCAAATTTCACTCAGACACTGAGAACAGTAAATACAAGATCGAAGCAAAAGCTATGTGAATTTGGATAAAAGGTCGTGGCACCTCCCATACAACCAAATTTTTAAAATACTGCAGTGTAGGGTATTTAATGTTTGGCCAGGCCAAAGATAACACCCTTACTAGTTTTTTATTAGAAAGATAGTAAGAAGGAGCATCGCACAAAATTTTCCCTTTTTCTAAAAGTGGGCGGTGCCACATCTCCAAATGGAAAAAACGTTTTAACGGCTAAACCGCTGAATCGATTTTTATGAAATTAAGTACGGAGATAGGGTTAGCACTAATGAACGATATCTTTTTAAATGGGCGATGCCACGCCCTTAAATGGAAAAAACGTCCTCGAAGCTAAGCCGCTGGATCAATTTTTATGAAATTTTGTATAGACAATAGAGTTAACATTATGGAACGATAATATATAATATCACTTTAATGTTTTAAGTGGGCGGTGCCACTTGCCTCAAGAGCAAATTGGTTACTAATAAGAATAATTTTGCTTAAGTTAAGAGCTGTGTGATCTTTTTAAAATCGAACAAGGTAAGCTCTAGTAATTTTAAAAATACATCCTTATACTTTTAGAAAAAAGTGACATATTTTACATGTCTATTTTTAAGGTTTCTTTTGCATTTACAATACAATCTTTTCAAGCTCTTGAATCAGTTAAAGCGTCGGTAATATTATTTTTTCAAAATTTCTCCATCTCCATCAGAACGGTGACAAAAATTATCATATCACAATATTTCTTTCTTATACGTGAAATCCGAATTAAACTCGAACTGCTTTCATTTCATCTTATAGTCGTCAATTGAAATGAAACGGAAATTGAAATTGTTTTCAGTGCTTTATAAACTGTAAAGAACCTTTTTATTAACTTTATTAACGAAGAGCATTTTTTACTTAATTTTTTATTTTATTTTTTTGTAATTTAAACAGAGCAAAGAAATAAACAAAAAAAGAACGAATTACAATTGGATATGCAATCTTTAAAAGACTTCTTCGCAGGAAATTCCACATAAGTCACTTCTCATACCCCATTGTTGCCCCATTAAAAAACAGCGAACGGAAATAGTCGCCATTTTGCCATTTTACTATCATCCATCAAGTGGAAACATTTGCACGCATCAACAGCTGGAAAATGATGCCAGTGTTGTTTGGTGCTTTCAAAATTGTTGCCTTTATTGTTGTTGCTGTTGCTGTTGCTGCTGATAAACTACCAGCCCATTGAATAAACATAGTGTGTGTTGAATGAATGCCTTGCAAATTGACCGAGAAAGAATGTGCAAAGACACCATGATACAACACTTAAATTGAAGGTTATGGAAATGTCACAGGCGGAGGTGGCGACGACGACGGCAAGCGATCATGAAAGCAATACAACTTCAATATTTATTTGTCACTAATTAAATTGCATTCAACAAACGAAAATGAAGATGACTGAGCGTACGGAAAAAGTACTTGAGCATTCATTCTCTGTGAATGGAATATGGTTATTGTCGGATTTGTGTCAAATATGTATATGTAATTAAGATATATACATACATACTTATACGAATGAAAAGCAAGAACAATATACAGGGTGGGGGGAAATCGGTCATTGTCATTGTCATTGCCATTGTCATTGTCATTGTCATTGTCATTGTCATTGTCATTGTCATTGTCATTGTCATTGTCATTGTCATTGCCATTGTCATTGTCATTGTCATTGTCATTGTCATTGTCATTGTCATTGTCATTGTCATTGTCATTGTCATTGTCATTGTCATTGTCATTGTCATTGTCATTGTCATTGTCATTGTCATTGTCATTGTCATTGTCATTGTCATTGTCATTGTCATTGTCATTGTCATTGTCATTGTCATTGTCATTGTCATTGTCATTGTCATTGTCATTGTCATTGTCATTGTCATTGTCATTGTCATTGTCATTGTCATTGTCATTGTCATTGTCATTGTCATTGTCATTGTCATTGTCATTGTCATTGTCATTGTCATTGTCATTGTCATTGTCATTGTCATTGTCATTGTCATTGTCATTGTCAGTGTCATTGGCATTGGCATTGGCATTGGCATTGGCATTGGCATTGGCATTGGCATTGGCATTGGCATTGGCATTGGCATTGGCATTGGCATTGGCATTGGCATTGGCATTGGCATTGGCATTGGCATTGGCATTGGCATTGGCATTGGCATTGGCATTGGCATTGGCATTGGCATTGGCATTGGCATTGGCATTGGCATTGGCATTGTCATTGTCATTGTCATTGTCATTGTCATTGTCATTGTCATTGTCATTGTCATTGTCATTGTCATTGTCATTGTCATTGTCACTGTCACTGTCACTGTCACTGTCACTGTCACTGTCACTGTCACTGTCACTGTCACTGTCACTGTCATTGTCACTGTCGTTGTCATTGTCATTGCCATTGTCATTGCCATTGTCATTTCCATTGTCACTTTTACAGTCATTTTCATTGCTTCTATCATTGTCATTGTCTCTGTTACAGTCATTTTCACGGTTACAGTCATTATCATTGTCTCTATCATTGCATTTGTCACAATTTTCTACACATGTCACTTTATACACTACTCAAGTAAACAAATCATAGCAACTTTCATGGAATGTGTCCAACTCTGACCCTCAGAGTTAACAATAAAGGAAAATGTTTTCAATATGATTTCATTAAAGCTTTCATGCAGATGCACACACACACACATTTATAGAATGACACATACACGCAAATGAAGATGCGATGCAAAAGATTAAGTGGGTGGAGTTGAGTAATGACTGACGTATGCTTAGGCTCGAAGGCGTATGCTTTTCTTCACTTACGGAACAAAGCTTCCTTCTTATAAAACTTAATTGAAAAAGTTATAAAATACAGAGCAGACTGTTATGCGAACGGTATCGTTCTGTTGTAGTAAAATGCCAAAAGGATTAGTTGGAATATTTATTTGATTTTATTAAAATAAACTTTACTTTAAGACTTAAAGTTTAGAAAAATAACAATTCGAAAAATTAATTAAGAACTGAACTTTAAATATATTCAAGTTATAATAATTACATAATGGTTTTAGTCATAAAATGACCTTAGACACTAAAGATTTAATCAACTTAAAGTAATTTGATCTATTGTGCTTTGCTGCACAATATCTTTGGAATCACTTATTGTTATTTTAACTTGCAATACCTTAGCACCTCGATTTTATAATGTTTACTAACATATATATTACTCCCACAAGACACTTCCTATACCAGAAGTGCAAACATATCAACTCTTTACAATTTGCCATACATTTACATTTAATTCTAATTGAGTTATTCAACTCCAGCTCCAAGTAAGCCTCTTTACTAAATACAAAAGCATCACATTTATCTATCTCTCGAGAGTGCAGTTGCTGACTTTAATTTCTTGGTTACTTTTTCTTATTATTTCATTCACTGGTGTGGTGGTGTCACATCCTTTTCAGCTTAGCACTTGTTGGGTTGTATATTGTGAATAATGGTTAACGACACTCAAGAAAATTAGTACTTTTACTCCTGGTTTTCTTACTAAACTCCTTATCTTTTCGTCAATGGGCATATAAACAGTGGGAATCGTAAAAAATTTTTAGGGAGAAAAATATGATAAGTCTTTTGGTTATTCCCTGGAAAGGTAGATTGTTTACGGATATATATACGATTAATCAATTAAGAGAGTGAGGAGTTTTAGATTGTTGTAGAATATTCGCGACAATATCGATGCCGTTCATAAGATTTTATTATGATTAATATTATTAATTTGTAACGCGTCGTGACATAAGGGATTTAATCTTGCCAGAGGTCAAATTCAAATTTTTGATAAGATCGGATAAAGGACAAAATTTTGAAAAGAAAGAAGAAAAAATCGCTCTAAAATGTCTTAAATTGTCGAAGTTATGGCGCTTTAAATTTCATTGTTCAAAAATTATAGTTTTGAGATATTCGAGGTTTGCTTTGGCTTAGGTCCCTTTTGTTTGTTGGGTTGGAGCTTGAAAAAAAGATTTTTATGCTATTTTATGCGCAAAAGCGGAAAACTATTGACTTTATGGCATGATATTTAACTCACACCTCCCTGAAAGATAGAGTTAAGTTCGTAGCTTTATCACTTAAGTTTTTATGGCATGGTTTTGTTCGTTTCTTAGACAGAATATATGAAAGCAAAAATCAAAGCAACTCTTTTTTGCGATCAAGCCAAGAATTTTGCATATGAATATTAATTGCATACAAAATAAATCCGTCTTTTTTTCCCGGGAGTTGTGAACCTGTCAAAAATATCAGCAAAAGCTGAAAATTCTTTAGACCCATCAATCATTCATTATACCCAGTTCTCTAAGGAAAGTCCAGAGCAACTGTCCTCGCTTATCAGTAAGGTTTTTACTCAAATAGTAAGTACTTCACGCTTTGTCGTAGAGGGTGTCCCAATAAGTGTGCACTTTTTAAATTTTGTATAATATGGTTTTCGTGCAAGAGGCAACTCTGAAATCTGACAGCTGTCACCAATGATTATGTTTGTTCGTTTTATGCGTAAACAAAAGTTTTTCGGGATAAAACTTTAATTCTGTACTAGTTAACGAACACTCATATTGTTCCGATTATTAAAAAATGAAGACATGCACAAAAAAACAACGCGTTATCATTGTAAAAATCGCTTGCCAGCTTCATGGAATTTTCGGTAGAGAAATCTATATATGTATTAATATGCAAGACAAAAATTTGTCCTCCTTTTTCTACTATATTAGAAATGGAGTACGACTTTGAGTTATACACCATTAGAAAGGTATTTGTGTGTAGGTGGGTACAAAGTTAAAGTTATTTTAATATGTTGCCCTTAAGCCTGCAAAATTAAATACAAATTTTCCAATATTAATAATACCAAAATACACGGTCACACAGAGCTGAAAAGAGTATAAGCACAAAGAGGAAAACAAAAAGCATATCACTGTTCGTGTTTTTTGTTTTGTTTACGTTTCACATTTGTCATTGCACCAGGGATGATAAATGAGCTTTTCTATTTTGTACCAAATAGCAAAAAAATTACTAAGTGTCCAAAAAGCACCAAAATTATTTAATTCATTTCTGGCCGAGTTTTGACCATTGGGCGATTCTAGTTAAATTAAAAGAGTGGTCAGAAAATTTGAAGAAACTGGGTCGATTATGGACAGGAAGTCTGCTTTGCGTCGACGTGCCGGTTGATCTTTTGAAAACATTGTTGCTATAAACGAGAGTGTCGTCGAAAACCCAAAAACATAAATTCGACATCGTTCTCAACAACTACAAATTTCACGAAACACTAGCTACGAATTTTAACAAAAGACCTCCACTTTCACCCATACAAGATTCAGCTTACTGAAAAGCTCAAACATGCGGATTTCCACCTGAATGGCTTCGTGAATAAACCAAATCGTCTAATTTGAGGCTCAGAAAATCCTGACGCGATCCATGACTAACAAATGCATCCAAAACGAGCAACTGCCTGGTGCAGATTTTGGTCAGGCGGCGTGATTGGGTCTTATTTTTTTAAAAATAAGGCTGAAATTGTACTGACTGTGAAAGGCATTCGTTACAGAAACATGATAACGGAGTTTTTGTGGCCCCAACTGAACGACATGGATCTGGACGACATGTGGTTTCAATTGGATGGCGCCACCTGCCACACCCCGCATGAAACAATCACTTTATTGCTGTAACGATTTCCAGACCAAATCATCTCCAGAAATTCTGATGTCAACTGGCCATCATGCGATTTTTTTCTTTAGAGTTTTGTGAAATTTCGGGCTTATGTAAATAAACCAGAAGCAATTCCTGCGCTTAAGGCCGAGATCTCATGCGTCATCGGTAAGATATAGCCACATCTTTGTGAAAAAGTCATCGAAAATTTCATAAAAACAGCAATGGCCTGTTTTCAGAGCCGTGGTGACCATTTGCAGGATATTTTATTCCATAATAAAAAAATCACAACTCGTTAAAAAAATACGTGTTTTTATTTTAAAATAAAAAAGTGCACTCTTATTGGGACTCCCATTAAAAAAACTTATTCAACTAGGAGTTGTATCTACTTAGTAGTTAGTAGAAGTCAATAAAAAAGATTCAAATGGTGAGCCTTGGCTTTCAGGCACATTCGATACAAGTCAGTTGAACACTGGAGTTGAATGCAGATGACAAGCTAGTTATTGATTATGTTGGAATATCTTTAACAGAGCTTACTACCATATAAAATATCGAATTCTCCAGAACCTAGACTTTCAGCTAAATTGTAGAAGATCCCTTAGAGTAAAAGGAATTGCTTATTTTCTTGTAAATGAGCACTGGACTCAAGTCACTGGGGGTTATCGTGAATAAATATTGCCGGCGAATTTTTCTCAGACTGTAATGGAGAATGCACGACAGTCTGAGAAAAAACCTCGGAAGTAACTACACATAAAAAAGAGTCAAGTATCAGTACCAGATTTTCAATTTCAACCCACTGTGCAACAACAAAGCCGACAGAACGTACGTACATATTAAGCATTAGCAATTGCCTATTGAAGAAAATCAGCTTTAAAGACGAAAGGACATCACGAAAATATACAAATGAGAAGGACCAACATAACAGCAAGTAACAAGAATGTGTTCTGAATAACAGATGAGTTACAATTCAATCAAAGTGTCCATGAAATCTCGAAGATGCTGGAAAATTTATGTCAAAGACAAAAAGACAAACGCGAATTACGAAATGTAGGGCTATGTAGGTAAATTGGAATGACATTGGAGCACGGCATACTGAACGCAGGTAGAAATTGGGATTTATTCGCAGCAAGAATATTGTAATGCCGGAATTTGACAAGGAAGCTTACACGCCTATTTAAGGTGTGAACAAAAGCACGGTGTGTTCCAAGTAATCAATGGAATTATAAATATCGTGTGGTGTTATCATTTTGGCACTGCGCGCTCTGAAGAAGCAAAAACACGAGGTTAAGATGTCAAGCAAGGAATATAAATGTTGACAAACTGAAATGCTTTTGTATGTAAGGATTTTTGTTGTAGGTATAAAAGCACAAATGAGCGCACATATAAAATTCTATGATGAATGACAAAATTCTGTATAAAAATGACTGCATAAATTTGCATTTTAATGCTAAAGGAGCGGATATGAATTGTGCGAGTTAGGGCACTAAGTTGAAAAGAAGTCCTAAAGGATATGTTGAAATTAACGAAGATTAACTAGGCATTCTGTGTTATTTTATTTTTATTTTTTATTTATTAGATCAACACATTTGTAGCTAAGGGATATTTATTCTTTTAAGCCTTAAGCATTTGATTTCAAAATTTCTTAAACTTATTATTTAAAATTTAAACTATTTATTTCAAGAATTCTGTTATTTTCTATGAAGCCACCAAAGTCTAAAGATGATTTCTGGCTATACTCTTACATGTAAGATTTATGCATCAGCATTTTTCTGTCTTAATTATTTTATAATACACGAAGATTCATATATTTTAGCCCCAAAAAAAAAATCACATAATTTAAGTGTCTACTCAATTGCCTATTAAATTAATAATTTATTAACCCTGGCTAAACTGTATACGGAAGTTTTATTGCGCTTTGCCTAATTGTGCGATAAGTTCAGTTAATATTGAAAGAGCAATTGAGCATGGTTTTCCTTGGCAATAAGTTAAAAGATTAAAAGATAATCACAGCAAAAAAAGTATAATACAATATATAAAATGTATTTTTTCCTATGGAATATTTTCATTTGGGTATATGAAGTTAATTTCATACTTTACACATTTGGGTGTACGAGGGGCACTACTTATTGTATATTTCGGGAACTGGCAACACTAATGTCAATAGCTAAAATTTGGCAACACCATAATAAAGTTTGACATTTTTTAGCATAAACGTACTCACAACGTTTTGATGTGCAAGTGCTATTTGTTTTGTTGCAAGTGAGTTAAGAAAATCAATTTGGGCAAAAAATGGAAATTTAAAGAAAAGGATTACACAGGCCCACAAAAAAAAAAAGTACCCTGCACGAAAGATCAGACCACCTGAACTTTATGTTTTCGGGGTCGCTGAATCCGAATATGCTGCCAGAATAGCTGAGTTGGTTCGCGTTTTTTCAGAAATCAGAATTAATGCTGAAAAAAATCTCAAATTTTCAGCGTAATTGCTGGTTTTATGAAAAAACGCGAACGAACTTGGCTATTCGGGCACCATATTCGGGTTCAGCGACCCTGAAAACATAAAGTACGGGTGGTCTGATCTTTCGCGCAGGGTAGTTTTTTTTTGTGGGCCTGTGTTATTTTTCACAACTTCCGACGTGGATTATGTCAACAAGAATGTGTCGATGAACTCAGTTCTTTGTATGGCGATAAATCATAATCAAAAACCACAGTATAGGTTGGTATAGTAAATTCAATTGTGGTCGGAGTTCGGTCACCGACGAATTCCGTGAAGGTCGTCCAAAATCGGTTGTTGTGCCACAAAACATCAATGCAGTGCATGAACTGATAATGAAAGATCGTCATGTGACATATTGTCAGATAGCAGCATATTTGCACATTACCCAAGAGGAAAAATTTCTAGCGCTTCTGATCCAAGCACGTCAAAAGTGCTTGTCCCCATAGAAATTTAGAAGCACTATCACAATAATTTTTTATAAGGCTGCAGTAAGAACAACGTGAGTTCGAACCCAGCCCGGGTGATTTTTTTTTCCGTTTTTTTATTTGGTTTTGCTTTATTTTTTTTTTTTACTAAAATATTTTTTGTTCAACCTTTTTTATTTCACTTTTCTATTTTAATTTCTCATTTTTATTTACTTTTGCTTACTTGAATTGAAACTGATTGCACAATGATTCTATGTAATGCTGCAGGACAACATTTGCTTAATATACAAATTTAATACCTCTTCATATCATCGGGCATTGGTGGAACGGCCTAAAGGGTTGGTAAATGTAAGAAAAAAGTATCTAGCACGCGGAGGGTCGTGGATTCAAATCCTGGCGCGGCCAGTTTTTTTTTTTTTTCTTTTTTTTTTTTTTTTTTTTTAATTTTATTGAAAAACTCTTTTTTGGTAAGGCTGCGGTAAGCTTTTGCTCGCTTACATCCTATGACATGCAATTTTAAAAAGAATGTATTGTTCTTACGGAGCGGAAGCGCTTATTGGTGAAAAGGATGCACTTCAGAAGGGTTTTTGAAGCACTTCTTTTCCACTCCAATACATTCGATATTGCATGAACAGTTAGTTGTAAAAAACGTTTGTTCTTGTTGGAAACCCCATAATTTATTAATCGCTCAAAAAAAGGCTCGCATCGTTTGGTGTAAGAAAATTATTAAAAAATGCGACCGTGGTGCTTCAAAAGACGTGTATAAGATTATGACAGGTGACAAATTATGAATATATGCGTATTAGCCGGAAATAAAACAGCAATCGACCATGTGGGACCCACATTGTGGGTATTCCAAGGCGAGCTAAATCCAACAAAACTTGTTCGTGGAAGAAGCACAGCGAAGCAAATGGTCGCCTGTTTCTTTGGCCAAATGGGTCATGTGGCCACTGTTCCGCTTGAGCAACATAGGACGGTCAATTCTGAGTCATACACAACCATTTGTTTGCCGGAAATCTTCGAAGAAATTCGTAAAAGCAACCCCCGAAGACGAATCATTCTCCATCATGACAATACGAGCTCTCACACATCTCGTGAAACTGGTGAATTTTTGAGCAGTCAAAACATCGAATTGATGACTCATCCTCCGTACAGTCCTGATTTGGCACCGAATGACTTCTTCTTGTTCCCGAACATCAAAGGTAAAATGCGTGGTCAACGATTTACGAGCGCCAAAGAAGCAGTTGAAGCGTTCAAAAACCATGTTTTGGAGGTGTCTCAAGAGGAATGGGAAAACTGCTATGGTATTTTTCAAAAGCTTCTTCTGAATATTTTGAGAAAAATTTTAAAAATAAGTAAGTATAATTAAAAACACAAATTTCCTCAGAAGCATATTTTGATAAGGAAGAGTGTGGCTGTTTGATGCCATTAAAAAAAAATAAATTCACCTTTTCCTGTAGCTACTCCATAAGCTTGAATACAGCGTTTTCTCCAACTTCAAACGAGACTATTTCGAAATTCCGCAGGTATATTGACAAATCTGGGAATGCAGTCCGATTCAACGTCGAAAAGTTCATAAGACTACATATAGGAAGTATTGTGGTCATACAACTTTTTTTTTTAGTGCATCTGTGTTGAGTTACTTCCTGTGGTGTATAGTGGAAATTTGTTTTTGCCTCACATAGCTAATTGTATACACGCGTCAAAAGAAAAGCAGCTAATGACAATAATATTATTTGTGTTTCACTGTTATATTGTATGTTGAAAAGAATAATTAACATTTTTGCAGCTCAATTTCCAGTTCTTTCAAAACTGCATCATGTCTGATCAATCAATAACCATGTATACTATATTATATTCTTTATTTTTTAACAATTTTCCGTACGTCTTTCCAAATGGACGCACAAGTTGAAATTTATTCAAATTAGTCGTCGACACACATATACACTGCAAACAATTAAATGCACAGCAGTTGCTGACACCTCAAAGACAAAAAAGACAAACAGACTAACGGACAGACACTCAGCAGTCAGTCAGTCAGTCATCTACGTAGTCTCCAGACTCAGACACAAAATCTGAGATGACGAAATGGTTCCCCTTAGTAAAACGCGTGCCAAATTGACATTTCGCAAGCGATACTTATTTTGACAAAAATGTCAGTGTTGACATATTAATGAGAATTTGCTGCGCGTTGCGTGCCACATTACGTTTACGTTTATGATTTTTCACACCCAACAAAATGGGAGACAAATTCGCTGAATGCAATAACGTCTTAAAAATCAATTTTTGATTTGAGAATTTCAATTGATTGGCTTTTTTTTTCTTTTTTTCTTATTAACTAAATACTTTATATTTTATATTAATAAGTCATTATTTGAATGCATCTAAAGTGAATTTATAGCGTCACTCTTTTAATATATAGGTATTTATATAGTTAACTTTTTGGATAAACCACACATATATTATTCACTTTTTTTTTGGTAGGGTTTTGAAATTAATCCGAAAATACATAAATTTAGTTATTGCTGGATTTTTCGCAAATACGGTTCACTAAAATTAAGTTACGTTTTTGTTACATAAAATACTTATTATATAACATTCTTAACATACGAATATATGTATATATAATCGTATCGTAAAAATTACAGCAGTGGCCAGAACGTTTTCGTAAATGTGTCAAGGCTGGGCGCGTGTGTCATTAAATTATTTATAGCAGCGATTTCTTTATGTACAGATCTCTACTCGTACGTATGGACTATATGTTTTTTACACCCCATCAGTTGTTTTATTTTTTTATGACTTTACTTTTGGGACTGAAAAAAAACCGTCATACTTTTAGAATGGTTTTTATGTGGCTTACTTTTGGAACTTATTTTTTGCGCACTTTACGGATATCCATCTAACTGTAGCAAGTCTCACACAAGAAACTAAATTTATTTATGAATGTTTTTTACGACTATATCTCTGTATTATTGCAGCTATTATTTTAAGTGAAAAATAGTGTAATGCATTCGAAGAATATACTATGTAAATATATAAAAAATATTAAGTAATGCACACACATTAGGTACAATTTTTATAGATTTCTATGCTTTATGTAATATTTCATGTTTTCATTTTGTTTAATTATTTCTTTAACTTGAATTTTTGATGCATTTTTGCTATAAATTGCAAATTAAAACTCTATCTTATTGTATATGTGGGTATCACTACTCTATGAGGGTTATTTTTCAATGAAATCGGTTTTTCTGATTTGAACTTTTTTTGAATATATACATCCTAAAACCAAAAAACGGGACCTCAAACAAAAGCTCCATAACCATTTCGATCCCTCATTGCTCATTGCTTTATGTTATGAAAGTTCGTTCCGTTTCCTCACGTATCGGGTGAATTCGGGATTGATACTAATTCTAACAATTCTCGAATTCATCCATCATTTTGTATCATTCAGAGCAATAATAGTCAGGGTCTTACGCTTCAAGCAGAAATCAATTATGGCTTGTATTCTGCGCTTAACACTGATTTGATTTGAATACTTGCTGTTTAGTGTGTGTTAATGTAATGTTGGATTTTCATCTATGTACATCTTCTGTGGTACCGCCTTTGATAGTTAGAACTCCGCCAAGGTACATATACAAATAATGTGCATATTGGTATTTACATATCGGCATTTCCGCAAAAAGGGCCACCGTGAGCCAAAAAATTAAATCAAGATATCTCTGAAACTATTTAACGTACATGAATGAAATTAGGTACATATGTAAATAGCACCAAAACACATAATGTGTACTGGAAAAAATGGGGGTATCACGCCCCCACAAAAAACAACTTCATCATATCTCCGAAAATATTTAACGCACATGAATGAGATTTGATACATGTATACAGAGCGCCAGGACAAATAATGTTCTCTGAGAAAAATGGGCGATGCCACGCACCTAAAAAATAAATTCATAATTTATGAGATTTGGTACACATGTAAAACAACTTAACAAAATAAAGTGATCCAACATTTGCTGTGAAATCCTATAGACTCAGAGCCAGCGCTTGGCTGACCCTCCTTATAGTATCAAAGCTGAATTTTGGTGTGGATGTTCTTCCAATAGTAGGTATAAACTTTTGTTCTAGTGAAATCCTGAAAGGTGGTGCCTTCGTGAAATATCGGGTGCAGAAGGTCGAGAAAAACAGTTTTTTGCAAATATCTCGCTAACGGTTGTATCTACAAAAAAAAATTTTGTTTCACAATTTTGTAGCTCGGAAAATTTGATATCGAAAAATGGTGCAAATTGTTTTCGTACGACATATAGTTTGGAAGATATGATCCAGTGAAATTGAACTTTCCGATCCAACATATAAAACCCAAAATTTTTTTTCTTTCTGTCGGTTTATTTTGTAGTTTCAAAGTATGCACTAAAATTCAAAACCGATTTCACTGTTGCACAAAAAGTTATTTTGGCACAAAGTTCGAGAAAATTAGTATCTCGTTAATGCTTATTTCCACAAAAAAATGGTGCTCCACAATTTTGTAGCTCGGAAAATTTCACACCGAAAAAAGGTACAAATTGTTATCGTACGACCCACAGCTTAGGAGATATCCTATTTTATAGTATTTTGCGCATACAAATGTTCATAGTAATATGAATGTTGATTTTCAAATTTTTATAACTACGCCTACGTCAAAGTGTTATGGCTGAATTTTTTTGTGAGCACTCTTCACGGTGCTCTTGAACAGTCGATAGGTTTTTTGAATATGTGGAGAAAATCTGTGAATGGGGTTTCATTTGCAATAGTTTAGTGGTCTGAAAAATGCAAACCCCGAAATCGTAGCTGATCATCCCCGTGAAATATCGCAAAAATACATATCCCATATGAAATTAAAAAAATTCAGAAAAAAAAGCGCAACAAACATATATAAAAATAGTTATATTTAATGCATTTTGCAATGCTGAATCTGAATTCGGCCTTACAATTGCTATATCTCATACGGTTTTTGAGACATCTTAGCATAAACAAGGAAAAAATACCGTTTTTGCTATATTTTGAAGCTATATAACTATAGTATAGAACACTTATACGCAAAATTCGATACTTTATCTAAAAGATCCAATCTTTTTCTTTAAAACTGCATTTAAATTACGTCAATAGCTTAATTTTTCTTCAAAATATCGTAGACTGACATAATGACAAAACACGTTTTTTGCACTTTTTTAACTTTTTAGGTTAGGATATCTCCAAGAAAAATTAAAAATATCGACATTATTTCAATTAGGTTTAGAAGACTGATAAAAGCTTTCCATTTCTGCATCAGAATTTATGGATATACGTCCTGTTATATAGCTCCAAAACACAGCAATAAAACATAGCATCGGCTTTTTTTCCTTGTTTAGGCGTAGATATCTCAAAAACCATTTGAGATACAGCAATTCTAAGGCCGGATTCGGATTCAGCATTGCAAAATACATTTAAAATAGCTATTTTTGTATTTGTTTGTTGCGTTTTTTTTCTGAATTTTTTTTATTTTATATGGGATATGTATTTTTGCGATATTTCGCGGGGATGATCAGCTACGATTTCGGGGCTTGCATTTTTCAGACCACTAAACTAATACAAATGAAACCCCATTTACAGATTTTCTCCACATATTCAAAAAACCTATCGACTGTTCAAGAGCACCGTGTCTTCTAATTAGGACTACTAACTTTTGATTTAGTCAAACCATGAGAGCTGGTGCCATCGTGAGATATTGGGTGCAAAAGGTACATAGTAAATGCATTTTCTTCAAAGCTAAAACTGATGTATGTAAATATGTAGTTCAAACGGCTATGTTATGCAAGTTTTTATTGAGTCAGGTATTTTGCAAGGGTCTGACATCCCCAGGACTATTTAAAAGAACGAATTATATGACAAAAAATTCAGCCATGATACTATGACGTAGGCATAGTTATATTAATTTCAAAATCAACATTCAAAAAACAGATTTTCTCGACCTTTCGCACCTGATATCTCGCGAAGGCACCACCTCTGACGGTTTGACTAAAGCAAAAGTTAGTAGTCTTTATTAGAAGAATACCCTCACAAAAATTCAGCCATGATACTATGACGTAGGCATAGTTATATTAATTTCAAAATCAACATTCAAAAAACCGATTTTCTCGAACTTTCGCACCTGATATCTCGCGAAGGCACGGTTCGACTAAAGCAAAAGTTAGTAGTCCTTATTAGAATAGTGCTCACAAAAAAATTCAGACATAATACTTTGACGTAGGCGTAGTTATTGTATAAAAATTTGAAAATCAACATTCATATTACTATGAACATTTGTATGCGCAAAATACTATAAAATAGGATATCTCCTAAGCTGTGGGTCGCACGATAACAATTTGTACAATTTTTTCGGTGTGAAATTTTCCGAACTACAAAATTGTGAAACTAAATTTTTTTGTAGATACAACCGTTAGCGAGATATTTGCAAAAAACTTTTTTTTTCGACCTTCTGCACCCGATATGTCACGAAGGCACCACCTTTCAGGATTTCACTAGAGTAAAAGTTTATACCTACTATTGGAAGAACATCCACAAAAAAATTCAACTTTGATACTATAAGGAGGGTCAGCCGAGCGCTGGCTCTCCGTCTACTAGTTTTTTGAAAAATTTTTAAATTTAAAATTTGTATGGTGGAAAATTTTTTTTTTTTTTTGTCACTTTCTTTCTGCGTCTTTTTTTACGTGTATCTTAGAACCAGGACTTTGCCTGCTATTAAAGTTGGCACTAATTATAGTGCTACCTAAGAGCTATAATGTAAAGTAAAAACCAAAATAAAATCATGTTTTACCTCCACTTTTTTTGCACTTTAAATGTGTTCGACGGTCACGTTCGTCACCTGGGAAACGCCCATATGTAACCGTCCAGAGGAAAGGGACCTTATCTTCACTAATTAAAAAGCGGCTTTTTGTAATTTCTAAAAAAACATACTATTTTGAATAAAATGACACCTCGATTACTGGAAAATTGGAAAAATTTACTGACTTAAGGCGTTTAGAAATCACAAAATGAAAACATCAAGCTTTTATTGATATTTTTTTGTTATTTGATAATTGACCTCGAATCAATTGTAAAATGTTCAGAACATGTCTAAGCGCTATATTCCACCTTAAACTGAAAACCAGTAAAATTCACCATATCTCATATTTTTAGCTGTACTAATAAATTTTGTCAGTGAAGATAAGGTTCCTCTTCATTTGGACGGTTGCATATATTACTTGCGCTAAAAGGAGAAGGATTTTTGACCACGCCCATTTTTTGTGAATATCATTAGTTATTGGTATACTCTTATTTTACCAAATCTTAACATCTTCTAACTAAAAATATAAGAGTTACGATCAAAATTGTTTTTATGTTATATGGGAGGTGGGCGTGTCCGTCGGTCAATTTCGCCCAAATTCACACTTATTGTGAAGGAATCTTTAGGAATCACGTTCGCCTATTTTGAAAATTCAATCGTTATTTATTCGATTTATGGCCAGAAAATTGGGATTTTGCCGCACTGTACGATGTATAGAGAAAGTCTAATTAATAAGTCTGTATTTATACAGAAGAGAAACAATAAGACAACATTTAGTATTTCAGTTATAAAGCTGCAAAGCCACCTGATCTAAAAAAATGTCGATTAGACAAAAAACTGATTTTCGGTACCTTTCAGGCTATAAAGGTTGTATCGCATAATGTTACGAAGCTTCTACGAGGTGATAGAGGCGGCCTAGACTAACAAAAAATTGCATTTTAGGCGGAAATCTAAAATGTACCCCTGAGGAGTTATATGGTTAAAACAGTTTTTCTGACCTGTTTAATAAAAAACAAAACGTTTGGTCACTCCAGCGTTTTAGAGAAAACATATTTATGGGAATATTTTAGCTAGTGATATGGCTTTCTAAGAATGTATTTGGCTTATAGAGTTTAGAAGAATTTCGCAAAGTTCTGGACCTTTAAAGTTGATATTTTAAATTTGTTTTCCTAGTTTTTGACTTTGGCGGCGATAGTAGTATAAAAAAGGTTGTATTAGCATATCCTAATATAATTTTTTTTCGAATTCACGTTAAATTTCCTTTAATTCAGTAGTACATTTATTATACCAATTTTTTTATATATATAACGAAAATTCTAAAAAAAAAACAAAAATGTGTATGTTAATAAGACCTTTTTCATACTAAAGTGACCGCCAAAGAAATAATTAGGAAAAAAAGAATTAAAAAATCAACTTTAAAGGTTCACAACTTTGCTCATACAATTAGCTAAAAGTTTTTCATAGAAAAAATTTTCTCTAAAACGCCAGGGTGACTCAGTAAAATTTTTTTCTAAAACAAGTCAGAAAATCAGTTTTAACCATAAGGGGTACATTTTAAACCCCCCTCAGGTGAAATTTTTTGTTAGTTAGTTTGTTAGACTAGATGGGTTATCTCAAAAAACGCTTTCCATATAACATTTTGAAACTTTTGTTTATATGGGAGGTGCCACGCCCTCTAGTCCAAATTCGCCTAGTTTTTGGTCAGAGCTTATACTTACTTTTACTAGTATATATTTATGGGTATTTTGCTTCTGTTATTGCAGATAATGCTCTTATTATTTCATTTTAAATATATTTTTTGTATGGGCGGTAGGCGTATCCGTTGACCGATTTCGGAGGCAGTGTATCAAATTTCATTGAACTATCTTGCTCAGATTTCCCAAAAAATTTATTTCCATACACAGCCAGCCATCCAGACAGACGGGCATGGCTATATCGACTCAGGAGGTGACGCCGATCAAGAATATATATACTTTTCTATATCTGCCACGCCACCTTCTCAGCGTTACAAACGGAAGGACAAAGTGAATATACCTTGGGTGTAGGGTATAAAAATAGGGGAACTGATGCTATTGTGGTATAGTTTTTCAATGTGGTATGGTCGCATATCTCCGAATTGGGAAGGAACCTGCGAACGTAACTGCTTTTATTCTGTCAGAAAACATGAAAAACCAGGGATGTGTTGCTGTCATGCACCAAACTAAATTTTTCCGATGTCAGTTGGACGAAATGTAAGTTGCGTGTGGTTGATTTTTTTTTCCAGATTTTTTGCAAAAAAATTTTGTTAAGAAAAAGTGGCTTTTTGGTTATGTTTTATTTATATTCAATAACGGTAAGTGCTCAGTATTGCGAAATAAGAGTTTAACTGTGTAAATTCACAAAGTTTCCCATTTTATTTTTAGAATTTCGTAATTTCTAAAAATTGGCCAGTGTGGTATAGTCGAGGTTCGCTAATGTAGTATATGAATATTTCTTGTTATTCTTAACATTATTTGATTGCTGTTTATTTTTTTTATAAAAACTATGAGTTTGAGAACCAATGTAAATGTTATTATGAACTTATTTCATACCTTTCAAACTTTATATTTTATTGTATGGTTAAGTATGCCACATTACCTTACTTATATGTACCACATTACCAGCCCAATTTACAAGTACTGATCAGTATATATACCACATTGTGCCACCATATATACCACATTACCTCCCAACTTTTTGAAAACAGCTTTTTTGACTTTTTCCAGATTTTGCTCAATAACTTTTTTTAATGAAATTGCACACATTTTATTGAAATATATTCTGTAGCCAATACTTCAATGATTAGCGTACAAAAATTTGGCTGAAATTGATCTAACGGTTCACTTTCAAATTTCACCTAAACATTAGCTATACCACAATAGCATCAGTTCCCCTAATGTTATTTTCGGAATCAGCAGCCAATTTTACTTGTAAAATGGATAATGGCATTCATAGTGCATTTTAGCTGTAAACTACATAGTGTAATTACGAACTATGTTAAACAAAATCTTTATCTAAGTTTTTTACTTACTTTTTGGCGTTAATTTGATGTACCTAACATCCAGTATACAAAAACAACAATTTGTGCTATGTAGTTGAAACACTCACAAGTCATAATGCAATAAATCATATTATTTCATTGTCATTTTGTATTTTATACCAAACTGTTTCTCAGTGTAATAACAACATTTATGTTTTATGTCTTTATTGCAGTTAACGATGGTTATAAAAAATAACAAATATAAAAACGGTAAATATTAATTACCAACAGGACTGAAAACGAAGGTTTACATGACAACCACCACATGTGCTGTGATAAAAGATTACAACAATACCAAAGATTAAAGATACAACAGCAACAGTATTGACAGCATTAATAAATATATATAGTACGTGTACAAAAACAACAACAACAATAGTAATAACAACAAGGTCGAGCATAACAAAATGTATGGATTACTTTTGGAAAATCTCTCCGAATACATAAAAGCAGTTTATGGTGAAGAAAAATGGGAGGACATACGACGACAGGCAGGCATCGATTCACCATCATTCAGTGTACATCAAGTGTATCCAGAGAATTTGTTAAATAAATTGGCAAAAAAAGCGCAACAGGTAGGTGGTAACCCTAATAACGACAGACAAAGAGAGATACCGACAAAAGATGAAAAGGACAGAAAAAATGATTGATGATACTTACATAGATGATGACAGTGATAAAGCAAAACATAAGAAATGATATTTTTATATATTACTGTAAGCAAATTTCTTTCTTTCTTTCAACTAATCCCCCTCCATTTCATATACATACCATAGGTACTTGGTGTTTCCGAACGCGAATTCATGGATCAATTAGGCGTTTATTTTGTTGGTTTTGTCGGTCAATATGGCTATGATCGAGTACTTTCCGTTTTGGGGCGGCATATGCGTGATTTCCTCAATGGTCTCGATAATCTGCATGAATATTTGAAATTCTCATATCCACGCATGAGAGCACCCTCCTTTATTTGTGAGAATGAAACAAAACAAGGACTGACACTTCATTATCGTTCGAAACGGCGTGGTTTCGTTTATTATACCATGGGACAGATACGTCAAGTAGCGCGTCATTTTTATCATAAAGAAATGCATATCGAATTGGTGCGCGAGGAAATACTCTTCGATACGGTGCATGTCACCTTTCAGCTAACATTCGATAATAGAGCCTTCACCTTGGCATCGCTGGCGATGACACGCGAGGAGAAGCATCTACCCATTAGTGCACATGTGCTATTCGAGATATTTCCATTTTGTATAGTATTCGGGTGAGTATCTTTGTGTGTGTTGTTGGTTTGCAGTAGATGGTAATGTTCGTATGTATGATTGGATATGGATTTTGTGAAGTGCAATGATGAAAGAAATGAAAGTGGAAATTAAAATGGAAATTAAAATGGGGAAAATCGTAAGCAACACTCTTATCAGGAAGAATAAAATCATTTTACTAAAATGTAATTGGCACATTTTGTTTTTTGTTGTTTTGAATAAATGAACAAATTTCTTAAAATACGAGTAGTATTAATTAATGGTTAATTTATTCAAAAACTTTTTTTTTTATTTTAAATAAAATACTTAAAGTAGAATTGGATGTCGGAATCTTTATTTTGACCGGAAAGAACAATTTCTGACATTTTCTTCTTTAAGAAAATTTCATTGAAATGATGTCCGAGACTAGAAAAACATCGAGAAAAAAAGCATGGATCAGATGATATTGTTGGTTTGAGCTTACTGTTCAAAGTGTTTATGTAAGACACCAATAAAATTTGAGGGGTTCAAGTGACGAAAAGTAAGTTTTGATCAAAACACAGTTTAATTCAATGTTGCTTAGTATAGTATATTCCAGAGTGGATAAAAAAATAAAATACAACTCATTAAAGAACCTCTTAAGTATGAATTATCTAACGCAATTTTCAAAATTTTTCTATGAGTCCTCTTTTAAAAGTTATTAGAGTTTTACTGAAAACCTACAGCACTTTACACTTTTTTTTTTTTTTCTATGAAATATGAAGTAAAGTTATGGCAGTGTAACAACTAACAAAGCTGAGGAAAAAATCAAATAACTCAACTTTAATAAATCTGGAAAAATTCTCTGTTTGAAGCATTTTTCAAAAATTTTCTAGAGGTCCGATTTTAAAAGTCTTTAGTATTTTAATGAAAGCCTTTGCTTCTAAAAATAAAGTTCAGAAAGGTTAAATAGCAAATTTTAAAGTACGATAACTCTGTATGAACTGGTCTGTTCTGGCAATTCTTTGTTGCCAACGGTAGTTGACATCTCTGCGTATCATAAACAATTTTTACGTCACTAAAATAAGTGCAGATTCGAAAAAAATTCGTTACATTTTACTTTATTTCTTCGAAAAGCGCTATACGGAGAATAAAGTACATTCCACATAATGTGCACAAATTTTTCTGGACAGTTGGAAAATGGTATGAAAATTCTCTGGGAATTTTGATGTAAAAAACGCACCTAAATCTGGTCGACCATGCACCGAAAAAGTAAACGAATTTCTTGAAAAGGTGGAGGAAGACCGACATAATCTGAGTGAAAAAAATCTTACTGACCGCATTTCTATATGTAAATCTCTTGTGAAACAGAATGATCTCGAACCATTTTTGCACAGATTGGTTACTGGTGACTAAAAATGTATAACGTTTGATAATAATGTGTGAAAAAGATCATGGTGAGGTGAGCTGGCCCAAACCGCCGCAAAGCCGGAACTGAAGCCAAGGAAGGTATCGCTTAGTATTTGATGGGATCGCAAGGATCCTTAGCACTACGATTAAGAACGATTAATTCGGTCAACAATAAACAAGATTGAATGAAGCGCTCAAGGAAAAACGTCCAAAATTAGTCAATAGAAAGTAGATACGACGCACATCACGACAACGCACACTGGTTCAAAATCCCTAAAAGCTGGCCAAAAGTCGAAATCATTAAAAATTCAAGACGAAATTTTTTACCTAGGTGTTTTTGAGGTCGCTGATTACGAATTGATGTTATTAAATATTTAAAAAAAAATGGCGGATTCAAAATGGCGGACGATTTGCATAAATATTCAACCAAGTCCAACAAAAAAATTTACTCGGGGGTTTTTGGGGTCACTGATTACGAATCTGATATTAGATTTTTAAAAATTTTTATATCAAATTTAAAAATTTATTTCAAAACTTTAACTTTGATAGAGTTGTGTGCAACGTTAAATTGATCTACATAAGAATGGGTTTTAGATTCCTTTATCATGGAGTATAAGCTGTATAATAATATAAAAATTTTATCATTTCGGGCGAGCAGCACACATTGACACTTGGCAAGCTATATGAGTTGAATTTTCCTCTGGTTGCTTCAGAAAAAACCGCGTCACACAAAAAAAGCAAAAAAGGGCACCTCAATTTTTTTATATGTGTTAGAGAAGGTTTCAATCTTCTTAAATCCAAAAAATCTTGGTGGTATGACGAGGTACAAATTAGTTCTGGGCTTTTTTCATAACCATTGCAAACTGATTTTGTGAAATAATTTGATTTTAAGCTAATCACAATTACCGCAAAAGTATAAATTATTGCAAGATTTGAATATAGAGGTTCGATTGTATTTTCTTTTACAAAGAGATTTCACATTCTAACATTAAAATCGGTTCAGTTTTACAGTAACCACACAATTTTTACAGTGAACATTAAATTTTTACTTTCAACTCACAGAATTTTTTTCTGAGAAGCGTACTTTTGAAGAGATCCTAAGAGCATTGAAGGAATACCTGGATCTTTCTTATAAATTTTTTGAGGTCTATGAATATCTATTAGAAAATACGATCCATAAAAAATTTATTTAAAAAAACTTTTTTTTTCGACTTTTGGCTAGCTTTTTAGAATTTTGAACCAGTGTGCAACGCTAGACCAAATAATTCTTTGGGCCCGTCAAAAACTGAGGGAGCTTGGCTGGAAAGTTTAAATGCATCCACCAAACAGCCCAGATCTTGCACCGTCGGATTACTATTTGTTTCACTCGTTACAAAATTATATTGATGGCGTTAAATTTTATTCCCTAGGAAAATGCAAAAATTTATTGTGCGAGTTTTTCGAGCAGAAGCCCCAGGAATTCTTTAAGGACGGTTATGGTTTTGCCTGAAAGATGCCGAGAGGTGGTCAATAACAATGGAAAACATAGTATTTGAATCAATAAAGTTGTTTTGATATATGAAAAAAAATGGTTAAACTTAGCTCACTTTTCTTAACTTTGTTTTTAGCCAACCTTATACATACTCATTTTGAAGAAAATACAAAATTAAGAAATTTTTTTTGAACACACAACTGCATCTTTTAAACAAAAAATAATTTTTCAATAATATCCATATGGGTGATTCTTAGATAACTGTGCTTTTTCGAGTTGTAAAATTGGCAGATAATTTTTTTGGATTTTTGCAAGTATCTTCATGCTATCTTGTGTAAAAACACTCTAAAAACTCACCTTTTAAGTAGATCAAATACAAGTGTGAATTTACGGCTTTGAGGTCGAAATTAAGAAATTTTACTGCCACGTTTGTGACCAAATTGCCACGTTTGTGACGTTTTAGCCAAAATACGGGCAAATGATTGTTTTGAAGCGTTTTGATGAGAGATATATTGCATTTAATGACAAATTTACACTTCAAGACTAATTTTCTAACGTTGTCATGTCTCTGGTGGTCCATTTTTTTTTATCCCCTACCGCCCTAAAAATCAACTGTAGTTTTGTTTCGTATGTTTTTATAGCCGTTTATGGTGGATTAGGATCTTCTAATTACGAATCTGATCTTAATTTTTTTCTATTACATCAGAATCCTTAGATATCCTTGCTCAAAAGTGAAAAAATCACTGTTTTGACATCTACTTAACAAAAACAATAACAATTAAAATTTATTTTTGTCAACGGATTCAGACAGCCAAATTTATTATCAACAAGACATAATTTACCGTTTTTCAATTAGATTCCCAGTTTCCGAGTTATAAGCCTTTAAAGAAAGGATACCTCTCAATACCATACAAAGGATTTTCTGGACCGAAAAATTAACAAAAATGGTAAGTTTTATTATTTTTATCAATAATATATTTTATTACAAAAATTTTAAGCCCTTGCAGACTAAAATCGGATGAAAAAATAACGCTCTATTGTAGATTCAGTGAATGAACAGATGAAATTTTGATTCTGTTAATTTGCAAAGCAGTAGTTTAGTAGGCTTATTCACTAAATCTAGCATAGAACTGTCATTTTTCATGCGATTATGGTCTGCAAAGTCTAGAAATTTTTGTAATTCAATATGTTATTAATAAAAAATAATAAAACTTGATTTTCCGTAACTTTTCGGTCTCGAAAAGTCCTTTGTATGTTATTGAAAGATATCCTTACTTTAAACGCTTATAACTCGGAAGCTAAGAATCCAACTGAAAAATGGTAAATTATGTCTTGTTGACAATAAATTTGGCTGTCTAAATCCATTGACAAAAATTAATTTTATTTGTTGTTGTTTTTGTTCTATAGCTTTAAGAAGATGTCAAAACAGTGATTTTTTCACTTTTGAGCAAGGATAACTCAGGATTCTTATGGTGTAGAAAAATTTTTGTATTAAAAACATAATTAATAGCCTTCAACTAAACATCTGTATACTCAAATTTATATCGAAATGACATCGTTTGTGACATTTTTGATGCGCCACGTTTGTGACATTTTTGTAGTTTATCGCTTATTGTAAAGCACGCTTTTGAGTTCAAGATTTTTCCGAAAGAATTTGGGGTCATGCATGCAAATCCTTCAAAAAAATTGTTTCATGCATAAAATAAAATGTACTACCTGGGAGTGCCGAGTGCCACGTTTGTGACCATAATTTTTAAAAAAAACCGTTTTTGTTTATAAACTGCCCTATAAAAAGCAAACAGATTTCTTTTTGGACGCGTCTGGACATGATGACCTTTGGATGATGGACAAAGATCAGAATTAATGCATATGTATTGCAATCTATTGACTGAAACAGTAGTACCATGCAGTAGTAGCATAATGCTTTGAAGAAATTTTTTTTTTCCAAAACTAGGGGACAGTTTTCAAATCGAAATTGTGCCCTCTAAAAATTATTTTAAACTTCAGATGAGCTCAGAATATTGTAGCCTGAAGTATTTACTTAATATGTGTAGTACCTTGTTTTCTGTTCTATTTCCGTTTTTTGGTCGTTTTTCATCGTTTTGTTTGTAAAAAGTAGGGGTAGGACATGCCACGTTTGTGACATTTGGGGTATATTTGCAAACTTTCACAGTAGACCAATAATTATTTGGTGGTAAAATTGATCCACTCTATTAGAAAAACATAGTTTCTAACTTATAGCGTCATTTTTTGTGAAAAAAAAGCCTACTGTATAGGTGAAATCGCCAGAGGACACAAAAAGTACAGTTATCTGAGAATCACCCATATACGTATACAGGGTGTATTGCATAAGGTTACGAAAGGAGGTGATAGAGGAGGCCTAGATTAATAAAACATTATCTGGTCTAAAATGTACCCCTGAGGGTTATAACTGATTTTCTGACTTGTTTCAGAAAAAACATTTACTTGGATCACCCTAATGTTTTAGAGAAAATACTTCTATAGCGAAGTTTTTGCTAATTGTAAGAGCTTTCGGATTTTTTGTCTTTGGTGGCCATTTTAGTATAAAAAGGTCCTATTAACATACCCTTTTATAGTTTTTTTTTTTTGAAACCTCATTAAATTTCCTTTGATCCGATAGTACATTTGTCATACCAATTTTTTTGATTGAAGTCAGAAAAAAATACTTTTTCGTTTGAAAGCTCCAGTAGATAAAGAGCAGCACGAGTAGCGCGCACATCATATGCATCGCAACGTCTTTGAGTAACCCGTGTGCTACATAGAAAAGTATTTTTTTCCGACCTCAAATTAAAATATTTGTATGATAAATGTACCACCGGATTAGAGGAAATTTAATGAGGATTTCAAAAAAGGTATGTTAATAGGACCTTTTCCATACTAAAATGGCTACCAAAGTCAAAACTAGTAAGGGTGTAAATTTTGGCCTGGCCAAAAAATAAATACCCTACACTGCAGTATTTTGAAAATTTTGCTTATATGGGAGGTGCCACGCCCTCTTGTCCGAGTACACCCAGTTTTTGTTCAGAGCTTGCATTTATAGTTTTAAGTGTCAGAGTGAAATTTAGTTGGATTATCTCAAAAAACTCTCAGTATAGCATTTTGAATCTTTTGCTTATATGGGAGGTGCCACGCCCCCTTGTCTGATTTCACCCAATTTTTGCTGAGAGCTTTCATTTATAATTTTTAGTGTCTGAGTCAAATTTGGTTCGAATGTCTCAAAAAACGCTTTCAGTATAGCGTTTTGAAGCTTTTGCTTATATGGGAGGTGCCACGCCCTCTTGTCCGAATTCGCTCAAATTTTTATCAGAGCTTGCGCTTACAATTCGTAGTACTTATATGTATTGTGGTTGCATTGTCGCGAAAAATACTCCTAAAATTCCATTTTGAATATAATTTTTGTATGGGCGGTAGGCGTGTCCGTTGACCGATTTTGCTCATTTTCAATCCCCCGTGCTAACTTTGACGACGGAGGCAGTGTACCAAATTTCATTGAATTATCTTGCTCAGTTTTCCCAAAAAGTGTATTTCAACACACAGCCAGCCAGCCAGCCAGCCACCCAGCCAGCCAGCCAGCCAGCCAGCCACCCAGCCAGCCAGCCAGACAGACGGACATGGCTATATCGACTCAGGAGGTGACGCTGATCAAGAATATATATACTTTTCTATACCTGCCACACCTCCTTCTCTGCGTTACAAACGGAAGGACAAAGTGAATATACCCTGGGTGTAGGGTATAAAAATGGGGGAAAAAAATTAAAATATCAACTTTAAAGGTCCAGAACTTTGCGAAATCCTTTTAAACCCTATAAACCATATACACTATCTGGAAGTTCTTACAATTAACTAAAACTTCGCCATAGAAATGTTTTCTCTAAAACGTTTGGGTGATCCCAGAAAATAAAACAAGTTAGAAAATCAGTTTTAACCCTATAACTCTTTAGAGGTACATTTTAGACCCCCCAACAGTTGCTATTTTTTCTTAGTCTAGGCTTCCTTTATCAACTCCCAGAAGCTTCGTAACCATATGCAATACACCCTGTATGATGTACATATCTGGTAAAAATGCCCAAATATGACATTGGGTAATTACCCAAATATTATAATTAGCAATGTTAAATTTTGCGGAACATGTGTATGTATATTAGAGCGCCCATATGTGCAAAATTGTGAATTTGTTTGCTCCCCGTCCATTTCCTGAAACAAGAGGTCAAAAAAATAAGATCTCAAAAAAAAATTAGGAATCGGTAGTGGAAAAAACCCAGCCGGTTTTCGATCAAAGGTCGAAAAATTGACTAAAAAAAAGCAAGTCGCTTTGACTGCCCGTTCCTTGGAAACTATTCTTTTTTTCGTGATCTTTTCAAGACATTTTTTGTAGAAAATGACTTGATCAACATTATCTTCCTAGAAAGTTTTGGTCCAAAAATTAAATTTGTTGCAGTTTCGGCACAAAAATTTAAATTTTTCAGGAAAATTTTCATGACTGTTTTTCTAAGATTTGGTTTTTTGTAATTTTTAAAGGGCAGAATATTTGTTCTGAAATTCTTATAATGTAGGGAATTAAATTTTGATAAATTTAAAAAAAAAATATTAAAAAATATTAGTTTTTATGAAATAGAGCCAGTTTCAAAGTTAAGAAAAAATGTATTTTTTTATTTTTTTCTTCTTAATTTATAATTTGATAAGAATCCATTTTGGTAGTCATATTTTCTAAACTAATATAGAGTCGCTGAACACGAAAATAGCATTTTTTTTGTTGTAGTGCTTTTTTGGGCTGTTCCAGCAGAGAAAATCGAAAATTTCGAATTTAGTGCACGCAGCCCAGGAAAAAATTTAAATCAAGTTGCCGTGAACTGCACAAAGATGTTAAATTACACGTGAGCATTTACTGAATAAGAAAAAAAAGTTTTCAAAATTGGGTCATGTTAGCGTAATCCAAGTAGCGATGTAAAGCGACGTAATAAAAAGGCTATGTGTTCTATTTGATGATCTTTACTTAACTAACATAAAACATAAGAAGTACAGAAATGAGAACCTTACAACTAACGTTACTTATGTAAACATATTATGGTAAACAGTAGTTGGGTTGTACATAAGAAATATAGGGTGATAGTAATATTCTGACAGGTCATCGAATGGTTTTTAAAATGAGGTCGGAAAACGGTATTTAAAAAAAAAACGCTACAACCCAAGCCAAGCAAAATTGCTGTATCTCTTATGGTTTGTGAGATATCTTACCCCTAATGTTTAAAAAACACGATTTTTAAGGTCGTATAGAACACGCACGAAATCGTTTTGGTCTTTTCTATAAAATACATAATTTAATACTGTTTTTCTTCTTCAAAATGAGCTATAAAGTGGTCTTGTATGTTTTTTCTTTAAAAAGTTATGACCATTTAAAAATAACATCATAAAAGATGTAGCAATATGGCAATTGCTATAGAGAATCCAAACATGATTTTTAACTTTCATGATTTCATTTTAAAATGGTCATAACTTTTTAAAAAAAATCGCACAAATAAATTTCATAGCTCATTTTGAAGGCAGAAAGCAGTTCTACATGATGCAGTTAATAACAACTAGCAATACATTTTCGTGCATCCAATAAAAAAGCGATTAAAAGAAAAAAATTAAAATACTTAATTTTTTTCCAAACTTTGAGTCCGACTCCATACCTTAAAACTTAATATTTTTATAATTTTTTTTTTTAAATTAATCAGCATTTAATTTCCTACAACATAAAAAATCCATAACAAATATTCCGTGCTTTAAAAATTACAAAAAACCAATTTACAGCAAAAAAGACATGAAAATTTTCCTAAAAAATTTGAATTTTAGTACCGAAACAGCAACAAATTTAATTTTTGGGCCAAATCTTTGTAAAGGGATAATGTTGACCTGGTCATTTTTTACAAAAATTGTCTTGAAAGCATTACGGAAAAATGAATAGTTTTGAAGTAACGGGCAGTCAAAGTGACTTGCCTTTTTTTAGTCAATTTTTCGATCTTTGATCGAAAACCGGCTGGGTTTTTTCCACTACCGATTCCTAATTTTTTTTTGAGGTCTTATTTTTTTGACCTCTAGTTTCAGGAAATGGACGGGGAGCAAACAAATTCACAACTTTGCACATTTCATATATCTTGTGGGCGCTCTAATGTATATCTAATATTTCTTAACTATTACCAAATCTTGATATATGTACAAAACTAATTCGTTTTATCTGCATAATAAAAAGTTTATTTTTAAATCAATTTAAAGTTAATTTATCTTCTTCGTATACGACTATTTTTAAATCCAAACTATTAAAAGTATGCAACAGTTTTATATAAATTTCATACATTGACACACAAGTGCACAAGATTTTGTATTGGTATTTCGCGCATTTTCCCCATTAAAATCAGAAAACCATTAAGCAAGCATTTGCATACTCGTATTGAAATGTCATGACGCTGAAATCTGATGAGAATTTTTCTTATCTTCTTTCCTTCCTTCCTTTGGCAATAAACATCCATTCGAACGCTACAACAACAACAACAACAAAAACAACTACAACCAAAGTGGTGATATGATCGTGCGTAGCATTGGAAATTCATTGATGGTCATATTACCAGAGCTATTGGGAAAGAAAATAACAGCTTGGTTCGATTTGGTGCGTCCATTAATTGCCTTCAAGTTTCAAACGGTGAGCACACACAGATACAGTAGAATTGTAATTGTAAATTTGTATAGTATCTAGTATCGGTGTTTCAAATGCAATTAACATAAATAGTCATAAAATATCGTAAAACTAATTAACGTTTTTTTTTCTTTTGCAAACATTTACATAACCATTTTTAGATACTTAATCGAACGAACAACATATTCGAATTAGTTACTGTAGATCCAGTGGCGGAGCGCATGGATGCACATAAAAGCACTGAACTGTTACTGCATGATGATGGTTCTGAACCAGAAAAGACATTAAGACTTAAAGGTAAGACATGCAAATGTTCATTAATAGTTAAGTTCTAAAATTTTTCAATATGTTTATTTGAGAGTTTTTAACACCAAAAATTTTTAAAGGGTTTGTTTTTGCGTTGTGAGACTAAAATTTAGTTTTGTTTTAAACATACTATGTATATGGTTTAAGCAGAATTTACAGAAAAAACCAGGTGGCCACCATGAAAGTTTATGTACAGGATTATGCATAAGAAACGTTGTGATTTATTTGATGAATAACATTTTCCTTTCTGATTTTGTTAAGCCTTGGCATTTATTAAAATTGAGATTATGGTTTTGAAATATGTTCCCATTATGTTTCAAAAATATTATGTCTCAAATGGTACCCATTGCTTGCTTCGACCTGACGTGCTGTTTCTAAAGCATTTCTATTACTTTTCTTAGAATTTCAAGCCCCATCGCCCTCACTTCTTCTCGGATATTCGCCTTAATCTGTTTCATGATTCTTGGCTTACCTTACCATACTTTTTAGGTAGCCCCAAAGAAAAAAAATCTGAGGCCGTGAAATCAGGCGAACACGGTGGCCAGTAAAAAACGCGATATTATCCGATCACCAAAAATTTCCTTCAGGAGAGACACGAACTGTGTACGCTGTGGCTTCATCTTGTTGGAACCACCTCTGGCCTTAAAAAATTTTCTATCATTGCCCGATATTAAAAGCCATCGACATTAACCGTAACTTGTTCGTCGTTTTCGGAAAAATATGGTTCAATAATCCTTTCTAAGGTCATTCCTCACCATACTGTACATCTTACTGGGTGGATTTGATATTCAATAATTATTCTTGGATTTTCGATGCCCCATATTCTGCAATTTTGTTTATTCAGGTTACCGTTGAGGTGAAAAAGGGCCTCACCGCTCATTATGAGTTTTTGAATATACTTGTTGTTCTCGCCGAGCATACTGAATGCAGAGATGGCAAACCTAAAAATGTACATATGTTGTTAAAACTAAAAAAAATGTTTCATGCAAAACTTACAAAAAAAATCCATTGATAACCCTAAAGTATTCTGTACGTCACCTACTTACCAAATTTCATAAAAATACTCGAACCTTATGTACTTAGTTGGCGAGCTTCAATTCATAGTATATATGGGTACATTCGATGACTGCCGCACTCGCTTCAGTCCTCAAGAATTCATTGTACGTATACTCACTTCAGTTCGAAAATATTCATGGGTGCATTCATTGACACTACTGCGCTCACCTCAATATGAAAATATTTTATGGTTTTACTGAACTCACTTCAGTGTACTTGTATTATTCATTCTTACTCTTTACTCAGTGTATTTGATAATGAATAGCACTGAAGTAGAGTGCAATAGCATCACAATATAAATTAATACGTTTATGCATTAAACTCTCATATTATTTTATTATTATTATACATATAGGACAAATGGTATATATGGACAATTGGCGCATGATTATGTTTTTGGGAACGCCTGTTATGCCTGATTTGACCTCACTTATAACGACAGGTCTCTATATTAATGACTTATCAATGCATGATTTCAGCAGGTAATAGAATTATTTAAACTTAATCGAAGTCTTCCAGATATATGTTTAAGTTTATAATCATTTTAGAGATCTTATGTTAGCCGGTACCCAACAGTCAGTTGAGCTTAAATTAGCCTTGGATCAGGAGCAACAAAAATCAAAAAAACTTGAAGAATCCATGCGTAAATTGGATGAAGAAATGCGACGCACAGATGAATTACTTTATCAAATGATACCAAAACAAGTAGCAGATCGTTTACGTAGAGGCGAAAATCCAATTGATACATGTGAGGTAAGAACTCTTGTTCCGAAATCGTAATATATATTGCCTCATAAAGAGCTATTAACTGATTTAACGGAAATTTCACTCTAGAAAAGAACCCCCCCTATATTCATAAATTACTTGCATTTTAACAAATTTTCTTTTACAGATGTTTGATAGCGTTTCCATACTCTTCTCAGATGTAGTAACTTTTACGGAAATCTGCAGTCGCATCACACCCATGGAAGTCGTCTCTATGCTCAATGCTATGTACTCCATATTCGATACACTGACCGAACGTAATTCTGTCTATAAAGTCGAAACAATTGGTGATGCTTACATGGTTGTCGCTGGTGCACCTGAAAAAGATGCCAACCATGCGGAGAAAGTCTGTGATATGGCCTTAGATATGGTTGATGCCATTACGGATTTAAAAGATCCCTCGACCGGTCAACATTTACGTATACGTGTTGGCGTACATTCTGGTGCCGTTGTGGCTGGCATCGTCGGTCTTAAGATGCCACGTTATTGTCTATTCGGTGACTCTGTAAATACTGCCTCTCGCATGGAGTCAACAAGTACTGCCATGAAAGTGCATGTCTCACAGTCGACCAAGGAATTTCTAAGCCGAAAGTATAAGCTCACCGAACGTGGTGAAATCGACGTAAAGGGGAAGGGCACAATGAAAACATATTGGCTGGACGAACGTGAAAATCGAACGCCATTACAACTGCCATCAGGTATTTTACATCCAATATCAAGTTTTGCTGCCGGCGTTGCAGGCGCAGTGGCAGAACGTCGTGTTAGCATATCACAGGGTCCCAAAGCTATAATGCCACCAACTGCTCCCAATCCAATTACGATAGGTAGTAACGAACGTGCCGCAATAACTAGTGGTGGTGCTGCTACAAGTACAGCACTACCAGAGACAAATCAAGTAGTACCTGCCAATGTTACTGATGATCGTAGTAGTCGCATTTATTCACCGGTCACATTTAAAGATGTCGCTAGACGTAGCATAGCCAACTCACCGGTGCGTAGTATTTATACTTCCAGTGAGAAGGGTCGTGAATCACGTTCCAACTCAACGGGTCATGTTTTTATGCGTTCTCCCAGCGATGTATTCGGTTCACTGATACTAGATACCGAAGAATTTCTGGAGGATTTACATCATCGCGGCTCAATGACAAATAGTAAAAACAGTTCAGCAACGTGCTCTTTTAGCCCGATACCACCATTTCGTATTGGTAGCGCACCTTCGAAACCACGTCCCACAAATCCGGATCAATTCACACCCGAAGAATTGGCAGCCATGGAACAGTTGACGCCGCCATCGACGGCGCCTTCGAGAGAAACAGCCACGTGTAGCATGATGATGAAACCATCGACATCCTGTGCGTCGTTGGAGAAATCAAAAACAACTAGGTAAGTAATAGCCATACAAGAATAGCAATACCCTAATTCATCGTATCCTTTCAATGGGCGTAGCCACGGCTTTGAAAATATGTAGACTAAGAAATTTTATTGTTGTATAATAATTTCAATAAAAAACTTTCAACTATCCATAAGCATCAAGAATTTCCACCATCAGAATTTAGATCTTTTATTCGTATACTCCCACATTTCAAGTGCTTGGCTACGCCCATGCAATCGTATTCCGAAATTTTATTTTAACACTGAATGAGCTGATAACTACAAAAACAAAAACTGTATTTTCCAGCTCGCCAAAACCTCTAACGAGAAAAAAGGTTTTCTTCGATGTATAAGCGAGGTATGGTCTTCCCTAAGATGTCGATCCTGTGACGTTTCAATAAGAATTCCTTCAAAATTATCTAACCCACCTAAAACTATATTTAATTACCTTGCCCAAACTAACTGATGGTTAACCCTTGTGTCATTACCCAAGACGTATTACTTATTGAAAATATTTCCGCTTGATATACTGTTCACTTGTCTGATCTTCTATATACATAGACTTCTCTTCTTGAAGCGTGGAAAATTGCGCATTTGTACTTTTCCTAAAATCTGTGGAGAGTATCATGAGATCTGTCTGACTCATTATACGCAAAATAGTTGCATGTTCATATCATAGTTTATAGTAGTTCCAGTATGCAAGATTAATAATCCGGGAGGATTTGGTCCTAGTACCATTTGTTGTTAAAATACAGGGTGTTGAAGTTGGTGTTTTTTGTCATTTTCATAAAAAGGGTATTTTTTCAAAAATTTATAGCTTACATCAAAGTTTGTAAATTGATATATGTGAGTAACAGGTCCTATTCATTTTTAAGTGTTCTTTTTATAAAAAAAAATATTACTTTAAAAAAAAAAAAAAAATTAAATCAGATAATTTTTTGTGCGGAATGGGATAGTTTTCATAGATCTACCAAGGAAAGTGAAAAACAAATAAATCAAACAAAAACTAAAATAGACATTTTCGGTTTTTTTATCGATGCTGATTCCGAAGCCGGTCTCAAAATTGCTGTATCTCGTATGATTTTCGAAATATTTTAATTTAAAAGTGTCAAAAACATGGCTTTTCGCAAGGTTATTATAAGCTATGAAACGTGTTACGGTGGTTGAAAGTTTCGGTCTTTCTCTAATTGTTTTTGTTTGATTTATTAATTTTCCTAAGAAGATCTATGACAACTATCTATGAATCCATTTTGCAAAAAAAGACATGGTTTCGATTTAACGAAACATGTCGTTTTACTGAAGTGATTTAGGACTATTGATTTCAGCAATATCGTGATGCTTATGCTTTCCCTCTTACCAAAAGGTTGGGCACAATGCAAACCAGTAGCTGAATCGCCGAATCAGTGAACGTACAACTCGTGACGTAAAATCATATGTTTAGTAATGTGAAATACATGTCAAACACATAATTTTACGTTGTACGTTCACGGATGCGTCGATTCGACCCCAGGATTTTAACGTCATTGACAACGAGTTGGTTATGAAAGTTTTAAAATTATTTTTGAGCTCTTCTGAGTGAAGTGCTCAAGAGAGTGCAATTGCTTGAGAAACCTTAAGATGCTATTTTCGAGCGCTAGACGTTGAAACTCAATAATGGAAAACAGAATGGACGTCCGCAGGTTTTTAAGATAAATTAGAACATATAGATAGCTCTCATGATAACTTTAATGGTCTTCGGGTAGATGGCATAAGAGTTGATGGATTGAATTGAAATTTTGAGCTCCAAACCCTTTCACCTAACCATTTGTGTACACCAAAAAGAAGAAGAAAACCATTACTTTTTATTAAAGCACGGCACAATATTTCCGTTCACACAAACTATCTTTCTTTTTTTTTTTTTTTTTTTTTGTTTTTTCTTTATACAATTTCTCTAATTAGAAAAATCACCTTTTCATCTAGGACAATAAGTGCTACGATAGCACCGCAGCCGATACAAATGACACCCTCGGCTCCTGCACCCGCACCGGCAACAACTACAACACCAACAAATAACATATCATTCAATAGCAGTCTTGCAACATCCAAAGAATCACTGGAGTTAGGATCACCGCCTCCTGTGCGATCAATGTCTGCGCCATTACCAATGTCTAAGGCAGCACGTAAAGCCTTCTTGGCAGCAAAACAAACGAAGGCGATCGAAAAGTTGGATAAAATGATCGAAGAGGCCAATGAAATGGATGCCTCACATGTGTCGGCAGCAATAAGATCGCAACGAATACAATCGCGCCGTCTTAGAGATGATGAAGAAGATATGGATGGCGGTAGTAGCATGATGGGTGCTTGTCCATTATTTTTACCACCGCCACCACCACAACAACAAATGTCAAATTCTATATCAGATTCGAGTATTTGTAATCATGGGTAAGATTTTTTTTTCCAACAAAAAAGGTTCCTAGGCCCGAAATATCATTGATTTTTTGTATTTTTTCGCAGGCACAGCCACAGTCATCCGTCATCTCTTGTTCACTCCAACTGTCATCATGGGCATACATCTAAAATGCACAACAGTCAAAGTTTTACTCATACACGTGCTCCAACAACAACACATCAGTGTTGCTCTGGTTTTGGTCATTCAAACGGAAGGCACTCCCATCGCATGCATTCCAATGCGTGTCAGTTGTTGTAAGAAAAAAAAAGGAAATTATAAATCTGAAGTTTATTAATGTTGACTAGTGTAGTGTACCTTGTACTTTTGTTAATAGAAAACATAACGAAAATTACAAAATAGGTACAATTGTAAAATTTTGGTATGTAGAAATTAACGATTTTCCATATCTTCTACAAATTTCTTGTAGAAATATTTCCTCTTTTTTCTTGTTTAAGAGGCACCACCATCTCTTCTCGAAATACGTTCACTTTTTATTCAGAGCTAACTTGAACTACTTATTTCTAGTATTTATGTTTTTTTGTTTATATGGATAGTGCCATGTCCTCTCCCTCAAATATTTGAGTGTAATTGGCTCTGATTATGATAAAGAACTAATTATCTCAGTCTCTCGTTTTAAGAGATATGGAAGATACATACCACTCCCGATTTAGACCAGAATTTAAACAAAGTATTTCTAGTATTAACATATGTGAAATTTCCTTGCATTAACTTACATATCCCTTTAAGTACATATAGCGTTTTATTTGTATAGACAATATGTGTGTGTCCTTTTTCAATCCCACAAGCTATTGATGATGTAGCTTTTATCCAAACTCTATCAAAAAATATGTTTAGTACATCTGTCGAAGAGGACTCGCCCAAGATTTGTGTTGAAGATAATGGTATACAATCTCTGTTAAAAGCACTTTGCACTTCAAAAGATACCAGAAACACATCTTTTTCGATTAGCGTTACTCCGCCAACTTCTCACAAAGTGTCAGAGTTTGGAGATTGTTTTGGCGAATTCGTAGACCATCACCAACTTTGTTATTTTACTTTATTTTGATTTTTTTAATGATTTTTGTGTTTTGTTTATCTTTTTTTTAACCTTATTTGTCAATATCCAATAAAAAATACCAAGGCCTCATAGTCGTTTTTGGGGGAAAATTGGAAAAAGAGGAATTTCCATGTCAAAACATCGACTGCAATTGCACCCTCTTGAGAAGGGAATACTTTCTCGAACGAAGAAAAAATATTGATGTTTCATTATAAAATTGAATTCATATCATGATGATTTTTACATAATCTTGACTCAAGCGATCGGTTGACGAATTTCTTGTTCTGAAAGATTCCAATTAAGTAAGACTCTAGATTTGAGGTCCTCGTATTATGCGGTTAATGATTATCTTGGTTGAAATACTATGTCTATTCAATGCTTCCTAGATGCCATATCGATCGATAGTATCAAAAGCTTAGCATAGTCAATACATACAGTAGGTCCAAGCCAAAGTCGTACACCAAGCAAACTATTTTTCAATGCCCCAAAACTAAGTACGCAAAAATAATTTAAGAAATTTGATGTAGATTTTTAAATAGCCTAGTTAATCCTTCAATTTTAACAAAAAATCAAACTTGAAATTTTCCGTTATTTTTGAAAATAAATAAAAAGTACCAGAAATCAAGCATATTCAGTACCAAAGCGAAAGTCGTACACCTTAGCAAAATTTAAATTTTTGCATGAGTTCAGTAATTAGTGTACATTATTTTGTTTTTATTTGTCATGTTTAGTCCTTTTGGCTTCCTTTGAATTAGTTTTTCACAATAGCTCGGATAAATTTTTTCCCATTATCCATGAATACCCTGTTCAGTTCAGTTTTTGAACAAATATTGTGCTGGCGAACTTTTGCGTCCAGATAATTCCACAAGATTTTAATAGCATTTATATCTGGACCCTGCGCCAGTGTTACGAATACATTGGGTCAGTTGTCTTGAATCCATGATCTCATATTATAAGAAATATGTTTAAAATTGTTATCTTATTAAAAGTATCTATTACTACATTGACCAAGTTTATCCTTATATTGCAATAAATTTAGTCTTAAAATGTTCAAATAAATCTTATGATCCTTACTTCCATCAACAAAATGGAGTATTCTAGGCCCAGCTGCTGAAAAGAGCCCCAAATCATTAATGAACCACCTTCATGTTTTACATTTGGTGTAACGTTTTTCTTTAATAAAGAAGAAGCATCAAGAAGCTCGGTTGCTGTTTGCTAAAACTCACTGCCATAAAGATTTTTCTTTTGGAAAAATGTCCTATTCTTGAATGAAAGTAAGATTAATACTTTTGGATCAGACGGCAGACCATATATATGGAGAGAACCAACTGAAGCACCTTGTTCGAAAAACCTTAAACCATATGTAAAACATGTCGGTGGTTCACTAATGGTTTGGGGCTCTTTTTCAGCAACTGGGCCTGGAATACTCCATTTTGTTGATAGTAGTAAGGACCATAAGATGTATTTGAACATTTTAAGACTAAATTTATTGCAATATAAGGATAATCTTGGTCAATGTAGTAATAGGTACTTTTAATAAGATAACAATTTTAAACATATTTCTTATAATATGAGATCATGGATTCAAGACAACTGACCCAATGTATTCGTAACACTGGCGCAGGGTCCAGATATAAATGCTATTAAAATCTTGTGGAATTATCTGGACGCAAAAGTTCGCCAGCACAATATTTGTTCAAAAACTGAACTGAACAGGGTATTCATGGATAGTGGGAAAAAATTTATCCGAGCTATTGTGAAAAACTAATTCAAAGGATGCCAAAAGGACTAAACATGACAAATAAAAACAAAATAATGTACACTAATTACTGAACTCATGCAAAAATTTAAATTTTGCTAAGGTGTACGACTTTCGCTTTGGTACTGAATATGCTTGATTTCTGTTACTTTTTATTTATTTTCAAAAATGACAGAAAATTTCAAGTTTGGTTTTTTGTTAAAATTGAAGGATTAAATAGGCTATTTAAAAATCTACTTCAAATTTCTTAAATTATTTTTGCGTACTTAGTTTTGGGGCATTGAAAAATAGTTTGTTTGGTGTACGACTTTGGCTTGGACCTACTGTATCTCGAATTCAAGACGGTACTCCACCTCCAACACTTTACCAGTGTTTCTTCTCGCCAAACTTCTTAAGTGCGCTCTTTTCATACCAGATTTGAGTGAGGATAAGGTATAATATCTGTGGCATTTTGACAAAACAACCTAACTCGAAATTGGAAACTTTTCAGGAGCTAAAAAACTGTTAAACTGCTTTTCAAATATGTGGCTCAATTTCGTTGATCCAGCGTTGAATCTCTTCGTTCATTACATTTTTACTAATCTTGAACTGTCAGCTGTGAAATTATTTTCTTCTGTTGGTTAGCAACGCATCACCGTACGAATGGCGTCAAGTTCAAATCTTGCGTGAATTCTTATTTCGTTGGAATTAGAAACCATAGAGATATGGTGATTATACCAAAAGAAGCGTATTTAAATTTTATATTTTTGACTAAAATCCTGGAGAATTGTCTCGAGTAAGGTTGTTTTGTCAAAAGTTCACAGATATAATTCAGTAATAATTTATGAAGCTCAGACATTCTATATATTTTTTGGAAAACCATTAATTTCTATATTTTAACATTAAAAAAAGAAAGAGCGTTAATGCTGTATCAAATTAAATGGCAATAAATCCTATTCATATGATTCATGTTAGTTTTATAAAACAAATTATGGCCAGTATTTATGCACGAGCCAAATAAAGGCTATATATTTAATTTAGGTATATATTTATACATGTATATGTGTTAACGAATAAAGCTATTTAATTGAGGATTCACTGAGTATTTAATATAAGACAAAATTTTAAAGCTACGCATCGAATATTTCATATTTTGAGAAAATTGAATAAAAAATTGGATATTTTTTTTGGCTATCTACTTCTTTAAAACTTTAAGTGAAAAGTCAAAAATTAAAATATTTCATAAAATCTAAATCATGTCACGCATGTTGCAAGAACATAAAATCAGTTATCTACGAAACTTTTTCGGATTGATTTTTATGGAGTAGGGCCAACCAATATTTTAATGTGTTTAACTCATTTTAAGAGGGGCCTAGTAAAATTTCGACCTGTTGGTTTGAAATAATCAGAAAAAAAAACAATTTCACTTTAATTAACTACACAGGACGACAAAAAAAATTGTTTTGCGGCCTTAGTCTTATGATTAAAACCAGATTCACTAAGATCATCCGATGCCTACTAATTATAATTTGTATGTCAGGGCTGACTCTAGTTCACCAGATATCTTTGCTTAAAACTGTATGAGGCATATTTGAAGTAGTATAGCAATTTAAGTAAACAATGTAATTAATTTTTGGCAATGAAATTGTAGAGCCATAATCATCCTCATGAAACCTAACCTTTAAACTTTTCCAATTGGGTCGTTACTTTCCGAGTTATCAGCCACCGAATAAAAAGTTTTTCGACTCCATACAAAGGATAAAACTATCTTTGTATGGAGTATTCAGTAGGTCATGATTACTCGAAATCGACTCAAAAACTTATGCTGCAAAACCAGTGCTGCTCTGTGCTATTTTTGTTGCTATTATTTTTTTTCTCTCTCCCCCTTTTATAAGTCCAAGTAATTTGACTAAAATCATTAAAGTTCTACGGATTTTCCTAATTTTTGGATATAATAATTTTTGTTACAATTACAAATACATATGCTCTAAATGATCTGTGTATCATTAAAAACGCTAACAAACAGTATTATTCATAAACTGGCTTATCAGTAAAGCCATTGTAGATATGATACTACATAGAATGCTGCTATTGAATTCGAATCGTTACCTTATGTGAATTCCAAATTCGTAGAGTTTAAGTACATCTTAAAAAACTGTACGATACTTCTCCGATCAAGTCGTAGAAAAGAAGGAACATTTAAAGTTTCTAATGATTCAGTTATGTCACTCTTTGAATTTTGAATTCACGTTCGTAACAATTCGAATTCAATAGTAACACTTTCGTAATTTTTACGAAAATCGATTCTACGATGGATTTGATGGAAGTTTGGCTTGAATAATTTTCAATAAGTTCGCTAAGAAAAATTAAGTTTTGATGAAAATGCATTTTAAATTATTATAAATAAGACTGTTGTTTCCAATTCTGCAAAAAAATAAAAATTTTAATTTTTTTTTTTTCAAAAAATAATTATGTGAATATCAAAATTTAACTGCCTTATTTTGACCTGTAGCCTATATTTTTGTATGTTGCTTTTTGTTTCCTTGGTGGTTCCTGACGACTGTTCAGGAGCATACATGCATGTATTTAGCTCTATGATTCTGCGCCAATAAGATTACGTTAGGTACATATAATATTTGTACACATTATTTAAATTCACTTTACTAAAAATATGACTGTTAATAACTACGTAGGTACTAACCTTACATTCTAACCTTTAATGGTTTTTGTACTCATTTGCCTCAATCTTCTCGAAAATAATCGCAACGGTTTCACGAAGCTTATTGATAACCAGCAAGTACTTAGAATTTTCCTGTGGTATATGCCCTTAATCCTCTGTGCTACACACGCCGAATTCACCTTGTACTGTACAAACTTTTGCGTCGCATCTGGTATGTAGTTGTTTTTTTCTCTTCCAAATTCATATGCAATGATGCGATTAACCCTTTTTATTAGAAGGCACTGACAGTTGTCAGTATTATACGAACTTTTCCGCCGCATCTGGTAGTTTCTTTTGTTTATTACTCTCGAGCTATATGTCAAATTCGTGTGAGATGATAGCTAACTAATTTTTAAGAAGATAGCAATTATGGTTGTCAATAACTTGATTCGATTCACACTAGATGGTGCTGGTCACAGAAAGGTGCAGTGAAGGTTTACTTTTGTTGTTCTTCGTTTTATTTCGCATTTATGCTGCAACATAACATTATTAAAATATGAAAAATCGAATATATATAATTTACAAAAAAAAAAAATACCAACTGACCGAACTTTTTAGTTGCACCTATCGAATACATGTCTCTGTATTATGTTGCTCTGAAGTTAGTGTACGAGTATCTTAACAATCGTTGTAATATTTTTTTGTAGAATTGAAAATGTTATTCACTTATTGAAAATACCAAAGAAAATCATCTTAAATCAAAAAAAACATGTATATTAATTTAGTAAATAATTATTTAGAATTTCATTATGTGCCTAGTAATTTAGATGGAATTGTTAATTAGTTTTATCAAACCTATCTGCTATTTTAATAAAAAGAAAAACAGGAAATTGTAAAGAAAGGTATTTTTTTGTTGCTCAATAGTTGGGCAACAATAAATAAAAACAAATCTAAATGTTATAAACGACTAGTCAACAAATTTAATAATCAGAGCAATTGTAAGCTTTAGTATGTACTAGAAGAATGCTTAGTTAAAATTTAATTTAATAAAGAAGAGAGTATACTATAATATGTTAGAAATAAGTATGGAAAAAACAAAAGAACAAGTTTACTGAAAACAAATAATTATGTTACATCAAAAATATAATAAATTAAAAAAATCAAACTTTAACACAATGGCATGTATTTTACATTTGGAAATAAAATATTTGTTCGTAGCTGACAAGTGAAATATTCAAATTTTGATTTGTTTTTACTTACTTTTATTATTATTTAATTGCTTTTGGCAGTGAATAAATAATTAATTTGGTAATAATCCTATTGCACAAAAATCCATATTTTTATCAATTAATTAATAAACATACTACAGTTAATTTCCAACTGCACAATTTTTTTAAACATTTTTAACAACAAAAGCTTTAGCTAAAATTTTGAGCATACATAGTTGAAACAAAATAAATTTACAATTTGACCTTTACGAAATATATAAACATTAGTTTTTGTTTATTTTTTAATAGAAAGCGAAAAACTTTAAGTTTGCTATTTTATTTTAAAAATATGTATATTGTGCATAATAGCTAACTTAAAATTTTTATTAAAAAATAAAAGTGCCAGCTTTTAAATGTGCTTATTTATGAAAAATCTCAACATTGATAATTTAAAATCTTATATAAAAATACTTAGGCAGTTTCAAATAGACTAGAATAGATAGGGTGGGATGTTTAAGTTGCGTTGTATGTAGGAATTTAATTTTATCTTTTATTTCATATTAAAAGTATGTTAACTTTTAAATGTTTTCAAATATCGCTGGTGTCTGGATATATTCATTATTTTGATAAATAACAGTGCCATCTGGTGATTCAATTGATTTTATCATTGTCTTACAATAAAAGCAAACTTTTGAATTCATTAAGTGTTGTAGAATGCAGTTACTAAAGAAAAAAAAAAGTATAGTTTATAAATTGGAGTTTAAAAATGTGTAGATTTCTTTTAAATACCTGCAAGATTGATGTTTGCAAGGCATAAACATCACAGCAATGGGTTTTGCACAACAAATTGGGCATAACGAGTCCTCAGATGGTAGTGTTATGTCCGAAAGCAAAGATTGCTTTTTGCGTAACATTTCAATTAAACGCCGCACATCATCAATTTCATGTGCAGTCACGTGTGTGGGATCTTTCAGAAAAACATAAGTTTTAAGTATTTTTACACTTAGCATTGGGAAAAAACCCTTAAAACTTACAGTCACTTAAAGAAAATTTGATTATAGGTGGATCAGCACGTATTCGTTTCGTTGAAGTCGTTGGCATTGGAACACGCACATCATTTGTTAATGGATCGATATGTGCTCTTGTTTGAGGATCAAAATTGCCTCTTGGTATATCCGCTTGCTGTAATATCGGTGTTTTTATTTCACCCAAAGCAAATTCCAAATTTGCAAATTGAAAACTTGGATCCGTAAGTAAAGCACGCGAAATACGTGTCACCTAAATAAATATTCACATGAATAAGTTATCTTATTGTAGTGATAAAAAGCGTACACTTACTTTTGCTGGATTTTTATCCAAATCGATTTCAGTGCGCATAAGCGCCAAAAGAATACCTAATGCTGCAGTGATTATGGGAAAATGTGAAACAGAATTCAAATCAGCTGAACACATATCAATAACAAATTGAAAACAACCCGGTGGCACAGTCACACGAGAGAGTACTTGACTGATAAGTTGGCAAACGCGATTTAAAATTAAATCACTATTTGGTCTTGATGGATCTTGGAAAATATCTGGCGCTACAGATATAATCATTTCCAAACAGCGCATTAGAGAGACTGTCAGTTCAAAACACATGGAACAGATTTTCAATTGTTTTGGTTCAAATACAGTATTCTCTTGACGATGTGCAGTATTTTGAATCTGTTAATAAAATAGATATGTATAGTTGCATGTATTTTCGTTTACAAATCACGGAATACCTCTTGTAGTAACAATATAAATTCCGAAAATGCCCAATTCAATTGACTCAAAACTGAATTAAGAAAAGTCGTAGCAAATGGCTCATCCTCGGTTAGTCGCTGTCCAATTACTTTTTGAAAATGTTTCGATGGATTAGCGGGTGCAATATGATGCAACAGCCCAGTATGTGTTTCATTTTTTGCACGACTACGACAAAGGCCCAACTGTACTGGCTCATTGCCACCTTGCCAAACACTTGGCTGACGTGAATCCTTATAGGCGAAGCCTTCACCAAGCCAAAAACGTAATAGCAGCCAATTACTTTGACCCCAAGCACGATTTTCATACGGCCGTAATAGTGCTTTAACCAAAGAATTTTGACTGCAACACAAAAGTTTGTTAAAAATTAGCTTGTTGGCGGAAAATGCATATTTCACTTATTTAAATACCTTTTTTTAGATGCACGTTCTAAGGAGCGTATGCCCGCTTTATGACAAGTTAATGTACCCAAAGCTTGTAACATAGAATCTTTACAAGAAGCTAAAATTATACGTGGATCTGCTGAATGCATACTCAGAAAGTCGGCGCAATTATTTATAACACATTCAGAGTCTAAGTAACAAAGCATAAGGACAGAATTTTTAGCATTAAATGTAAAATATTAATATTACATATTTTCAATTTACCTACCAGTAACTTCAAACTGCATTAATAAGTCATGAAAGCTAAAATCCATAACAGTGTCCAAGAGTATTGGAAGCAAATTGACATATACCTCAGGTACAAACGCGAATAAAGGTCCGACATTGGAGGAAGCCTAAAAGTATATTAAATATTTTTAAAAATTTTTAAGTGTTAAACTTTAAATTTAATGATAGGGTGTAATCCAAAAGGTTACGAAGCTTCTGAGAGGTGATAGAGGATGCAAAGACTAACAAAAAATTGCACCTGGGGGTCTTAAATGTGCCGCTTTTAAATTTAACTTTTAGTGATACATATATAGGAACGATTTTCAAATAAATCTTTCAATGCATTTTTAACACACTATTATGACAAATTGGGGATCGATTAAAAACACGGCTATGGTGAAAAATGTTTCTTCTTCCGCTACAAAGACTAATCAGACCCTTCTGTTTTAGTTAACAAAGTACTGCAAATTGAGAGGAAACAAATCTGAATTTGATCTCGATAACTTTTTTTTTTTACTAATTCAGATTCGCTGTTTCCGAATCTGGCAACCGTTTTTTTTATCAGGTCTGAGATCCGAGTTATCTTTCATTTAAAGTGCAGAAAACGCCATTTTCATCCATATGCCGTACATCCAGGAAGTAGTGTAGTTTACTTTTGACAACGGCATCAAATATTCCATACCTTTAATTGGATCATTACTTTCCGAGATATCATCCATTGAAGTAAAAGTATAGAAAATCCATGTTAAGGATTGCATTAAATTTGCATGAAATTGAGATACCTTTACTTCAATGGATATCTCAGGAAGTAATGATCCAATTGAAAAAGTTATAGGTATGGTCATAGGCTGAAAAAGTGGGCGGTCCCACGCCCCCCTAAAAATCAATTCGTAATATCTCTGAAACTACTTGACGCAGATAATCGAGACTTGGTATATGTGTAAAGTGCATTAGCACAAATAATTTTCAGTGAAAAAGTGGGCGGTGTCACGCCCCCAAAAAAATTAATTAATCATATCTCTGAAAATATTAAACGGACATGAATGAGATTTGGTATATGTATTAGGAGTACCGGGATAAATAATGTCCATTGGAAATTGGAAATCTCTGAAGCTATTTAACGCACATACATGAGAGATGGTACACATATAAATTGCATCGGGACAATTTATATCCTTTGAAAGAATTGGTGATGCTCCGCCCCCTGTATAAGACAAGGCGTAGCAACGAACACTAGGAAATGTTAGTTTATATTAAAATCGATCTTTGCAAATATATAACTTAAAGTTCAATTAAAAATAATGAGTATATTATATATGTAGATAAAAGTTGAAGTGAACATTTAAGAGATAAAATAAACATTTTTGGAAAAAAAAACATCGTTTTTGTTTCTTTCATGCACATATACTCACATTTAGCGCTTTCAGGGTCTTTTCTAGAAGCCATATTAGTGTTGTACGTCTTTGTTTGCCTAAAGCCACAGCACGATACCAAGCTTGTTTTCTGGACAATTCAATCGAACGTTTCTTAAAAATTTTAAACAAAATATAATAAATAATAAAACTGATATTTTAAAATACAAATTACTTACTGCAAATACATTTTCACGTTGACTAAACTTTGATTTTAATTCAGCCACAATACGATGATGATTATCATTCATACCGCTCGCATGATCTTCAAGAGCTTGTAATTTTTTATCAACATCTTCACGATATAATTTTGTTTCACGCAAAACATCGCTTAGGACAGCAATTTCATCACGAACTGAAGAAACCTAAAGCACAATTTATTATAAAAAATTTACCTCCAATACAAAATTTACAGAAATTTAACCTTAACAATATATTTATGTCCCACAGAATAATAATAGAGTATTGCTATATCCAGCAATTCACTAAGCGACAATTCTGTATTCACATTTCCAGGTGTTGGGTCGATGACGGGATTATGACGTGAATTAAAAAAATGTGTAAAAGTTGTAGTATTACTAAAAGAAGAAAATTGGTCAACAAATAGACATAGACATATATTAACTGAATGTATTATTAATTTACCCCTGTGTTCTACCAACGATAGAAATACTATTTAAATTTGCTGTCGTTAGAAATATAGCTGGATCTAATGACAAAAAATAAAAATTTAAAGACATAAGCGCTATATTTTTAAAAATATTTTTGAATTAAGTACCCAATTCTCCGCCACGTACAAGAGCACGTTGATCGTCTAATACCTCCGTGGCGCGATCAGTGCCTAATTGTTGCACAATATCGGCGCGATGCACTTTACGCAAGTGTGACAAAACGCCACCCAAACGATCAAAATGTTGATATTCAAATGAACCATCAAAAAAATGTTTTGGATCAATTTCATTTGGTATTGTCGGAAGTTCTTTTTCGTATATTGTCTTAACAACATCGACCAAGAGACAGAGAAACGATAGTGCCACAGTCGCTTCAACAGGATGTTGTATACTCGATTGCATAAGAAAAAATGAATGAAAAGGCTGTAAAGAATAAAGTATGTAAGTGAACGTTTAATAATGTAGCACAAATATTTAAGAAAGTTCTTACTCTTTGTTCTACGCTTATATCCATGACATAACGTCTTAGTTTAATAACGAAAATTTTACGGCTTGAAGGTGATTCTTCATCGCCGTCATTATTGGTTAGTACATTTAATAAAAAAGTTTTCTGAATATTATATAAGCCATCTGCAGATTTAGTAATTTTATCACATATCGCTAAATATTTTGCTTTTGGGCCACCTATTCCTGAAAGTTCAAAAGACAATAGTAGCACTGCAAGGAATCGAAATGGAATTTTAATACCTTCAGTCCATGCTATCGTATCAGGTATGAGTTCTTGCATGTAAGTATATTCTGGCGGGCGTAAGTACATGAAAAGCGCCAAACTGCGAAAACGAAAAAACAAACAGAATTATAATGGAATTTTCCAAAATATTTAAAAACACTTACTAATGTTTTTTAAAAAATTTATTTTCCAATAAAAATTTCCGCGTTGTTTGATGATGACAAAGACAATTTAATACAACTAATGATTTTCGTTGCTTATCATAATCTAAACCTTTATGTGTATGCGTATACGTAGCTAGTAGAGAGTTTGCTATTTTTTTAACAACATATCTCATTTCATCTCCCTCTAAATAATTCCATAGCAATGAAAGTAATGTTCCTAATGGGCTTTCAATGCTGCCAGGATATGGACCAGTTTCCTTTTCATTATCGGCTCTATAAATTGTAATGCAAATTATAATTTTAAAAGAAGTTATGAATCGTTTTTGTTTTAAGTGGAATAAGTTCATTTATTGTGCAAAAGTAATGACTTAATATGAATTGGCTGTCGGTTTGTTAGAAACGAATAAAATTGAGCTCTGTTTTCACGAAGAATTTACTTCATGATGTGGAATTGCTGGTACTAAGTATAAAATTGTTATCGATGTGAATGACACATAACTTTTGCCACCTTTATGGAATTATTCCACAATCCAAAAATAAACGATTCATATTATATACTACTAAAGAATGTTGAAATTTACTACTTACCGAACAACACATTGATTCCTTATATGATTTAATAATTTATCCTCAATCACATAACTATCCATTACTAAAAATGACAGTTTTTCAATTAACATTGTACAGAAAACCACATACAAAGTCTTTTTCGTAGATTTCGAATTTTTGGATTTTTTTTCTTTGTGTGCCAATATATTTGACAAATTAACCAAATAACCAAGTAATAAATCTACTTTTTGTAAATTCGCAAAAGGCTTGGGCTGCAATGGTAGATATCCATTTATTGGATATTTAAATGGTGTTCCACCAAAATTAGCTTTTACTCCCTGATTGTAGCCCAGAGAAACAGCCGGAAAAAAGGATATACCAGGACCTTTTTCCAGTTTTGAAAAGGCAACGCCCATTGATTGTCCATTGCGAAAATATTCGATTTTCTCATTGTCCACATCCAAACAGATGCCAATTATATCACCAGTTTGCCATTTTTCACCATATCTATAAATATTTGTTAAAAAAAACTTGCACATTAAAATTGAGTTACAATCTACATGTTTCGAAATTCGTACGATTTCAATTACTTTTCGTTCAGGGGGATTTCTGATGAAAACGGTGAGTCGAACGCTAAAAAGTATCAGAATCTCTTTTTGTGAAGAATTATTTAAACTGTAGAAGCTGTAATTCTCCACAAAAAAGATTCTAATACTTTTTATCATGTGACTCACCGTTTTCATCAAAAACATGTTAAATGAAAAGTAAGTGAAACCACATGGATTTCGGAACCGGCCTTATCCGTGCGATTTCAATAACTTTTCGTTTCGATAAAAAGTTTTCGGGTCATTTTTGTTGGAAATATTATACTCCACAGATAGTAATCATATTTGTAAACTGAAAAGTAGCCATAGGAGATATTCGACAAAAACTAATTTTTTGACCATTTGCAGTTTTTTAAGAATTAAAGTAATTAGATTCGCACGGATTCCAGAACAAGCCTGTATAATGTTCTTGCAATATGTTTGAATATAAATCTAAGACAATGGGGTAAAATTTTGTACATACTTTTTAGTAGCGATATGCCAAATTTGTTGTTTACTACCATCGTAACCATAGCTCAATTTAGAATCTCCGACACCGCTATTTTCATTGAACGTGCAGTGATTGGAGCACCAACCAATCTGCATTACACCCTTGCTGTGCAGCTGTGTCTAAAGTAAAAGTTCGTATGTAAAACATATGTTATGGCATATTTTAAAGCATCAAAGCTGTAAAAGTGAAATATATTTTTACAATTTTAAAATCATTAAACTTAACATATCCACTAATATGTGAATAAGTTACCAACTTATCAATACAAAAAATTATGCTTTTATTATGCTTGTACATACAGCCTTAAATTAAAGTTCAATTTGTTTTTACTCTCTTAAACAGCTTTGAACAAAACAATAAATAAAGTTGATTTTGTGACCTTTTTAATTGTAAAATTTTTGGATATTCGGGCTTTATTTTCAATTTAAAGTGCAATATTTTTTAAACCATTTTGTCGTCTAATGTCGTTAGCAGTTTTTTGTTTTGTTCAGTTGCTGTGGTTTACAAGTGTTCAATGTTTTATTTTGATTTTTACTTTTTACATTGTAAGTAAAACTGTTTATAATTGTGTATTTAAGTTTTGTAATTAATGTTTTGTATTATATTTTATAGTCCCTGAGGATGATTTCCAATGGCAATCGAAATATTGGTATAAAAATCTAAAAATTTAAAACAAAGTTTTTAATTTAAAAATTGACCTTAAAGCCCGAATATCCAAAAATTTTACAAAACAATAAATCTTTACACCACATTTACCTCATACATCCAACAACCGCCGTAGACGCAAGCATTTGCTTTTATCGTATTGAAACTGCCTTGTGAACGCACTGAAAGCCTGTCGCTTGATATGCGTACTGTTGATGTAAAATCGATATCAAATATGGTCAAGTCTGGACCCAACCTTGTAATCATTTTATCACGTTGTTCTCGAGCTGCTGCCTCAGTTTTTTCTTCGATATTATCAAATTTTTCCTTAAGCCAATGCTTGACCATGGCAATTTGCCTGCAATAATTACTTTAACTTTAGTTATCAACAAGTTTATGTATCACAAGCAATTGGATTACCACATTAACATAGTATTGACCAAAGGGAAAAGACCAAAGCCTCCAATGCCTATGAAAAATAATTAATTAACATAAACTTACTCTGTCAAGGTTGGCTCATTTACTGTTATAGCCATGTACGGTGCTGAGGTATTTTTTGGATTTTTCGAGCATGTAGGTTGATCTTCATGAGATTTTTCGTCATTATATTTTTCAAATAAATCTTCACCGAAAACTTTATAAAATATTTTTGCAATTGACATTATTTTTTAAAGCATTGAAACTGTCACGATTACTGCAAATAAGTAAGTATGATTTTTTCTATTAATTTCACATAAACTAACGATTTTTTGGTTTTTAAATATTAATTTAAATTTTTTGTTTACAAATGACTTTTTGGGGAAAATGTTTAAAAAAGTTTTAACAAATTATTTGACATTCACAAAGATTGGAAAAAACTCTCCACGTAAGTGTTGCCAATTGCTTGCTAAAAAATCCGCTTTGGCGGAAGTCACTAATGAAGCGAAAATATCCGCTAGATTCTTTAATACAAAATAAAAATACTTTTTCCTTTGTGAAAGAATAAAATAGAATTCTGTTTAATAGAATGAATTTTGTCATTTAAAAGTTGATATGTAGAATTTCGGAGGTAATAATACATAATAATTGAAAAAAATTTTGCATCCGAAAATAACTAGCACATTTCTCCTAACGACGTGCTTTCAGATCATTACTTTGAACCATCATGAAAAGTCTGGATCGTTTTCCCACTCCTTTCTGTTGAGTACGTATATTAACAGGATCAACTGCTCATCAATCTCCATGCATTCTCATACTGACTGCAAATTGAGTAAAGTTGGCATCGCTGAATATTGATGGCAAGTGTGCTCGTGAAAACGGCCCTATTCAATAGGTGTTTTTCTTTTGTCGTTCGGAGCCAAAAAATAGTTTGAGTTTCTTTTTTTTCAGAGACATCAGAGCATAAAATGTGTGTTTCTGTTTTTGTTCAGAATGAAATCAGAGCACGCTCTATGAGCTCAGAATGAAACGACCGAGCATTCAGAGTAAAAGACGGAGCACATAAAATTGACATTTCAAATAAGAAAATAAACAAAATAAAATAGAAACAAAATTAATTTTGGACTGTGCTGTTTATTTTGAAGTAAAATAAAATAAATTTAATATTTTATTTGAATTTTTTGGCGGCTTAACCTGCTTTCAATAGAAAAATGTTCAAGTGTGTTTCATAAATAAATCAGAGCACTCTGAGCGTGCTCTGTTCAGGTAATACTCGACGTGCTCACGCACTGTTCAGAGCTCTTATCTGAACACAAAACAAAAAACGCCTAACTGCCATACTTAAATTGGAGCGTCGGTGTTATTTTATTGTCAAAAATTTTTCTCATGTTCATACAATTTGTAAGGCGCATACCGAAATTGCCAACGCTCAACGCTCAGCTATTCGAATTTCCAATTTTGACAGCGCGATATGGAGTGAAGTTAGCTGCGGAAAGGTAACGCAACGCTTTTTATTCCGGTATGCCGCTTGACTCTTTTTTGTAACATTAAATAACGCAACGCCTGTTGCTTCAATTTAGGTGTGGCAGTAAAACTGATGAATTTTTGACTAAAATACATAATCGTTGAAGTGTACCTCCTTTTAAGAATATTCTTTTAAACTTCAAAACCTCAGTTACTGTCGCTTAACTTTGAATCGCAAGTGTAAACAGGCTTTTAATGTGACACGTAAATTGTTGACGTTACTGCCAAATGTCATTTGTTTTTGTTTTAATTTTCTATTGAAGTGGAATATTTGATTTCACATAATTTTGCAAATTAAATAGGAAAATAAAAACTACAATGGGTTCAGATTGGGATGAAATTAAACGTTTAGCTGCAGATTTCCAACAAGCACAATTGACATCGACACTACAAAAGTAAGTAATTCAACCAATTCTCAAATGATTTCAATATTTTTATGAGTCAAAATAAATTAAAATATCACTTATTTTATTTGATGTAGATTGTCCGAGCGCAATTGCATTGAAATAGTTTCTCTGTTGCTAGAAAAGAAACTGCTCGAAGTTGTGTTTACTAATGATGGCAAGGAGTATATTACGCCCGAACATCTGGAGCGCGAAATACAAGATGAATTGTACGTTAATGGAGGACGTGTAAATCTGGTTGAAGTTAGCAAGACATTGAATGTGGATTTGTCAAGGGTAAATATCGAAAGAGAAAAAGGCGCTAGATTGCCCTAGTCTTTAATTTTTGATTAAAATTGTTTTTGCCTTTAATGAATAAAAGGCAAAGCAGATTTAGGACAGCCGTTTCAGTTCTATTTCAATCGATGACTTTACGTGGAGTTTTAACAATCATCGATTAATTTATTTACTTATTTCTTATTGAAGTTCCGGAAGTATACTTTAATACTTTCGATATGCTTCCAAGTGGAAGAATTCTGAAAATTTCTTTATCGGCATTTTAAAGGTAAAGATACAATGAAGCGAGCAGGCAAAAAAAAAAAACAATTCAATTATTATTGTAGATTCAAAAAAATAAATTATTCAGCTTTGAAAATGTGTTGGAATGGCTTTAAAATTAATTAATATTACAATGAATAATCGGCCTTTTTCGGAATCCATGCGATTTTAATTACTTTTCGTTTCGAAAGCTTTTTGATGAAAATAGCGAGTCACAAGTTAAAGAATATAAGAATCTCTTTTGTGGAGAATTGCATGCTCTACAAATAGTTTGCATTTGTGTATACGAAAAAATACCTTCTAGGAATATTTCCTAACCGGCTACTTTTTAGTTTACAAATATGAATATTAGTTTGGAGCATAACATTTCCAATAAAAGAAATCCAAATACTTTTTGTCATACGGCTTTAGAAACGATAAGTAATTGAAATCGCACAAATTCCGCAACAAGAGTGAATAACAAAATATTTAAATTAACTCTGTTATAACACACTTTACAGATTGAAGATATTGCTCAACGTATAGCTGCCGATAACACCAATATACACTCTGTGCTGGGGCAACTTATCGATGAGGACTACATCACGCAAATAGCTCAAGAGATTAATGAGAAATTAGCTCACAAAGGTGAAATCACAATCTCTGATTTAACATTGCAATTTGATTTGCCTTCGGAATTTTTACAACACGATGTTGTCGAAAAGCATTTGGGTAAAATAATACGTGGTCGTCAAGATGCAACAAATCCAAGAGTGTTCTTTACACAAGCTTATATACAACGTTGTAAAGCTAAGATACGTGGAGCTTTAGCCGCATTGACGCGGCCAACGAATGTATCAGTAATTTTACAACAAATTAATGTGCAAGAGAAGATTTTCCATTCAGTCTTTGATGAAATCGCACCCGCAGGACAGGTGACATCGAAAATGGCTAATGCCCAGTATATACCACACATATATGCTAAGATGCAGGTTAGTTTTAATACATCAATATAATGTATGAATTAAGAACCACAAGACATCTTGAAATATATAATACATCTTTATTCGCACATTTTACACTGAACAGAAATATATGATCCAAAAAATTCAAGATTCTAATCTTCACTGTAGGGGAGATGTGTGTACCTTGGTCCGAGTGTACCTCGGTCCAAGTGCCGGTTGCCACTCAACAGTTGCACGTGTACGATAATGTTCTTCTATGAAATGTTCCACTCATACCGGTGACTCATATAAATAGACTTCAGACCGTTAAGCTGTACGCGTGTATAAAAAGCGACGGAAAAAGTGTTTTTTGTGTGTAAAAATTTGTTTTTGGAGTAAGCTACGAAACGTTTTGTGAGGAACTTACTTGAAATATTTCAGTTTTACAACATCAGGAAGGAAGCTTAGTTATTGTTTTAAGCTTTTAGTGTGCTTTAGATGTATTTTCATTAACATGTGTTATGGGTGTTGACAGTTTTTGAAACATGCTGTCTGTGTGTACCTTGGACCTAGCTTATTGACCAGCGAGCCTTTTTCGACGGGCAACCAGGAAACCATAATCGCCTCTCAATATAATATTATTATTATTATTTACGCGATTAATGTATTTATTTGCAACCATTTTTGTTTAATTAATTGTTTTTTACTAAATGCACTTTTTTGTGTTATAATTTTTCTTTATGATTTATTTTTTTTTTTTTTTTATTGAAAAAAATGTTACTTTTGATTACATAATAAATGGTTCTTTCATAATTTATTACCAAAATACAATGTATTCTCTTTTATTTTTAATAGTCCAAGGTACACTTGCATAGTGTACCTTGGACCGTTTGAGATTGCAACGGAAAAAGTAATATTTCTACCCAATGGTAAGACATAGAAATATCATTGTCACGTCATTTGATGCTGCAAGCATTGTAGAAATGTAACTTAATCAAAAAACTAAAGAAACTTTTTTGAAAAATCCAGCACACTGAAAAAACTGAAAAGCGGACCAAGGTACACACATCTCCCCTACACTGATTTAATTTTGACCCTGAAGTATAATGCATTTGCTTGTTTTATCAATGTCAAAAAAACCAGTTCTTCAGGCCAGTGTAAAACGTGCGAGCAGAAACACTACAGTAAAGTTGATATGGTTACATTTGCATTGGTAACCCAGGTTTGTAGTAGAGTTCATACATTTTCGCGAAAGAAAGAGAGTAAACAAAAAAGATGCACAAGAAGATAGCGTAAACTACTTTTGTCACTAAAGTAGCATTTTATAGCGTGCACTGCGAACACAGTATTTGCACTGAACTGAACTGAAGCAAATTATAAATAAGACAGAACTATGCAGTATGTATTTTTTCTTCTTTCATATTCATGTACTGTCAAGGCAAGGGTACAAGACATAATGTATCTTGAAATGAATTGTCTTAAAACTCCAACAAGACGTCTTGTGCAGACCCTTAGTATAAATACATAAATGCGAATTACTTATGTAATATATTTGGACTCTGATATTTTGATAATGTTATTAATAATTACCATAGCCAGCATCAAAAGGTGGTTATATTATGCTTTTCAAAATAATTAGTTGGCCTACGATACATCAACACATTTAAATAAATTTTATTTTGTTTTCAGTCGGACTGGGTTAACTCGTTTTACAAACAAAACGGTTTCTTGGAATATGAAGCCATTTCAAAATTAGGCATATCTGATGCTAAGCAATTCATACGTAAACAATTTCCCAAAGAAGAAATTATGTTCTTGAAGCGCTGTGCTATTGGCTCAAAAATAATCGACTTAACTGTGCTTGCAGCGCTAAATGAATGTAGTGCTACCAAAAGTTATGTAGATTTATCAACAATTCTACCTTCCAATATGTCCGATGAAGATATTGAAGAAGTATTCAACACGATACTTACACAAAAAAATTTTACTGCCGGAACTTTTGTATTTATTGACAGCATTGGTGCGTAGAATAACAAAGATTGTGATAATATTCATTAAATAATAACAACTTCTTTTTCAGTTTTCTCACAACAATTCCTCAATAATCTTATACAACCATGCCATATTGTGGCCAACGCTAATGCCAAGACAGCCATTGAAGCTGGTATTTATCAACAATATTTAGCCGAAAAACAATTAGGCAACAAAGCTACTTCAACTGTACAAGATTTCGATGATGATTCTAAACAAGATAAACGCGATGAACGCCGTAAAAAAGCTTCTTCTGGTAAAGCCGGTGGTGGCAGTCAAGGTCGTGAAACTAAAACTAAATCAACAAAGAAACATCAACGTGGTGGCGGTGCTCGTGGAGCTGCTAATATTGATTCTGATGATGAAGACGATACGCGCACTTCAAGTTGGTCTGGTGGTGGCAGCAAAAAGATGCCTAAAGTATGGCTTTATAAATATGTTACATGAAAAAATCCTTATTTCGATGAATTTTGAAAAATTTCAGACTTTAGAATTAGTAAAAACTGCTGAAATCATTAAAGTTATCAGCAAGGCACTTGAAGAAGAAGGCTTGGAACATTTATCAAACACAATCGCCGGTCTTTATCATGGGTAAGTTTAATATGTAAAATAAGTTATTGGACTCTTTATTCGCCCTGAGTCTTACATGAAAATAAAAGTTTTAAATATGAAATGTGCTTAATTTTTAACTGTTCTATTTTGTAGTCAATTAAATCAACTTGCTATGACGGAAGCTCAGACTCTTTTCGAGGCCACACCACAAACAAACCGTCGTCAAACGCATGCTGCTATTCAGGAGAAAATCAATAGCTTACTTGTCGACATTCGTCTCTATGAAAAAGGATTAAAAGTATGTATAAAGAATGGGTTAGACGTTATCAAGAATAAAAATTAATTATAGTTTAGTAAATTACTTTATAACCCTTATCAACGCATTCGTATTTTAAATAATGGTGGAATTAGCCAAGAAGTAGCGTTTCGTAATGTGACATCTGTCAAAATCTATCATATGGCAGAAGCGTGTAAGCGATTAGTGAAATCGTAAAGTAGCGGTACGCAACGTTGAGACCTGTTGAAATTAGATTTTCAAACGTCACGCTACGTTGTTAGATAAAATAAATTAAATTGGGATATTATTAGTGGAATTTTTTGAACAAATTAATTAAAATAAGTATGACAAGGGATGGTTGTTTACAAAAACTGGAATTTTTAAAGTAATTTTTAAGTTGTAAGGTGACATTTCGAACGTTGCCTACCGTTTTCACTAATCGATGCTACGTTGACAAGCACCCGTGACGTTACGTTACGAAACGCTACTTCTTGGCTTAATCCAGCATAAAACGACTAGCGTATAGTATATTAAGCCCCTATTGCGTATGGCAACGCTTTCTGACAACGTTGCCACTCGGGCAACGCAATCATCTGACAACTGAAATTTTATTTGACATTGGGAACCGCCACTAATTCAAGTTGCTATTTCAACGGTGCTGCCAAGTATCGATTTCGAGATACAGATAATGTCAAATACTTTTCTCTATTTTAATGCACACAAATTAGAAAATTTTTTGGTTTAAAAATTGAATTTTTGTTATGATCTGGTTGATTATAGTGAAAATATAATAAGAATATTGATTTCCTGCATATCAGAAGAAGGATTAGGGACGCATATCACCCTTTGGGACGTATCATGTAAAATTTCTACTGAACAGTTGCTTGTTGTGGAAATGTGAAATAGTAGATTATAATAGCTTATAGCTTCGGCTGCCGTCAGCAATGCGACTTTTCTGATTCCAACCAATCTGGCAACCACGTTGCCATACGCAATAAGGGCCTTAATTCGTAGTTTGGCTACCATGAGAAAATTCGTGTTGCTGATGGCAATTGAACCAATCAGCTGATTTTTTAGTTACTAGCTAGATTTTTGTGGCATTGCTGTCCACCACTCTTCTTTGATTTGGTTGCTTTCAAAAACAAGCATCTGTTCAGTAGGATCTGCAAATGATTGAAAAGCGAATATACACAGAAAATGAACAAAACGTAAGCTAAGAAATTAAGTGTTATACTGGTAGTTCCAATGGGTTAAATTAATCTCTGATTCTTGCAAAACATTAATTTTATTAAGATCATTTTCAACATTATGGCATAAGCTCATTGCTTTCACATTAGCTGTTTTGATATTTATTCATCAAAATTTAAACCTGATAAACACCATTGAAATTGCAACTAAATTTAATGGGTTTCCCAATTCGACAGAGAGGTTCAGTTGCTTTTAAGTTGCGTTGCCAACCGCAATTACTGATGTCTAGACATTTTTGATATCATTTTGATATACATTTCTGATACATTGACAAGAACTTGACAAGTTTTTTTGATCGGGCTGTTATTAAGTTATGCGTATGTAATTCATAAAACAAGCATTTTATGAAGAATTTATAAAAAAAAAAATAATTTTTGATTTCCAGCTCTTCCCCGTTGATGTGCAAACACAACTTGTAAAATATCTACTAAAATCCTTAGGCAACGATATTTGTAATGAGCTTACGATTTACATTGCAAGCGAATGCAATTTAAATTTAAAATCTACAAATTTAAATGTTGATCAACGCAATAAGGTTGCACAAGAATGCGGTTAGTTTTTATATAAAACACTATATTTTATTATATTTTTTGAAAATACTTTACTCTACAGATCCCGAGTATAAATCAGCACTTATTGAAATAAATAAATGCCTTAATAAAACAATTGATGATTTCATAATTGCAACTGAGGCAGTATTGAAAATATGTAGCATGATTGTGAAAAAAATTGACAAGAAGAAAGATCGTCAACTGATTGTACAGCATAAGGAAAAATTATGCCAACAGTTGCAAGAAACAGCAGATCCTGCGCTTGTTTTGCATTTAACTGCACTTATCTTATTTACCACTGTTACAGGTAGCATTATACATGCTTCGGGTAAATTTGTTGCACAAATTTTAAGCAACTTAAGTTCGCAAATGAGCAACGATGATAATAAACTACTTCTAGAATATCACGGTAAGTTCAAATGCTCAAAAAACATTTGAATATAATTTTAACATATATTTTATAATTTAGATTTGGTGCTTAAGCTGCTGCAAACTGATGCAGAAAGTGATGAAGCAAAAATCGTTAACGAACAATTGCAAAGTTTCCAATCTAAAATAAAGCAATTGGCGACTACTTTTGAAAAACCTGGCGTTTCAAAGGCAGAATAAATTTTGCATGCATTTGATATTTGATATTGAATAAACTGTGCCATTTAATTGCATTGAACGGTTACAGTTTTTATTATTTATATTTTTATTTTCCATAAAGTCTACAATTTTAAAGCTTTTGTTTTTGGTTTTTTGCTTATTTAGAGTTAAAAAGTAATGTTTAATGCTGTTTTATTGAAATTAATAAATTATAGTGTTAAAACAAAAAATATTGATATTTTCGTTTACATTTTATTTTTATGAAAGTCCATTGTCATTAATATCAGAATTACAATTTTAAAAAATCTTAAATAGCACATTCAATAAACTTATTATTGGTATAATAAAATTTTTTATTTATATATTTACAGTGTTTGTTTTAGTTTTATTAGCAAAATTGCTATTCATATGTTTTTTAAGAGTTCTAGCAATAAAACTTCAAGTTAGTGTAATCAATCATATTGATAATGATAATCACCAATCAAGTTTCCTCTTACAAGCTAATAACTATGTAGTCTTTGAAGAATTTGTTTTGCTCTCTCCAATGATTGTCTGTAAAAAAGAGTTAAATTAATGATTGTCAAACGGTTAGTGTTAAAAGAAAAAAAAATCTAAAATAAATCACAAGGCAGTTTAATGTCTACTTAAACTTCAATGATTGGGAAAAATTCTTGCAGCTCCATTTAAGGCTTTCAAGTCATTTTTTTTTTTAGATTCTGAAAGCGATTATTAACTAGCGCTATCAATAGTCATACTTACATATGCAATGGATTTTTTGTATCACATGTTTCTAATGTTTGTTTAATAAACATTATTAATAATTGCAAATTTTGCAATGTTTCAGATTCAGGTTGCAACCAAACTGTTGGCAAAGTGTTTACAACAACATAAGCTTTACTCAGAGCATCGTTAGCAGAGCAAACCTTAAAATATACAATACAAAAGTTAATAATAAAAATCAAATTCATAAATAGACAAGCATTCATTTCGCTATCATCTTAGTCGTATTAGAAATATACAAAATACAATACAATTGCTATCATACCGAGTTGTTTCATGAAATCGTCTGACGAAAAACGAGAATCTATTTGAATATATTTTTGTATTCGTTAGAAGAAAAAAAAAGTCGATACAATAGATATCATACCGATTCGTTTCTTGAAATCGTCTGACGAAAGACGATGACATTTTTGTATTGGAGAGGAAAAAAAAAAAACACGAAAGAACTGGTATCACACGAGTCGTTTCATAAAATCTACTGTCGAAAAACGAAAACTTATAACAATGTATTTTTTTTATTTGGGAGATGGGGAAAAAAGACGATACAATTGGTATCATGTCGAGTCGTTTCTTGAAATCAACTGTCGAAAAAGCAGAATGTATTACAATACATTTTTGTATTCCATAGAAGAAAAAAAGACGATACAATTGGTATCATACCGATTCGTTTCTTGAAATCGTCTGACGAAAGACGAGAGTCTATTACAATATGACATTTTTGTATTGGAGAGGAGAAAAAAAAACACGTCTCAATTGGTATCACACGAGTCCTTTCATGAAAGTGACTGTCGAAAAACGAAAATCTATTACAATGCATTTTTTTTATTCGAGAGGAAGCGAAAAAAAGCGATACAATTGGTATCATATCGAGTCGTTTCATGAAATCATCTGTCGAAAAACGAGAATGTATTACAATGCAATTTTGTATTCCATAGAAGAAAAAAAGACGATACCACACGAGTCGTTTCATAAAATCGACTGTCGAAAAACGAAAGAGAGAAGGGGAAAAAAGACAATACAATTGGTATCATACCGAGTCGTTTCATGAAATCATCCATCGAAAAACGAGAATCTATTACAATACGACATTTTTGTATTCAAGAGAAGAAAAAATCAACTGACAAAAACCGAAAATCTATTACAATAAATTTCTTTTATTCGAGAGAAGAAGAAAAGACAACACAATAAACGAGTCGTTTCATAAAATCGGCTGAAGGAAAAAAAAATCTATTACAATACATTTTTACAATCATCGTGCAATTTTTTGGCGAATGGATTTTCTTAGACAATTTTAAGGGTGTTTTTTTAGTCCGACTTTTCAACTGGTAACGTTACGTTGTATGAAGATTTTTCTGGCGTTATTTCCAAAAAATGTTCGGGCGTTATTTCAGGGAGCCAACCAGAGTAAAAGATGTCATTCATAATTTAATAACCACTAGTCGTGAAATATTCTATCGTGTCGCACAATAACAATGATATGGATAAAAATATGACACGCCGAAAAATACGACTGTCTTCGTAGTCGAAATACGACTAAGATGATGAGGCAGAATATAAAAGAACTTTAAGAATTCTTGATAGTCTTTTTATATTATATACAAAATAACTTACTCTCATAGCCATCAATAAATATCGATTCAATAACGAAGCAATCGCTAGTTCCCGTAAGGGTTTATCAGCTATTACACCTTGCCAACTAAGAAAATTTCTAAATAGCTTTAAGCCGCTACAGAATTGACGTTGAAAAAATGAGGTTTTTGCTTCTTGAATTCTGTAAATAAATTCAAGTATTCATAAAATAATTCAAAACCTCACAACAAATTACTTACTGCTTCGGAAAGATTGGTATGAAAACATCGTTATCTAAAGCTGTTTTCATTTTATCCAATATTGTGTTAAATAAGTGTTGCAAAGGTTTTGAAGTTTCTTTTAAAGGAAAATCACGACCTAAGCGATTTATAAAACCTATTAACCTTAAAGTTTGTGTTGTTGATAACGGGTCCCAGCACAAATTGACGATTTCTTAAAAAAATAAACACAAATTAATATAAACAAATAACGTTATGCAAATAATATGGCAAATTACCTGTTAGTTTAGGTAATATAATTTTTTCAATTATTGTTGGCACTAAGTTTACATCTGGATCCAATTTTAAGGATTCCTCAGTTTCATGTTCACTCCAGGCGTATAACATGCAAGCTGCGTACCAATTCATTTTTTCAATATCTTTGTAGTCTTCATTAAGTGGTGACCAAGTTAAAATTTCCATGCGAATTAATGGACCAAGTATCTGCAATTTTTTTTTGGGCATATAATTTGTATGCGTTTTCTATAAAAGTGAAAATAAAACACTTACCTTTGGCAGACAAAGACTAACAAATGCATCTTTATACGATTCCATATCAGTTTTACGCCACGCATAAAACTTCATTAAAATTAATTCAACTTTACAGAATTCATCGGTAACATCAGTAAATATCTCTTCAGCGTCATTGGACAGTTGTTCTATAAAAATTTAGAAACACATAAATACAAGCAAACTAAGATGGTAGGAACTAACGCCCAATGATATAACAGATAAAAAAGACCCAATTTTTTTAAATGATCGCCCACATAAAGGCTTACATAAAAACTAAATGAAGTCTAAAAAAAAATCTAAATAACATTTTGAATCAATCTTGCCAATAATATACGCTTCTAAAACTGTCTAGTTGTAGACCTTTCCTAGCAAGTACGTCATTTTCATTGGCAATGAAGTTGCTGTATCCACCGTAAGGTTGCATATCTGCCCTTATTTGCACAGGGATTTTTTCCAAACTAGAACAAGGATGTCAGCATTTCGAAATCACTGGGCCAAACCCAGTCAGCGTAGTATTTTGGCTCGTCTACAACAAACATAATACAGGGTGCGCCATCTTTTATGACGGTATGTAAACATCGAATAACTTTGACAATTCTCAACCGATTGATTTGGTTGTCTTTGAAACGTCAATTCAGTACAATTTTAACCATGAATCGGTTTACACCTAAACAGCGTGCCGAAATAGTGACAATGTACATAGAAAATAGTCGTTCAGTCGTGTTAACTTAACGTGCTATTCGTGGCAAACAGGTGCCAACTGACAATCGATCACGGGACAGTGGGAGATCGTCAACATTCCGTTCATCAACGACCAAGGCGTTCCAATGAACTGGTTGAAGTTGTGAGAGAGAGCGTTGCCCAGGACTCACAAGTGTCATATCGTCACCGCGCTCAGCGTTTTGGTGTCAGTGTCTGCCCGAAAATGCGTCAAAAAGGTCTTCATGGTTATTGGTTTCAACAAGACGGTGCACCATGCCACACTGCAAATCAAACAATTCAGTTTCTGCAACGAAAATTCTCTGGACGTCTAATATAAAAAAAAGGCGACATTGACTGGCCACCCAGATCTCCAGACTTGACCCCTCCGGACTTCTTCTTGTGGGGATATTTGAAGAGCAAAGTCTACGCCAGCAAGCCCCAGACCATTGACGAGCTCAAAGAAAACATTCATGCCGAAATCGCCGCTATACCGCCCGAGATGCTCGAAAAAGTGATAGAAAACGCAGCAAAAGGGTCACATTTTGTTTTGGCCAATAAAGGCGGTCATTTGATTGATGTTGTTTTCAAAAACTAGTCTTATTAAATTGTAAAGGTCGAAATTGAATAAAAATGACTCATGTATGAAAATCGGTTGTTTTTTTTTTTTTCAATTACATACCGTCATAAAAGATGGCGCACCCTGTACATATTTAATTATGATGCAAATTTCTCTTGAAAAATTTTTGTTTTTTTTTTTTCTTTTGACTCGTTAGCAACAAACATGTTTCAATATTTTCTAAATTTCTCGGAATTACACCCTTTAAAAATTGTTTTTGTTTATGTTGAAATGTTGCGTTTGTTGTAGACGCCCAAAAAAATAAAAAAAGGCCTGATTATGTTTGTTGTAGGCGAGCCAAAATTGGCTCACTCTTGTTCTACGCTGACAACCTTGATCTAGAACTAAGCGAGCGGGACTTAGTAATGATGGAAGAAAGAGCCTTAATGGTTTCATGACTATTAACGTATGTGACAAATGTGTCGCTACATTTATAAATTTTGGGTTTTATTGAAATCCTTAGCACATGTACGACACTTCATTATAGAGCTATCAGTGTATATTCTTTTGGAATTCAGAATCGGAGTCAAATCACTTCCTTTAGGCATTTTCACTTGAAAATTGGTTTAGAACATAGGAGTGGGTGTAATCAATTCCATTATCAATATCGCAGCCATGGAATTGTGCAAAAATACTACCATGGCCATAAGGTAAGGACCTCCACAAGCCAGATTCATTCAAACTGATAGCATTTATTGCTGCAACCGCTTAACCGTAAATATCAAGAAGCTCTTAATGAAGCAAAATATCGAGAGCGGCAGAAAGCACAGTGTTAACAGCTCCACTAACGCCTATAACTGCTATTCTTTTGAGTTTTGATAAGATAGCCAAAAAGGTTTGCTTTAAGCACTGCACTTACCCAAACTTGTTTTGAGCTGTTCCATATAATGGTCGGAAGTTTCCTCGTCACTCGACATTCCATCTAAATGAGAGGCAAGTAATTCATTCTTTTCACGTTCGCAACGTCGACGCGTTCGTCGACCTTCGCGCTCTGCAGCACGTCGCACCTGCTCCTCATTTTCACCAGGACGTCGTGATGTAGTTGATTCTTAAATTGTTAATTCAAAAATATGTTATTATGGTACAAAAAAAAATCACAAATATTATATTAGTACTTACTTAGGGCTTCAGACATTTCTTTTGCCTGATCACGCACATCCTGTCGCCTACGTTCAATTAAAAACGTTTGATGTTTTGACAATGTTTGCGTTATACGTTTTTCTAAATCATTTATAATAGAAACCTGTAATAAAATTCACAATTAAGATAAATTTATTTAAGTTATGTTTAAAATATAAAATACTTTTTCATTGAGACATTCAATTAGGTCAGATACATAGCATTTAACTTCTTGATAGAAACGATATTTAGCAGCCGCTGTTGGCGCTTTCTGTGTACAATCGATTTCCTCTAATTTAAGCACCTTTAACTCTGTATTTATGCGATCTATGTCACCCAAATGCTTTTCATTTAACTCTTTTAATTTTGTTAGTCTAGAAAAATATAACATTAAAAGTAATGACGAAATATGCTATAAGTTTAAATTTTATAATATTACTTTGTGCTAATTGCGTTCTTTATCTCTTGTGGTGCCCTTAATGTTTGCATTTTGGTCTTGTCCTTTTTAACTTTGGACGCAGACGACAGTTGCTGTGGTTTCTCTATAGCGCTCTTTGCATATGCCTGCTCCAATAAAGTTGAAGTCGATTGTGGTGTTTTTGCATATTCCAAGGTATTCATTGAAGATTTAATTACAAATCGTGATAGTACAGACTCCTGTTGTGCTGTAACTAATTGCGCTCCAGTAACTCCTTTACGTATTTGTTGATTTTCCCAATCGTTAGTTTCCATATCAGAGTCATCATCCGAATCTAAATTCAGTACATCAAATTTAAAAATCATTTAAAAATAAAAGTTTTAGTTTAAAATCAATATGGCAATAATTTTCGATTTCTTGAACAGGTGCAATTTTATTTCCCCTTCTCTGTAAATACATACAATCATGTTCCACTGAATAAAACTGTTCACGCCTTTCTTCGCGTTCCTTAATGCCAGTTATGGCATTCATATCAACACGTTCTTCGTCATCGCTATTTTCACCTTCAACATCTTCACGTGCCAAGCGGCTACCTTTCTTTGGCACTTCTTTTGGTTCTTCAATTGGCACGAAATCGCCTACAGAATAAATCAGTTTTAAAAAAAAAAAACAATTTATTTTAAATATTTATATGTATTTATACCCTGCTCTCTAGCTTTTTGTCTACGTTTACGTGCTGCATGTATCATTGCAGCATCTGGTATAGAGCCGCTTTCCAACATTTGTTTCAAGTGCTCAGGTTTAGAAAAACGATGACTCCCATCGCGGTCATCATCATCACGTGAACGCTCTTCCTCTTCATCAGACATATCATTACGGCCGGCACAAGCAGCAGCACGTCCATTAAGTATGATGTTTGGTTCAGATTTCTTTACTACAAGCTGTGAACAAATGTTAAGTGTACATTAGAAAATATTCAAAAAAGAATTTTAAGCAAACTAAAAAATTTATAACAACTAATAAACTGATCTATATTATAAAACGAGAGGTAAATGGATTTTACTGTACAAAAAATTAAGCCTTCATATGGTACAGAAATACATTGGCTTGTAATGCGAATGTAATGAAAACTAGAGACAAAATAAATGAAACTGTTTCCATTTCATTATTAAAATAAATTTTGGTGTATATATTTTGAATGCCCTGGCCTCATGTAGCTTAAGTTATGGTTTAAATTGCACTTAAAATTATTGTTTGATGTTAGTCGCAATTGCCTCGGTTGAATGAAATCCAGACTAATGAGACTAATAAAAAAAGTCCCCTTGGTGAACTTAATTCAAATTAAATTAAAATTAAAATAAATTTAAAAAAAAAAATATTTTGCCTTAACTGTTACATAGTTATCTAAGCTGATTTCATTTTAGTATTTAGTCAATCCAGAAAAACGGTTAGCATCACTAAATATCACCGAATTATGTAAGAAAGCCCCGTCTCACGTCTGTTCGAAAAAAATTTTGTAAAGCGTTTGAAATGTCGAAAAAAAGTTACAGACATTGAGCTTTTTCCATATACAATAGCATAAGGGCTTTACTCCACAAAAAAAAGCAAGGATTTATTTTTTCAAATCAATAATAAAATCGCTAAAAAAGTAGTAATGATAATAAAGGGTGTCCAATAATTCACGCAAGTTTTGAGTGTTGCCAACCTAAAAACAGAAAATAGTTTTACAACTGACAGTTTAAGGTTAGTCAAAATAGAGCACGTCAAAGTTTGGCTGTTACAATTCGCAAATTTCACTTTTCCAACACTCCCACAAAATGCTTCATGCCACTTTGATTTGAACATTATGTTATTCGAAGATAAGCGTCCCCAATTCATGCAGTCTCCCTGAATTTTCCAATTACTGTATTCACAGTTGACGAAGTCAAATCAATATTCCGACCATATTTTGTACAAAATTTATGAACTGTAGCAGACAAGCTTTCATTATATTTGATTATTCAACAACGAAAACACGTTGTACACCATTTTTAATAACCCTAAACTGTCAGCTGTCAAACTATTTTCTGTTTTTTGGTTGGCAACACTTTACCGCACAAATGGCGGCAAATGCAAAATTTGAATTATGGGATACACCTTAGTACCAAAAAATTGTCAGTTTTTTTCTATAGAAAAATATGAATTAAAATAATAAGAAACCTCTGAATAAACTTTCTTTTAAATATTTACAAATAAGTTGTTAACGAATGAAGAGTATTATAAAAATGATTGTTTTTAGCAACTTTATTGTCAGAGGTAAACTTTTGCTAAAAACTTTCGATGAATCATATAAGTAAATGTGTGCAGACAAAATTGCTTAAATTGAGCATAAGGAAAATATATTATGATTTTCCTTTTTTTTATAATCCAAAGTTCACACCCGTTTATACCGTATCTCGAAACGAGTGTGTGACTGAAAATCACTCAAAAATAACAGCAGAATGCAGCTTTTAATCAAGAACTGATGTCGACTTTAGCATTCATTCTAACTTAAATATCAAAGTTTAAAAACAAAACTTTTAATTCATGTCTTAACTTTTAAGGTATAAGCAGTTGAAATGAATCACTCAATTATTTCGGTATACAGAATTAGGGGAAGAGACGTTATGTTTTGACCGAGAGATTTTTAACCCATTCTCTCCGTTAAAGCACATACAAAAAGTAATATAACGTCTCTGTTTGCTTTAAATTTTGCAATCTTGCCCGCACCTGAAAAAATTACTATTAAATAACTTAAACAATGAATGAGTCGTTAATTTCAGACACAAACCAATTCCAATAAAAGGTTGTTGTTTCTAAAATTAACGATCCGTATTTAATTAGAGAAAAGAATTAGTTTGTAATAAAAACTTCAATTTTAATTGTTTGACACCAATATAATTGTGATTGAATAGAAAAATTAAAAAAAAATAAAGTGGAAATGTTTTCAAATGCGAAACTTAAAAACCGACGAATTCTATATAGTTCATATTCACCCTTATCATTGTCATCGGCTTTTTCGTCTTTTTTGTCCATATCATGGAAATAAGACGTGACGAGAGAAATTTATACTTGTACTTTTGAGATCTTCGACAATCAAGGCCAAATTTTGCTATTGTTAATTGTTTGAATTTGACATGTAAAAAAGAGTTCTATAAAATTGTACGGAGAATTCGAATTAAAACGCGATATTATTTTATTGAAACATAAAAATAAACAACAAAATTTTCCAAATTATTTTTTTACAAACTAATTCCCAGCTTTTCTTTTTTAATAACGGTCTTTACGCTTTAAAAGCGTATCAAGACTTTAAAAAGCTTTCTTTGGACAATATCTTAGATTGCCCTCCTTGAATCACGGTCGTATTTTGTTTTTTTAATTTTTTAATTTTTGTAAGAAAATTGATTATAATAACCTTACCACAAAGTCGTCTGTGCGTATTTCAGTTTGGATACTATCAGATTTTTTACTTTTACTAGATTCAGTAGAAACTGAACCAGAAGTTGTGGTTAACGAAGATGACGATGTTTTATTATTTCTACTCTCAACCTTTGACGATCCACCACTTCTTTCACTATGTTTTGAACCTAAATTGTTTGTATAACTGCCACGTCCATTTTCATGTCGCTCACTGTGTGTAGCATCGGATGTCTGAGCATCTTCTCGTTCTTCTTTCTTTTTCTTACGACGTTCCTTATCCAGTATGCGCATCAATTTTTTACTTTGTGAAGATTTTTTCACTTGAAAAACCTCAGCGTCGTCCTCTGTAATAATAAAAATAAGAGATAAAAAGTTAGTGAAATACTCGTTGTTTGGACTTCGAGATTTTTAAGATTTCAGAGTAACGCCAAAATTCGAGAACATTATTTGGCAAACAGTGAATATTAAGTAAATATTTTTTTATATCCCAGGTCGCAAAGTTACGGGAGACTAAAATATTCTTCAAATGTTTGTCTTTTTGACGTTAACTTAAATATTACTGGGCGTCTATTATGTAGTTATAATTTTTTCGGCTCTATATATCATGGTTATAACAGAATCTTTTCATTTAGTGTATAGACATCTTTTTGATGACAAAATTCTTAAAACAAATTAACAAAATTGACATAAAATTGCTTACCATCATCTGCAAAACTTAAAAGTGCTTTTTGCTTAGAGTTTTTGCCATCAGCGCCTCCATCTGCCGACTTGTTACCACCACCGCTGCTGCTGCTTCCACTTTTATATTTACTTTCTTTAGACTTGTCTTTCTTTTCCTTTTTATTAAAACTAATTGTTGGCGGTGGAGGTGCCATTAGATCTTCATCTATATCCATGGCAGAGACTCCGCCATCACCATTGTTGCTACCACCACCACGGGTTCCGTTGGCCGAAGCATCTTCCTCTTCGAGTGTACTTGAGAACACGCGTCGCTGAATTTTCTTCGGTTTACGAAAAAGCGACATACTCACTACATTAAATTGATCAAGCTAATTGATTAAAAAAATTATTTTTAAAAGAAATCAATATTTTCCTGCAATTATTTATTAAAAAAAAAAGTATAAATTGGAACGCGAAAAAATTCTGCTACGATCTTGCAATATACTTTTGCTGTCAAGCATTGACAGTTTAATTCACAATACAGATTATTGGTGCTGTTTACATTGCCAAAATTCGTCTGCATCGTGCTGTGACGTTATTGTGCTATGACGTGCAAAAATTTTCATCGTCATTTCATACAAAAATAACTGCCATACCTAAATTGGAGCGTCGCACAATGGGAGGGTTTGTATGGAACGGCGGTCATATATAGTAATAATAGAGCTAGGCTATTGAAATTTAGTACAAATGTTTTTTACATTAAAATAATAAAAATCTGTGAATATAAACAAAATCCGCCGACGGACACGCCTACCTTCCATACAAAGTTGGGGCGTGGTCCGATTTTTTTTTCAAAATGGGTATCAATTTTCAATAACTTAGCCCCGCTAATTTCAAAAATGTTAAAAATTTTGCGCTATCTTTTATAGTTTTCAAGTTATGAGGAATAAACGAAAATCTACTTTATAAAAACTAGATTTGGTTTGTTTGTGTATTTGTCCCTTATTAACTCGGAAACTAAGTAACCGATTTTAAAGAGGTTTTTATATTATGCTAGTACAACAAAAGGCTAAGCTATATACTAAAAAAATGGGCGGTGCCACGCCCCTCAAAAAATTGACTAATCATATCAGCGAAACTCTTTGACGCAGATAAATGAGATTTGGTAAATGTGTAAAAGTCATCAGAACAAATAATGTTCACTGGACAAGTGGGCGGTACCACGTCTTCAAAAAAAAAATTCATCATATTTCTGAAAATATTTGTCGCAGATAGATATTATTTGGTACATATGAAAAGACCATCAGAACAAATAATCCGCACTAGAAAAATGGGCAGTGCCACGCCTACCAAAAAATTAACTTATCAATATCTCCGAAAATCTTTCATGCAGATTGATAATGTTTAGCAAATATGTTAATGATATTATGACAAATAATGTCCGCTAAAAAAGTAGGCGTTTTCACGCCCTTTAAACATTTTATTTATTATTTGCATAAAAACTATCAGAAAAAATATTCCGCACTAGAAACTTTTTCATTGCAATTCTTTTGGCTCAAATTGGCGATCAAATCAAAAAAAGAGGACACAATCAAGTCGAAACTAATGTATACAATAATAGAAAATGGAAAATATTAAGTTATTTCATTGTTTTAAATTTATTTTAATCAGTTTTTTCATTTAATTGCAACAGCTCTTGAGCTTCTGGTGATAACTCTTTATATTGTTTATCACGTTTTACTCGGATTTGGCTAATAATCGGATCAGAAGAGATCAGCATGTAATGCAAAACGTCTTCGTTGTTTGCTACTCTAGAGCACAATCTGCTGTTGTGTAACCTAGAGCTTTTAAAAATTTTGTTTGATGCTTCCTGAGCTTCTTCGGAAAGACTAATAATTGGTATTTGAAGAGCTTGTATGATTTCGCTTCCGTGAATTAAAACTTTATGCACAGAAGGGGGCATATTATACCAATTATAATGTTTTTTGTATACCTTTCAATATGCTCTTGGCTTATTTTAAGAAAGGGTGAGTCCCAAGGGGGATTAAAAGGAGGAAACATACCCCTTACCTGTCACCCTTCTCTTAAAATTTTTTTTTTTTTGGAATTTAAGAAGACTGTAAGCTTAAAATTGATAAATATATTGTAAAACGTTGCAGAATGTAAAGAAATAAAAATACTTTTTTTTCTCAAAAACTGCTACAGGAAAAAATTCATAGAAAAAAAAGTTCTCTAAAAAAGCAGTAGGGACTTTGCATATCGATTAAGCATACTTGGCCACATATTATATTGAAAAATAATGAAAATCAGAAAATGTATTTTTTTTTTTTTAATGTCAAAGTTTGTAAAATTTATCGATTTTGGCTTTTTGAGCTTAAATTTTCGAAAAATCACCATAATTCACCTATCATACATAAAAACTCAAACAAATGTTTTTTTAAAAGCTTAATGCTTGTACTTCATGACAAAATGCTATCTTGATATATTTCGATGCAAACGAATTAAAAATAGCGTTCCAAAAAAGTCAACTTATTTTGTCCAGTCAAAAACCACAATATGAAAATGCTTATAAAAAAAAAAGTTCTCAAAAAAAGCAGTAGGGACTTTGCATTTCGATTAAGCATACTTGGCCACATATTATATTAAAAAATAATGAAAATCAGAAAATGTATTTTTTTTTTTTTTAATGTCAAAGTTTGCAATTTTTCCATTTTTACCATTTTTTTTTAAAAATTTGAAAAATCACTATAATTCACATAAAATCGGCAAAAGAAAAAAAATATATTTTTAACAAAGTAAAAACAATATACTTTCTAACGATATGCTACATTAGTGGATCGGGCTTAAAACAAATTAACTAGAGCGCTTATCCAGCAGTTCCTAATTTTAAAAGTTCTGTAGAGCATTTTTTCTGTTTAAAGTCCAACTTTGGGCTCACTGTGTTGCTAAACCAAAACAAAATTTTAAACCTTTATAGTTTTTTTTTCCGTCCCTAAGTATTATCTGACGATTGGCGTAAAAATTTTTTAAATCCATAGCACTTTCAAATTTTACCTATTTATGGCCACAATCTCCCATTGTGCGTCGGCGTTATTTTACTGTCAAAAATTTCTCATGTACACAAAATTTGTATGGCGCATACCAAAATTGCCAACGCTCAGCTATTCGAATTTCCAGTTTTGACAAAGCGTTATGGAGTGAAGTAAGCTGCAGAAAAGTAAAAACAAAATAACACTGTGATTTTGACAAACAAATGACTTCAACGCAACGTTCTTTATTTCGGTATGGCGCTTGACGCTTTTGTGTAACCATAAATAACGCAACACCTGACGTTCCAATTTAGATGTGGCAGTCAGGCGTTGCGTTATTTAACGTTACACATAAGCGTCAAGCGCCAAACCGAAATAAAGAGCGTTTCGTTAAAGTCATTTGTTTGTCAAAATCATATTATTGTTTCTTTAACGCTTTCCGTAACGCTTTGACAAATTTGGAAATTCGAATAGCTGAGCGTTAAGCGTTGGCAGTTTCGATATGCGCCATACTATTTGTGTGTACATGTGTACACACTTTATTTCAAAAAATAAATGAGAAACTACAAAGAAAAAAAAAAACAACAATTGAAATTGAAAATAAATTTATTTTACGATTGTCAAATCAAACGACGTACGTCGAAAGTTGGGAGTTGGGCAACTTTTGTACGTTGCGTTAACGTAGACGTACTGATTGGGTCGCACTTGATATAAACTCATATCTTTAACTTAGCTGTCAGTCGAAAAAAACGACGTGACGTACTCGACGTACTGAATGGACCGTTCCCTTTAGGCTGCGTTTATGACACGCGCCAGAAGCGACATTTCTAGCGGCGTCGACAGCAAAATCAAAAAAATGCGTTCTTATGTAAATATTTCTGAGCAGGCGATAACGAGCAACGAGTGCAAGCGACGTCGCGCCATCGTAAGCGATGAAAATCTGCAACCAAAATATTTTTAACTTTTTTGCTAGTCGCGCGTAAGCGTTACCCATAAATATTGAAATTTTGCATAAACAAATTTTTTTGCAAAATACTTTCAACTGATTTGTAAATGTTTTGTTAACGCTGGAGAATTTAATTCGAGTTTTGCACAAAATTAATGTTTTTGGAATTTACGGGTAAAGTAATGGGATACTGTAAGCCTGGACGGAACTAGGAAATATTGCTGTTAAATAAAAAATATGTATTTTAACAAGTTACAAATTTGGTGTACAATAGTTTCAGATGTGGAGTTGTGTATTATGATTTTTCTGAAATGAAACTTCGCGAAACAAAACTCATCGCGCGACGTGAAGTTGTGTAGGTCATAAACGTAGCCTTAAGTAATGTCACTTTGACGCAAACTATGGAATAGACGAAGTGCGGAATTTCCGTGGCTTAAGTGAATCCTCCTAATGTAAAATTGCCCAACTATTGTGAATTCCATCTGTCAAATTTCAATATTCACATATTCACAAAAACAGAATCACTTTAGCGATTCAGAATATTTGCAATTTAAATTTGTGTTTTTTGGGTGTGTTAATATCGTGTCAAGCGACACTAGAAAACAAAGTGAAAAAATCTTCAAAAAGTTCAACTTCTGCATCACAGATTTAGTAACCACTAATAAATAAATCAACTTGGAAAAAATGGGTCTTAAAGGTTGTGAAATCCTATTGGACAATCCATGGAATACTTACTATGCTGGACAGACTGTTAATGGGCAAGTGAAGTTAACATTCGATTCACCGAAGAAAGTGCGAGGTATGTGGTTTTTAATTAAATAAGTTAAACTTACAAAATGCCGTGGAGAATTCTTAAATTTCCATTTTATTTCGGGAATATCTAAATCATACAAAAGCGATTTTTTTCCTTGTGACCGTAAAAGTAAGAAATAAATTATTACTCACAAAGTGACGACATCACATCATCATTGTCAGTGTAGTGTTATTGTTGTTGCTTTAAAGGCACACACAGCCTCATCTTAACGCAGCCCCAGCGTAGCGCCCGTGTTGATATTGTCCATTTGTACCTTTTCACTCGCCCCCTCTTTACTATCTACATGGTCTAGTCGTACCAATAGCCAGAACAAAAACTCGAATAGTTGTTCTGCAGCAAAACAACAACATTCGTCGTTTCTCTCACTTGCAATTCTTTTTTTAGTTCAAGTTAAAAAAAAAAAGTTATTAAAGTGTTGTTTTATTTTTAAAAGCCGGCACAATTAACAGTGTGGTGTTATAATACTTGCAGGGATTTTAGGAAATATTGGGCGCGTCCTATATATATTTTTTTTATAATCAAAAAAGATCGTCCAAAATTCTGTGGCAGGACGGAAAAACTGCTTAAGTCAATATTCGATAAAAAAGCAAAGTAACATAAATTCTATACATAAAAAACAAAATTTAAACTGCTTTGCTTTCTAATCAAAAATCGACCTAAGCAGTTTTTCCTTCCTGCCACAGAATTGTATAAAGGCAGTTTATAAATTTTACTAATGTAAATAATGATACACCCACTGTATCCTCTTTGTCTCGTCCCCCCTTAAAGGGTTGTTCAAGTATTAGGTAAGCAGACTTTCTATAATTGGCCACCCCCGCCCCCTGTTAAAAAATTAGTTTATTATAAACCATGAAGTAGTGAAAGTAAGAAAACATTTTTCATGTTTTAAGAAAAAAGCGCTTTAAATTTTTAGAAATACAGTTTTTATATGGTATTTTGAAGATTTTTGCTTTTTATTCTTTATATAAAATTGGATTGGGACTACATTTCATAAAACCGACTAATCTGGGACGGTCTTTTCTTCATGTTTCTGTATACTTTACTCAAAATACCAAAAAATGTAGATGTCTAGTTGTAGTTTTAACCCGACGATTTAATCCCCCCAAACTTTCTTATGTAATGTTCCAACGATCCCTCTCCATAAATTACGTCACAATGGAGAGGCTAAATTTTATTTCAATGTTAAAATTTTTCTAGTTTGTGAACATTAAAATAAAGAAAAATATTTGATAGCCTTATCATGTATGGCGAAACGAATAAAGTGACTAAAAGTTACTCATTAATATCATCCGATTGAGATCTTTTATTACAAAATTGCTTTGAGTTCAGTGTTTATTTTAGCTAAAAGAATAAAATTTGTAAAGAAAAATTTCAGTTCATGTCTTAACTTTCAAAATGTGAGCAAGTTGGAAATCGGCATTCGATTCGTTTCGTCATCTTACTATGTATATAAAATCGTTGATGCGGATGTTTGTCATCGCTTACCGCCACTTGCTGTATTATCACCATATTCACACCATATGTTTTTTAGTGCTCTGATTGGCTTACATTTAATATGAAGGGGGTCAGACAAATTAGTATTTTTGTATGTTTTTTGTTATCGCATCACTCTTAAACCACTCAATATATAGAAGCCATATTTTCACTTTATCTGCGCCTAACCTTCGGTTAATATCGCAAAAAGGAGGATTAAATTATGGAGCTTTGCACCCCACATACAAAATCTGTATGCAATTTTAAATTTGTTGTACAGCAAAAAGATTGTAATCTTATTGTACTAATGTTTAAACAAATTAAGTTGAAATTGAATTGAAATTGAATAAAAGCACGGTGGTTTTTAAAAAATTTTAACTTTTTGAAATACCACCCGCGATTTTTTTCAGGGATAATGTTGGGGGACCCTTCTAGTATCTAAATCTGCAAACCGCAAAATCGAACGTTCAGCCGTTTTTTTTTCGACCTTTTAGTTTTTTTAACGATTTTTGAGTATGTCTCGGTGTTTATATACATATTATGTACACATATATATGTATATACGTACATATATATACTTGTACATGTATATATGTGTAATATATATATATGGATATATATATACATACACACATACATACATATAAAAGGTATCGTTTCCGCACCATTTATTTTTTAAAAAAATCGGTTTTTTCGCATTTAAGAAAAACACAAACAAAAACCGGAAACGAAAAAAGTCACTCTAGATGTGATTTTTGATGCTTAATCCGATTCCGGTATTAGAATTGCTCTATTACGTCTAGACTTAGAGATATCCTTACATAAATGTTTAAAGGACAACATTTTTTTCCTATTTTTGAAGTTATATAACATGATAAGGTAATATTATGCCGTTAAATCTGGTATGACAGTTAATAGTCCTAGTTTTTTCCTTGAAAACTCAATCAAACTGATAACGATATCTTTTTTTTTGTCGGAGATATCTTTGCCTAAAAAGTTAAAAAAGTGCAAAAACACGATTTTTGGCTATATTGGATGTTATATGCAGGACACACAAAATTTTTTTGGGAATTTCTATTACCAGAAACATTTGGTACTTTCTTTTGGCTTTAAATTGAGCCATCAAATGTTTATCTGCAATATTTCTCTGCAAAGTTATGTTAACTTTAAAATCACACCATGAAACTTAAAGCGAAAAATCTCGGTTTTCGGCTATATTTGAGGTTGTATACAGTACGGACGAAATTCGTCTGCTCTTTTTTACCAACCGAAGCATTTAAAACCATTCTTTATCTTTAAAATGAGCTAACAAGTGGTCTCTTGTAATTGTTTTCTAAAAAGTTATGACCATTTAAAAATTACATTATGGAGTGCAAACTCACAGTGTACGAGTATTCCTTATATTGCTGCAACATGTCGTCTTAAAATGGTCATAACTTTTTAAAAAACAATTACAAGAGACTACTTGTTAGCTTATTTTGAAGATAAAGAATGGTTTTAAATGCTTCGGTTAGTAAAAAAGAGCAGACGAATTTCGTCCATACTGTATACAACCTCAAATATAGCCGAAAACCGAGATTTTTCGCTTTAAGTTTCATGGTGTGATTTTAAAGTTAACATAACTTTGCAGAAAAATATTGCAGATAAACATTTGATGGCTCAATTTAAAGCCAAAAGAAAGTACCAAATGTTTCTGGTAATAGAAATTCCCAAAAAAATTTTGTGTGTCCTGCAAATAACATCCAATATAGCCAAAAATCGTGTTTTTGCACTTTTTTAACTTTTTAGGCAAAGATATCTCCGACAAAAAAAAAGATATCGTTATCGGTTTGATTGAGTTTTCAAGGAAAAAACTAGGGCTATTAACTGTCATGCCAGATTTTACGGCATAATATTACCTTATCTTGTTATATAACTTCAAAAATAGGATAAAAAATGGTGTCCTTTAAACATATATGTAAGGATATCTCAAAGTCCAGACGTAATAGAGCATTTCTAATACCGGAGTCGGATTAAGCATCAAAAATCACATCTAGAGTGACTACTTTCGTTTCCGGTTTTTGTTTGTGTTTTTCTTAAATACGAAAAAACCGATTTTTTTTTAAAATAAATGGTGCGCAAACGATACCTTTTATATGTATGTATGTATGTATGTATATATGCATCCATATATATATATTACACATATATATATATATAAGTATATATATGTACGTATATACATATTTATGTGTACATAATATGTATATACACACCGAGACATACTCAAAAATCGTTAAAAAAACTAAAAGGTCGAAAAAAAAAAACGGCTGGACGTTCGATTTCGCGGTTTGCAGATTTAGATACTAGAAGGGTCCCCCAACATTATCCCTGAAAAAAATCGCGGGTGGTATTTCAAAAATTTAAAATTTTTCAAAAACCACCGTGAAAGACAAAACGCTTTATCTCCGCACCTATAGCAGGTATCTATTCGAAACTTGATTCATGGATATATTTGATATTTATCAAAAACCCTACATTGAATAAAGGGGATGAAGCAAGGGGCGTTGCAAGCCCCATATAAAAAAAAATCTAAACATTAAATAATTCTGCACCTATTACAGTTATTATACATGAAATATGAATGTACATAGTATTTACTAAAGGCCATGCAGAAAATGGGGAGAATGAACCAGGGGCAATGTAACCCTGTATAAAAAAAAAAACCTAAATCATTTCATCACCTATATAAAGGGGCAGAACAACGTTCATTATCAGGATTTAAGCAATTTTTGGTTAAAGATGGATTTTTCTTATAAGTTTTTTTGATGATGATAAGATATAAGAAATGATAAGATATGATGATAAGAAATTGATGCGTAACTTCCACCAAACTGTTGTTTGTTTGCGGAATTTAAAATAAAACTTATTTTCCTTTGTTTAGCAACTAAAAGCTTATTAAAATCATACAAGAATAAATATTAGTTGTCGCAGAAAAAAAATAAAAAGTTTCCTTCAAAAGTATGATTCGGAACTATCCAAGTTAATTATCTACCTTTTATCATAATTTTGGAACACTTCGCATTTTCCGCCAATTCACTTTGGTCAGCTGCTACTGAGCAACTGACATCGATACGTCCAACGTAAAAGTTGGTTACTCGAAAATCGTAGTTTTTAGTTATTAGCATTTTAATTTAATTCAATTTAATTTATTAATTCGTGGTAACACACAATAAGCCAGATAGCAAAAGAATTAATGCATTACAGATTTTTTTTCTATGCTATATCTTAACGCAGCGGTTTCAATAATTAAACTTCAAATAAGTACTTAAAATAATAACAGATTAATATTATATTTAATAATATAAAATAATAATGTGGTGTTCCCTAAAGGCTCCCCTAAAGATAAAAAACAGTAATTCAGTAGTCTCATAAGAGCGAGTTTTAATACAAACTCTAAATTCAAGTTAAAGAAAGGTCCAATCAATGACAATACACAATAAAGCTTTAAAGATTATGGTGGCGAGCATACTCCAACAGTTTCTTTTTAAAAGTACTTTCAGAACAATTCATAGAGCGCAAATGAACTGGTAAATTATTCCAACAACGGGCGACTCTAATAAAAAAAGATCTTTCAAATACGGATGAGGAAATCCGCGGCAAAACAATTTGAGTGTAAAATAAATTTAGGTTGTGTCTTCAAAAATAGCTCCTAGGCCTTCGATTTTCAAGCTAGAAGTACCAAATTTTGACACAAAATGGAACCAAATGTGCAGATTTCGAAAAGCGCTGTCCCGTAAAAAGTTGGTAAGTTGAGTTACCAACTTTAACGTTGGATGTATCGACATGAGTTTTGAAATACGATTTTGGATACCATGAATTTGAATTGCAGCATATTAGTAAACTTGATAGTAAGCTTTATTTCAAAAGAATATTTTTAAAAAATATTTTGCTGGCTGATAATTTTTAGCCCCAATGGCCAAATGCGATTATTTTTAAATATCCCTTAAAATAAACGCATCCCAACAGTTTAGAATGCTTATACAATTCAATCGGAATCTTAGAGCGTCGTCTTTGCTTCCTACATTTTTACACTAGACAGCAAAAGTTTTCCCGCCTCGTTTAAGTTGTGAGGGTGGCATGGCTGCAGTTAATGTTTGCCATTTTATTGTTGTTTTTTTATCTTCGCTTTTTCCTCAAAGTGAAATAATGCATTTCGTTGCACTCAATGTGGCTGTCGATGTACGTTTTGTACATTCCTCAATTAATCTTGGCAGTTTTTATTGCTTTTTTTTTCTAGAATTACTTGTATTTGCTGTTTACTTAAGAGATTCTGTCTGTCTTCTGTTTGTGCGCTTATCTCAGATACCACTTTTTATAGTTAATTTCATGAAATGAATAATGTGCACTTGTACTTTGTGATTATTTGTTTTTATTCAAAAAATAATTTTTTTTTTTATTATACTACAGTTCAAGACGAAATACAAATTATAAATATTTAAAGGATAGGCTTGTTTCTTTTGACACAATTGTGTCAATTTTCAACTTGCGATAACTCGTAGACTGTAAGTTGCACGGTAATAAGTGCAGAAATTTCTTTTATGGAGAATAACATGCTCTACAAATAATTTTAATTTTATGTAAAGAAAAATGTAGCGTTATCGCCACTTAAGTGGTTTTCATTGAATAACTCCTAAGCTGTAATTTTTTTTTTTTCATGCATAAAATCACAACTAATGTAGAGCATGTGATTCTCCATACAAGAGATTTTTGCAGTTATTATTGTGCACCTTACCGTTCAAGAGTTATCGCAAGTTTTAAATTAAGATAAGCGAAATATTTAATTCCTGTAAACCGATTGCTGCTTCCCAATGATGGTGCTTCCATAATGAAGATGCTAAAGATTGTACATCCAGCCGCGAAGACACTTGTGGATATGGCGGCTTTTCTTTTGTTTGCCGGTAAAATTCTCAACCAAGTCAAGCCTTTTGTTGAGGACGGCTCATACATATACGCTTTTTGAAGCGCTTACTTGTAATGCGACGGTAAGCTTTCTTTCAATAAAATTGAAAAAAAAAAACTTACAGCACCAGGATTTGAAGCGAGAAACGCAAAAAAAAAAATTAAAAAAATCACCCGAGCTGGGTTCGAACACATTTTGTTCTTACTGCAGCCTTACATGGAATCATTTTGTAATCAGATTCAATTCAATTCAACAAAAGTAAATAAATAAGTCCAAAAAAATGCTCACTGCAAAAAGATTTGGCTCGAAAAGAGGTGGTCGCCGAAAAAACGCCTGTTCAAAACCATATTTAAATCGTTCTACAAGGCGATACCTGTTAGATAAAAGTTAGAGAAACGCTGGAATGATTGTATCGCTCTCGAATGAGCCTAAGTTTATAAATAAAATCTATTTTATCCAAAAGAGTTGGGTTTTCTTCATTAGACCACAGACTTATCAACCCATGTGTTAGATATGACTACTCTGTTTATTTAAAAAAAAATAATTTTTTGAAGTGGAAGTCAAAAAGTCCTTGACCGCTTCCTTCTTATCCACTTTTCCGATTTGACGACCCCATTTGCCCCGATCTTTTATGGGCGACTTCTTATTCATTAATCAACTGTCTCTATACCAAGATATTGTTTTTGGAAAAAATATAGAGTTGTTAACTTCTGTCAATTCTGTTTATGCGAACTCACACTATTTTTTATTGTTGTATCAAAGTAGAACAGATCACCCAAAAAATGATGTCATTAAATAAAAGCAGCAAAAAACTCAACGACACTATTGTCTCAGTGTATCGAACTATAACAATTAGCGAAACCTTGTGTTATTGTATCGCATGAGAATAAAATAAAACTTGTTCTTACATAATGTTATGTTGAATGAATAGAATTTTCAAAATGATAACATACATTTAATATTTAAAATAACACCTAAAATGTATATGCTTTGCATTTTCAGGCATCATTATACGCTTTCTCGGCGAAGCCAATACTGAATGGTCAGAAGTAAGACGTGTAACAAATACCACTACTGGTAAAGATGAAGATGAAACAGAATTTCTTAAAGGACATGAAGAATATTTTCAAATTCAATACTATTTGTTGGGTGGTAAAAATAGTAAGTTTGGTACATACCTAGTTCAATGAAGAATATTTTCATAATCTTAAGAAAAATTTTAGGTTCCGAAATTGAATTACCACCTGGCACACATAATTATCCTTTTACCTGTGCTCTACCGCCAACTTTACCATCATCATTTGAAGGTGAATATGGTCATGTGCGCTATACTATTAAAGTAACTTTAGACCGACCATGGAAGTTTGATCAGGATATGAAAATGGCTTTTTCTGTAATTGCACCAGTTGATTTAAATTTGAATCCACGTGTTAAGGTATGTGAACATAATACTTTTTACAATATCACGAAAGTAAAACTATATCTAATTTCTATTTATAGGAACCATTCAAATTAGAATTGGAAAAATCTTTTTGTTGCTTCTGTTGTCGTTCCGGTCCTTTATCTGTTATAACGTCTCTTCCTGTTACTGGTTATGTTTCGGGACAAGTTATACCGATTACTTGTGAATGTGATAATGCTAGTAACGTGGGCATTACTTCAGTTAAGTTTATTTTACGTAAACGCGTGACTTTCCATACAAGTCAACCACGACGCGAAAAGAAGGAAAGCAAAGTTACTATTTCAGAATTGAGCGTAGGTCCTGTTGCTGGTGCAGAATCGCGCACATTTACTCAACAGTTGGAAATTCCTGCTTTGCCACCAACTAATCTACTTAATTGTGGCATTATTGCATTGGATTATGACTTGCATGTATGTTATTTTTTATATTTGTACCTACTGATATCAAAAATAATTATTTCTATGAATTTTTATTTAAACCAAAGGTGGAATGTGACGTTAGTGGTCCACATCGTAATCTTTCCGGCAATATACCAATTACCTTAGGTACTATTCCTTTGGCTTCATTTAAGGCACCTGCACCATATACGGATGTGCCAGCTCAAGTGCCACCAAATCAATTACATGTTGGTGATCCATCAATGGCCCCTACACAGCCAGTTAGCCCTGCTAGTCCACCTAATGGAACTGGTGGTGCTATGGGCTGGAATGTTGCTGATAGCGCTGGTGCTCAGCTATATCCTAATATACGTAAGTGATTGCTATATATTATAATATTATAATAATAAAATAAAAATTTTGACATTCAGCGCCACCGCAATTTGTTGAAACAAAATTCAAGTCACCAAAAATAACTGGACGTGATGACTCGGAGCATACGACAGTCATTGGTGATGCAAATTTTTCACCACGTTATCCAACTTTTCAATTCGCAGCCAACGCTCCCCCACATAATTTGTAAGTTATAAAAATAAGTGAACATAAATGAATTAAGAGGGCTTCCTTCCTTTCCAGAAAAAAAAAAAATAAATAAAAAACAAAAGGTTAAAAACAGTTTTTATAAGCCAATTAAATTTTAATCTACACAAAATCAATTAAAAACAAAATGAAACTAACTGAATCAAAATTGATCAATTTGATCGCGAGATATCTTGCACATAAATTCAAACATTATTTCGAGAAAGACTCAAATGAAAGCCTCAATTATAATATGTAGTAAATCTATATATTTTTTTTTCTGCCATAAAAATGATAATATTTGCATTGATATTAAAAAACAAAAAAAAAAAAAAAAAACAATTTGAAGGAGGGAGAGTTCCTCTTAAACATACTATACTTATGATATTTTACGAGCAATACGCTGGATTACCAATATTTAAAAAAAAAAAAACGCACAAAGTGTCATGAATTTATTATATACTTTTTTTTATTATTTTTTAAGATGCAAAATTTCAGAAAGCATTTAAGTCATTTAAAAGCATTCAGTCTTTTGTTTGCAAATAAAAAAAAAAAAGATTGTTTAATGTGACATTGGCCTCGAGCTTTTGAAAAGTTAATTATTTTTTGTTATAAAGGGCTTGCATTTAGCTTCCGTCCGTTTTATTTGAAATATACATATTTTATTTTTTACGTAAAGCACTATTTGATGAATATTGATGTAATTTTGTTAAACAATAAAGAGTGCCTATTATATAACCAGAAATTGATAAAAAACTAGAAATTGATTAAATAACTGCAATTCACAAATTTAAAAAAAAATAGGTAATTAAAAAAATTTTTATAAAAAGAAAACTTATAAAATCATCGACTCACTACACACGCGCTATTTAAAATTTGTATTCTGTTATATTTTATTGTTAAGCAATTTGCAAATTTTAAAATATTATTTTTATTCTCAATCGTCAATTAAGTGTTCATTAAAGAAACGAAAAAAGATTTAACTCGAAAGACGAACTTATATTTATATTTATGCATTATTGAAATAAATAACAACTTTTTAAAAGGCACAATTTTTAGTAGAAATTCGATATTAAAAAAAAAAATTAGTAAAATCGATTAAAAAAATAACTTGATGTCTTCGCAAAGCATTTAAATAAAGTGCTTAGATTAAATTAGTATAAAAAATCGTATTTTCATAAGTTGTGTATCTCTATGAAACAATTCAAAATGCATTACATTTTATATACGTATATATGTTACAAACTATAAATTATGGACTTTATAAATGAAAATCTCAATATTGTAAACCATATAAAATAATTGCAATAAAAATTTTAAAATACTCTAATACGAAATACTCGATTGATTTTCAGACGGGTAGACAATGGTAATTTTATTAAGAGATAAAGACAAAAATTCGAACAATGAGTCCATTATGCTAAAACTTATGGAAATCGTAAGAAGACATTGCCAATGATTCACTGACAATGAATCTAACTTCATTCAGGCATTTAAAGAATTTTCGGTTGAATTAAGTAAGTGATATAGTGTATCAGACATACTTATTTATTCCCTATATAACGATTTCTATTGTTGATTTTCATTGATTTAGGACCTATAAATGAACAAAACAGTCATTCGGAAACTAACTCTGGCTCTGATTTAGATTGCTCGATGGTGTTTCAGGTCCTCAATTTCGTTCTGTCGAAGCATTTTCATCAAAATTATGAAATCTTCAACTCAGGATATAAGTTATTTATGTAAGGTCTTTCATCAGTTAAAAATTGACTTCATTTCAACTGCATACTTTATATTTTTGTTTTCTTTATAGATGTACAAAGTTTTTGAACAAATGCAATAGACCGAAATCTGAAGAAGTAATCAATGCAGTTATAAACGCCAATTTATTAACTCTAAGCATAAGTAGGTGGAACTCACTTCATGATTCCATAAGAAGTTATTGCAACAAAAACAAATTTAGCCGAATTGTGCTGTCGTCTGGAAATTCCCACCGTTCTCAGTGATGAACTTGAGTACTTGGAGGAATACATAAAGCTTATGAGGCTTAAAGCTCAATTTTCTCTAGGGCGAAAAGACCCTACTATGGTGTCTTTAAGAATAAAAACGCGTAGCTTGGGAACTGCGAGTATCTTAAGTATTTAATCGAAGTAAACAAAAAAGCTTTGCAAGAAGCTTTGCGTAGAAGGTTTGAGAAATATTTTCTGTTGCAACCTGACGCTTGAAATGCGATTTCCTGATATAAAACAACGGTTTTTAAAAGCAATAACGCAACCTGAAGAAGAAGTAAAGACAATGTTCAATACTTATGTGGTGAAGTATCACGTTTTCTGTCTAGAACACCGCAAGAATCAGTCTTTGATTTTGGGGAAGCAAGTTATGGTAAAGTTTCTACACTTTATTTTCCACTAAATATTTGTATTAATGTATGTAATTGTATATCTACCTAAACAGATGTTGTCGTACAGTGTGTTTCCACTGACGCGGGAAATTTCATAAAAAACTTCAAACATGCAACATTATTTTCCAGAAAAGAAAAGCTACGGTTGTAAATTAATTTCTTCTCTTCTTTTTCAACACAAACTAAATACCATCATGTTGCACTAAGTACTATTTTGCCTACAAAACCATTTTTACTCAAATTTAACTCTTTCAATAAATAGTTATGTATTAATTTAATGTCTACATTAGACTTGTTAATTTATACTTTATTTTTCTGATTTACATCTTTTGTACATATCGTTATAAATTTACAAACATATATTTAGAATGAAATGCATTCACGTTGGAGCTTTATTCATACTATCAAGAAAATTGACTTATGATGTTCCAACGTGAACTAAAAAAATATATAAAATTTGACAGCATAGATCTACAAAAGTTTGCTAACATGTGCATAAGATCGGCAATTGCTAGAGCGACTATCAACGTTAACATTTCTTATTGTTTGTACCCTTTTCCTGGACATGTATTATGACCTTAATGGCATTATCGAGATTACGACGAACAGCGTCGAAAGCCTTTGCTGTTTCTGTTATATCAAAATGATGTGTAATCAAACGCTTGACATTAACACGACCAGATGCTACCAAAGCCAACGCAGCTGGATAGCTACAAAATTCATAAAGAAATAATTATTTAAACTCTAAGAAGTATCTTTATAGCATACTCATTGCAATAACGAAAGACGCCACGTATATCGACTTCGCGTGCCAAAGCATTGATGAGTGGAATTTTCACTTCATCTGCACCCATGCCGACTAATACAAAGCAACCGCCAGGTCGTGTAGCCTGAAGAAAACATATTCATCAAAACAAAAAAGAAAATATACATATATTCTCACTTACGTAAATTCCTAATTTAATAGCTATTTCATTACCGCAACAATCAAGTGTTTTATCTGGCTGGCTACCAAGTAATTGGTGCACCTTCTTGGCAAGTTCTTGTGCAGTTTCGTCACCTTTTAGCAGCAGTGTATGTGTAGCGCCTAACTCTTTGGCAACATCTAAGCGATCTTGTTTTATGTCAGTTATTATAATTTTTCCAGCACCCATGGACACTGCTGTCAACAGCGATACCAAACCGATCGGCCCTGCGCCCATTATTAAAACTTCTGAACCTAAGGTAACATTTGCTCTACGACAAGCATGTACACCCACAGATAGCGGTTCAAGAAGTGCACCCTCTTCCATGGTAACATGATCTGGCAGTTTATAGCAGAAATCTGCCGGATGTCTATAGTAACGTGTTAGATTACCATCATATGGTGGTGTAGCACAAAAAATCATATCTGGACACAAATTATAATTTCCCTCTTTACAAAATTGACAAATGCGGCAGGGATAACCAGGCTCAACAGCAACACGATCACCAACTTTAAGATGTTTTACATTCTTTCCAACTTTAGCAACAACACCAGCAGCCTCATGACCAATAACCATTGGTTTAGTGAGTATAAAGTCACCAATACGTCCTTTAGTAAGATAGTGTACATCTGAGCCGCAAATACCAACACAATCCATAGAGAGCAGGACATCTAGATAATATATTTAATAATATATTTAATAAGTAATGACTTAAATCAAATAGTTTTCTAACCTCCATCTGAAATTTCTGGAATAGGGCGTTGTTCCTGTAATGAAAATAAAAAAGTTTCTAAAAATGTTGTTACATTTTGAATGAAATTTTCAGTCCAGGCTTTTAGTGGTATTACAGGTTTTCCACTCCAAGTTAAACCTATTTCATATCATATTGATATTTTTTCAAATTAAATTAAACTTTTCCCAACAGATAACCTTTGTCCAAATCAAATTAAACTTTGCAAAAAATACACTTAACATGATATATCTCTGTACCTATGGCAGCTATCGTTATGAAACTTGGTATATGGATGAAAATTGTGTCTACCAAACCTTTCAAAATTTGGAGGGGGTTGGCCTAGCAACTTGGAAAAAATGCTAATTTTTTGGAAAAGGATTAATTTGATTTGGAAAAAGTTAAATTTGATTTGAAAAAGTTAAATTTGTTTTGAAAAAATGGCAGTTAAATTTGATTTGGAAAAAGTTTAATTTGATTTGAAAAAAGTTTAATTTGATTTGTAAAAGATCAATAAGATGTGGAAAAGGTTTAACTTGGAGTGCAAAATCTGTATAAAAATATTATTTTTTTTTTTCACCTCACATTTATCAAAAAACCATTTGTCCTATACAAATATTTGCCACTGAAATTTGTTTACAAAAATCTTGAGTGCAGTGAATTAAATAATTGCAATTAAATAAATAAACTCAGATAACACATTTTCATTAGTACGTTAGTAACAAAAACGTAATACAAAAACGTTTTTAAGGCTTAAAAAAATATTTACAATCAAATGAATATGATACTCCACACCTTTATTAGAAAATTTCTTATCACATTATTTATTTTATAATCATAATTGAAGAGCTCAGTGGATGAACATATTAAGCGATATTTTTAAAAAGATAGAGGACAAATGGAAAAATCATACATTAGATTTTAAATGTTTGTACAGCCATTTTATAGCTTGTTGAAATAACTTTCTATTGACACTAAGTGAACTGATATCTCAGATTTCATAAATTACCGCTAAACACGTTTATGCACTCAGCTCTTCAATTGTTTGTAGTATAATCAACTAACACGTTTAAATACAGATCAGAGGTGTGGCAAAATCAAAGCGATTTACGTCATTAAAATTTTGATAAGAAGTTGTAACCTTTTAGCCTCTATTTTTTCATATCGCCTAATGTGTTAATAAAATTTGTATTACGGAATAATCGGTAAAAAAATACTGTTTCAATTTTAAGTGTGATTATTTGATGTTTATTTCATAGGCTATCCAAGTGTTAAATAAATTTTTAAAATCAATATATATATAAAACATATTTGAACCAATTTTAATTATATTTGCAGCATATGTTTTTTAATAATGCCTACGATCTACCAAATATTTGATTTTTTTTTCTAATAATAAAATATTCAAAAGATTTTAAATTGTGAAACATATTAGTTCGCCCGTTCCAGAAGCACTTAGCAAATGTGTTTTCCTAATTACATCCATCTCGAGTTAAGAAACTTTTTTCCCGGGTGAAACCGAAGGAATTTCGAATTAAGTGTTTGTTCTAAAACCTCATCGAATATCATGCCTTACAAAGAAAAAAAAAATCATGCAATCAGTCATCATTTTCCAAGAACCCGGACGAAGCCGAATGTATTTCGAAATAAAATGTTTCCTAAACCTCACCAGGCAAAATATATGTTAAAGAAAAAAAAAAATCATGCAAGTCGGACAAATGGTTCTCGAGTTGTGGAGACACAAACAGACAGAAAGACGTTCTATTTTATGTAGAAAAAAGTATGATGATGTATGTAATACTATATGATGATCAGCACCAAACAGTTCTGAACATTTTACAATTAATTTCAGGTCGATAACCAAATTACAAATGCCAATTAAAGGGGTCTTACCCAACTACAACCCCTTCATAGAAAGGAATGTATAGTTCCACCACTGACATTATGCATTTTAATACGTTATGCCTCGTAACGAACCTAAGGGGCTGTACATAAACTCCGTGACGCTCCTAGGGGGGGGGGGGGGGTGTTCGGGCAAGCGTCACGCTTGGTGTATTTTTTTTTATTTTTTGTATGAAGCTACCGTCACTTGGGGGGGGGGTGGGTTCAATATAGCGAATTTTAGCGTCATGGAGTTTATGGACAGCCCCTAAGATATTTCTATGAAATTTGATAGGTAGGAACCGAACGCAAATGCCATAAACTGGTTGAAAAGTGTGCGTTATCAAGAAAGTGAAACGCCCACTTTTTAACGATTGAACATTTTAACACATAATACGTATCTCGCAAGCTATTTTAATTAAATTTGGTATGCAGGTGCAGAACATTTATAACATACAATGTCGAAAAGTGGGCGTTGTTTATTAAGTTCCACTCCTACTTTTTCATGCTATACCTTCCAAAATATAAAAGTTATTTTGATGACATTTGGTAGGTATAAGTCGAATATAGGTAGGGGAGATGTGTGTACCTTGGTCCGCTTTTCAGTTTTTTCAGTGTGCTGGATTTTCCAAAAAAGTTTCTTTAGTTTTTTGATTAAGTTATATTTCTACAATGCTTGCAGCATCAAATGACGTGACAATGATATTTCTATGTCTTTCCATTGGGTAGAAATATTACTTTTTCCGTTGCAATCTCAAACGGTCCAAGGTACACCATGCAAGTGTACCTTGGACTATTAAAAATAAAAGAGAGTACATTGTATTTTGGTAATAAATTATGAAAGAACCATTTATTATGTAATCAAAAATAACATTTTTTTCAATAAAAAAAAAAAAATTAATCATAAACAAAAATTATAACACAAAAAAGTGCATGCAGTAAAAAACAATTAATTAAACAAAAATGGTTGCAAATGAATACATTAATCGCGTAAATAATAATAATAATATTATATTGAGAGGCGATTATGGTTTCCTGGTAGCCCGTCGAAAAAGGCTTGCTGGTCAATAAGCTAGGTCCAAGGTACACACAGACAGCATGTTTTAAAAACTGTCAACAACCATAACATATATTAATGAAAATACATCTAAAACACACTAAAAGCTTAAAAAAATAACTAAACTTCCTTCCTGATGTTGTAAAACTGAAATATTTCAAGTAAGTTCCTCACAAAACGTTTCGTAGCTTACTCCAAAAACAAATTTTTACACACAAAAAACACTTTTTCCGTCGCTTTTTATACACGCGTACAGCTTGACGGTCTGAAGTCTATTTATATGAGTCACCAGAATGAGTGGAAAATTTCATAGAAGAACATTATCGTACACGTGCAATTGTTGAGTGGCAACCGGCACTCGGACCGAGGTACACTCGGACCAAGGTACACACATCTCCCCTACCATACAATGATTAAAAACTGGTCGTTATTAAAAACTTCGTTTCTCATACTTCAGGAGTGCACTGCTGAAAATGGCAATCTTTGAACTTCGATATCTACAAACTGGAGGACTTCCTTTTACGATTTCAAAACGCCATAACTCAATAAATTTTTGGAAATTTCCGGTAATCGATGTGTCATTTTAATCAAAATAATATTCTTTTTTAGAAAAAGGAAACATAAAACGGTTTTTGATTTCGTGAAGATAAGGTCACTTTTACATGGACAAAAGTAGTGTCGTAATATGAATTGGCTGACATTGTGCTAGAAATTTATAAAATGGGACTCTGTTTTAACAAAAAGCTTGCTTGATAGTGTAAAATTTATGGCATTAAGTTGAAAAATTGATATCGGTTAAATAAACAATTACTATGGTATAAAATGCGCATGATATTACTTTTGCCCTTAAATGGACTAGCGCCACTATTATAATGAACGACAAATACATATGTATGTACATTATAAAAATCTTATTATTTACTCACCAAACGCATATCCTCAATGCCATAAAGTACAGCTGTTAAATTATCCTTTGCCATGTTTCCTATAGATAGCAATCATAGCAATAATAATAAATTTTTATTAATTTATGAATAATAAACAGAGCACACAAACACGTACCTATTAAACGTTGATGCAAGATTTCACTCTTTGAGGTTATTCCCGAGCAGCTGTCTAGTTAACTGTGCGGCTTGGACTGAACTGTGCTGTTATTTTATTTTAAATAGTAAAATGATGTTTCCTTGGTGTAAAATTAATTCGCGATAATATTTATGATTATTTTTGTTTTCTTTTTGTAGTATTTTAGTGCTTATTTTCTAAGTGGTAGTAGTAAACTGAAGTAAAATAACAGCACAAATACTTAAATTAAATACAAACAACTAAGCAAAAACTCTATTGAAATAAGATGGCATATTCCATGCAATAACTTTTCAATGTCATGCAATGCAGCATATGTAGAGTGTCCAAAATAGGAACATATGTGCATTAAATAAAATATATGAATGTATGTAGTGCAAAATGTTTGCTGAGAATTCTGAACTCAAACTTTGGTTACGAACTCGTTAAAATAAATTTTTTCAATGTGGGTTTTACTTTGATTTGGTTCTTTGAAAAGAAGAGAATACTTTAACTCAGTCGAAAAGAATTCAACGTTTTGCTGTCCCAGCAAAAGATATGAGTCATAAAGGACCCTTTTTTGATTTTTCTCTCCAAGCTCGTATACTCCTAAAGGGCTCACAAACAACTCAAAAATGATTCTAAAATGCTCTGAAAAGAGTCGCTTTTTCTTCTAAAACAAAACAAGGAGCTCTTATTAAATATCATAAAAATCTTTTCTGACTTATGTATACTTTCGGAACTTTTTCTGCCTTAAAAATTATCCGAAAACGCTCTGCAAAGAGCCGCTTTATCTTCTGAACTTGGCCTTTATTTATTATAAACCACTAAAAAATATCTTAACCATATTTACAAAACCTTGAACAACATTTGATCCGATCATAGGAGGCTTAGGACCATTTACCGGTGATTGATGAAAAAATTTTTATATCCTACATCCAGGTTATATTCACTTTGTCCTTCCGTTTGTAACGCAGAGAAGGAGGCGTGGCAGATATAGAAAAGTATATAAATTCTTGATCAGCGTCATCTCCTGAGTCGATATAGCCATGTCCGTCTGTTTGGCTGGCTGTCTGGCTGGGTGGCTGGGTGTGCGTGGAAATACATTTTCTTGGAAAACTAAGCAAGATAATTCAATGAAATTTGGAACACTGTCTTCGTCATCAAAGTTATCTCGAGGGATTGAAAATTAGCAATATCGGTCAACGGAAACGCCTATCGCCAACACAAAAAAATGTATTCAAAATTCCGCTTTAGGAGTATTTTTCACGACAATGCAACCGAAATACACATAAGTACTACGAGTTGTAAGCGCAAGCTCTGAAAAAAACTGGGCGAATTCGAACAGGTGGGCGTGGCACCTCCCATACAAGCAAAAGTTTTAAAATGCTATACTGAAAGACTTTTTTGAGATAATCCAACAAAATTTCACTCAAATACTATGGACTATAAATGCATGCTCTGAGCTGAAACTAGACGAACTTGGACAAGAGGGCGTGGTACCTCCCATATAAGAAATTTTTTTAAAATACTGCAGTGTAGGGTATTTAATGTTTGGCCAGGCCAAAGGTAACACCCTTACTAGTTTTCATTTGTCAAACGGGAACGTTTTTTTTAAAACAATTTTTGAAATGAAATTTTCAATAAAATTGAAATGAAAATTTATAGCCTTGTTCACGATCCAGTGCAAATGATCTCGCATCATAGCATTTGTAAATAAGTATTGAACGAGTTATGGATTTTCGAGGCAGTTGCACTTTTTGTGGAATACCCTTATTAAGATTTACTGATATACATTGTCGATTTAGGGGAGGAGAGTGGCTTGGTTTCTGATTCAACAGAAATAACAAATATCGGATTTCAGTCAGATGTGCGGCAAATATCTTAGAATAAAAGTGACTGGAATATGTTGAAATTTTTTATTTTCTTTTACGCATAATGAGAATTCAATTTTAAAAAAGATCCATTCAAATAGACAACTAATTAAAGTAGCGATATTGACCTCTTTATTTAATTATAATTTTTAATCATGTTTGCAAAGTAAAAATTGAGGAAAAAAACAAAATTAAAAGTCATTGATTTAATAAATAAATAAGTTTGGATTTGTAAACAATAAGAATATTAAAAAAAAATAATACCTAAATTTTAAGTAATATACCATAAATTTAAGTAAAAATGCTTAAAAAAGTTTGTGCAAATGCAAGCAACCCTCCTATTCCTATTAAAACGCTAGCAGATGGATTGAAAAATATCGCCTCGCATCAATTGCCTAGCCTCCAGTGTACTACACATAGGCCAAGTGCATTGATGATTGAAGTTAGTAAACGTACAGTGGACAAAAGAAACACTTTCCCAAACTACTATGCTGCTAATTAAGAATATGGATTATTTTGTTTATATCATATGTTATTTTTCTTTTCTACAGGACAGTTTAGCAAGGCTTAAACAATTTAAAACGAATCTATCAAAATGCTTTGAAAAACCAACGAAGAGTAAGTAGCTTAATGCTTAAACTGCTACTAGCTGTTACCCAATCCGCATGCTAAGTACAGACAATATTCACACATCTATCCAGTAAATTCCACACCTATAATTGCAAGAATTAGCAATGTTGCGGTGCTTGAAACGAGATCCAACGTTCTAATCAACAATTCAGATCGCACAATATATTCGATAGTTTGATATACGCGGTTAAAAATACCGATTTTTCAAGCATCTACTTAATAGTTGGATCCCAACTATTTGAATGGTTTTTTCAAAGTAGAATATGTCCATAAGAACAAAAGTAATATCATAATATGAATTGGCCGACATTTTGTTAGGAACAATTAAGCTTGGTTTCTGTTTTCACAAAAAATTTACTGTATAATAAAGAATTGATGGCATTAAGTTTAAAAAATTTTATTAGTCAAATAACCGGTTATTATGGCACATAATTTGTTTACTTTTGCTTAACCATTATGGGCTCATCCCACTTTAAAAATACATTCATTTGTCTTTTTATCCCCAAACCCATGCATATAGCGCTTGTGACATCTATCGGTGTTTGAAGATTCATAGGTGTGCTATCAGATTGAGGTTATTGTAATATACAAGAGCATGAAGGGCAATCAGAAAATTTTATATATAATACATATGTGTCGTTAAATATCAAAACTGCCTAAGTCCCTCTCTGATATGTAAGCAAAATTAAATAAATTATAATCAATTCAATGAATTATAATCAATTCAATGAAATTTATTTCATTTTGCCTTCATATCGGAGAGGGACTTAGGCAGTTTTGATATTTAACGACACATAGGTATATAAGCGTATGCTTTTTTTTACAAAAAAAAAAAAAAAAAATATTTGGTCTTATCATGAATAAATATTTTCGAGAATGCTAATTCATGATAGCCCCGTTATGTCTGATTTTCCTGTATCTAGAACGGAGAGCACAGGGTCAAACTGAATCGTCTTCATCGAATACAAAATTTTGACTTTGATTTTTCTCCACGGATTTCTCTATTTGTGGATTTCTTTCTCAAAAGACCTTCCAAGTTTGGTTTGGAAAAACTGAAACAAAATATGAAAATCAAGTGCCGCATCCATTAGAATATTTCAGGATTTTTACACATAAATCACCTAAATAAAAGGATTTAATGCTTTCAAAATAATACACCTGAATAGTTGTTACTTTGTTTAAAAAAAAATTTATTTTAGAAGCTGTAAAGGAAGAAAAATGTGCAATTAGCAATATAAGTTCGGCTTTATATGAAGCGGAGAGTACGCATTTGGTAAGTTGAAAATATTTATAAGTTATAAATCAGTTGCCTAAAATACAAGACAATAATCCTAATCAACACCTCTTCTTAGTTCGACAATAAAATTTTGTAGTGGAGCATGTTGATTTTTACTGTGAACGTTACAGAAAACTTAACTCAGTCATTTTCCCGCTTAGCTCTGGTTTTCGAGATATGCGAGATTAGAAATTCAAAGCATGCAAGTCGAAGAATCTTTCATATGTAAAATACTTTGCTTTTTCCAGAAGTATAAGATTTTATTTTTAAAATGGTGAAACAATAGATAATTTATCTCAGTATTTGAAAAAGTTATAGCCATTTTAAAACTATTTCCTCATCACGTACAACATGTCGTATGAGTAACATGATTATTAATTAACATTATAAATAAAGTTTGTTATTATGAGTTTTTGCACTTTATGCGGTCCTTAAACCCTTAACCAGTTCGAAAATTTTAAAAAAATTTTATAAAACGAAGAAATTTGACAGATGTGTGTAGGTATCTGCTAAATATACAGTTGAAATAGACAAAACGTATGTGCTTTTAGGTCAATCTGTGTAAATATATCAAACCAAAATATCTCGAAAACTAGAGCCAAGCTGTAAAAAACGACTAATGTCTAATGCTTAGCATAAAGTCCCTAGGACCCAACAATGTTAAAAAAAATGTTTCAGTTTCGAGCCTAACAAAATCAAATTTTGCACGTAACATTATTTGGAATATCTACAGTAGTTTCCGCTAAATTGACCACGCTTTATGAATTTGCCCGCATGATAGAGCAAATAAAAACTGCAGTCAAAAAGTTGCATTCAATTAATAATAATTTTTCCGTTTAATTGACCGCATTACCTCTTACCAGCCTTTTAAATGACATGCTAAAAATATCGATTAATTGGGTCATTTAAAAAAAATTCCCAAAACAAAAACTGCATTAAAATTACATCAAATGAGCATCAAAATTTGATAAAAATCTTCTAATCGAATTAAGGAAATTTTCGCACATTATTTACACTGCTCAAGCGTTGCGGAAACTACGTATGTATTTACCCAAGGGGAAAAGAATTGCTTCAAAAATCCTTCTGAAGTGTTTTTTTTCACCAATAAGCGCTTCCACTCCGTAAGAACTATACTTTCTTTTTAACATTACGTGTCATAGGATGTAAGCGGGAAAAAGCTTACCGCAGCCTTACCAAGAAAGGGTTTTTGAAGCGCTTATTTGTAATTCTGCGGTAAGCGTTTTTTCAATAAAATTTAAAAAAAGAAAAAACTGGCCACACCTGGGTTTGAATCCACCACCGTCTGTATGATAGATAGAAACAGATTATTTTTATTTACATTTACCAACTCTTTAGACCGCTACACCAATGCCCGATGATATGAAGAGGTATTAAATTTGTATATTAAGCAAATGTTGTCCAAACAGAATTTGACATACGAATGCTCCTGCAGCCTTACATAGAATCATTGTGCAATCAGTTTTAATTCAATTAGGCAAAAGTAAATAAATAAGAGAAAGGAAAATAGAAAAGTGAAATAAAAAATATTTTAATAACAAAAAAAAAAAAAATAAAGCCAAAAACAAATAAAAAAAAGGAAAAAAAAATCACCCTGGCTGGGTTCGAACTCACGTTGTTCTTACTGCAGCCTTACATGGAATCATTGTGTAATCAATTTCAATTCAGTTAAACAGAATTAAATTAATAAGAGAAAGGAAAATAGAAAAGTGAAATAAAAGATGTTAAATAAAAAATATTTTAATAAAAAATAAAGCAAAAAAAAAATAAAAAAAAAATCTCCCGGGCTGGGTTCAAACTCACGTTGTTCTTACTGCAGCCTTATAAAAAATTATTGCGAAAGTGCTTCTAAATTTCTATGGAGACAAGCACTTTTGAAATGCTTGGATCAGAAGCGCTAGAAATTTTTCCTCTTGGGTAAGTAATTCTCCACACAATGTTATGTCACTTTGACACAAAGTACGAAGAGCATGAAATTAAATTAAAACAGCAAAAGAAATAAATTTTGCTCAAATGAGAGGCAAAAACAACTTGCCATTTGCAACGCATTGGTACTGGTACGGATTGTAGTAGGTTTAACACTTAAATTGCATTTTATAGTGTACATTGAAACGACAGTATATGCACTGAACTGAAGCAAATCAAATATGACAGATCCGTACAGTATTTGTTTTTTTTTTTATCATATCCAAGTACTGTCAAGACATACGTATCTTGAAATGAAATGTCTTGAAACTCGAACAAGATGCCTTGTGCTAACCCATAGTAGCGACATATCGTTAAACAGAACAAAAGGACGACAAACTCAACCAATCAAATCTTTCTTCGAACCGATAAACTAAAATCCGACTGTCCTATGCAATTAAACGGATTTACTTTCAAAGAAACAATGTACCGAGTATCGCGTAATTGATTTTTTTGGTTAATTTCGAAGGAACCCATGCATTGTTTTGACTTAAACTTTAAACTTTTTTGGTGATAAGAGATTGCTAGATTTCTCATCAAATTTGTGCATCTATATCTATACTATTTATATAAAATTGCTTATATGAAAACCCTATGTAACGATTTGGTGCAAAATATACCGAACCGATTTTAATATTTTTTTTTAAAACGTTCTACGTGTAATAAGAAACAGGATTGTATACTTATTTTTTTGGTTTTTATAAGATAAACCTTTTTTTTTTTAGTATGAAGTTGGTGAAAAAAAAATCCAATGCTTGCATAAAAATGATCGTTTGCATTTCAGTCGCTATAGCGTGCTGCGCCATGAGTTATGTGTTGTTGTTGTCTTTTCCGTCTCTTTTATTTATTCTTTTTTTTATTCTTGATGTTGTGTTGTTGATGAGAGCAAAAATGAGAGTGATTTCGTCAGTAATGCCAACTCAATATTTTCAATATTTTTGGACTTTTAACAATGTTTTACATATTTTTCATTCTTTTTGACTTTTTTCGACATTTTGGATGTTTTTCGAAACACTTGGAATTTGACCGATTTCTTCGATGTACTTATTTCACTATTTTTCGAAACTTTTGATTTTGTTTCGATATATTGGATGTTTTGTTTTTAGACTTTTGCCGATTTCATCGATGTGTTCCAATATTTTTCAAAATTTTCGGACTTTTACCGATATATTGGATGTTTTTCGACATTTTTGGACTTTAACCGATATTTTGGATGTGTATAAACTTGGACTTTACCAATTTTTTCGTTGTGTTTCAATATTTTAAGAAACTTTTGGACTCTTTTCCATAGATTGAATATTTTTCGATATATCGCCGGTGCTTACTAAGACTATCTCTTCTTAAAATGCGGACAAGAAAATCCTTTTTTTCAAACTGCGGCGAAAAAGATATTTTTTGTGCGAAAGCGGACAAGAAAATCACTTTTTACAAAATGCGGAGAAGAAAATAACTTATTACAAAATGCGGCGAAGAAAATCACTTGTTACAAAATGCGGCGAAGAAAATCTCGCTTCATACGCTGCAATTTTAAGTGAAATGTTTATTTTCGTAACTCGTGAATACTTTCACTAAATAAAGAGATTTTCTTCGCCGCATTTTGTATAAAGAGTGATTTTCTTCGCCGCATTTTATAAAAAGTGATTTTCTTGTCCGCATATTACAAAAAAGATTTTTTTCGCCGCAATTTCAAAAAAAAGATTTTCTTCGCCGCAACTTTCGGTTGGAAGATTCTCTTCGTAAGCACCGGCGATATGTATTTGGACTTTCACCGATTTCTTCAATGTTTTCTAATAATTTTGGAGTTTTACCGATATGTAGGATGTTTTTCGACATTTTTTGACCTTTACCGATACTTTGTTCGTTTTTCGAAAATTTTTTTTTTTGTTTCACTATTTTTCGAAACTTTTGAACTTCTTTCGATATATGTATTAGATGTTTTTCGATATATGTATTTGAATTGTTACCTATATATTGGATGTTTTTTGATAAACTTGGACTTTATCCGATTTCATCGATGTGTTTCAATGTTTTTCGAAACTTTTGGACCTTTTTCGATATATTGGATCTTTTTCGCTTTGTTTCGACTTTTACTGATTTTTTTATTTATAGTATTTATTGATTTGAATCGTTCGCATAAAAAAACTTAGTCCTTAACATGCCACTTATCATAATAATAACAATCAAGCATTATTATTATTATTTCTTCGAAGTTTTCCAATACTTTTGGACTTTTACCGATTTCAAGATGTTTTTCGACATTTTTGGACCTTTACTGATATTTTACTTAGATGTTTTTTAATATTTTTCAAAACTTTTGGACTTTTACCGATATTTTGGATGTTTTTCGTTATATTTGGACTTTTACCTTTACTTTAGATGTTCTTCTATACTTTTAGATTTTTGCCGATATTTTAGATGTTTTTCGATACATTTGAGCTTTTACCGATTTCTTCGGTGTATTTCGATACTTTTGGACATTTACGTTTTTCCATAAACTTGAACTCTTACCGATTTCTTCAATGCATTTTTTAATATTTTGCGATACTTTTGGAATTTTACCGATAAAATAAATATATCTGAGCATCTGTTTGTGGCACATTGTTTTAAAAAATAAAAAAAAGTTTTCGTTATTAGCTTTTTTGTGCAATCTGGCTTTTTATTAAAACCAGTGCAACGCCGGGTAAAACAGCTATATAAGTACATATATTTTTCTGTTTACCATTTTATTGAACGTCGACTTTTGTATGGAACTAATATTTAAAATTTATAGGACGATTTGTTTTCGGCAGCTCAAAAAAAACTCGTGCCAAATCAATTGCAAAATTACATTTTTGCAAGGAATTATAGTAGCAAAAGTAATGGTATGTGTGCTAATATTACTAATATCTTTTTACTAATTCTCTGACCACTTAACTTTCTTTCTTAACTTTAAGAATGTAGCGCTTCCAAAAAGGGAGGTGATAAGGGAGGTAAAAAGAAGGATAATTTAACAGCTGTTTTGCATGCAATAGATGATTTACGTTTGGTAAGTTGTTTCTGTGTACAAAATTAAATGGCTTCAATCATTTTCAGATTAAAGGTCATTTTACATTAGTTCTGGTTGATATAACTCTTTCGTTTTTGGACGGTTATTTAGTATTTAAGTCTTAAATAATACCCAAAAGCGAAAAGGGTATTTCACCGATCAATAATAGAAAATTAGGCTGTACGCTATTTATGTTTTTGCCAATAAAGAGGCTTCAAGTCTCAAAAATTTATCACATTCTTAGCAATTTCATTGAATTAATGATTTTTAAACCGATTAATGTAGAAATGTTTTAACAAACTTAAAGCTTAGAGTAATTGACAAAATTAATAAAAGCGAGTTTTTTCAAACCTTAAATAATTAATTAATTTTGTTTTTAATTATCTCTATTTTAGGAACAACGTCCTATTCCAAAAATAGGAGACACAGGTTGTACTTCACATTATTTAACAGTAACGGGCATCAGCGTTATTTAACCATCTCTGTCTGTTTCATGTCCATTGAATTTATATGGGGCAAAGCGAAGCAGAGACGGTTAATAATCGCTGGCGCTTGAATAACGCTCCAATTTAGGTATGGTCTTTAGAGTTAAGTCATTAAAGCTTATGCTCTCTTTAACTTGGCAAATATGGTCAAAAGTTTTTTTAACGAAAATTTAACAGTTTGACTTAACCTTATTGTTATTTACATTTATTTCGAATTTCAATGATGGATGGTCATGAATCGTCTCCAAATGTCAAAAAAATTACACACTGATTTTTTTAATTTTTTTTATATTGATCCTTTGGTCCACTTATTGCACCGTCTGTTAAAAATGCGATTATGCCCAAACAGCTAGATGAATGAAACTTTGGGCAGGACCAAAATAAAAATCTGAAAAAAACAGATAGTAAGTTTTTAGACATTTGGAGCCAATTTACGATCATCCATCATAACCTTGCTTTTAACGGCCATCCTTATGCATATGTAAATAAAATAACTTGTACCATTGTATTAACTAATTATATGAGTTTATGTTTATCCATACCTGTAGATGTCTTGATAGCTATGGACTGTGTTGGTATTTGCGGCTCTGACGTACACTATTGGGTAAAAGGACATATTGGAGATTTTGTATTAAAAAAACCAATGGTTATCGGTCATGAGGGTGCCGGAATTATTGAAGAAGTCGGAAAAAAAGTGAAGAATCTTAAAAAAGGCGATCGCGTAGCAATTGAACCTGGTTACCCATGTCGAGTGTGTGACTTTTGTAAGCAAGGAAAATACCATTTGTGTCCAGGCATGATCTTTTGTGCGACGCCACCATATGATGGTAATCTCACGCGATACTATAAGCATCCTGCAGATTTTTGCTTTAAAATACCAGAATACATGACAATGGAAGAAGCTGTATTGCTTGAACCACTCGCTGTAGGAGTACATTCTAGCGTCAGAGCAGGCATTACTCTAGGTTCGGAAGCTTTAATCTTTGGCTCTGGCCCAGTTGGCTTGACCACATTAACAGTGGCAAAAGCAATGGGTGCTACAAAAGGAATAGTTGTTGATATAAAAGAAGATCGCTTGAAAGTTGCCAAGAAAATGGGTGCTGATCTTACCATATTGATAAAGGGCGATGAGGATCCAAAAGAACTTGCAAAGAAAATTATTAAAAAGAATAACGGCAGTATGCCAGATAAATCATTTGATTGTGTTGGAACCGAACAAGCGCTAAAAACCGGAATATTTGTAATTATTTAAACATAAGTATATGGGTGATTCTTAGATAACTGTGCTTTTTCGAGTTGTAAAATTGGCAGATAAGTAGATCAACTACAAGTGTGAATTTACGGCTTTGAGGTCGAAATTAAGAAATTTTGCTGCCACGTTTGTGACTAAATTGCCACGTTTTTAGACACAGTATGGAAAAATTATGGTTTTGAAGCGTTTTGATGAGAGATATATTGCAATAAATAGCAAATTTACACTTCAAGACTAATTTTGCAACAGTGTCATGTCTCCGGTGGTCCATTTTTTGAATCCCCTACCGCCCTAAATATCAACTATGGTTTTCTTTCCTCTGTTTTTATAGTCGTTTATTGTGGATTAGGATCTCCTAATTACGAATCTGATCTTGATTTTTTTCTATTACATCAGTATCCTTAGTTATCCTTGCTCAAAAGTGAAAAAATCACAGTTTTGACATCTGCTTAACAAAAACAGCAACAAGTAAAATTAATTTTTGTCAATGGATTCAGACAGCCAAATTTATTAACAACAAGACATAATTTACCGTTTTTCAATTGGATTCCTAGTTTCCGAGTTATTAGCCTTTAAAAAAAGGATATCTCTCAATAACACACAAAAGACACCGAAAAATTAACAAAAATGGTAAGTTTTATTATTTGTATCAAAAATATATTTTATCACGAAAATTTTAAGCTCTTGCAGACTAAAATCGGATGAAAAAATAAGGCTCTATTGTAGATTTAGTGAATGCACAGATGAAATTTTGATTCTGATAATTTGCAAAGCAATAGTTTAGTAGGGTCATTCACTAAATCTAGCATAGAACTGTCATTTTTCATGCGATTATGGTCTGCAAGGTCTCGATATTTTTCTAATTATATATGTCTCGAAAAATACTTTGTGTGTTATCGGAAGATATCCTTACTTTAAACGCGTATAACTCGGAAGCTGGGAATCCAATTGAAAAGCGGTAAATTGTGTCTTGTTGACAATAAATTTGGCTGTCTGAATCCATTGACAAAAATTAATTTTACTTGTTGTTGTTTTTGTTCTATAGCTTTAAGTAGATGTCAAAACAGTGATTTTTTCACTTTTGAGTAAGGATAACTCAGGATTCTGATGGTGTAGAAAAATTTTTGTATTAAAAACATAATTAATAGCCTTCAGCTAAACATCTGTATACTCAATTTTATATGAAAATATGTTTTTTTGCAAACTGATAAAAAGTGCCACGTTTGTGACATTTTTGATGCGCCACGTTTGTGACATTTTTGTAGTTTATCGCTCATTGTAAAGCACGCGTTTGAGTTCAAGATTTTTCCGAAAGAATTTGGGGTCATGTATGCAAATCCTACAAAAAAATTGTTTCATGCATAAAATAAAATGTTCTACCTGCGAGTGCCGAGTGCCACGTTTGTGACCATAATTTTAAAAAAAAACTGTTTTTGTTTATAAACTGCCCTATAAAACGCAAACAGATTTCTTTTTGGACGCGTCTGGACATGCTGAACTTTGGGTGATGGATAGTGATCAGAATTAATGCATAAGTATGTGTTACAATCTATTGACTGAAACAGTAGTACCATGCAGTAGTAGCATAATGCTTTGAAGAAATTTTTTTTTTCCAAAACTAGGGGACAGCTTTCAATTCGAAATTGTGCCCTCTAAAAATTATTTAAAACTGCAGATGAGCTCAGAATATAGTAGCCTTAAGTATTTACTTAATATGTGTTGTAACTTGTTTTCTGTTCCATTTCCATTTTTTGGTCGTTTTTCATCGTTTTGTGTATAAAAAGTAGGGGTAGGACATGCCACGTGTGTGACATTTGGGGTATATTTGCAAACTTTCAAAGTAGACCAATCAATATTTAGTGGTAAAATTGATACTCTCTATTAGAAAAGCATAGTTTCTAACTTATGGCGTAATTTTTTGTGAAAAAAAGCCTACTGTATAGGTGAAATCGCCAGAGGACACAAAAAGTACAGTTATCTGAGAATCACCCATATCGAGCCCTAACCGCAACAGTAGCGTATGCGACATTTTTTCGAAATTTTTTTTTTGATGCAAATATATTCTAAAATGTCATTCACAACTATATGCCAAATATTAAAACTGAATTTTGAGTATTAACAAAGATATCGCACTTTCAATTATGTCGTAAGAGCCACATATGTTTTTTTGTTGACCGCAAAAAGAACGTAAGCACCTCAAAAACCAGAGAATTAGGCGCGGCAGGTATGGAAAAGTATATATATTCCTCGTCAGAATCACTTTTTAAGTCGGTATAGCCATGTTCGTCTGTTTGGATGGATGTTTGTGTGTCCGTGGAAATATTATTTACGGGAAAACTTAGATAATTCGGCGAAATTTTGTAAAGACGGTTTGTTGTAAAAGTTAGCTCGAAGGATTGAAAATGAAGCTTAAAGCCCCAGTCTTTTACTTTGAAAATCAGTTTGAATTATATCGATATCTTTTTTTGTCTTCGAAATATCGTAAGCTGAAATATCAAAAAAAAGTGGATTTTTCCTTTATTCACCGTTTCAGGTTAGAATAATTCGAAGAATAAAAAATATATCGATATAATTTAAGCTGGGATTTGAAGTCAAATAGTAGGGCTTCAAGGTGTTTTTTAATGTTTTATGGCTAAAGATTTCCTTGTTCTACTATATAGCCTCAAAAGAATAAAAAAAATGTTATTTTAACTTTTCACAAAATGGATGGAAAATTAGTCTTTAGGCTAGGATTTCTCTCAAACCATTTTAGATATATCAATTCTAAAACCAGATTCGGATTCAACATCAAAATTTAAATTGAAAATGATTTTTCTTGTTTTCGTCCGTTGCTAATTTTCTAAAAAAACGCGAAAGTTCATTTTTTTTTAACAAAAAAATTTAAAAAAAAAGTTGTTAAAAATACAATATCTCGTTAACGCGATCAGTTAAAACTTTTAAAAACAATATTTTTGAATCCACAAATAAACAGAAAATTAACTGCACACCCAGTTTTTAGTTAGTTTTTGTCAAACTTTTTTCTTTAATGCAGAAACAATGTAAAGACCATTTGGTAACCTGAATTCGACTCGGAAAATCGATTAGCTCGGTGACCGATTTAAAAAAAAAAAATTTTTTCTGTATATTTGGACCTCTATGAACAACTTTCCAAAAAAAGACCTGGAGTAGGATTACATCGGAGTAAAACCAAGTTCAAATGACGTGTGTGTGTGATATTTTGTAAGTTTTTAATACTAAATAGTACTGTAAATTAAGAATATTACAGTCAATCTGACCGTTTTTGTGGGTTGGTACAATTTCAACCGTTCAAATTGTTACAAGTTTCTTTCTGTGTATTAAATAAATGTTATAAATGTATTCTTCAAAGGCAAAACCATGTAATTTCAAAAAACGTATGCGCCACATTTTAATTTCAATCTTCGCCAAGAGTGACTGCGAAAATGTCGTATGCGCCATAAATGAGTGAAATATGCACAAAATCAATTCAAAAACGCGTCTATTATTTATATGAGGTCTAATATAGACTACATTTAACGTTTTAAAAAAATCCGCCATGCCTGTTCGAAAAAAAATGAAAAAAACTCTCTCCTGTAAAATTTGCTTTTTGTCGCATACGCTACTATTGCGGTTAGGGCTCGATATATTCTACAGAAAAATTACGAATCAAATTCGAAAAATTTCGAGGTATTCTGAATTATTTGGTTGCATTCGAAAAACTGGTATTTCTTATGGTTCTTTAATTGGCTCTTAGGTTGGCAGTTTAAGCTACTGCTCTGCTATCTCAATTCTTTTTTAAATTATGCATATTAAACTCAGGGTACTTTATATAGGGTTTTAAATATCAACATAAAGGATTCATTTTAAAAAATTCCAGTTTGATCGGAACTTTTCCGAAATTTTGCTTGTTTTCGAATTTTTTCAGACTATTCTCGAAGAGATAATTAACTTATGAGCCTAAGCGCCGTTTTCACAATGTTCAGTTAAAATTTAACTTTCAGATAAATAAAAATTTTGTATGAAATTTTATGTCAAAGTGCCAGTTAAAGTTCCAGTTAATGCTTAACTGGACATTGTAAAATTGGCCCTAAGTTACATAAAAATACATTTCTCGCTCTCATTGTAAATTTTGAATTTTATATTTAAAATAATAACAAAGATAAGATTATTTGAAACGTGATTCTCTTTGTAACATTGGCTTTACATATCGTGGCCTAAGTTCTCTTTTGCCCTATACGTCGATTCGTTGAAAAGGCAAAACCACATAACATGCATCGACACAAGCACAAGTTATTTCCTTTTGCTTTTTCAACGAAAACGAGAATTCGAGCTACGATATGTACATAAATATTCATTAATGTATTTCTTTCAAGGCTACTCGTTCTGGCGGTTGCCTTGTGTTGATAGGAATGGGTGCAGATGAAGCAAATTTACCCTTGGCGAATGCTTTGGCACGTGAAGTTGATATTCGTGGAATCTTTCGTTATTGCAATGAGTATGCGATACTCTTATGATACAAACTAGCAATCATAACTCATGCTGATTTTATCCTCTTTATATTTTTAGTTATAAACCTGCACTTAAGTTGGTGGCTTCGAAAAAGGTTAGTGCAATAAAGAATATGATCACGCATCATTATGATATCAAGGAAACGGAAGAGGCCTTTACAACAGTTCGTTGTAATGAAGGTGGCGCTATAAAAGTCATAATTCATGTTCAGCCAAAAGATAAGAATAATCCTAAAAAAGATGGAAAGGATGGAAAGAAAAAAGGCAAGAAATGTTAAACAATTGAACGATTTGACGTTGAAAATTTACTCAGGCTAAGTTTATAAATAAAATAAAAAATAATTGATGATCTTAAAACAAAAAACATATGTATTAAAAAATAAATTTAATATAAACTAATATTGATGGTTTTAGTTCTTACTAAGTACACTCAGTTATTGATAAGTACTCAAAATAAATAAAAATCTAGTAAGGGTGTTACCTTTGGCTTGGCCAAAAATTAATTAACCTACACTGCAGCATTCACTGTTCTAAATGTCTGAGTGAAATTAAGTTGGATTATCGCAAAAAACGATTTCTATATAGCATTTTGAAACTTTTGCTTACATGAGAGTTTCTACTCCCTCTTGTCCGAGCTTGCCAAGTTTTTGCTCAGAGCTTGCATTTACTATTAAGCTTTTGCTCATATTGGAGGTGCAATGCGTTCTTGTCAGAGTTCACTTAGTTTTTGCTCAGAACTTGTCTGTGCTGTTTTTACTGCCTGAGTGAAATTTAGTTGGATTATCTAAAAAAATGTTTTCAGTATAGCACTTCCGCTTGATTTCGTCTAGTTTTTGCCCAAAGCTTGCATTTATAGTTATTAGTTTTTGAGTGGTTTAGTAGCATTATCTCGAAAAATTTTCAGTTTAGTATTTTGAAACTTTTGCTTATATGGGAGGTGCCACGCCCTCTTGTCAGAGTTTGTCTCCTTTTTGCTCAGAGCTTGTGCTTACCGTAGGGTATAAAAATTGTAAATCATACTCAATCATAAAATGCAGTAAAAAAGACAAGAAATGTAATAGATTTTATAAGCAACCCAGTAGGAGATAGAGCGGTCAAATAGGAATGATACTAGGCCTTCTTTGAGTGTCAGTAGCTTTCCCATCGTCTCTTCTTTCTTCTCTTCTTTTCTACAAAGCAGTTAGAAAAATCGGCTTTCTGTGATCGCTTTTAATAAGAAAGAACAGAAAAAAGCATGCTGCCTTCCCTTCTTTCTTCCTTTCTGATTCAGGCCTATCACTGAATCCATCGTAGATACGAATTTCGTGAGGTCTACGACGTACTATCATTGAATTCGAATTGCTACGACATGAATTCAAAGTTCGTAGATTGAGATCACTTACTCCATCCGAAACTTTTTTTAATTTTCGACGACTAAATATGACTACCGAGGAAATATCATAATTTTATTTAAGAAGTACATCAAATTCCATGAATTTCGAAGTAACGTTCATAATTTGTTGAAATCAATAATAGCTTTTTCGTAGATCTTTCGAAATTCGTATCTGCAATGGATTCAATGATAGGCCTGATTTATTCTGACCTCAGATTCGGATTCAGCGCACCAAAATAAATATGGATAGATGTGTCTGGTCAAATCTACAGACAGGTTTTGTAGTTAGTAGGTTCGTCACGCCCTTTTCGAGCATAAACTCATCTTTCAATTCGAAATTTTGCATATTAAAAACTAAACTGCTTTGAAACAACAAGGTATATAAATTTAGAATACTCAACAATCTTTAGACATGACCAACACCGAGACTAAGACGGAGACTAAGACGGAGACTAAGGCTTAATGCTCAAGACCAAGATTGGTCTTGGTTTGCTCATCAATAGAGGCAACGCACAACAGGAAATGTTAGTTCAAATAAAAATTTAATTTTCTCAAAATTGAAAATGATGAGTAAAATCGAGAAAGATCAAGAAAGGCTATAGTAACTCTTGTTGTAAGAATGTGATACGGAAAAATTGGGGTCTTTGCCTTGCATGCATTCCCGACTGCAAATTAGATCACGACTTCCACATTAAGATCAATTCCGGATCAGATATACCTTATCAAGGCCGTCTAATCAGTTTCTGATTTGAGTACTGTACAGAGTTCCTTGATAAATGCATCTGAACCAATCAGCTGCTTAGTCGTTTTGGTATTTTATTTTATTACAAATATACAGAAAAGTCTTATGACTTATGAAAATGCTTTTCTAGAATAAAGATTTTCATAACTACATTATAATTTTTGATTTATTCAGCAGTAGTACCCTTAGAATTTATTTTTATTTTTACATGAACTCATGATTGTTTAACATTTAACATTTTCCTTTTTTCTTTCCGCCGTCCTTCCCATCCTTTTTAGGATTATTTTTGTCCTTTGGCTGAACATGAATAATGACTTTAATAGCGCCACCTTCGTTACAACGAACAGTTGTAAAGGCCTTTTCGGTTTCTTTGATATCAAAATGATGCGTGATCATATGGTTGAGTGCTTTAACTTTGTTTGAAGCAACCAACGCAAGGGCAGATTTGTAACTAGAAAATAAAAAGAACAAATAAAAGAAAAATAAATTATTCTTAGTGAATTCGTATAGTTTTGCTCATACTCATTGCAATAACGAAAGATTCCACGAATATCAACTTCACGCGACAAAGCATTCGCTAAAGGTAAACTTGCTTCATCATCACCCATTCCTATCAACACAATGCAACCGCCAGAACGAGTAGCCTTGAAAGAAAATGGTCAGAGTATATAAGTTTGTATGAAATTTTACACTATAAATATGTATGATAATTTATTTTTTTTTTTTTTTGGAATTTGCCCAGAAAAATTAAAGAAAAAGGAAATCCAAGATTTTCACATACTAAATACACCTTGGTTGGAATTTAACTTTTAAATTCAAAGTGTAATTTTCCTGGGCTATAATAAGTTTAGAAATATAGTTATAAATAAATTATTACAAATATTCCTGTTTTTATTGCTAGTTCAGATCCAACACAATCAAATGTGTTATTTGGCATACTGCCATCATTTTTTTTAATAATTTTTTTGGCAAGATCCTTTGGATCTTCATCTCCCTTTATCAATATGGTATGATCAGCACCCATTTTCTTAGCAACTTTCAAGCGATCTTCTTTCATATCCATTACTAATGCTTTTGAGGCACCCATTGCTTTCGCTGCTGTTAATGTGGTCAATCCAATTGGGCCAGAACCAAATATTAAAATTTCCGAGCCTACGCTAACGCCTGCTCTAAGAGAAGCGTGTACTCCTACAGAGAGTGGTTCAAGCAATGCAGCTTCTTCCATTGTCATGTGTGGTGGTATTTTATAACAAAAATCAGCAGGATGCTTATAGTACCGCATTAGATTACCATCAACTGGTGGTGTCGCACAAAAAGTCATTCCATGACACAAATTGTATTGAGCTCGCTTACAAAAGTCGCACATTCGACATGGAACACCGGGTTCAATTGCTACGCGATCGCCTTTTTTAAGATTTTTTACTTTTTTTCCAACTTCTTCAACAACTCCAGCGCCCTCATGACCGATAATCATAGGTTTTTTTAATACGAAATCACCAATACGTCCTTTTTCCCAATAGTGTACATCAGAGCCGCAAATACCAACCAAATCCATAGCCAATAAGACATCTATAAGAAGGGATTTTATATTAAGCGTGTGCTTATTTTGACGCGTTTATGCAATAGTGTTAATTTTCAAATTGAGATAACTGGAAGAATCTCTTTTATGGAGTATCGTATGATTTTCATTTCATCTAAAAAAAATTTTACCGTTTTAGCCTGTTCCACGGGAGATTTATGAGGTGATTTAGCCGTAACTCACCTCATTCATCATGTATTAAACGTCAAATAAATCTGGAAAAAGCCATAAATCAACTCATGAATCTCCGGTGGAAGCGCACTATTATGCAATAAAAAACACTTCCAAAATTTTTTTTTTCACATGCAATAGAGATAACACTAGTTTACAAATTATTAAAAAATTTCTGAACTTTGGGTGCCACCATTAGGGCTGTTCAAAAAAAAAATTTTTTCGAATTTCCAAGATATACTTTGGCATCACGATCTACATCATGACAGAGTATCCCAAAAAATTTTTCAGATTTTTAAATTCATATTTAAAGGTGGCTCAAAGCAGAAATATATTTTTATTATTTTTTTTTTAGCAATAATTATAAAATGTTGTCAAACAATTTGAAAAATTTGTTTTAGAGTAACTTAAAACATTCATTTTGTTTGTTTTTTAATGAACTTTAAAACCTACGTTGTAATTTTGACAAAAAAAAATTTACACTTCTTAAAAAACGAAAAACTGCCCCAAGGCGAAATTTTACGGTTTTTCAAAGAAAAAAGTCATCGTGCTTTAAACGAAATGAACATTTTTTAATTTACAAGATCTTATTCAAAAGAGCTCTTAAAAACCTTAAAGACAAGACAGTAGGCCAGTAGGCTCGATGACAGAACGTTTGAAACATAGTAATGCAGCCCTGTGAAAGGCAAAACGCTTTTTACTCAAGAGGGAGGCATCTTACAAAAAAGTGCCCATGGCATAAAATGCTTAAAATCATCCAAGGAACAAGTGTTTTTTGTTTTTTTTTTTTACTTAATTTTAGAAAAAAATTTTTTTTAACGTAATTTTTAACAAACTTTTCAAAAAAAAAAAAAAAACAATTCACACTTGTTCCTTGGATGATTCTAAGCATTTTATGCCATGGGCACTTTTTTGTAACATGCCTCTCTCTGGAGTAAAAAAGCGTTTTGCCTTTCACGGGGCTGCATTACTATGTTTCAAACGTTATGTCATCGAGCCTGCTGGTCCAAAAAAGTCTTAACATGTCTTGTCTTGAAGGTTTTTAAGAGCTCTTTTGAATGAAATCTTGTAAATTAAAAACTGTTCATTTCGTTTAAAGCACGATGACTTTTTTCTTTGAAAAACCGTAAAATTTCGCATTCTTAGGGCAGTTTTTCGTTTTTTAAGAAGTGTAAAATTTGTTTTGTCAAAATTACAGCGTAAGTTTTAAAGTTCATTAAAAAACAAACAAAATTAATGTTTTAAAGTTACTCTAAAACAAATTTTTCAAATTGTTTGACATTTTATAATTATTGCTATAAAAAAATAATAAAAATATATTTCTGCTTTGAGCCACCTTTAAATATGAATTTAAAAATCTGAAAAATTTTTTGGGATATTCTGTCATGATGTAGATCGTGATGCCAAAGTATATCTTGGAAATTCGTAATTTTTTTTTTTTTGAACAGCCCTAGCCACCATGTAAAATCGGCTGCTGATTCCGAAAATCCCATTACTTTTTTTTCACGTCGTTTTCAAGATATCGATCATTTTTGGTTTTTGAACCAAACAAAATAGTTGGTTCCACTTAAATTATTTCGCCGAAACTAACAAACCAACCAAAAAATGATGTGAAAATCATTTATAGGTAATTTAATTACCTTTAATATAATATATAGTAGGGTAGAACGGGGTTAAAACGCCAATTGCCTCTAATTTTTTTTAATAAAGTCGGATCGAACCACCGTTGGTACAGTAGATAGTGATCGATACAACACAACTTTGGCAAAAGGTTCCACTACCGCACGTGTGTTATAACCTGAGTTCTGACGAAAGATTTGACGCGTCCTCGCCGCAATATTTTCAGTCGACAAAAGTTTAAAATTCCACAAATCAGTGAAGTGCAGAAAGAAAGGTAAGTGCTTTCTAAGAGCAGAATTACATGCTGAATCCAAATTATTGGTTTTACAAAATTTAAATTTGTTAAAAAGTTATTCGCCTTAAAATAAACAAAAGCACGTGGGGTTAAATAACCAGAAGGAAGGGAAAGTAAGGTCGGAAAAAAGATTCTAAAGAAATTTTCCGAGCAAAAACCAAGGCACAGCAGCCAAAAACAATACTCGTCGCTCCAAAAGAGGTCGTCCAAGAAAAGTCGTATACGTTGGGGAACGTGACGCCAGCGATTAACGAAGCTCAAGAGAAACTTTTTCAAGTTAATTTTGTTCTTTTGTAACGTTTTGTAAAATTCTGATAAAATAAAACCCCTTAAAATAACAATGTTGGTCACTTTTATTATTACCCCACCTGGTGGGGTAAAACAACCATTTCACACTTTTTGTTCAAATGCAAATACCGGATAAACAATGCGAGTTTGGAAAAAAATTTTAGTATTAATTTTGTAACAAAGGGTTCAACGAACCAGGAACAGTTGAAATTTTCAAATTATTATCATAAACAAAGTTTTTACAGAGTGCCAAACACAAAAGTGGTTGTTTAACCCCGTTCTACCCTACATTTATATATTATATTAGATCTGGCAATATTTGTAACCATCTTTCTTTTTTTGCTCCTAAAACCGAGAATGACCGATGTTTTGAAAACGACGTGAAAGAAAAAAAAAATTTTGATTTTCGGAATCAACAGCTAATTTCACATAAAAAATTAACAATGATATTCAAAGTTCATTTCGGCTGTAAATTAGTGTAATTATTTTTTAAGGTTATGAGATCCTCTTTATCGTGCGACAACATTCTTGAATTATCGCAATTTTACAATTAACATAATTGTCTTAACGCGTCAAAAATCAGACTTTTTAATTAAGTTAATGCATATATATTTTTGATTTATTCATATAAATGTATGTATACATCTAGATTCTTCTGTCAAATTTACACCTCAAATTTATGTATATCTTAAAATATAGAATATGTGGGATTCATTTTGGACTTGCAAGAACATAATAGCCTATTTCTACCGGAGATTTATGAAGTGATTTAGCCGTAACTTCATCATATATGAACCGTCAAATAAATCTGGAAACAGCCGTAAATCACCTCATAAATCTCTGGTGGAAACGCACTATAAGTTGTTCTATGAAATAGTTCAATTACTTTTTATTCACATATATTTTAAAATTCACGAGCAGTTAATGTGTTTCACTTTATAAATTTTTTTATAAATAAATTTTTTAAAATAGCATGAATGATTCAATAATAAGGTTAAGTCAAACTAAAATTTTTGAGAGCGAAGATTGTCATCATATTTGTCAAATGAAAGAGAGTATTGGTATAATGACTAAAATCTTATTGTTAAATCATGTGGAATACAACCTGTATCTGATATTTTTGGAATAGGGCGTTGTTCCTGAAATACAATTAAAAAAACAAATCAGTTTAATATTCATATATATCTATCGTCCCCTTTCTACCTTAACCACGAAACTATATTTTTCTTAAGCCTTCGAAAAAAGAAGACCTTTGACATTTTTCTATTAAGATTAAAAGCTTTAAAAGTTTATTGTTCCAAGATTAAAGCAGAAAGGGTAATGTACTATATTTTTTACAATACAATACAATAGACTAATATTTTATTGAAATAAACGAAATAAACGAAATACAACTTACCAAACGCAAATCATCAACTGCGAACAGAACAGCGGCTAAATTATCCTTCTTGTCTCCCTTACCCCCTTTACCACCTCCCTTTTTCGAACCTGGAGGGCCACAAGCTTAAAAACATAAAATATTTAGCGACTTAGCAAAAATTAAATAGTTTTAAAACAATTACCTGGTTTTGATTTGCTTTTCTTACTATAATTCCTTGCAAAAATGTAATTTACAAATTGATTTGTCAGCAAGAGTTTTTTATACCGAGGTGCAGAGAATAAGCCATCCTGTAAATTGTAAACATTAGTCCAGTTCGAAAAAATAATGGTGGCTACTTTTATACTAATATTATTTGGCAGTGGGAATCATGTGTCTTACTTATAATAAATTGACGAAAAGTAGGATTTTTGAAAGTTTCGTCGAAAAGTAGGATGTCTCTCGATGCCTCTGACGAAAATTTTTTTTACGAAAAGTAGTATGTTTCATTAAATACATACTGAATCATCTTACTTTTCGTAAGAGGCTTCGAAATGTCCTAGTTTTCTTCAAAAAATGGTACGATTACCTACTTTTCCAAATAAAATCCGAAACGTCCTACTTATCGGCAGAAAATCTCGAAAAATCCTACTTGTCCTTCTATATAATGTAACACCCTGGTTTTCGTCAAAAACAGGTTGGAATATTCTACTTTTCGCCGTAAGAATCAACAACAACCAATTTTTCTTAAAATGAATCATACTACATTTCATAAGGGGCATCGATACATCAAATTTCGTCAAGTCTTTGAAATTATTTGGTGGCGATGGATGAGATTTGGTGCAAAGTAGTGGAGACCGGGGAAAATAAAAATCACTGAAAAAAATAACTAGTTTAATGCCTACAAAAACAATATTCGTCATATGTCTGGAACTATTTGACGCAGATGGATGGTATTTGGTACATGAAATCTGTGCAAAAATGGCAAAAGCTGCTATCGAGCAGTTTTTGTGAAAATGAGTTATGTAGTCCAGGGTATTGTTCTCGGTGAGATCAGATTTGCTCTAGGACTTGTAGTTCCTTAGAAAAACCAACTTGAAAAACCGGATTTTTTGAATTTTTCATATCAGTTAAAAATTTAAATTTGCTCTCCTGAAAAATTATGAAAACATGCGATAGCAGCTTTTGCCATATTTGCACAGAAATAATCACACATATCCTCAATCAATACATACATACATACATACATCCTCAATCAAAAATCAGTTTCATGAAAATGTCTAATGAAAAAATTCTTATACCAGTTTCGAAATCATTTTTACAAAATGAGGTACATTTGAAAAAAAAAATAAGAACACAAACCAAAAGTAATTTTTAATATATATCGGTGCTGAATTCGAATCCAGTCTCAAAATTATTCTATCACGTAAGGTTTTTGAGATATTCTAAACTAAAAGTTCAACAACATGATTTTTGAGGTTAAATGGAGGACTCACGAAATTGTTTTGCGCTTTTCTATTAAATGCACCGCTTAGTACTTAAAAATAAGCTTTGAATAGTTCTTCTACGATTTCTCTTTATAAAATAATGACCATTGAAAAATGAGACCATGGAGTGAAAAGTCATATGAGAATCCGCATACGATTTTTAACTTTCATTGTTCATTTTAAACTGGTCATAACTTTTTAAGGAAGAATCACACAATACCAATTCATAGCTTATTTTAAAGGCGAAGAATGGTAGTAAGCAATGCAACTAGTTGACCATATGCTCCTCCTAGGAGTTACATTTATTACGTAGAGAATATCGTGAGTCCTCTATATAAGCTCAAAAATCTTATTTTTTAACTTTTAGGCTAGAATATTTTAAAAACCATATGTGATAGAGCAAATTTGAGACTGGATTCGAATTTAGCACCAACAACTTGTACATCGAAAATGACTATTTTGGTTTTTTTTTTTTAAAAAATGAACCGTCTTTCAACTTTATTTTATAAAACGATCAGCTACTTTTTTATTCGGAACAGATTTCGAAACTATGATATAAGAAGCTGGATTACGATGCCGTGAACCGCTTATTTAGGCATTTTTATAAAACTTATTTTTGATTGAGTATAGCTGTGTAATATACACTGATAAAAACAGCGTAACTACGCCTTCTACGAAACTCCAGTCTTAGTAGAGAATTTTTTTTTTTTAAATCATTACAATGTAAAATTTTATGCCTAAAATAGCCAAAAGTTATAGTTCACATTACTTTTAAATCGATTGAAACGGTAAACCCCTCAATATCGCAAAAGGAAAAAAATGGAGTTTTATTACATTCAAAATAAACAAGTAAAATATTGTCTACTTACCAAATGTATATTCTCCGCCTTACTAGAAACCGAATATGTGGTAATTGCATTGATTTCTTTCCTTAAAGCACCTAAAATTAGTTTTGTTTTAAACGATAGATTAATCTTAGCGAGAACAATTAAAAATGTGCTCCTATGTTAGTTAAAATATTAATTTTAACGAAGTCTTATGTGAGGGCCTTAGTTTTTCTGAAAAATAAATTCAATGTAACTTTAACGTGCACTTAAAGTATCATCCAAGTATTCAGATGTTATATATGACTGCTGGATTACTTTATCAACAATCATTTCAACGCAATGCTTCGTCACCTCCTCTTATATAGCACAGAATCTTAATGGATTTGGGGATAGCGGGGATGTTCGATTCAAAATATTTGTCAAAGAGAGAAAGTCAGTTGAGTAGCGAGAGTCAGAGTGAGCAGTTCAGTTCTGCAGTTGTGCGTGTACTTTGCAACGTTTAAGCATTCTTTTATACTTTTCTTTTATATTTTATTAAATTCGTAATTAATTTTTAAATAACTAAACGTGAATAAATGGATTGATTTTAATTTAAAATAAAGACTTTAAATATCCATCTTGACAAAATTCAGAAGTGGGATGAGCATTTTGCAAGTAAAACGCATTTTACGCTTTAAAGGGAAAAAGTAACGACGCTTTAAAGTACAAAAGAAAATCAAGTATACACACTCAGAACAAGTAAAAGCAAAAACGAAAGAAGAAAAGAATACCAACTCAAAGAAACAAAGTTGTAAAAAGCATAAGCGCTGAAGCAAAAGGAAAGAAAAGGAAAGGAAGAAAAATTTCGCAACAAAGGGAAAAAAAGCTGACGCAATATTTCAGGAATTTTCGAGAAACAAAGGTTTATTTTTAAGGAGGGAGTTGCGGAAATTTCAAGGAAAAGTTCAATTTTAATAATTTTTAAAGGAACAAAAAGAATAAGTTTTTTTTTGTTAAGCAAAGTATGAAGGTAAAATTGGACAAATTAAAAGTAGCGCAACTGAATGCACTTCTAAGAGCACAAGGTTTGGCAACGACAGGCACAAAAGTACAGAAAATGGCGGCTCTGCAGGACGCTGGTGTGGATGAAGTTGAGGTAGATGAAATCGAAGAAGACGATCAAATGCAGCACCAAGTGAATGAAATGAGACAAGCTATGACATCATTAACAGAAATGGTTGGTGCACTGCAAGCGACTTTGCTAAGTATGTCGCAGCAGGATAATGCAACGCCACAAGATAATGCAGGGATGATACCACAACAACAGTCTATTCAAATCCCATCACCAGTACAGTCGCAAGCGTCAGGGGCAACAAGAACGCCACCTCTACAATCAAGCCAAGTTTCAACGCCTGTACAATCGCAAGCATCATCAATAAGGCAGACAAATAGCATTAAAGAAATAATTGGTGTTTTACCAGAATTTGACCCGTTGAAGAAAACGATCACAACAAGGCAGTTTATTAACAAGGTTGAGCAGCTTCAACAAGCATATAATTGGAGTGAAGATTCAGTGTTGTTCGCGGTTCAGCATCAACTTAAAGGCGTCGCTAAAGAGTGGTTAGACGCACAGCCTGTGTTTCGCTCGTGGGCTGATTTGGTGAGTATGCTCACTAAAGATTTTCCATGTACAGTTAATCTCGCGGATATTCATAGGGAGCTGGCGCAAAGAAGGCGAAAATCTAATGAAACCATGATGGAGTATTTCTACGTAATGTTAAATATTGGTAGGCGCGGTGATTTGGATGATGCATCTATAAACTCGTATATAGTGAACGGATTGAACGATAATAATGCAACAAGAACGCTATTGGCTATGAACATCAATACGACAACTCATCTTTTGAGGTCACTGGAAAGTTTAGCATCAAATGCAGCAGTTTTACGTACGCATACATCGGTACAAATGCATAATGAACAACAACACGAAAATAAAGATCGAGTGAAAACTATACAGCGTGGGCCAAAATGTTTCAATTGTAACGAATACGGGCACATTGCCACGAAATGTACACAACCCTTGAAGAAGCCACGATGTTCAAGATGTGGAAAAGTTGGTCATGATGAAAAGCAATGTAAATCATTGGCCAAAGTAGCAGTGATGGACTCAAACGCAAATGTAGTCAACAACGATATTGTTCCACCAATTTTAAAGTCTGTGCAGTGTGGGCAAGAAATTATTGAAGCTTTTGTAGACACGGGCAGTGACTACTCCTTAATACGTCAAACAACTTTAAAAGATATTACAAGATTAGTTACATACAAGCGATTCAAAGGATTCGGTGGATCGACAGTGGAGTCCAGAGAACTTATTGATGTACAAGTAGAATTCGATGGGCAAAAGATCAACGCTAAATTTTATGTAATACCAGATGATATTCTTCCATATGCCATGCTGTTGGGCAGAGATTTATTGTGTCGCAAAGGTAGCTGTTTCCTCGTTGATCAAGGTGTGCTCCAAGTGTATACAGATACCCAGGAAACATTCAATGTCAATGAAAATTTAAGCAAGGATGATCGAAATGAAGTTGTAAGGTTGCTGAATAAATATTCAGATCAATTTTCAGAGGATTTGACATCATTAGGTCGATGTAATACAACAACGATGGATATCGAATTAACAACAAGAGAGCCTATAATTGGGAAAAGATACCAAGTACCATTTTCAAGCCAAGAAAAATTGACAAAAATAATAAACAACTTGCTGGAAAATGACATAATCAGGAAAAGTAATTCGCCACATGCAGCATCAGTTGTTCTTGTAAACAAAGCTAATGGTGAAAGTCGTATGTGCGTGGATTACAGGGCACTTAATGCAGTCACAATAAAGAAACAATTTCCTATGCCAATTGTGGAAGAGCAGCTGTCAAAGTTATCAGGAGGAGTACATTTTACAACCCTTGATATGACTGCAGGATATTATCAAATACCCCTTGACGAAAATAGTAAAAAGTACACGGCTTTTATGACACATGAAGGATTGTTTGAACACAACGTTATGCCTTTCGGACTGGTGAATGCACCTATGATATTTCAAGAAATGGTCACAAAAATTATATCTGTTTTGGAAAACCGTAAGCACATAATCAGCTATGTAGATGAGGTGATCATTGCAACATCAACGATCGGAAAAGGGATAGAAGTTTTAAAGGAATTTTTGGAAGCAACTAAAAAAGCTGGATTAACATTAAGACCATCGAAGTGTTCGTTCATGATGCATGAAGTAAAGTTTCTAGGACACATAGTTAGTAAAGACGGCATAAGGCCAGGAAAAGAAAAGACAGAAGCTATTGATATGTTCCCAAAGCCAAAAAGTGTGACAGAAATCAGGCAATTTCTGGGCCTGACGGGATTCTTCAGGAAATTTGTGCAAAAATATAGTCATGTGGCAGAACCGTTGACAAAGTTGATGAAAAAGGGTGCACCATTTGAATGGACAGAGGAGCAAGACAACGCATTTCAGGTGTTAAAGAAAGCTATAACTCAAGAGCCAATTTTAGTCTTGTTTGATATTAACAAACAGCATGAAGTCCATACAGATGCAAGCAGCCTTGGTTTATCAGGCATACTACTACAAAAAGAAGATGATGGTTTGAAAGCAGTATTTTATTATAGCCGAAGATGCAGTCCAGCAGAGCAAAATTACACTAGTCACGAGTTAGAAGTGCTAGCAATTGTACAAACGTTAGAACGATTTAGGATGTATCTGTGGGGCAGACAGTTCCATATTGTAACAGACTGCAATGCTATAGTGACAACAAAGGCAACTACAAAATTGTCTCCTCGTATTTCTAGATGGTGGTTGAAATTACAAGAGTACGACTTTAAATGTGAGCACAGGGCTGGTACAAAAATGCAACACATCGATGCAATGAGCAGAGCGCCAGGACTTCCACCAAGTGAGCCATCAACAGTAGCTGATGATTTATTTCAAATATTTGTTGCAAGCAACGAGGATTGGATATTTGGAATGCAGATGCAGGATAATCGCATAAAGGCAATCGTAGCAACTTTAAATGGTAAAATGACATCTAATGCAACGCAAATTCACCAAGAATATGTTCTACAGTCGGGACGTTTATGCCGCAGGGTAAATGGAGAAACCAAGTTAGTTATACCACAGGCAATTCGTTGGCGTATTACGAAGTCTTGCCATGATGACGTAGGCCATTTTAGTGTGGAGAAGACATTGCAACGAATAAGTAAAGATTTTTGGTTTCATCGAATGAGGCGATACGTAAAGTCTTATATTGCTGCTTGTCCAGAGTGCTGTCTAAACAAAGTTAAAGGAGGTAAAACCGAAAGCCAAATGCATCTAATGGATGTATTACCCATACCATTTAGAGCTGTCAATATGGATCATCTGGGTCCATTTGTAAAGAGCAAGCGAGGCAATTTGCACATTATTGTTTTTGTTTGTGCATTTAGCAAGTATACAATTTTAAAAGCAGTGCGAAGCACAAAAGCACTTCCAGTGATCACCATGCTGAAAGAAGTTATGGCCGTATTTGGACAACCGTTAAAGATCACTACCGATAGAGGCACAGCTTACACATCAAGAGAATTTGAGCAGTTTTTGAATAAGCATAACATTCAACATGTGAAAACAGCAGTACGTACTCCGCGAGCAAACGGGCAAGCCGAGCGCGTCAATAAAACAATTTTATCATCGATCAAATGTATGACCAAAGAAGCGAAAGATTGGGATACGTCATTATTAAATCTTCAGTGGAGTATAAATTCGCAGCCGAATGCTACAACAAAGATGAGTCCGAACGAGCTAATTTTCAGTTTTAATATGCGCAACGTCAGCGAAAATAGAATCATCCAAGCGTTAAACGATGAAGAGGTGCAACAAGACGACGATTATCATCAAAAGAAGAAACAGCAAGCAATACAGAACATCGAAGCTGAAAGATTAAAATGGAAGCAACGTTATGATAAAAAGCACCAACGTCCATATAAATTTAAACAAGGAGATTTAGTGGTAATAGATTATGTACCATCAGCAACAGGGAATACTCACAAATTGGATCCAAAGTACAAGGGACCCTATGTTGTGCACAAAGTCCTGGACTTTGATCGCTATATTATTGAAGACCTACCAGATGCACCAAGGTCACGTCGACACTATTCTGGTGTAGTTTCAAGCGACCATATGAAGCCATGGTGTAGCCTAAGTCCAGAACTTGATGAAAACGAAGATGCCAGCGATGATTCGTCTCAGGAAGACGAAATGTCAGGAGAGGCCGAACTGTCAAAGAGAGAAAGTCAGTTGAGTAGCGAGAGTCAGAGTGAGCAGTTCAGTTCTGCAGTTGTGCGTGTACTTTGCAACGTTTAAGCATTCTTTTATACTTTTCTTTTATATTTTATTAAATTCGTAATTAATTTTTAAATAACTAAACGTGAATAAATGGATTGATTTTAATTTAAAATAAAGACTTTAAATATCCATCTTGACATATTGTTTCAGGGTACCATAAAGGAATAACTTCATCCAAGTGTGTTCGAAAACGTTTAACTGAAGTCGCGTAATTTAACAAAAGTCGGTGCGGAATCGCTACTTACACTTTCTTGCTGTTGCAAAGCATTTGTCACAGTTACAATTATGTGAACAATAAGTTAGTTGTCTATTTAATTGAGTACGCCTGGCTGAACTGTCCTGTAAAAAAAAAAAAAACAAATAATAATAGCATTTTAAATTTTGTTTTGGTTTTTTTTCTTGTCCTCTGTGCAAATACTTACTCCAATCGCCAATGCATTTTGTCTATTTATGCTGCACTGCAGACTAGGCAATTGGTGCATTTGTTGAGTGCAGATATATGTATTCATTAATCCATCAACCACCGTTTTAATAGGAATTGGGTTACTTGGGTTTAGACAGACTATTTTTAGCATTTTAACTTAAAATTTTGGTATATTATTCAAAATTTAGTGTTTTTTTTTTGTTTTTGTATATTTTTATAAAATTGATCTAAATTTAAATTAATAACTTGTGTTTCAAACTTTTTTTTGAATTTTATAAGGTAAATAACTTTGCAAACATGATGAAAAATTATTATCAAATAAAGTGGTCAATATTTCAAGCTTACCTTGGTTATGCCCCAGTTGGAGAATGTTTAATGTCTGCTTATAATAATGCATTTTTCAGTTATTTTAAAAACCATACTCTTATGCCTTCTAAACAACAGGTTTATTAGAACGATTGACACTTGCTACAGATCTTTTAAACATACTGCTGTCCTTTCATATTAGATGCGATCAGTGGCACCCAATGATATTTTTTTTTTCTTCTTTCTTTAAATATTCTTCAACACTTAGGATTTAGTCCTTTAAGGTTATACAACCCTGTAAAGGAAGGAAGGAAAACAACCCGTTCTTACCTATTTCGTTTAAAGAATTTCAGTGATACTAAACATTTTGTTGGATAAGCTCGTGATCCTATGTAAACATATCGCATGATTAGCATTACACTTACCGAAAAAGTTCACGGTTCTCCGGAACGGGGCTTAATTGATAGATTGCGGAAAACTTGATTTTCATTTTTTATACAATACCTTATGGTGTTAGCAACAAAATTCAATGGCCCGTAGTTATAGACAAATTTAGACATATTAAAACCAGGTTTTAAGAACTTAGAGTATGTAAAAACACACTATAAGTTCTTAAAACCTGGTTTTAATTTGTCTATAACTATAGGCCAGCAATTTTAAAAATAGTAATTAGGTGCCTTGCCTTCAAAATAAGTCCAAAAACGGTATTTTTGGAAGAAACACAACAAACCAAAACAAAAATATCGCCCAATAAAATAAGCTTTTTGCGATATTCTAACCTAAGACTTCAACAACACGATGAAAGTTAAAAATACCGTTTTTGACCTATTTTGAAGGCAGAGCACCACGTTAAAGTATGGTATAAAAAACTAGTTGCCCAGGAGCAACATCGTTCGCTCGCTCCCGACTCCCTTTAAAAATGTATCCATCTCTATCAAACAGTCTCAGAATGTTGTTTTTTTATATCGTTGTGTTGAACGTTTTTTCCATAGGATATTAACTGGATAACTGATTTTCAAATTATGGAATTTTTCAAGAACAGATAGACATTGTATTTTATACGTGCTTTCGGAAATATCATGAGATGAAGTTTAGAGTTACATACTTTGCTATTCTTCATATTACATCTACATATATTTTTATTTTTTACCTTAATAATTACAAATAAAAATGTTGTTTGAAGCAAAAACGCGAGTCTTAAAGAAACGAAGATAAAAACAAGTCAAAAACTTATTTTTGTCAACTAGCTGATGTCGTATCATTTTACTACTACCTTCTTCCTCGAGAACGTGATCGGGCACGATCTTTTTTACTCTTTTTAGTTTTTTTGTGATTTCTTTTTTTATGGTGCTCTGAATCTGATATATCACTACTTGCTGTTGAGTGATTATCCTGTCGCTTACTCTTAGATTTCTTTGATTTCCGTTTCGATTTCTTTTTGCCGCTTTTTTTATGTTTGCGTTCCTGCAAACTATCTGCATCCGATGAATCGCTCGAATCAGTATCAGAGGCATCAGTATCAGAGGCATATTTTTGTTTATGACTTGATTTGTATTTAGATTTTCTATAGTCAGGAGAACGTGATCTGTGCCGACGATGTTTTTGTGCATCTTCTCTATTATCGTAATTTTTAGCTGTATAGTCATTTCGTTTGTGATCATTATGACGGTAGCTGCTGCAACTTGGTTCAGTACTTAAACTTTTGTAGCTTTCTTGCTTATCTTCTTTTTTATATACTCGTCCTTCATCCTTTATTTTATGTTGTTTTATGTCTTTATCATTGGTTTTGATTCGACTTTCTCTGTAGTCAGGTTCGCTTTTAAATTTTTCTTTCTTTACTTCTATTTTTTCGTGTGGATTATCATAACGTTTTTCATTTTCATAGTCGTGTTTACTTCCAGTTTCCTTTTTAATCGTTCCACTTTCTTTTTTGACTATAATTTGTCCAAATTCATTCTCCATTTTTTTATATTCATCGTATTTAGCTGTATCTAAAATAGGAAAAAAAACAATTTGTTAAATCGGTTTTTTTTTTTAATTTTAATACAATAGATTCATTAGAAAATATATTAAATTAAATCTTATTTTATATTTGGCCTCATGATTCTCCTAGAAATTTCAGAGAATACAACATATAAATCTCATTTTAAAGAAAAGGGCATTATTAAGATATCTTCTGCGAGACACGATAAAAAAAAAACTATTGTACTCAGGTACAAAAATTGTGAAGACTACCTGTACTATTTGACTGGCGATATAATTGTAGCCTAGCCTGATGTATCCTAAAATTAATAAAGATCCAATATTAACCCAAGAATTGAATGCTAATAAACTTGATGGACGTGAATGCTAAATTTTCCTCTCGAAAATAACGCCAGAAAATTTTTGGAAATAAAGCCAGAAATTTTCCTTCTAGTAATCCACTAATCTTTTGGAAACAAAGCCATAATTTTTGGAAAAAACAAATTAAAAGATTTTGGTTTGGTTCCAAAATAGAATGGAAACAAGTTCAGATTTTTTGGTTTTATTTCCAAATTTCTTTCAGGCGTTACAAATCGGTAATATCTCGATTAATTTTTATCCGATTTATTCCCAATTTCGAAGTTTCATGCCAACATCTGGCCAACGTTCTTATAGTAATTTCTGGCTAACGTTTTTATTGTTACTAAATTCATCATCTATACAGGGTGTATCGCATAAGACCAACAAAAAATTGCACCTGAGGTGGGTCTTAAATGCACTCTTGAGGAGTAATAGGGTTAAGATTGATTTTCTGACTTGTTTTAGAAAAAAAAATTTCTTGGGTCACCCTAGCGTTTTAGAGAAAACTTTTTCGTGGGAAACTTTCAGATAATTGTATGAGCTTTCTATTCTCTCTATGAGCTTTATAGGGTTTAAAAGGATTTCGGAAAGTTCAGGAGCTTTAAAGTTGATGTTTAAAATTTTTTTTTTCTAATTTTTAACTTACCGGATATTTTAGTATGGAAAAGGTTTAACATAGCCTCTTATAATATTTTTTGGAGTCCTCGGTAATTTCCTTTAATTCGGTAGAACATTTGTCATACTAACTTTTTAATTTGAGGATGGGTTACTCGCATGCGTTGCGCAGCATATGATCTGCGCGCTACACGCGCTGCCTTTTATCCACTGAATACTTCGAACGGATTATTCATGAAAAGTATTTATTACTAACTTCAATTAAAAAACTTGGTATGACAAATGTACTACCGAATTAAAAGAAATTTAACGAGGAATCCAAAAAAAAAAGAAAAATGTTAACCATAAAACTCCTCAGAGGTACATTTTAAACTCCTCCTCAGGTGCAATTTTTTGTTAGTCTAGGCCTCTTCTACCAGAAGCTTTGTAACCTTATGCGATACACCATATACATATATAAATACGTGAACGATTTTCTTTCCCCCTTTTACGAGCTAACTATTTAACCGATTTTCGATCATAAGTTGCCATTAAGGCATTTAAAAACAGGATCGAATTTTCCATATAAATACAACAACAACACCCACAGTATTATGCTGTGTATTTAAGAAAATGGATAAGACAATGAAATGCGAGAATTTGTTTTTGTAGTTTTTTATTGCTTGCAAAAACCTGTTTCGTTGTACGCAGTCGACGTTCTGCACTGATATTTTATAGTAGATGTTTTTCGATACTTTAAACTTTTACTGATTTCTTTGATGTGTTTCAATGGTTTTTGATACTTTTGGACTTTTTCGATAGTTTAAATGTTTTTTGATAATTTTGGACCTTTACCGATTTCTTCGATGTTTCGATAATTTTGGATTTTCACTGATATTTTAGATGTTGTTCGATAATTTTGGGCTTTTATCGATGTTTTCGGTGTTGTTCGATACTTTTGGACTTTTACTGATATTTTAAATGTTTTCCGATACTTTTGGATTTTACCAATATTTTTTATACTTTTCGATAATATTGTGCTTTTACCAATTTTTTCGATGTATTTCAATGTTTTTCGATTCGGACATTTACCGATTTCTTCGACGTACATATTAAAATATATTTTGATAAATTTGGATTTTTACCTAGTTCTTTCGATTCTATTGGACTTATAACAATATTTTTGATGTTTTTCAATACTTTCGGATTTTTATCTATATTTGAGATGTTCGAATCTTTTGGACTTTCACCGATATTTCTCACTAATTTTTATCTAATTTGGAGATGCATTAAGATTTCTGCATCCAAAAATTTTTACAATTTCTGTCAATAATCAATGTTCTGGCTTTTTTATATACAAACCGGGTCTCGAAAAAAGGTTAATGGTCAAAATTTGGCCACCGGTGATGCTAGTACTATTAATTACATTTAATTACTATTTTATTACATTTTCTGATAAAAATGCTATAGCTAAAATTAAATATATTAATTAGGGAATATGTTGGTAAACATTGAAAACTGACTCGATGAATTCCACGCATTTTTAATGGTTTTTTTCAATAGCTACAATATTGCTAAGTACTATACATGAAACTGCTGACCGCCGGTTATTGAAAATTTTTTGTGAAAAACCGGAAAAAACAGGTTTGCATAGCTAATCTTCCACCACGATAATGGCCCGGATCATACTGCAGAAAAAACATATAACTTTATTCCTTTTTCAGGCATTGAAATTATTCGATTAGAACCATTTTCTCCAGATCGAACGTTGTGTGATTTCTGGTTGTTTCTAAAAAGAAAAAATTGTGCGGAAGAATTTTCAGTAGTGAAGCAGAGATAATAAATTTAGTTAATGACGAAACTGAGAAGTTTTGAATCTTCAATGATTTGTACCAATAGTTCAAAAACTAAAAACACTGGAGGTAAAAGGAATAACCCCAAAGTGTCGGTTTTTGTTTTCTCTAAACCAATTGATCGATCTTTTTTTTGATTTATTTGACCACCTGATTATCGATGTAAGAAAATTCTGTGACAAGATAAGGGTTTATAGGCGATTCAGAGTAATGAATCATGAATCAATTAACCAAAGCTTACATTTTTTATTATATTAAACCATTAGGTTTACTTATCAAACTTATTGTTCTATCATATAGAACATTAATTATACAGTGATCTACAGACATAGCCGTTACGTACCAGGATCTAAACCTAAACCGTCGTTCCATTTAGTCCCCCACGATAAAGGGCATAAGAATTATTACATTATAAGCTTGAAAAATTACTTACTTATGCATTTTCCATACTCGGAAAACTCTTTTTTAGAAACAGGTTGACACATAAACTCATTGAAAACTTCCATAACACCACCAATAGCCATTTTAACAATAACACGTCCCGAATGGTCATCAAATCCTTCAATTTGACCATACGAATCCTTGTGTTTGCCAGCTAAAATTCTCACATATGCATGACGCTTAATTTCCAATATTTCATTTTTTTCTGGTTGTATAAGTAATGGTTTTGGCTTAAGTGCTTTATCAGCTCCCAGTCCCATACCTTTTGGTCTTAACTTTCCAGCCAGATCATCAGCAGCAGCACCTTTCTGTTTGGGTGGTTCAACCCAACCCATGCCGCGCAACATACCCCTGCCAAATTGTTCCACAGGTATACTGTCGTAGTCATCTAGCGTAGATTCTTTAGCACCATCTAAGGGTAAATCATCTGGTTTCACAACAGGCAAGACTAATTTATCGCCTTCTAAAGTATCATTGTTCGCATTTGTAACTTCTGATAGCAATTCACGTGCTGCACGTTTTTCCAAATCTTCTACTTGTCCGTTGTTTACTTCAGTAGCTGTTAAATTGTTCACTTCAGTAGCTGCACTGGAAGTGGTTTCTGATTCTGGCTCATCTTCTCCAAGCAAAACAGCCCGACGCCTGATGAGACTTGCAAGTGCTCCAGATGTTTTTTGATTTTCTTTTAGCGGTATAACTAATGCCTCTTCTGGTGGCTTTTCACTGCAATTAGTGGAAAATAGAATTAATAAAAATAAAATTATTTACTTGAAGGATTGTAAATCTTACACCACTAGTTTGATTTCTTGTGCTTCCAGACATTTTATCAGTTGCACTTTATTTTCCACCTTCTCTGGCTTTTTGTTTTGGAATAAATTTGGTTTTTTAATTACTTTACTAAACCCAAATGATATTTTGTTTGTTTCCATAGTGTAAGTTTTAGGCAATATTACTTTAATAAATAATTAGATTAGACTAAAAATTTACTGCTCGAAAACGTTTATAAACAAACTACGCATCTGTCAAGCATCAGCTGTTCATGAGCACTGTGATTTAGAAGGAGAAGAGGCTTTATAGCTTATCCATAAGCCGGCACACAGTGGCGACATTTGGCATTTCTCGTTGCAAAAATCATAACTTCTGAACCATTTAGGGCCAATTTCACAGTGTGAGCTTAAGCGTAGTTTAACTGTTGAGTGTAGTTTAAGCAAGAATTTGATTTTCACAGTCATTTGAATTTAAGGGCCGCTTAAGCGCCAGTCATTCGACACTCAAAATAGTTAGGGCGGTTTATGTCACAATTGACGTTGTCATAAATAAAAATTAAAAATAAACTAAAAATTTCAAAAATATATTTAAAAAAGAAATTTTTGTATGCCAAAGCAACAATATAATACATTTTTATTCCCTATGCTTTTAAGTCGACACAGAACAAAACTTGATCCTTGTTTATCTAATGCGCTTATAAGCTTATATGGCCAAGTCCATGACTGTAGCTGGCAGGTCAATATTTTTGTGCTTTCACATAAAATTCCAAAGTGCTAGATCTTTGAACCTCAACAATGAAAAATATCTTTCGCTGTTCCTTTGAAAGCTTTAGGCGCAGATTCTTCCGCTTCTTTTGGCAATTCACCGTTCTGAAATGCTTTTATCCACACTTTTTCTCGAGACTTCGTTTCCACTCAATGAGTATGACTAAAAATGTATCCGCAAACCAATGTGAGCGTGAGTTTTTCCAAATGCGGCCAAAAAATTTAAATTCTTTTTGAAAGTTTATTAAAATATTCTTGCAATTGTAAACAATATTTTACGTCAAAGTTGCTTTCAGTCAAATTAGTTTACCAGTATTTTTGGTTTGTATCTATGCTAATGACAAATGTGAGCTAGTCAACTGTGAAATTGAAAACTATTTAAGGGCCGCTTAAGCGACACTAACGGTTTAGCTAAGCTAAAGCTTAAGCTCACACTGTGAAATTGGCCCTTAAGATATTTTAATTCTGTTTTCGGTTATGGATAGAAAATTCTCATAGCTATGGCTATTCTAAATTTCATTTAGATAGCATTGCAGGGTGAAAAGTAATGTTTTGTTGAAATCCGATTTTCTGTAAATTACATACATATCGTTAGGAAAATCCCGGAACGGTCAAATATTTCAGAAATTGAATGTTAAATCTGAAAACAAAAAAACACATGTCCAATAATTTTTAAAGATCTGTGGTGTCCCTTACTTGATCATGGCAGATTGGCAACTTTCCCGGCTAGCTCTCCGACATTTTGAGGGGTGGTCCTCAACCCAGCCAATCTACCCGAAGGGTCCGACAATAAGATTTTCTCTTCCTAACGAAGAGAAAACCTTTCTTATAAAAAACAAAAAAAATCAAATCAAACTAAAAAAAAACTCAAACCAAATAAATTTTAGCAGCGAAGGGAAATATTTTCGCAGAGGAAAAAAAAAATTATTACTCACATGTTCCGAACTTAGGGGAATAAAACCCCCTTATCCCCACTCCTACGTCATGGATCCACTCTTTCGGGAAACCTCCTCCCAATTACTCAGAAAATTATTCCATTTTTAGTTAATTTCACGTTTAATTAAATTGTTTTTGTCGATTCCTTTGCTCAAAATACAAGTTTCCTAAACTTAATGCCTACAATATTATCCTTAACTATATTGAGTACGCGTACTTTAATTATATATGTATATGTGTGGAAGTATAGCTAATAATACAATAATAAAAAAAAATTATGAAATTAAATTTAGGTTAATGTCAATATAAAGAAACCTTAAATACATACAAAGAAAAAACCTTAAGTTGAGATCTGCTCCTGATGTCGCTGCTGAAGATTAACAGACATATGTTGATTGTAGTGTGTTGTCTTTGCTGGTAATTTTGTTGTTGCCGTCTCATCCGTGGCATTGTTGTCTTTATTTTAGAACTTTTATTTCATATCTTCTTTCATATCTTATTTCATAACTTTTATTTCATATCTTTTGTTTCATATATATATAAGTATATAGCTTCAGTGTAGCTAATTCTTTTCTTTTGCTTTTCGTTAATGTTATTGTTTTTCTTACTTCTTTTTTTTTTTGCATTATTCTTTTTCTGTCACTCTAGGTTAGTCGTTTTTCTTCACTCATCTTTAGTTCTCTTTTCTTTATTGAACTGTTTCTTTGTATTTTATTTCTTCTTTTTGTCGCCTTTTGATTTCGTTATTAGTAATTTCTTTTTCGCGTCACATTTGGGTTGATTCATTATTAGTAGTTTTGTAGTTTTTCTTTTTCATGTTACTTTAGAGTTTTTTCGTTATTCGTAGTTTTTTAGTTTTTCTTTTTTATGTCACTTTTGAGTTTTTTCGTTATTCGTAGTTTTTTAGTTTTTCTTTTTTATGTCACTTTTGAGTTTTGTTGTTGTTGCCTTTACTGTCGCTGTTCAGCCTCGTATATAGGGCGACTAGGATAGTCGTAATTGAGCGACAAAAAAATCAGAAGTCTTCATTAGTGTACGCTGATAACTTTTTTTTTTATGAAACCGTTTGCGATTGTACAACAATAATTATTTAGATGTTGCTGCTTTTATCGTTGTCGCTTTGTTGGGTCTACCGTGGATCATTCTGAAACCACTGTTGTTGCTGTTGTCGGCCTCCTCGTTTTTTGTAGTTTTTTGGACACTTAAATTTGTAGCGGCACTCGTTCCAAATTTCACATTTGTTACGTTTCTTATTTTTCCAATAACCAAATAAGATTATAATAGCTTAAAAATGTACATGATAAGTCTATTCTTATGCATAACACATATGTTCATGTATTTCACGCGCAAAAAGGAATCAAATAAAATATTTTTACATTAAAGTATGTGCTTAACTAAAACGCATTGACAAAATTTTTCCACGCACTTTTGTTGTACATTTATTCAGATAGTTGGGCGTTATTTGTTAAATTCCGTATTTAATAAATAAAACACTTGTTCCTTTTGGATTTTTTTTTTTATAGCTTTTTTTTTTTTTATTTTTAGTTGGTTTTTCCTTATCTTTTATTAAAATTTAAGAAAACTGTGCACCTTTTCCTTTTTACAAATTTTCAGCCATTTTTTTTTTTTCTTTATTTTTCCGCGAAACCGACTAACCCGTACAAAATCCAAAACGCAACTCCTCTTGGCAAATTAAATTCGTTGCCAACAGCCCAATTTTTCGGTATTTATTTACTAATACCAGCAAACAAAATCTTTCGTCAAATAGCTAACAACCTATTCTGGTCTCCCTCATTCCTATAGATTTCGGTGACGTTTCAAGATCGCGCCAAAAATTTTTGTCTCTTAATTTCAATGTCATTTAAAAGTGACATTCAATTGACCGATCTTTTTTTTTGTTTCGTGTAATAGTATTAGTACATATTACGGGAAATATCGCATAGAACATAGGGTGTTTCCTAAAACGCAAAATTGACTTCGAATTTATTAACCCTGCCGTACACCTTTTATATATTTTTTTTTTTTTAGGGCAGTCACACGCTACAAAACTCTAGAGTTTCAAGGCTACGAAGAAACACTAGTGGGCTGTGACAGCTTTTAATCCTTATTGGTATTGTTTACTTTCTCCAATCATAATTGCTGAACAAAAACACACGCGCCCAACGTAGGTCACGCCCACACCCTGAGATATTGTGACTCATGCTCAGACTGATCAAGCCGGGCCTAAGCTATGACCACTTGGTTGTAATCCTCACTACATCTTAAGACCAAATATTAGTTCAGGTTCTGCTTGCGACTTTTCCCACAAATACATATCAGAAGTTAGATACAAATATGTATGTAAATGGCAACACTTGTAGAAAACTTGCCTGCAGAGCTACTGTCAATACTATACCCAACCTGGATCAAAATGAGTGAAAAGTTTTTTCAACATCCGATGTAATCGATGCCTTGGCGCTTCTTTGGCAGCACTACCCTTTTCTAAGTTACTAGCAGAGGCGTCCAAATATTTCGCAAAAACTTTTAATGGCATCCAAGAAAACCCTACTCACGTCCGAGAATTACTCACCTTCACCTCAGAAATCCCCACTTCAATCCAAGAAAACCCCATCTTAACCTCATAAGGTCCTTCTGCCCTAATACCAGAGGCATTGTACAACAAAATCATTTTGCTTATTTTAAAGTTATTAAAATAGGTATATGTGATTGAAATCTGTTGTGTGTATCCTACTAGTAAGGTAACGAATATAAAAAAAAATTGTGCTTTTGTCGTACAAAACCTCCGAAATCAAAACAAAAAGAAACCCCTCCGAAATCAAAATGAACACCTCCTAGACTAAAATGGACACCTCCAAAATACAAATGGACTACTCTCAAACGTAAGGCTTCCGAAGTACAACAAAAAAACAATCCAGAAATACATCCGAAATCCCCGGAAAAATAAATGGAAATCCCCGAAATCAACCCAAAAAAAAAGGTATAGATGGTGTATTCAGTTAAAACAGTTTTCTTCGTGGTAGGATCATCAGGAATGGTGAGACAAAAGAAAAAGAAGTATGATTTCAAGTGCAACGCAATTGAACAGACTTAAAACATATATATAAAAAAATGTCCATGGGTCCAACATTGGCATAATGACGACTCCCGGTGAAACCTCCACCGTTTCTACCTGCTGGCTGAAGAGGATTAGCCTGCGTTTGCCCTTGGTCAAAACTAACGTGGTGTTTAATCCACACAAGACTGGCCAAACGCAAACGCAGCCTTGTCTTTATGTCGCCGTTGTCTGGATCGGGTACATATATCAAATTTGGAAAAATTTATAAAAATTATTTAGCAGCATGCCTTGACATGACTGTATGCCGAGTGGTCTCGAGCATAGCTCAGTTATCCTAGGCTAAGATTACATTGGCTACACCCCGCACGAAAAATGTTGAAAACTCGAAAATTATAAAATCCGTGGAATGTATATCCAATATTTATATCATGCGACGCTAAAACTTTGTATCCGATTTATCCCTTTTATCATTTTATACGCTGGTACCTGAAACCGTAAGAACGAATTTTATTACATACGTGGTTCTGAGTAATTCTACTCTGTATACTCAGTTTAGTGAAATGTTTTACAGCTATGTCCCAAACTACGTTTTAAATCTAAGCTACATTAACTTATATACTTATATAAGTATTATGTAAAATAGGCTTAGTACAGACTAAGAACGTAGAATACTCCACGCAAATCATAAAAAGAGAGCGAAATAAACATTCAGCAGTACAGTTTTAGTTAAAATCAATTACTCATAAATTTTAAGCATACAAGGAGAAAGCTAACATGGTAGCAAAAAAAATAAAAATGACTTGTCGAATTTTTATTTATTGTTTCATGTCTTTAGCGTGGAAAATCCCAAGGGATTTCCCTTGAAGAGTTTCCAGCTCATACATGTTCCGACCAATAGGTTTTACTACCCTGCACTTTGAAAATTTTCTACAAAATTTAGCATTAATAATTTTGCTGAAATCGCTCAAGATGAAATTTCTCTTGTATATCTCTTGACCTGGCTTAAATAAAATGGTACGACTATGTTTATTGTACTGTCGAGCATAGCGTTCATAGCTCTTATGTATGTTTTCTTTAATGGTGTTTCTAAGGACACTAATTTTATCTTTTCGGTTTTGTGGATCGATTTCTGCTTCTTCCAAAATATCTAAACGTCTTGCTAGGGCATAATCTTCCCCGCAGGTAAACATGGACTGACCAAAAAGAGCGAAATAAGGTGTGAAACCGGTAGAAGAGTGAACAGCTGTTCGAATTGCACATTCTATATCCGGAAGATGGAGATCCCAATCTCGATGGTCGGATTCTAAATAAGCTCTTATCGCAGATAACACCGTTTGGTTTACCCTCTCAGAGGCGTTCGCCTGAGGAGAATGGAAAGCATTTTTCATATGTTGGATTTTAAAAGTGTCCAACATATTTTTAAACTCTTTGGAAATGAATTGCTTTCCATTATCCGAATGGATCAATTCAGGGACACCAAAGGTGTTAAAGATATTATTAACTAAAAATATTGTGACGTTTGTCGCCGACGCTTCGCGCATAGCTTTAAGAAATATAAATTTCGAAAAGTGGTCTAACACAATGAATATGTAAGTATTACCAGTTTTGGAACGGGGATATTTTCCCAAAAAATCTATATAAAGTTTCTGGAACGGCCTACACGTGACTACCTCATTAACCATTCTAGGCCTCAACTCACAATTTGGAGATTTAATTTCTTTACAAGTTACGCAATTGCGAACATAATTGCGCACTTGTGCAGCCATCTGTGGCCAAAAATATTTTTGCCTGATTCGATAAAGAGTCTTGGCTACGCCCCCGTGTGAGACAGAAGGTGGTTCATGCTCTTTAGCAATTACTGTTGTAGTCAGTGCCTCTGGCACCCATATTTTCCATGGATTTTCATCTAGTTCCTGCTGAGAAAATTCTGTTTTTCTATATACCACACCGTCCACGACTTTTAGATCTGGTAATCTACTTCCATTTTCGTTAACTGTTTCTATCAGCTGAAGGTATTCAGGCGAGCTAAATTCTGTAGTTTCGAAATCCAATCCTAATTCATCGACGCAATCTTCTGTGACTGTTCGTGACAGCATGTCCGCAACCACGTTGTCTGTACCTTTGCGGTGTTCTATCTCGAAGTTATATGACTGCAATTCTAAGGACCATCGCGCTAAACGCCCACTGAGATCACGCAAGCTCATCAGCCATTTGAGACTGGCATGGTCCGTGACAACTGTAAATGGCATGAGCTCTACGTACGGTCGGAATCTTTTTATTGCCAGTACGGCCGCCAAACATTCTTTCTCAGTCACGCTGTAGTTTTTTTGAGCGCTATTGAGTTTCTGGGAATAGAATGCAATCGGTCTGTCATTGTTTTCTTCGTCTACTTGAAATAGAACAGCCCCTATTCCGAATTGTGAAGCATCACATTGTATGTAGAAACGGCGTTTAAAATCTGGATGTACCAGTACAGGAGCGGTCGTTAAGGCAGTTTTGAGTTGGGTGAAAGCCTCGATGGCTTGAGGGGTCATACAAAATTTTGGGCTTTTTTTCAGTGTATCACTTAACGGTGACGACAAAGTTGCAAAATCCTTTATAAAGCGCCTGTACCATCCGGCTGTCCCCAGGAAACTACGCACATCTCGAGGCGACTTCGGAATTGGGATATTGGAGACGGCAGTTACCTTTTCAGGGTCCGTCTTCAATACCCCTCCTCCGATGACAAACCCAAGATAGCGCAGTTCCTTCATACAAAACTTGGATTTTTTTAACCCGATGGTCAGGTTCGCTTTACTTAGGCATTGAGCAACTTCGCGCAACAGTTTCACGTGAGTATCGAAATCTCGAGCAATCACCAGCAGGTCATCCAGGTACACAAATACGTTTTGCTTAAGGCGCTGGGGGATCACTTTATCCATCAGCCTGCATAACCGTTGGGCCGCGTTGCAGAGCCCAAACGGCATAACTGCAAATTGATAAAGTGGTCTCCCCGGAATCGTAAACGCGGTGCACTCCCTAGAGCCTTCTTCCAACTCAATTTGCCAAAAGGCGTATTTGAGATCCACGCTGCTAATGAACACTGTTTCATCTATACGGCTAAGTATGCCCTCAATGTTTTGCAAGGGATATGCATCCTTAATGGTGCGATCATTTAGCTTCCTTGCATCTAGACATAGCCGATTTTTCCCTGGTTTCCTTACCAGCGTGGTTCTGTTGCTCCAAGGACTGTTGCTCACCTCAATAACTCCTAAGTTCAGCATATTATCGATTTCGGTATACAAAAGTTCCTGCACGGCCGGTGACACTGGATAGTGTCTATCCTTTACTGGTTCCGATCCCTCTTTCAGGATAATAGTGTGTTTTTCCAAACTTGTTTTTCCTAGACCGTTCTCCTCAAAACTTTTAAACTCCTTTACTGCCTCCTGTAACTGCTTCTCCTGATCTGACGTTAAATAGTGTTGCGACGGATCCTTTTCTTGTTTTTCCTCTTCCAATGATGCCACTCCAAAAATGTCGGGTGCTAAACCAAACTTTTTCCAAAAGTCGACGCCAAGGTATAGTGGTTGCTCTAATGTTGGACAGACAAACAATTCCATATCTATTGTTAGATTTTTGTACTGCACTGGTATTTTGATTTTACCATGAACCCAGTGAGTTTTACCTCCGGCCGTTCTCACACGAGATATTGATCCTTTTGGTTCTATACCTATAGTTTTGAGCAGTTCCCCACACCCTTTGCCTAACAGACTCACAGAAGCGCCGGTATCCAACAAACCCCGCACAGAGATTGAAGAAATAACTACATCCGCATAAGGTCGAATATCATTGCTTTTGATTGCCGTCACACTACTTACGATTTCTTGTCTAATTTTTTTCCGCTGGTTATACCTATTTCTCGCTTTTAATATTTTTTTCGAAATCTCTCTTTTTCCCACTAGCTGACTATCGCCAAAAATTTTATTTCTGACTTTCTGATAATTGCGTATCCTTTCCTCTAAGGATTTGTGCCTCAACAGAAACCTAGTCTTACTTAACTTTTTATCATAATTTTCAAATTTTTCTCCCACCTCGACTTCTTCAAAATTATCCGATTTTGAGTTGTTGGGACTTAAGTCACATTGAATCGCGGCGTTTCTGCGGGAGTTTGCGTCGAGCACGACACACCCGCTCTTGTCGCACCCCTCAAGTTTCCCCGTGAACAGGTTGGACAACGCGGAGTAATTACCCCTACTTTGCCGCACTTAAAACAAAAAAGTCTCCTTTCAGTCGAAGGACAGTCGATGTAAGTATGACCTTGTTGGCAACAATTCCAGCAAATCAAAGGTCTTCTTAAAGGCTCAGCTAAAATATTTGAACTGATTTGCACGGCCTCTACACTAGGTTCCACTTCTTGATCCCAAAAATTCTGGTCTCCTGCTTGTTCACTCTCCACCACTTCGCTCACGTATGCTCGAGGTTGTCGAAACCTTACTGTTGTTGGCTGGTTAGACCGCAAATCTTTACGCGCAAAAAGGGATTCATACTCGCGACATTGATCACGCAAGTGGTCTACAGTATATGAAGTCATCGGATAGACTGCTTTGGCCAAACTTTCTTTCAAATTTCTTTTAATAATTTTAACCGCCTCTAACTCATCTATATTTATCCCAAGGCAAGAACGTAATTTTTTTATTTGATGGAAAAATGCATCAATTGATTCGTCAGGAAGCTGACGCCTCTCTGCGAATTCCCTTAATTTTTCAAATTGAGTTTTATTACTCTGAAATTGATGCCTTAGCTCACGGCTTAACGTGTCCCAGTCAGGTGATGGATTAGATGTTAAGAAAAGCCAGTACCAGTCTGACGCCTCCCCTTTGACTAAACGATGAAATTCACGGATAACTTCAGGCCAAGAATGATTATATTGGGTCCTTAGACGCTCTAGCCTAAAAATAAAATCTTCCACCGTTAGTTTTCCAGAATCGCCATCAAACACTAAATCCCACTGATGGACTTTAACTGGATGAACATTTTCGTAAGCTCTTTCAGGAGCTTCATGGCCTACTGTACCTGCCCTTATACCTTGTTGAGTCGGAAAATTATTATGATTCACATTCGGCATTCCCCTATTGTTGTCGATGTTCGAGTGATTTGGCCTAGCCTCATTTTGGAACCGATTTGCATCAGCCCGGTGCCAATCATTATACCAATTTTGATTTTGAGGAACCCTGGTTCCCGTATCACTATTCTGTCGAGAGACATTCACGTGATCCAAAACTTGTTTCATGAACGGTTTTATAAGTCCATCTATCTTTGCTTCTAAAGACTTTTCTATATTTTGTACGTTTTGAGAAACCGCTATATTTAAAGCCGATACTATCCCACTGTGCAAGACAGATTCGTATTGATTATCGGTATTTGCCTGTGAATTTACTCTGTTTGCATGCATGTTACTGCCCATAGAAAATTGTCCGGAATTTTGAGGCGGTGGTTTCGAAAGATCAGGTGGTAATGGTGTTAACCCTTCTAATAAGGAACGCTGCATAGGACGCTTAGGATTTGTGCCAGTCCTTGACCTTAACTGATTTGTAAATTGTCCCTCTTGGGACTTGGTACGAGCCTGAGTTCTAATACCCCCTTCTGAAAAAACTGTAGCTGGATTGTATATACGTCGCGCATTTGAAATTGGCACACTGCCCGGTTGTGTGTAACCAGTGGCTAGGTTACCACCTCCAATCGTGGATGAAAAATCATAAAAATTACTTGGAATTGCTCCATCCTGTACCCCGACAGGTGTACGCAAGACATGTGACCTCGAATTAGAATCAGTCAATAACCTATTTTGCATCGGCATATTTGGGTTTTGACCTGTTGGCAACGAATTTAAATTGTTAACGATTTCAGTATTCGGTCCTGAAACCGGAGAATGCCCAACAAACGACATTGTTTTGGATTTGTTATAGCCGTATCAAAATTAAAATCGTGTCACGAATGGTTTTAATTCGTATTTGGTGTTCTTATTTGTTATAAAAAAAAAAAGTATTATTTTATCTTTCTAACAACGCGTTTTAGCAATAGGCAAACTAAATAAAATATTATTTACTCTACTATTCTTTAATTGTTTAATTAAATTGTGGTGGGAGGAGATTTCCAAAGATGAACCATGACATAACTAACTTCCTTTCTACCACTAACTTCCCTTCATCTGCTATGACAAACTGATTCAAAAAAAAAATAAAAATTTTTAAATGCAAAAAGAAAAAAGGTTTCGATTGTCGGTAAGAAACCCCAAAAAAAAATATATTTTGGACTTAATCCCAGCAATCGAAATAATTTAGAAATGACAGCAAACTAATCGTATTAGTGCAAACGCAGATAGTATTTACTTCTACGGACACCCATAGCTTCCAATAAATTCAATGGCAGTGCTACGTAAATGGAACCATTGCCTCTACGGTCACTATACCCTTGAATCAACTTGTCTGCCATCTTTCCCAATCTTTATTTCAAATTAATTTATTACCGCTACCAAAAAAAAACCTATTAATTGTTACTTGAAAATCTACGTTGAATAGTTTCCTGCTAAACCCATCACAAATGCAGTTAGGGTGGACATCTTAGCCTCCAAAGCCATTTGTAAAAAGTTGAACAGGAAAGACTCAAAGACACAATTCCTAAAATTTCGTTGAGTAGTCTCTTGAGAAACCCCAGCCAAATACATTTAGGGTGATCCCTATAGTCCCCTAAGCTACTTGACTGAAGTCCCCCAAGAAAGAATCAACGTACCTAACGCAAATTTTGTTTGGGCGCCATATTGTGGCGCATACTTGGGGTATTTGGTGTTATTACCCCTTTTTAAATGTATTTAACTTTCAAATTGGGCGCCATATTGTGGTGCAAACTTGGGGTATTTGGTGTTATTACCCCCTTTTTAAATGTATTTAACTTTCATTTGGGCGCCATATTGTGGTGCAAACTTGGGGTATTTGGTGTTATTACCCCCTTTTTAAATGTATTTAACTTTCACTTGGGCGCCATATTGTGGTGTCCCTTACTTGATCATGGCAGATTGGCAACTTTCCCGGCTAGCTCTCCGACATTTTGAGGGGTGGTCCTCAACCCAGCCAATCTACCCGAAGGGTCCGACAATAAGATTTTCTCTTCCTAACGAAGAGAAAACCTTTCTTATAAAAAACAAAAAAAATCAAATCAAACTAAAAAAAAACTCAAACCAAATAAATTTTAGCAGCGAAGGGAAATATTTTCGCAGAGGAAAAAAAAAATTATTACTCACATGTTCCGAACTTAGGGGAATAAAACCCCCTTATCCCCACTCCTACGTCATGGATCCACTCTTTCGGGAAACCTCCTCCCAATTACTCAGAAAATTATTCCATTTTTAGTTAATTTCACGTTTAATTAAATTGTTTTTGTCGATTCCTTTGCTCAAAATACAAGTTTCCTAAACTTAATGCCTACAATATTATCCTTAACTATATTGAGTACGCGTACTTTAATTATATATGTATATGTGTGGAAGTATAGCTAATAATACAATAATAAAAAAAAATTATGAAATTAAATTTAGGTTAATGTCAATATAAAGAAACCTTAAATACATACAAAGAAAAAACCTTAAGTTGAGATCTGCTCCTGATGTCGCTGCTGAAGATTAACAGACATATGTTGATTGTAGTGTGTTGTCTTTGCTGGTAATTTTGTTGTTGCCGTCTCATCCGTGGCATTGTTGTCTTTATTTTAGAACTTTTATTTCATATCTTCTTTCATATCTTATTTCATAACTTTTATTTCATATCTTTTGTTTCATATATATATAAGTATATAGCTTCAGTGTAGCTAATTCTTTTCTTTTGCTTTTCGTTAATGTTATTGTTTTTCTTACTTCTTTTTTTTTTTGCATTATTCTTTTTCTGTCACTCTAGGTTAGTCGTTTTTCTTCACTCATCTTTAGTTCTCTTTTCTTTATTGAACTGTTTCTTTGTATTTTATTTCTTCTTTTTGTCGCCTTTTGATTTCGTTATTAGTAATTTCTTTTTCGCGTCACATTTGGGTTGATTCATTATTAGTAGTTTTGTAGTTTTTCTTTTTCATGTTACTTTAGAGTTTTTTCGTTATTCGTAGTTTTTTAGTTTTTCTTTTTTATGTCACTTTTGAGTTTTTTCGTTATTCGTAGTTTTTTAGTTTTTCTTTTTTATGTCACTTTTGAGTTTTGTTGTTGTTGCCTTTACTGTCGCTGTTCAGCCTCGTATATAGGGCGACTAGGATAGTCGTAATTGAGCGACAAAAAAATCAGAAGTCTTCATTAGTGTACGCTGATAACTTTTTTTTTTATGAAACCGTTTGCGATTGTACAACAATAATTATTTAGATGTTGCTGCTTTTATCGTTGTCGCTTTGTTGGGTCTACCGTGGATCATTCTGAAACCACTGTTGTTGCTGTTGTCGGCCTCCTCGTTTTTTGTAGTTTTTTGGACACTTAAATTTGTAGCGGCACTCGTTCCAAATTTCACATTTGTTACGTTTCTTATTTTTCCAATAACCAAATAAGATTATAATAGCTTAAAAATGTACATGATAAGTCTATTCTTATGCATAACACATATGTTCATGTATTTCACGCGCAAAAAGGAATCAAATAAAATATTTTTACATTAAAGTATGTGCTTAACTAAAACGCATTGACAAAATTTTTCCACGCACTTTTGTTGTACATTTATTCAGATAGTTGGGCGTTATTTGTTAAATTCCGTATTTAATAAATAAAACACTTGTTCCTTTTGGATTTTTTTTTTTATAGCTTTTTTTTTTTTTATTTTTAGTTGGTTTTTCCTTATCTTTTATTAAAATTTAAGAAAACTGTGCACCTTTTCCTTTTTACAAATTTTCAGCCATTTTTTTTTTTTCTTTATTTTTCCGCGAAACCGACTAACCCGTACAAAATCCAAAACGCAACTCCTCTTGGCAAATTAAATTCGTTGCCAACAGCCCAATTTTTCGGTATTTATTTACTAATACCAGCAAACAAAATCTTTCGTCAAATAGCTAACAACCTATTCTGGTCTCCCTCATTCCTATAGATTTCGGTGACGTTTCAAGATCGCGCCAAAAATTTTTGTCTCTTAATTTCAATGTCATTTAAAAGTGACATTCAATTGACCGATCTTTTTTTTTGTTTCGTGTAATAGTATTAGTACATATTACGGGAAATATCGCATAGAACATAGGGTGTTTCCTAAAACGCAAAATTGACTTCGAATTTATTAACCCTGCCGTACACCTTTTATATATTTTTTTAGGGCAGTCACACGCTACAGATCTATTCAACGATATGAATCTTGACCCCCTCTCACCCTCCGACGGGGGTGGGGCGGGGGAAAAAACAAAATTTTATATAGAAACCCACAATTTTTATTGCAGATTTTGTCCAAAAAATTTTTCTTATCCATCCTAGATGGCACTGTAATCGACAAAGACAAAATTAAAAATATAAAGTTTTGTACTTAAAACTTCGTGAAATTAGCTTTTTCATCCATAGGTTTCGCCACAAAAGTTGCTCTTACACAAAGGGTTGTAAGTAAAACCATACAGTTTTTGGAGCACAAGCTTAGAGATAAACACCAATTAGTTGTGTAGCAAGCCGAGCTTTACAAAAACCGAAATTTTTTTTTAAACTCAACCCAAAGTTTAAAAACTACGCTAAAAGTAATGTCTTCAAAAAAAATTCATAAAAAATAAAAGCTATTAAAAAAACTTAGATTTTTGCTTTAAGTGAAAGAACAAATCGCTTTTTTTAACCATTTGCCGAAGTATTCAACCTAAATGTGAAGCATTTTTCTCAAAAATTAAACTTTTTCGCTAACTTAAAAATTTACTCACCTTTGAGAGGCTGTAAAAACCAAACCACTTACCCGAATGGGTTCAAAATTTCAAATCCTTTAGTTCCTAATATTTTTCTATCAGATAGCAATATCAGATTTGTAAAATGAACCCACTCGAAATTGATTTTTGCAACGCCTTTTCGAAAAATGACGTCATGAGCCACAGGTTTCCTGATGAAAATCATTATAACTCATAAAACTGCAATTTCCCGCAGCTAGAATTTTTATATTGTGTTCAGAATTGTTGAGTTTATTTAGTTTTAGTAGTCCGTAAGATATCTTTTGCGAACATTTTTTTGAAACTCCATTCGAAGTTGAAAAAAAGGGTAAAAATAGTGTTTCAGGAAAGTACAGAAACCTCAGACATTAAAAAAAAAAATCATTTAATTTTAGTATTACTTGATAGTACTAAAACCGCTTATAGCATAAATAGAAAAAAATTAACTTTTCTTTCATAAGTTGCAGAAAAATTAGAACCACATCTTGAAAAAAAAAAAAAAAATTACAAACTCGAAAAAACCATCGACTTTGACCAGCTCTACAAAGCGAACCATTTTTTCAAATGAATTAAAATTTTACATCCTTAAGCACTGATCATTTATTTATCGAACTGCATCATTAGATTGGCAAATTTTCACTACACCAAAATTGATTTTTGCAACCACTTTTGAGAAATGTCGCCATTGTGCGGCACTACTTCGATTTCCGTGGCCCCAAATTTGACAATTTTTTTTATAAATCGATCCAAAATAAAGGCTCCGATACATAGAAGGCAGCGCGTGTAGCGCGCGCACTATAAGCTTTGACAGTTGATTTAAAACATAGCTCCTTATGAAGAGTGATACATACAGAAAAGCGAAAGAAACATTTCGTTTCTTTTGTTTATTTATTTATAAATAATTTTCGCAGTTGAAAAAAAAAATAAAAAAAAAATCAAAATGAAGGAAAAACGTAAAACCTTTTTTATCATATTTGCCAGAACTGTTTTCGTCGAAATGTTTGACCGTCTAAGGGCCTGTGCCAATCAAAAACATTTCACTCACCTATACAAATTCTGACGTCCCAAATACAATTTTTGAAGCATATGAGGTGAAATTGTTGTGTCAAAATTTGTACTAGCCCAGAGGCTGCTGAAAATTTTGACAAACAAATTTAAAAATTCAAATTAAAAATTTTTATTTGTCTGAAAAAATATAAATAAAATAATTAAATATGGAATGGTGCATGGCAGCGTGGCCATATTGCACCGGAAGTGCTTCATGAGGGTATTCCCATAGTTTCGATTTTGCTGCAATCAAGTATATCAAAGTCATACATGTCTCTGCCACGAGTTCGTGAAATTTTTCCTGGCAAATTGATTTCCACGTATTACGGATGTAACCCCTATGGGTTTTTTCCTGTGGAGTTATCTCAAACCTAAAGTTTACGCTAAGGTACCAACTTCTTTGGCGCATTTCAAAGAAAATATTTATCAGAAAATGACAACCATCACAAAGTCAAATTTTAATGTTTCAAGAAATGAATGCCATGACTGACCGCTAGGTCTTAAATTTGGACGATATAATTTTTAAGGAATAAACTTTAATTAATATTAAATACATTTTCGATAGATGGCCAGTATATTTATTTTTAATTGTTCCACCAAATAAATTTTCTTATGACACTTTGAATCACGCTTCTTTTGTTAAAAATGAGCTCCACAATTGCGTCATTCGTTGACTCAGCTCCTTCAGCATATTAATTTTTCTTAAATCATGAATTTTTTAACGTATTTACTTTCTGCAATTGCTAAAAATTTAATAAAAAAAATGTAAAAAAAGTTCGTTCCTGAAACGTCAAAAATTGAATCTGTCAGAAATTGTAATCCATTGTTTATTTTTTGTAGGCGCTATTTCATAAAGCAGAGATAAACAAACATTTTTCCTTTCACTCGCACTCAGCCGCTTGGTATAATCATTAAAACTAGCCACCTAACCTCACTTCCAAATGTCATTTATTACTCATTTCTGAATTGTTCTGGCTCATTCTTAACGAAAATCCAAGCACGAGTTTTGTTTAAGTTAATAATTCCATTAAAAATAATAAAATAATACATAAAAATGTTTGGAGGACAACAGCCAATTTTAGTTTTGAGTAAGTGTAATTTAGTACGTTGCGATAGCAAAATTTAAAATAATTAATTTTCAGGCCAAAATACAAAGCGGGAATCGGGCCGTAAAGTTCAGCTGGAAAATATCAATGCTGGGAAGGTTAGTTTTAAAGGAAAATTATAGTTTAAAAGTAGTTAATATTATTATTTAAGTGAAAATTACCTCTGCTAAAATATGGCGCAAGTGTTCGGTGTACTTGCGCTTACCTTAATAAATTTTTCTTTGACCATCTGTTTTTTCAAAGCTTGAAATTATGGTAACAAAACAACTATCACCCTTATCATCTAATTCGATTTCGATTCGAACTAAATCGAGATTTTTTGTATATTTTGATATCCAGGATCGAAATTTTTTGCAATCAAAATCGAATTTGGTATGATAAGGATGAAGAAATGGCCAATAACTTCAAACTAATAAACAAGTAGTTCGATGGATTATATTGATTACGTTCGTTCCGGTTCACTCGAGGCTGCGCCTATTCTTTGCATTGCTTTTTATGAGCTATTTATTGCATGTTTAAGAGTTAATATTTCTAAAAAAACCATTTCACATTTTCATTCCCAAAAGGCTATTGCTGATGTCATTCGAACATGTTTGGGACCACAGGCCATGTTGAAAATGTTAATGGATCCCATGGGCGGTATAGTCATGACCAACGATGGTAATGCTATATTACGTGAGATAACTGTGCAACATCCAGCTGCTAAAAGCATGATTGAAATTGCACGCACTCAAGATGAAGAAGTGGGTGATGGCACTACTTCAGTCATTGTCTTAGCTGGTGAAATGTTAGGTGCTGCTGAACCCTTTTTACAACAACAAATACATCCCACAGTAATCATTCGCGCATACCGTGAAGCTTTAGAAGACATAATAAAACATCTACAGACAGATTTAAGTGTACCATTAGATATAAATAACAAAACAAAAATGGGCGAAGTGGTAAAGTCTTGCATTGGCACAAAATTTATTGGAAAATGGTCTGATTTAGCTGTAAAAATTGCATTGGATGCTGTTGAGACTGTTACTTTAAATGAAAATGGACGCTTAGAGATTGACATTAAGCGGTGGGTTTAAATCAACGTTAATTTGTGATCTAATTAAATTCAATTTTATTTATTCTTGCAGCTATGCTAAAGTAGAGAAAATCCCCGGTGGCACCATTGAGGATTCAGTCGTGCTTAAAGGTGTCATGATCAACAAAGATGTTACTCATCCAAAAATGCGTCGTTTCATTGAAAATCCGCGCATTGTTCTGCTTGATTGCTCATTGGAATATAAAAAGGGTGAAAGCCAAACAAACGTGGAAATAATTGGCGAACAAGATTTTACACGTATGCTGCAAATCGAAGAAGAATTCGTACAACGCACATGTGCTGATATAATAGCAGTTAAGCCTGATATCGTGTTCACAGAAAAAGGTGTTTCAGATTTAGCTCAACACTACTTACTTAAAGCTGGCATCACAGCTATAAGACGTTTGAGAAAAACCGACAATTTGCGTCTTGCACGCGCCTGTGGCGCAACAATCATAAACCGTACAGAGGAATTGACCGAAAAGGATATTGGCACAGGAGCTGGTCTTTTTGAAGTTAAAAAAATTGGCGATGAATATTTTACATTTGTTACAAAATGCAAAGATCCAAAAGCTTGTACAATTTTATTGCGTGGCGCATCAAAAGATATTCTCAATGAAACAGAACGTAATTTGCAAGATGCTTTACATGTTGCTAGAAATTTAATAATTGAGCCACGCTTGGTTGCCGGTGGTGGTGCCATCGAAATGGCTGTATCACAATTACTTTCACGCAAACAATTAAAAGGACCATATACAGCCGTTGCAGCAGCATTGGAAATCATTCCCAGAACTTTAGCGCAAAATTGTGGTGCTAATACAATTCGTACACTAACAGCATTACGTGCAAAGCATGCTTCGCATTCAGGTTTGTATTGCTACTGATGACATCAAAGTCATTAAATATAAAATGTATATAAATTAATTTATGGCTTTTATAGGTGATGGCGTCTGCGCTTGGGGTATTGATGGAGAATCTGGCGAAATTGTCGATATGAATGTAAAAGGCATTTGGGAACCACTTGCGGTTAAAATGCAAACATATAAAACTGCTGTTGAAACCGCAATTTTATTGTTGCGCATTGATGATATTGTTTCCGGTTCAAAGAAACGTGGTGGAAATGAACCCACAAATCCTGCTGCAATGGCACAAGGACAAGAATAAGAAGTTTTGCTCAGTATTTTGTTGACATTACTTTAGTATTATTAATAAAACTTGTGTACTTTACGTTAATTTAATTGAAAATCGAACAGAATATGTTGTATTCAAAGAATTGTAAATGTTTCTTTTTTCAGAATATTTTAACATTATGAAATCATTTTTCTAATAAATTTCATCAAGTATAACCCTTTCAGACCCGTCATACACAGTTGTGTTATCTGAATCCGAGCAGAGTTAAACCATTTTTCCTTTTGATCAAAAAGAGAAACGGTCAAGTAGACACATTTTCCTCGGTAGGAGCAATAGTGTTACTTTTGTATTTTTGGAAATTTTCGTGTTTTTGTGTCCCACTAATTATGCAGTCGCCCAGGTACAATATATTTACACCGGCATTAACATCTCGGTTCCAACAAGTATTGCAATTTGGACAAAATTGATACCTGTGTGGGGACTTAGATGTTTTATTTTCGGGTGATTTGCAATTTGCGCACAACTTTGTTGTCCTGAATTCATTGATGAATATGATATCGACATTTCTTCGCTCTTTTAGTGCTTGTATGAATTTACGATGTGGTGTTCGTATGTAACCGCGAATTGGTGAATTTGATGATATTTCCGTAGACCCAATGCAAATTAAAGTTTGTTCTGCTACATCTCCCGCAAGTTCATTTGTTAACCGCTGACAGGTTTTTTCAACTTGTATGAACTTTTGTAATTTTAATCGCGTGACTTTTCGTTGACTAAAAATTTTTTGTTTCTCTTGAAAAATTTCCAACTCGTACCGAATATATTCGTCAAGATCGTTGATTGAATTGGAAGAAAATTTTGTATTTGGCGGACATTTTGAAGTAATTTTTGAAAGTTTGTATTTACGTGAATAAAACCCGCTCATGTGATGATATGTCGAACTTTTCAATTTTATCGGTTTCCCATTACGCACACCACCGTAGAGCAACCGAAGCCCCGGATCTAGACCAATTTTGTTTATATATTTGGTGCATCTAATTTTCTCCAATTTTGTCGCTGAAAAATAATCCGTTTGTTTGCAACTTGTCATTTTGTTTTTTTCCTTCTTTTTCTTTAACACACACTTTGTCTTTACCATTGTTTTAGAATTGGGCTTTTGCATCAGGAATGAAACTGATACACCATCGGTCTGCAGTGAAAAAGCAAATTGGCTTTTCGGTAGTTTAAAGTATTTACACCAATATTCCTCACGGTTGAAATCCTTCCATGCGCCCTTGAATAATTTTAAAGAACAAAGTAAATTGAAATAAGCAAAAGAATCATAGCGAATATGGTGTGCGCCGTGTTTGAAAATGGGTATCATTGAAAAGTTTTTGTAATTGTTGCGCTCGTTGAAGCGTTGGAGATTGAAAAATATTTTTATCGAAGCCCAGTAATTTTTTTTATTTTGCAACTTTGCAAATTTTTCGCCACGCCATTGCAATTCCTCGGTCATGTGAAGCAGCAAATCCAAATCGGGATCTCGTGACTTTTGGTCCAACTCGTTGTCCTCGCTGAATAAATAACGAAGAGTATTGTATATTTTTGAGTGGTCTTGTGTGAATTTGCTGAAAAATCTACGCAGCCTTGAATACGCGTGCATCCATATGTTGTTGTGAAATAGTGTACTGTACTGGTTAGCGGAATCTATGAAGAGATTCGATCTATATGAGCTGTCGTAGAGTGGCAAATGTTGCCTCAATGATGCATATGTAGCGTCTACAACGTATTTGGGCTTCTTTTTTTGCATGAGATGATAGTAGTAATCGGCAAATTTGATTTCAGAAAAGTCACCAACAGTCCATTTTTTCATCAAAGTAAAATGAATGTACCTACAAATGTATGTACAGTAAAATCAATAAATGCCATTGCGACAACATTTCGACAACACAAAAATAAAATCAATTTCACCTTGAAACTTCGACAAAGAGCGCTGACATTTCGGCAACATCGCGTTGAATCTTATTGAATACGTCCACATTTTTACATGTTGAATAGAGTGCCTTCTTGATGACAAAATTTTGCACTTGCTCTTTGTTGTTATTGTTGCAGGGTTCCTTTCGTTTCGGCATCACAGTGCCAAGTGTGACAATGAAATGAAAATTATTGTGATTGATTTATTAAAACGAATGAAAAATATTTTTCTACATCAAAAATATTTAAAAGGATACATAAAGGAAAACTTAAATTCAAATTCTCAAGTATAAAATTGTAGAGTTACTATTTGGTTTACAAAGTTTAACTTCAACAAAAATGAACCGCTTTTATAGTCATCAAGTATAAAACAATTGCCTCATTTTATTTCAAATGCTTGAAAAAAAAAAACTGCTGCACAGTAGTTTTTACGGTTTTAGCTTTCTTTAAATAAGCAATTTTCAGAGAACTCTGTAAACTAATTAAACTCCTCGATTACTTTCTTGATTATGAAATTATTGAGCCTTATTATGAATAAACATCCTCGAGAATTTTTCTCGAACGGTAAAATTCAATGGAAAGTAAGGTTATAGACATAATTTTGGAGGGAATATTTTAACATTTGTTTTAAGAATTTATTCGCCAATTCTATAACACGGAAATCGAAGCGCTGGTAAATGTTGCATAAATTAAAAACTTGTACGACAATGTTACGCTTGCTAGAATCACCCAATGGCCAAAATTTGACCTCAAATATATTTTATAAATTTGGTACTTTTTGGACAGTCTATTTCCTACAAAATAGAAAAGCTCATTTTTTCATCCCTGGTAAAAGACAAACGTGAAACGTAAACAAAACAAAAACACGAACAGCGGCTATGCTTTTTGTTTTCCTCTTTGTACTTTATCCTATTTTCAGCTCTGTGTGACAGCGTATTTTGTCGTTATTTATATTGAAAAGTTTGCATTTAATTTCGTGGCTTAATGGCAAAATATTAAAATAATTTTAACTTTGTGCACATTTACACACAAATACCTTTCTAATGGTGTATAATTCAAAGTCGTGATCCATTTCTAACATAGTAAAAAAGGTAGAACAAATTTTTGTCTAGCGAATTAATATATAGAAGATTACAATATCTTTTATGTGACACCAAAATTTTTTAATATTCATTCAAAGGTTTCCTACTTATAACGGTTTTTCGCAAAGCTTTATCCAGATACCTCCTGAACAAGTTCCGAGCTACAACACAATGTGTGATGTTTTAAATATTTATTTGGCCTAACTCGTAGCCTACCACCAATTTTGTAATTTTACTTTGTTTTGATTATTTTTAATGAAATTTAGATGTTTTTATTTTGTTTATCTAATTTCTTTTTTATTAATTTTAGCAGTTAAATCAAATAGAAAATACCAGGGATACATAGCAGTTTTTTGAAGAAAATGATGAGAACAAATTATCGCTGTAGTTAAATTCATGATGAGGCCTATTAAATTTTTACTAAAATGGTTAAATTTGTACACTTATGTATGTAGGTAAAAACAAATTGTTTATTTTAATTTTATTTGGCAGAAATATTAGAGATTTTTTCATAATTCATATAATGTCGATATTAGAAACATAATTTTTGATAAATGCAATTTTAAAAGATGTTTGGTGACCATCCTTAAAGTCAGTTTACAACAACCGTACTGAAATGTTCACCCATATCATCGTAGTCGTACAGTGGCTCACAGCTTATTTCGTGCAGTAATATTTTTTAACTTTAAAGCACTGTATCTTTAAAACTGATACAAATATCATCAAATTTTGAATGCAGTCTAAGGTGGACATGCCTATTGTTCATTATAAGTAAAAAAAAATCCATAAAATTTGATTCCGAAATGCTCAAGGCGGAGTGCTGCATGATTGTGACTATTTTTGGAGCTGATGATGTGAGCAGTCTTAATTTTATGGACAAAAAACTGATCATGAGCGGGATTAAAAATGGGGTTTGACGAACTTTTACCCTTATTTTGAACCCGATTTGCATAAACGAAGCTTTCAATTGTGCTTTTCATTGTAGGCGGGACTCAAACTAATATATTAAGTAGCTTAGCGCATAGATTGGCAGTTCTTAAAATGAGTTGTCACCGATTTTCGCTGCTGGACGACCCTGACATGTACAAGATCAAACTAAAGATTGGCTGCATCTGGTTGCGAATACCACACAGAGAACATATAAAAAGAAATTCCCGTTAAATAACGCGAAACGTTGGATCCAAAGGGAAAATAAGCATCTGCACGAAATAAGCTGTGACTTGAATTTCTCCTACTCAATCGGTTTTTTCCGCCTTGAGCGTTTCGGAATCAAATTTTATGGATTTTTTTTACTTATAATGAGCAATAGGCATGCCCACCTTAGACTGCATTCAAAATTTGATGATATTTGTATTAGTTTAAGAGACACAGTGCTTTAAAGTTAAAAAATATTACTGCACGAAATAAGCTGTGAGCCACTGTATATCGACTAAAATAGTCTTTAGTCGAACTACGACGGCGATGATAAATCTGGGGTCGAATCGACGCATCCGTGAACGTACAACTCGTGACGTAAAATCATGTATTTAGTGATACGAGTAGTACGTTCACTGATGTGGCGATTCAACCCATGATTATGTCGTTCCATGGCGAAAAATGTAAATTGACCACTTTCGTTCATATAAAAAAAAAATTAAGCCTTATCAGTCACTACTTTCTATTTTAAAATGTAAAAAAAATCATTTTATTTAATTAATATTTTTTTATTTTCGTTTTTTAACAAAAGTTTATCACTACTATATGAGTGTATATCTTTACATTAAAATTTATAAGAATTTTATTAAATGCATATTTTTTGGCAAATTTCAAGTATTATTTGAAGGAAGTAATGTTTGCTGTCAAAGCTTTAATTCTGAATATAAAATGAAATCCAGTTTTTATTTTAATATTTTCTTTTGGATTATATTAGTGCAATATGTATTAAATATCCATCATTCTATTGTTATATATGTATGCATATATAGCTTTCTTTTAATTTCTTCTTAAACGTTAGCTATTTTAGTTTCAAACTTTTAAATATTCATTTAAAATTTCAATCAGTAAAAATGTTTGGATAATATCTAAATAAAATGTCGAATATCCTGTTCTATATACATTAAAAAGTTAGCTAAATAGACAGAAACATACGTTTACATATAGGAAAAATGGTAACCTACCTATCAAAATTAAATCAAAGCACGCAAAATTATCAAGTATAGAAGTTTTTAAAGATCATTCCAGCAGCATTATGTGATTATTACAAATTGTGAAAACTAGAGTTTGCCTTGTGGCCGTAATTCGACCATTTCGATTTGACTTTAAAAATACCACCTACCAACTGTTAACTTAAGAAAACCAATCATCAGTAATTATGTCTGTGCATTTTCTTTTGAGGGGCGTGGCAAAGCCGACTTAAAAACATAAAGGTCATATTATCGGTCCTTACTTTTAACCTTGTATCCATACCAAGTTTTAGAAAAATCGATGCAGTCGTGAGAGCGTTTTTTCTACTTAAAAGCGTGGCACCGCACACTTAATGATATAATGGTCATGTTATCGTTCCTTAATCATACCAAATTTAATGAAAAATGATGCAGTGGTTAAGCCGTGAGAGCGATTTTTTCCATTTACAGTCTGTTAAATAAGAGCGTGGTCACGATTACTCGCGATCGGTAAAGTATAATGCTGTAATTTTTTTTTCTCACACAGAGGGCAGTATTGTCCTTCATGCTTCGTGAAAGTGAATCAGCTGACCACTGTTTTCAATGCGTTCTCAGCATTTTTCCAAAATGAGTACCGCGTACACGTCGCGCTTTGAAGCCGTTTTTTTGTGTTTGCACCCCAAAGGTCCCAAAATGACCCAAGCGGCGGCTGCAAAGTATATGCAAAAGTCGAAACAGTTTGTGAGTAAGTGGGTGAATCGCTTCAAAGAAGTAAAAAATGTCGATGACTTTCCAAATCGCGGGTCTGTCGGTGTAGTGACGGAAAAACAGGAAAAACTGATCTGTGCTTTATTTTCGAAAAATCCAACATTAACTTTGCGTGAAGGTGCTTCGAAATTGTCCCAAAAAGGTTTGAATATCTCCCACGGAACTATTCGTAATCATTTGATTGCAAATAGTGTGAAATACCGAAGTACTTTGCAAAAACCGATGCTCAGTGAAAAACATGTCCAAAAACGTCTTGAATGGGCCAAAGACAATTTGGATCGTGACTGGGGCAACGTTATCTTCACTGATGAATCCTCTTTTTGGGCCTTTCCTATCATCAGGCATGCCTGGACCCTGCAACTTGAAACAGCTGGTTCGACGCATTCACAAAATTTGGAGGTCGTTTTCAGAAGAGTATGCGCAAAATCTTGTTCAAAGTATGTCGCGAAGATGTCAAGCTATAATTGATGCTGGGGGTGATTGGACCTGCTATTAATGTATTTGCATTGAAGTTTTCGATCAAATAAATCAATATTAAAAAGAATTTTCGCAATGGGTATTTTCATTTTCTCACAACAATGACCACGCTCTTATTTAACAGACTGTAAGGGTGTGGCACCGTACACTTAAAAAAAAAAAGAAGAAATTTCTATGTACTGCTCATCATTCCCACAAAAGAAAATCAAGCGAATATGATGATTTAGGCATAGAAATAAGGACTGAACCGATTTATTTGCCTATTTATATATAGATATCTTTCATCTCCATCTTTTTATACATATATATTTTTTTTAATAACCATGTAATTCATATATTTATTCCACGTATTATGAACCCTGGACCAGGTCATTAGTTTTTGAAAACTAAACAAGTCACGCACAGTGGACTTTTCAACTGTGTGTCCAACATTAATTTGTCTAAATGTGAGCAGAGATGACCATACTCTCAAGCTAAGGTAAGAATTGAAGACACTAACTGAAATTGGAGCAGAACCCCATGATAACAACAAGAACTGCAACTAACCTAAATCATTGTGAAAATAATCTCTTATAACGTTTGCTCGCTGAGGAGATAAAAGACAATTAAGAAGAAAATTTTACAATGACAATGTGCAACGAATTGAGAGAAAGAAATGTTGAATGGGACCTCAATAGCTTTGTTTCAGTTGATTTGCGGTTGCTGATTCTGAATCTGATTTTCCTCTATCAGGTATGGAATCGGAGTTATTCACTTTTGTCAACTATATCAAGTAGATAGTCATAATCTTTTTCATTAAACTTTACTTCTAGTTTTTTCCAATAGGTTCCATACTTTTTGAGTTATCACTCACTTCATAGGAATCACCAACCACAAATTATCAAACCCAAACCCTACGATTGTTGGAGAAAAGAGACACACTCCGGGCGGCCCACCCGAGTTATCCTAGAACTCCGCAAATAACCAGGGACATACGGAACCTGGTCAATGAGCATAAAATGACGCTGTGCAGAGGCACCTCGATGAATGCTCTATCGGTTCTAAGAAACTCTGGGCCACAATAAAGTATTTCTCGGGACAGAAGAAAACACTCCCGTGCTCCGCTATAAGTTTCGACAGCCGTCAGTATAGGGGTAAGTAAGAAAGTATAGCGATAGTAGGAGATTCAAATATCTCCGTGACTTGACAGACTCTGAGGCATTCACTCAGTAAACAATGGTGGCCGTTCTTCAGAAAACAAAGCAGTCTAGGGCGCTAGGTCCTGATTGTATTGCAATGATCATTCTTGCATCAGTCGGCGACGCGCTATCTAACTGAGATTTTCAATCTCGCAATCGCTCGCAGGAACATACCCACTATATGGAGGGATGCCCGTGTAATACCTATCATTAAACCGGGTAAGCCTCCTGGCTAGCGAATTTCAAATCGGCCTATTTCACTATTTTGTCCTGCGGCGACGATGTTGGAAGCGCTTCTCCTGCCGCAACTTCAACAGTACCTTAAACTCGTTGACTGCCTATATGGTTTCAAGCGGAACCACAGCACTACTACTGCCTTGGTCAAGATCACGTCTGTTATTATAGTGGGGCTAAACCGCAAGACGCTGTATCTGCGGACGGTTGTAGCAGCTATTGATCTCTCTAAGGCCTCCTCCTTGCGGATCTCTTAAGCACCACCCTCTCCGTCAGTGCCAAAAGATTTCTAGCAGCTTAATTCCATTGCAAACGGGCCTTTGTGCAATTTAGAAACGCCATGTCTAAATTCCTGCTTTTTAACTTCTACATCTCTTCCATCCCACCCCCTTCTCTTGATATCACCCTGGTTTCTACGCTGATTACTGCACTACTGTAGCATCAGATAAAACATTAACCGAAGCTGAGCAAAGGATCAATGCCTATCTTGGCGGTGTTAAGTATATCGGCAGAATACCGATACCTCTTGGAGAAGGACGAGGAGACCTTTGTCGCAACATACAAGGCAATCGGGTAGTCCATTTTAAATTGCACCACTCCCATATGGTCCCCGGCACTCAGTAACACGCAGTGGAGCAAAATTCAGTCCCGACAAAACAGCGCTTTGCGTACAGCCATTGGTTTTCACTTCATGTCCATCCTGACCACTTGCACAATGAAACGAGGCTCTTCAAGGTTCAAGAACATAACACCCTACTTACGCAGCAGTTCCTATTACTCTTTGAAAAGCATGCGCACCCCTCATATGGCATAGTTAATAAGGCTCTATCATATAAGTGTATCTGGGTGGACTTTCGGAGTCATATGGCTGCAATTTCGGACTTCCTGCCTGACTCCTGGTACCCCGGTCTTATTAATTCGCTTGCTTACCCCTGCGGGTAAGGGGTCAGAATATGCCCGAGGTAAGCATGCCTGTCGTAAAAGGCGACTAAAAGCGGGTGACCAGCCAGGGTGTGGAAGGGTGTAGCGTTGGACAGCGATGCGCCTCGAAAGAAAAACCCACAATGCCCGTAACTGGCACTGACAAGGCGAGTCGATGCCGCCTTAAAATAAGCATCTTGTCGAAATCCTGAAGCGTCTGATCCAGAGTGGGCGGCTCCCAGGTCAGCGTCTGTTCCAGATTGGGCGGCTGAAATTAAAAGTGAATTTGGCCACTATATTTGCAGCGCTTGCCGGATCCAGCTTTAAGCTTATAACTTACTGCGTGGGGCGTTGCCGAGAAGATTATACTAATGAAGCATGGATCGAAAATCGATGGGAAATAACTCTCCAAGTGGTACCCACCAGAGTGTGGTTAATCCACCTGCCTCGACAGCATGCACATCGGATTTGGAGGTGCAAGAAACATGCATAGTTAGGAATGATTCTCCTATAACTGGAACCAATATGGTTTCTCAAAATTTTATATTGGCCCTATGCTCCTCCTAGGAGTTAAAGGAGAATACATACATACATACATACAAACAAAGTGCTCTATAGCTGCGCTCCATCCATCCACTCCAGTGAAAAATCACTTCCAAGGAGGCAAGTAGAGGCCCAGTAGAAGTACCCCACTTCCTGGGCCTCCCGGACTAAGTTAGACCAGTTTTACATTTTTTTATAAGAGTAATTGAGTTTCTAATTAACAGACCTGACTTTCGAGTTGCTACAACGATCACAAACTATCCAAAACAAGTTATTGCGATCGCAATCATTCAAAATTTCACTTTGCACAGTGTGGATATGTAATGGTTTTAAAGAATAAAGATAAAACTGAAAAACTTTCATACATTTTATATAAAAAATTTAAGTTAGTAATCTGAAAATTGGTCGTTAGCACTATAAATATTTGTGCCTGAACCTTTTTAAAGTTAATCTACCCTGTTTTGAAATCCGATTTTGATTGGAATCGGAATTGAATCCAATTTTAGATGTTCCGCATTTCGAAAATTAACAGCAAATCAGAATAACGTTTCGGTTTATCGGATAGAAACTGAAAGAAAATTGTATTTGCTGAAGTACAATCCCAATACCATCATACGTAGGCTGCTAGATATATTTCTGGCCTAGGCAACACTAAGTGTTGCTAGGTGCAATCTGACATTGCCATTGGAAAGTTTGACATTTTTTAGCATAAACGTACTCAGAACGTTTTAACGTACGACCATCATTTGTGTTGTTTACAGTGACTTGAAAAAATCAATTTGGCAAAAAAATGGAATTAACACGTAAACATTTTCGTGCGATAATTTTTCACAACTTTCGACGTGGATTATCACGACAAGAGTGCATCAATGAACTTAAATCTTTGTATGACGATGAAGCACTATCCTATAGCACTGTGAAAAACTGGTTTAATGAATTCAATCGTGGCCGACGCTCGCTCAAAGACGAATTCCGTGAAGGTCGTCCAAAAACGGCCGTTGTGCCTGAGAACATTGATGCCGTGCGTGAACTGATAATGCAAGATCATCATGTGACACACCGTGAGATAGAAGCATCTTTAGGCATTAGTTCCACTCCAATACATTTGATGTTGCATGAACACCTGGCCGTAAAAATGGTTTTTTCTCGTTGGATCCCGCACAATTTGACAATCGCTCAAAAAAAGGCTCGTGTCGATTGGTGTAAAGAAATGTTGAAAAAATACGATCACGGTGCTTCAAAAGACGTTTGTAAGATCGTCACAGGTGACGAATCATGGATCTATGCGTATGAGCCCGAAACAAAACAGCAATCGACCGTGTGGGTCTTCAAAGACGAGCCAAATCCAACGAAAGTTGTTCGTGAGAAAAGCACTTTGAAGCAAATGGTCGCCAGTTTCTTCGGCAAAACTGGTCATGTGGCGACTGTTCCGCTTGAGCAACGAAGGGCGGTCAATTCTGAGTAGTACACCATAATTTGTTTGCCTGAAGTCTTCGGAGAAATTCGAAAAACGAGCAAGAGAAGACGAATCATTGTTCACCATGACAATGTGTTTCTCACACATCGGATGAAACCAGCGCCTTTTTGACCGGCCAAAACGTCGAATTGATGGGTCATCCGCCGTAAAGCCCTGACTTGGCACCCAATGACTTCTTTCTATTCCCGCACATCAAGAAAAAAATGCGTGGTCAATGATTTTCGTCGCCAGAAGATGCTGATAAAGCGTTCAAAAACCACGTTTTTGAGGTGTCTCAATCGGAGTGGGAAAAGTGCTTCGAAAATTGGTTTGAGCGCATGCAAAAGTGTATAAATCATGCTGGAGAATACTTTGAAACACAATAAAACCATTTTTGATGATAAATATTCGCATTTTCATTATTAGGCCAGAAATATATCTAGCAGCCCTCGTATTTGTCACAATGCATAGCAACTTAAGATTGATTTAATTCCACTTCGGAAATGAATCGGATTTCAGAACATGTTTGATTATATATCTAAACCATACACAACTACGTTTTTTGTTTTGAGTTTAATTTTAAAAGAATTTAATTCAATCAAAGAACATTAAATAAAAATAAGCATACAAAGTATTCACCAAAATATTATCACTTTTTTGCCATTGGTTTTAGATGAAACCGTCATAAAAATTTAATTATTTTCCGAAATTTTAATAGAAATTTTTGCTATTTATTAATTTATTTTTTATACAACATGGTAAAAGTATCGTTATCACTTAAAACCCATGTTTATCTGACGGTTCCTTTTCGCTATATTAGCCATTGAATCTCCAACACTCTAAAGAGATAGTTCCTCTATTGAAGTATTTACATGTTGATGTGCTTGCACCTCTTCCACTGGAGGAAGTATATCGGTTAGAATTACAACCTCATAGGGACTACAATCAGATAAATGCAAAAAAGAACATAACCAACCATAGAAACCTTTTTCTATGTCGGCTACCTCATTGAGCCAACTATTAAATTGTAAACTAATCTGTGCCATACCCGAATACAAACCCAATCCAAGGGTACATAAAATAATACCTATCGGATAGGAGAGCACCAATATTGGAGACATAAATAATTTATGCAGATATGATTTTTCCTCATTAAAATAGTTAAACATATTATACCAAGTTAGTGTCCCAATATAAAAAGAATAAATACATGAAATAATGGTCACAAATGGAAGGCATATAAGAGAAAACAATAAAATATGTAGGCCAGTGTTGAAAGTACATAGGCAGCATAGGTTCTGACGCTTTTTCACCTGAGTTGCAACAGCGACCGCATTAATTTGCTCCAATTCTTCACGACTTATATTGATTTGTAAATCAAGACATTGTCCTTTCTTGCGTCCTCGCTTAATGGTACCTTAAAGATGTTACAAAGATATTTTGAGTTTTATTTTCAACAGTTGTTTTTTTTCTTATTTCAACCTAAATACATACCTGTCATAGTTAAATAGTTGCTATCCATTGTTTTTCTAGCGTTATAACGCTCCAGACTATGATCATCCGTGGTATTAAGCACACTAGTTTCACCAGATTCTAGATCTTCATAGTTAGCTATTTCGGGAGAGTTACGCGTACTGCGTACATGCAATAGATCGGTGCGTATATTAACACGTTTCTTTGTTGACGATGAACGTGTACTGAGGCAATCATGCGATTTACTCAGCTTAGCATCTAAGCTACTCTCCGAATAACTGCTGGGCGTAACCGTAGAGCTTTCATGGCGATTTGTAGACTTAGTGCCTTGTGAAACTCTTTCGAAATTCTGCAATTCATTATCATCCTCATAGAAATTATTGACCGATTGTGATGATTTAGCGCAGTGATGCGATAATATGGTGGTATTAAGTTTTGTGTCAACAGCTAAATCACTATTGGTAGTCGGTATCTGGGGCAGTGGTTGTTTATTTTTCAATATGAGCGAGGTCTTAACAAGATCCTCTTCGAGCCCTGGTGTTGATGGTGAAAGTTTTTGGCGATTCTACAAATAAAAGAAAATTAAGCTTAAAATATGGATTTGGTTAACAACAAAGTAATTGGCAGTGAACTGTTAGTTTGTTATTATTTCAGTTTGGTTAACCAAGGCAGTGAATACAAAGCATTATAGTGGATGCCTCAATAAACCTCATAGAAATCCTTTTCCAAAGCTGGCTAAAAGTGGATGTCCATAAACCTCGCAACGCTACGAATCACTTAAATTGATATCTTCCCTAGCCCATGTTGCTTGCTTGTATGGAAGGTGGCAAGACTTATTTTTCGAATTCACTTAGTTTTTGCTCTGATCTTGCGCTAACTATTCCAAGTAACTGTGCGAAATTTGGTTTCATTTGGCGAGGTCCCCCCGCCTTCTTCGAATCAACCAATTTTCTGATCACATCTTCCATTTAATATCCTTCGTTTCTGGTTGGATTACTTCAAAAAACACTTTCAGTATAGCATTTTGAACTTCTGTTAATATGGGAGGTGCCACGCCCTCTTGTCTGAATTCATCTAGTTTTTGTGCTGAGCTTGAACTTACTATGCCTAGTATTTATGTCTATTTTTGCTGCGTAATAGTGAATAATGCTCAACAAATTGCGCTTTTAATGTTTTATTTGTAAGTGCGGTAGGTATTAGGGATTCCAATTTTTGGACTTTTAGCGATCCCGGGATTTCGGGATCAGAAATTTTTGAATCCCGGGATCCCGGGATTTTTCGGGATTTGTATGAATTTTTTTTCTTTCTAAATAAAGCAGAATTTAGTATTAAAAATTCCTAATATTTTGTCTTATATACCCCTACTACACCCCTACAAAAATATTTTATTTAAAAAGTGTAAAAAATATTAAAGAACAATTTCTTAAAACAGGTTCATTTCATTAAACAATTCTCGCCTTTTTTAAAAAACAAAAAATTCAAAAATACTTATTTACTTCAAAAACAAACATAAAGGTACATTGCAGCATTATATGCTTAGTTAAATGCATACATAAAATATCATACATATTTAATTATAAAAAATAGTGAGATCAAAGTTTTAACAAGTGTTGGACTTGAAAGGAATAACTTTTCTTTTAATCAGTTTTATTATTATTAAAATATGTTTTTAGGAAAATTAAAGCGTTTATTGTTTTATCATCCAATTTATATCTTAATTTATTACATATCTGTGGACTTTTGACAAAATAACCTAAGTCTAGATATGACAATTCTCCAGGATTTTAGTCCTAAATAAAAAATTTAAATATGCTTCTATTGGTATAATCGCCATGTCTCTATGATTTCTTGTTCCAGAGATATAAGGGTGTCCCATAGTTCACGCAAGATTTGAAGTGTTATGAACAAAAAAAAAAAAAATAATAATTTGGCAGCTGACACTTTAAGATTACTAAAAATGTATGGAAAGAAGAAATTCAATGCTGCATCAACGAAATTGAGCCACATTATTGAAAAGTAGTTAATCAGTTTTTAGGCTCTCCTGAAAAGTTGCCAATTTCGAGTTAGGTTGTTTTGTCAAAAGTCCACAGATATATAACCTCATACCAGGCTTTGAAATAAGCTGCAGCAATGCCCTATTTCTGCAGAAATAACTTCAAATTTGCAGCAATAACAGTCAAAAATTGTAAAAAAATTGTAATAATAATATTTAGCCAAATTCATATTACTTTGTTTTTGAATTAATCGTTGAAACTAAATACTCATTTTATTTTGCATATAACCATTGTCTTAGGTGTCTAACCTCCCAATCTGGGCTTAAATGTAGTACTAGCCAACTCTACTTTAAACATATTTTTACAAATGCAAGAAAGAAAATTTCACTATAAATTTTCAATTTTAAATTAAATCATTGCCATGATATCTGTTATATAATGTTAATATTTAGTATTCAACAAACACTTGAATAAGGCACTAAAAAAATTTTGAAAAAAATTTTAAATAACCAAAAAAAATTCTGCAGTAATATTTTTTTTCTTATTTCAACCCCTCCTGCACACGAAAAGCATCTTTCTGATTCAACACTTGTTGGTTGAATTGAAAAAAGATAATCGAAAGTTTTCTGGAGGAAATAACCCCTATCACCACCATTACAAAATATATCAATTTCTTCCACTAAAACGTCGGATAAATTATAAGATTATCTAGAAAACAAATTTTTTGAAGTGGTATTCAAAACTAGATTTAATTTTTCTTTCAAGTTTTTTGCTGCGTTTACATTAACTGTATGGCTATTGTCCTCAATTTGAGTTTTAAATCTAGAGAGAATAAGTTTTATCTCTACTTTAATGTGATTTTTCTGTCATTTAACAAAAAAAAACTTTCAAAAGAAATCCCGGGATTGCTAGCACTAATCCCGGGATTTTCGGGACTGCAAAAAGGCTCGAATCCCGGGATCCCGGGACTGAAATCCCTAGTAGGTATGTCCGTTGACCGATTTCGCTCATTTTCAATCCCATGAGCTAACTTTTACGATGGAGGCAGTGTTTGAAATTTCATCGATTTATCTTGCTCATGCTTCACGTGAAAAACATTTTCATAGACAGACAGCCAGACGGACATTCAGGCAAATTAGGGAAAATAGGCTTTAGTATCTAATTTTGTTAAACAAGCACCGAATACGATCCAACATATCTAATTTTGTTAGTAAGTAATTGAAATTTGAAAAAAGTAATACTTTAGATTTATGTAGTTTTTGAAAAAATAGAATAATTTTCCAATCCGGACTCAGAATCGATTTCTCGCTTATGGTTTTTGAGATATTCTAACCGTAAAGTTAAGAAAACACGATTTTTGAGGTTATAAAGAGGATGCATGAAATTATTTTGCTATTTCCTATAAATGTAGCATTTAGTCATCTTCAAACGAGCTATGAAGTGGTCTGAAATGATTTTCCTATAAGTAATGTTTATGAAAATGATACCATGCAAGTTAGAAATCATAAGAAAATCCATCAGGATTGTTCCATAATCCATGTGGTTTGAATTACTTTTCATTTCGGAAGCTTTTAGATGGAAATGGTTGAGTCACACAATAAAAAGTATTAAAATCTCTATTGTGTCTATGGTGGGGAATCACAGGTTCTACAAATAATAGGTATTGATTTAGGAAATATTTTTTAAAAAGCAGCAAAATGTCGAAAAATTCGATTTTATCGGATACTTCCTAAACGGTTGCTTTTTCGTAAATATTATTCAATATTATTTGTAGAGCATGTAATTCTCTACAAAAGAAATTCTGATACTTTTAATCGTTTGACTTACCATTTTCATCAAAAAACTCCCGAAATGAAAAGTAATTGCTGCCACATTGATGACGGAACAGTCCTGCATATACATATCTGTGGACTTTTGACAAAACAACCTAACTCGTAATTGGCAACTTTTCGAGAGAGCCTAAAAACTGATTAACTACTTTTCAATAATGTGACTCAATTTCGTTGATGCAGCGTTGAATCTCCTCATTCCATACATTTTTACTAATCTTAAAGTGTTAGCTGTCAAATTATTTTTTCTTTTTGGTTCATAACACTTCACCGCACGAATGGAGCTAAGTTTAAATCTTGCGTGAACTATGGGACACCCTTACATCTCTGGAATAAGCAATCATAGAGACATGGCGATTATACCAATAGAAGCGTATTTAAATTTTATATTTAGGACTAAAATCCTGGAGAATTGTCTTATCTCGACTTATGTTGTTTTGTCAAAAGTCCACAGATATGATTTTAACTTTCATAATGTCATTTCAATGATCATAACTTTTAAAAGAAAAATCATACAATACTATATGACGCATGTAATAGAAAATAGCAAAATCATTTCGTCCGTCCTCTGTTTAACTTTTTATTATAAATTAAGATATCTCAAAAAAGATACGTGAATGTTTTTCAAAACCTCATAAATCTAAAATGTTCGTTTTTTTTTATTAAGTTTAATTGCCAACCAACTGAACCCTGTCGGATCAAGATCAATTAAATTTAACTGCACTAATTGGACATAAAATATTTGCTAACGATACTATCTATAGCCGACATTCATTTGTCACAATCAAAACTTTTAGTTTTTGTCATTTTAATTTGTATTCCTACTGGGTAATAAGGCGTGGTATACATTAGCGGTAACTGCCGTATGATTATTTTAAAGTTAAATGAATTTTTGTAACTTTAAGTAAGAGTACATTAAACACATTTTATAATTTGTTTAACACGTTTGTATTATTGATTTTACCTGAACTGTTACAATGTGATCCACATAATTTTGTGCTCCATTTGCCTTCTTTGATATCTGGCGTTTTCTTGGCGGTATAAAAACAGGACGTTCTTTTACCACACTAACTTCCGTGGATAAATTCGTTTTGCTCACCATATTTGTGGATATGTTAGCTTGGTATTTTTTATATAAAAACTGTTAATACTTTAATAACACATGGAGCATGTAGTTTACAATTTTCTTTACGAATAAAGTAAGAAAATTCTTTAAAGTCGAAAATTTCTTATTTCTTCAATCATATCATAAGCATTTGGTTTTATTTGCGTATTTTAGCAATTATAAGTTATAGTATTGAAAAAATTATGTTGAAAATTTTAGACCACTTTTAATTAAAAACATATTTTCCATTGTTTTAAATATGTAACAGAAGATAAACTGTCGTTTTTTTAGAGTTTACAAAAATATTGCACAGTCGACTAATTAAACATTCAACACTGCAGTAACTGAATAAGGACTTTATCGATTTTTCACTTTCATGTCCTTGTTCCGATTTGTTGTTGACACTTGCTAAGAGAGAGAAACAGGCGAATACTGACTGAATGGTTAAGAGAAAATGCCAAAATAAAAAAGTTACCCCCATAGCGAGTGCATTGTTCCGTTTGTTTAAGAAAGAGGCGATAAAAACAGAACATTAAAAACTGTTTTGACCGTGTTGCTTTTTTTGATTTTAGCCAAGTTTCACAAATGCGAAGAGTTAACAGTATTGCTGCCAGGGCTGCCGGTATACAATTTCAAAGATTATGAGCAAGGTGCACGGGAAAACCCTGTGTGTTTTTCTTATAAACACTGCAAATTACAATAAATTTAACTCAAGCGTTTGATTTATCCAGGCCTGTTCCGTAATTCGTGTGGTTTCAATTACTTTTCATTTCGGAAGCTTTTTGATGGAAATGGTGAGTCAAACTATATTTACGAAAAAGTTGCCGTGTGGGAAATATTCGATAAAATCGTATTTTTCGACATTTTTCGTTTTTATTCGAATATTTTCTAATCGGTTACTTTTTCGTTAATGCAATGCAATGCAATTGAAAACACACGGATTTCGAAACTGGCCTGAGTTACTGATAATCAGTCCATCATCTCTTCTTAAAACCCTAATGCGTTGGGGTAGAAAAAATCCAAGTATAACTCTTCTTTAGGTCTAAAATCAAGAAAACTGTTCTAATTTTATAAATTTTCGCCGAAAAAAAAAAAAAAAAAAATAAGAAATCGCTATACTTCAAAGAAAAAGATTTTATAAATTTTATTTTATGAGTCCATTTCAACGCAAGGATCCGATTATTTAAACACTCAAAAATGCATAACTTATTTTTATCATTCATATTAAAACACTAAGCTTTTTTTTAAATTGTATGGTTTCACGAGCCCTGTTAAAAAAAAAATGGAAACAAATAGTAAAATATGAAATTGAATTTTCTCATATAAATAATTTTTTGGTCGCAACGACGATATGATTATTCAGAGCTTATTAAAAAAATTTTTTTTTTTGTTGCTCACAAATATTTTTGTTATCAATTCTTAACTTAATTTAAACTAAACAAATGAGTTGAAAACGGGCAATGCATTAATATTCCAATTTTCGCGCCATCGCAACGATTGAAACTCTTGAAGATTCTTTCGAAATATTTCCTTCGACTCTAATAAGCTGGGATTGCTTGGGAAATTTTCAAACCAGAATTTTAATTGATCTGCCAATTCCTTGTGGTTTTCAAATACAAATCCATTTTCACCATGTCGTACAAGTTCATTTAAGCTGGTGTAAAATAAATGTAGAAAAAAAAAATTGTTGAAAATTATGATAAAACAAAAATGTATTGTATCACATACCATTTAAAGTTATGTGCACAAACAGGCAAACCACATCCAAACATATCAACAACTTTCATCGGTAGATCCAACCCACTTGAGCTCCAATGCAAGCAAACACCTAAATCTGCAGCGGCCAAGACTGTTGGATAATCTTCTATCTCTAACCAGGGAGTAATGATGGCAACTTTTTTCCAATTTAATTGTGAAATTTTTTCCTCGTATTCCTCTTTCTGTGGACCTTTGCCAGTTATTATGCAAAGTAAATTTGGATATAGTTTGTCTTGTTTAACAGCGGCTTCTTCATATTCTGAAATTTTTTTTTATTTTAAATTAAATGCAAAAAATTACTAAACGATAAGATTCGAATGTGCTTGATATTTATAAGGAATGTATTGTTGTAATCGGCTTCTTTATGTTACATTTAGTGAAAAATGCTGAGCTACAGCCGTACGAATAAAAACAAAAGAAATGTTTTTATGTATTTTTATTTTCAATATTTCGGCTTAATTTTTAAGCCATCATCAGGAAAAATCTACGAAGAAAAACAGATAATTTTAACAATTTTTCATAACTCTTGTCGTGCAAGCAATGTCTTTCGTCCGTTGTCTAGCTATCGACATAAAAACATTTCTTTTGTTTTTATTCGTACGGCTGTAGCTCAGCATTTTTCACTAAATATATTTATCCCTTTCAGACCCATAAACCCCAAATTACAATAGTGTATTTAGACTTTTTTTCCGTGAGCGTAGACTATAAAAGCGGTTCATTTTTGTTGAAGTTAAACTTTGTAAACCAAATAGTAACTCTACAATTTTATACTTGAGAATTTGAATTTAAGTTTTCCTTTTAAATATTTTTGATGTAGAAAAATATTTTTCATTCGTTTTAATAAATCAATCACAATAATTTTCATTTCATTGTCACACTTGGCACTGTGATGCCGAAACGAAAGGAACCCTGCAACATTAACAACAAAGAGCAAGTGCAAAATTTTGTCATCAAGAAGGCACTCTATTCAACATGTAAAAATGTGGACGTATTCAATAAGATTCAACGCGATGTTGCCGAAATGTCAGCGCTCTTTGTCGAAGTTTCAAGGTGAAATTGATTTTATTTTTGTGTTGTCGAAATGTTGTCGCAATGGCATTTATTGATTTTACTGTACATACATTTGTAGGTACATTCATTTTACTTTGATGAAAAAATGGACTGTTGGTGACTTTTCTGAAATCAAATTTGCCGATTACTACTATCATCTCATGCAAAAAAAGAAGCCCAAATACGTTGTAGACGCTACATATGCATCATTGAGGCAACATTTGCCACTCTACGACAGCTCATATAGATCGAATCTCTTCATAGATTCCGCTAACCAGTACAGTACACTATTTCACAACAACATATGGATGCACGCGTATTCAAGGCTGCGTAGATTTTTCAGCAAATTCACACAAGACCACTCAAAAATATACAATACTCTTCGTTATTTATTCAGCGAGGACAACGAGTTGGACCAAAAGTCACGAGATCCCGATTTGGATTTGCTGCTTCACATGACCGAGGAATTGCAATGGCGTGGCGAAAAATTTGCAAAGTTGCAAAATAAAAAAAATTACTGGGCTTCGATAAAAATATTTTTCAATCTCCAACGCTTCAACGAGCGCAACAATTACAAAAACTTTTCAATGATACCCATTTTCAAACACGGCGCACACCATATTCGCTATGATTCTTTTGCTTATTTCAATTTACTTTGTTCTTTAAAATTATTCAAGGGCGCATGGAAGGATTTCAACCGTGAGGAATATTGGTGTAAATACTTTAAACTACCGAAAAGCCAATTTGCTTTTTCACTGCAGACCGATGGTGTATCAGTTTCATTCCTGATGCAAAAGCCCAATTCTAAAACAATGGTAAAGACAAAGTGTGTGTTAAAGAAAAAGAAGGAAAAAAACAAAATGACAAGTTGCAAACAAACGGATTATTTTTCAGCGACAAAATTGGAGAAAATTAGATGCACCAAATATATAAACAAAATTGGTCTAGATCCGGGGCTTCGGTTGCTCTACGGTGGTGTGCGTAATGGGAAACCGATAAAATTGAAAAGTTCGACATATCATCACATGAGCGGGTTTTATTCACGTAAATACAAACTTTCAAAAATTACTTCAAAATGTCCGCCAAATACAAAATTTTCTTCCAATTCAATCAACGATCTTGACGAATATATTCGGTACGAGTTGGAAATTTTTCAAGAGAAACAAAAAATTTTTAGTCAACGAAAAGTCACGCGATTAAAATTACAAAAGTTCATACAAGTTGAAAAAACCTGTCAGCGGTTAACAAATGAACTTGCGGGAGATGTAGCAGAACAAACTTTAATTTGCATTGGGTCTACGGAAATATCATCAAATTCACCAATTCGCGGTTACATACGAACACCACATCGTAAATTCATACAAGCACTAAAAGAGCGAAGAAATGTCGATATCATATTCATCAATGAATTCAGGACAACAAAGTTGTGCGCAAATTGCAAATCACCCGAAAATAAAACATCTCAGTCCCCACACAGGTATCAATTTTGTCCAAATTGCAATACTTGTTGGAACCGAGATGTTAATGCCGGTGTAAATATATTGTACCTGGGCGACTGCATAATTAGTGGGACACAAAAACACGAAAATTTCCAAAAATACAAAAGTAACACTATTGCTCCTACCGAGGAAAATGTGTCTACTTGACCGTTTCTCTTTTTGATCAAAAGGAAAAATGGTTTAACTCTGCTCGGATTCAGATAACACAACTGTGTATGACGGGTCTGAAAGGGTTATAAGGAATTGTATTAAGTTTATTTTAAAAATTATTAAAATTAACAATGTAAGTATAGGATCAATTTAACAAAGAATTTAAACATAAAGAAACAAGAATTTAAAATAATTACCTTCAAGCGCTTTAAGCAGTATACCAAAGTCTTCGTCTGGAGTCCAGCTCGTGCTCGATACGAGTATAGCAAGTCTATGATTTTTATACAAGACAGTGCCGTTTTTAAGTTTTTGTGTCAATGCTGTAGATTCGATAACACCTGACTCTTTCAAATCAGAATAACATTTAGGCATAAACTGTGAATACTCTTTCGATAATTTCATAAATAATTCATGTTTTTGTGACAAATCAATCGGACGAAAATGTGAAGGTGGTCGATCGTAAAGTACAGTAGCAGGACTATAAATAAAAAAAAGTGTGAAGCAAGTAAGAAATTTATTTTATTTTTCGACAACTTTTTATTACAATGTGTCTTATCATGAATAAACATTGTCGAGCATTTTTACTCCATCTGCCTTGCAGTCTCCATTGCTATCTGTGAGATAAATTATACATGATAAGGCCCAATATTTTTGATTTCAGGCATTGTACGTCTTCAAACGACCAGTGAATAACAAGACAATTTTTTCAATTGTTGCTTTTTTTAGGTAATTGCCCTTATCATCTAATTCGTTTTTGATTGGAAGTAAATCGAATCGAGATTTCGCTATCATATATTTTGATTGACATAATTATTGCTTTAAATTTATACTAATATCTTTCAAGTGACCACAAATAAATTAAATATTATTCGTACTTTTTGGACACGTTTAGTACTTTTTTTTGCTATTTGGTATTGTACAAAATAGAAAATCTTATTTATCATCCCTGATACGATGTAATCCGAAATATAAACAAAACAAAAAAAGATGAAGTCACTGCTTTGCTTTTCGTATTTCTCTTTGTGCTTCATATTATTTTGCAAAGCAAAACTTATAGACTATTTTACCAGAATTTTATAGGCTTACAAGTCCCAACACCCATAGAGGGTAGTTTTATTAGATTTAAGTTTTTAGTTTTAAGTTAGTTGTAAGTTTAAAAAAAAAAAATCGAGATAATATCATCTCATGAAAATTTCATTGTGTTAGGAGCAAACACTTTATTACTTATTATATATTCAAAAAGAAATTAAACATAATTTATAACATAGCAAGTAGCTAACACCTTTTATTGTATAATTAGAACAATACATAAAATAGTTCTAAGAAGTCTCAAGTAAATTTTTAAAAATGTTAAAATTTGTAACTGATCTGGAAAAGACTCAATAAATATTACTTACTTACTTACTTATAATTATGTCATATAAAAAGAACGTTCACGGGTTTTTATTTCAGAAATCGGTCAATGGGTCATTTAAGAAGAAAAAACCTTGGAGTGCTATTAAATTAGAGGTGGTAGGTGGAAATCGGAGAAAGGGGGGAATTGCACCCTTTACAGTTTTTTCAATTTATCTACGTAAAGAAGCAAAATTTTGTATATACTTTATAGAAATATTTTCGTAGAGAATTCAATTTTTTCAGTTTTTTTGGACATTTTATAATGTTCAAAAATTGGTCAAAAAAAATTCTGATAGTTTACAAGTATTTTTTTGACGATTTTAAGCATTTTTTGCTGAATACACTTTTTTCGTTAGAAGTATTTTTTTGACGATTTTAAGCATTATTTGCTGTATACATTTTTTCGTTAGATGCCTTTATTATGATTAAAAACCGTTTTTCTGACCGCGTAAATAAAAATTTCTATGTTCTAGCGCCCATATTTCGGTCAATTTTTAATAAGAAATTTTTCAATGAATCATTTTAAACTAAATTTTAACTACTATATTTTAATATTAGGATATGTCTTTACCTATCTCTGACTCTAAAAAAATTCTTAATCATATGTTTAATTTGAGATTTGATATAACTCACGAACGGAGAGTCGCAGCCAAGTGCCACATTTTAATTATGATATCTCCTAAAATGTAAGTCGTACGATAAAATTCAAACGAAATTTTTGCAGAAAATTTTAAAAGCTACAAACCTGTCGACAAGAATTTTTCTCTCAAGTAACCGTTAGTGCGATACTTGCAAAAAAGTGATTTTAGCTGCCATTATTCCAATATAGTTGCGCTAGTGGCAGATACGAGATGGCAAAGTTGAAATTCCGAAAGAGCACATTGAAATTTATAAAATAACTCATTTTCAAAAATCCCGGGAAACTACCAAATGAGGGGTATTGAAGCAAAGGCAACAATCTCCATTTTATTTATGAACGTGTTTGATAGTGTTTGAACACAAGCTACCATCAAACGCAACTAGATGTCACTATCAAACATGTCCATGATTGAAGGAGAGACTGTCGTCTTTGATTCTGTACCTCTTTGATCGTGCCATCTTCTTGCATTTGATGATACCTTGTGGTCAAACACTAACAGACATACTCAGAAAAAAATGGAGATTGCTGCCTTTGCTTCTATACACCTCAAATGACCGTAGACTACCAAATTCGGTGTAGTTATAAATCTTATGGCACTTTTTTTGTTTTCTCAAAATTAGCATGAATTGACTTACCCTTTTTTAACAGAACAGGATTACTAAATACATAGACTTAAAGCACATGGATAACTTATTATTCTATTTTTTGTTTTAAACTTAAATGAATTGGATGTTTACTTTTTTATTTAAATTTTTTTAGAGAACGTTTTTTTACCCAATATTCCAATTTGTTTGCAGATCCTCCTTCATTGCGTTTGTAACACAAAAATGCGCATTCGCTTTGCCTCCAAAGTAACGTTCTATACGCTTCGCCAAACGGCAAATACCACTTTTCTCGCCGCCTGGTGTGCTTAATGCTAAAATGCTATACGTATAATTATGCCAGTCGATGGTCAATTTAGTACGTGTTAATGCACAATACAAATAACAGACAACGAACGTTGGAATTGCTGGCGGATTTTGTACGAGCAAAAAGTTCGGTCTTCTTATCGAAATAAGTGCAATAAGTAAACTAAGTGTTTGCCAAAATGTTTTAAAAATTAGCTTTAGCTTTGGTGTTAAATTTGTTACCGGAACCGGTGGCAGCTCATGAATTTTGCACTTTGGTTGCGCTGTGCTAAGCGCTTCAATGGGTTTAGACTCTACATAGCCGATTATATCGACATTAAAGTTCTCTTCAAGTAAACTTATTGCATGATATTCCATACGTGGACTCCTTCCAATGTCACCTAGAACAATTATGCATGCATTTCGGCGACAAATTTGCAATTCAACCATGGCGATGAAAATGCATAAATGTTATCATTTAGGTAAACTATGTTTAAGGCAAAATATGGATTTGGCTTTTTCAATTTAAAAGAAAAAGCAAAAACTATGACGATGATAGAAAAAAGTACTAACGTTAACAAATTTAGTCACTGTCAAATGATCAGCTGTTTTGAATCGCGTTCAGCAGGAAGGTTGTTTTGCGGAGTTGATGTTGACAATAACTTGGCTGACAATTGAGTTTTGTTGAAAAATAAAAAAAACAAGTACAAAAATAAAATTTATATTTGAAATCAGTGAAACTTGCGTGACAAAACGCATTTAAGAAGTTAGGTTATTGACTGTTATTTTGCTTTTGTAGTACTAATGAAAGTAGCGTAGCATATCTCAAAGCTCAGTGTGCTACCTTATGATTTATCCATATAAGCGATCCTGTTCAGAGAGTCTATCAGTGTCCAATAGCGTAATCGCTAACTGCTGAAACAGAATGTGTAGCTGAAGCTTGAAGTACGAAGTAAGCGACGAACTGTCAAAAGTAGACTACACATATTTTAATACGCGTCAACACAATGTGAAGTTAACGCTGTAGCTGAAGCTTGCGGCGTAGTACAAAGTTCGAACTTTTCAACTTTGTCGCTTGCTGCATGCTTTTTGACAGAAGAACAATGTTACCGAATTGATGAAAATAAATTTGAAAAAAATATTTAATGATTTAAAAGTTAATTCAGCGCAAAATTCATAAAAATTTCATAAAAAAGAGCATCAAATAAAATTGTGAAAATAATTTCAAATTTTAAAAGTTAAAGTCATTCAAAAATTTATGCAAATTTTATAACGAAATAAAGCACCGCGTTTTCTTTCATTAGAAAACAGGAGTCACGAGTTCGAGTACGGTTTCTGACAAGATTTAACTAAAACTGATCTGATATTTATATATGAAAATATATAAATATGTATGTGGAAATAGCCGAAACATATGTAATCAATTTCCATGTTAACACTCGCTTGCGTCTGTTGTTGAAAAAATGCAAAAATGACTGTTTAATTAGTTCAATATAAATTTATCATACTTCAAAACGCATTTAAATTTTTAAAAAAGTGAGTGTCATTATCTGTTTGTGCCCATTTTTGGACTAATGTATGATATTCATGTTAAGCACCTACATATCAAATTTCATCAAAACATCTATTTTTGCTCGCGAGATAAGCCCTGTTAAATTATACAATCATTAAAAAGTGGGCATGGGACTTTTATGACCTCTACCTACTAAATTTCATCAAAATAACTTCTGAAGTTTTCGAGATACATACAAGGGGCTGTTCATAAACTCCGTGACGCTCCTAGGGGGGGTTCAAGGAAGCATCACGGCTGGTGTATTTTTTTTATGTGAAGCTATCGTCACATTGTAGGGGGGGCTCATTTTAGTGAATTTTAGCGATACGGAGCTTATAGACAGCCCTTAACGGGTGTAACGCAAGCACCGAAAAATGTACCGCCAAAATTGCATTCAGTCTCTGTTCACAACGCCTTCTCAAACAAGATACAACGTTATTGCCAACCCTGCAAAGCAAAAACACGGTGTTATCACTAACATAATTGGATTGTAAAACTTATGTAGAACTAATGGATATTCTGAATGTGGCCATTTGGAATATTTACTGAGTAGTTTTTTTCACGTAGTAGTGAGTAAACAATGACTGAAACAGTGGAAGTTTCTGTCGAAAAGACTCCAAAGAAATCTGATAAGGCCATAGAGAGCGCTAGCTATGATATATGCAACTTTAAACTAACTCGAATTTTAAACAACAACACTGTACGCAAAAGCATAGCACTACTGGGAACATTTCCTCAATTGTCCGACACAGATCTTGCTATAATACTATTTGAGAAAGAAGCATTCACGGAGACTGATGTTCAGACTGAGCACAACACTGAAGCGAATAAAAATGAAACATCTGATGCAGTAGAATTAAATAAAACGAAAAGTTCTCCGAGCTATTTCAGCAATGAGTTAAAAGTGTACACCGAATTCATTAATAACATCTATGGAAGCTTCAAATGTGTGCCCAGTTCAGATCTGAATGGTAATCAAAAGTAGCACGAACAAGTGAATCGTTTTTTTTTTTTTTAGTTTAAGAAGTCCAAAATAAAAATTAGGGCAAAAGTAATTTAAACGTCTCGTTACATACATTTTGGTTAGCCCTTTAAGTGCCATAATCGGTTATTTGATCGATATAATTTTTTCACCTTAATGCCATCAATTCCACTCCATTCAGTAAACTCTCCGTGTAAACATAGTCCATCATCGTGACATTACTTTTGCACCCTTAATGGACTTATTGCACTTAAAAAAAAAAAAAAATGATTTAATTAATAAACAATTTTTGCAAAGTGCTTGAATGCAATTACTGGGCCCCGAATTTCATGTTCCTCGAAAAAGTTGGGGCTTCTAAATACACATTAATTCCAAAGACCATGTTAAACATTAGGATTTATTAAAGTGTCTGTCTATACGGGGCGGCCCGCGTACGCGAAAACTCCTCTCTCTCTCTCTCAATTTACTCAATTAGCGTACGCGAAATCCAGTGAAGTTTTTTCCCCCGGGACGCATCTTCGTTACAACAGTAATTTTACATAAAAGTAGGGGTAAGTGGGCGGCCTGCGGCCGCAGCTCAGGATTTAAACCCGTCAGACATCCAACACCGGCTTCGCGGCGGCCTTCGGCCGCGGATCAGTACATAAATTAATCAAGTTCCCGGGGGAAAAAACTTCACTGGATTTCGCGTACGCTAATTGAGTTTCGCGTACGCTAATTGAGTAAATTGAGAGAGAGAGAGGAGTTTTCGCGTACGCGAAACGCCCCGTATAGACATTTCCTTTATTAAAGCGTGAAAATTTTTGCTTTATTCATTGTCAACTTTATTAGTTTTCTATTTTGTTTTTTAGGTGTTAAGACGACTGTAGTATACCCAGCAACGGAAAAACATATTGAAAAATATAGCGTTTGCAAAAAATACTTGATAAATGAAACACCTATTTTATATGAGAATATAACTTTGCCATACATCAAGTCAAGCCAATTTTCATTAGAGGTAATGTATAATTTCACAAATATCATTTCAACTTAATCACTCTATTTACATATTCATTCTTTAGTGGGTCTATAACATACTGGAACATAAGCAGGAAACTGAACGCATTGTTTATGAAGATACAAGTCCGGACACGGGATTCGTATTATTGCCAGATCTTAAATGGGATGGACGCAATCCTGACACATTATATCTTTTAGCAATAACTCATCAACATGATATTAAATCTTTACGTGATCTTAAAGCTGAGCATTTACCAATATTAAAAAATATTCGTTTGCAAGCTGGAGAGGTAATTGAAGGAAAATATGGAATTCCAACGACACAACTTCGTATGTATTTTCATTACCAACCGTCGTTTTATCATTTACATGTACATATAAATCCGATAAGAAATGATGCACCAGGTATTTGGTGTGAAAAGTCTCACATGCTAGACACTGTCATTAATAATTTGGAACTAATGGCTGATTATTATCAACGTGCTACCTTACCGTTCGTACTATATGAAGGCAACAAATTGTTGGAAAAGTTTGAAGAAGAGCTAGTGATTAGAAAACGTTTTAAGCCATCAAATGAAATTGTTGCTGAAGCGGAAAAGACAAGTAATGATTGAAATAATCTTGTAGCCACACTTCACTTAAGTTAAAAGAAAAAAAAAAAAAAAAAAACTAATGGCTTAAAATAAAATTATAAAAACCTCTAAAATATAATGCATTATTTATTTATTTCATCTGGTAAACCAGGCAAGTGAAAATAGGGTATTAATTTTTTATAAGTTTCATAGAAATTATCCTAAAACATTCTGGAAAGAGCCGCATTTTCTTCTAAGCTCGCACATCCTCAGGACCTAATAATAAAAATCATATCATCATAGTTCCGCGCAATATATGGGAATTTTGCGGAGGCTAGTTACAAACCACCGGACGGGCCACAGGTTGCGGATAGTGGACGGCCTCTTGATATGGAGGTTAGCCGCTTACACACAAATAAACCAGCATACGTGTGGAAAATGCAGTCAAAAAAGACTAATTTTTGATCTTTTTATGAGCTCTTGCAGAGCGTTTTAGGATAGTTTATTTTTAAGGTATATGGCAGTGTTTAAGATAACAGTGAATCAAGCACAAAATCAAGATATCTCTTTCGTGAAAGAATAAAAAATTTTGTGAATCAAGAATTGATATAAAAAAAAAATTTTTTGATTCAGCTTTATTATGTATATATCTTTTTACCATATAAAATCGTTGGTGCGGATGTTTGTCATCGCTTACCGCCTGAACCACTTAACATATTGACACCATTATTCACGCCATATGTTTTCTTAGTCCTCCGATTGGTTTAAATTTAATATGGTGGTTATCACACAAGGGGGTGTGGTACCCTCCATACAAAAAAACGGCAAAAAAGTAAGTAGCCGTATTCGCAATCTTGTTGCGTCGTAGCAAATGCAAAATTATTTGAAAATTTTTTTTCAAAAATCACGATCCGGAGCATTTAGACTTGCAAAGTAGCAAAATAGCAATAATTTCCACTTGATTGTGAGCAATATTAAAAGTATAAACATTGCAAGTTGCGAAAAAATTTATTTCTCTGAGAAAATCGTATGAGCAAAGAGAACGAGAGCATAAACAAAAAACTTTTATTTGAAAAATGACATGATATTTTTATGCTATAGGTTTTTGGTATAGAAAATGTAAATGCAAATGTAATTTCAATCCTATATATTTTGTTGTTGTATAGCAAAATTTTTCAACACCTATTTACAAATGCTATGATGCAAGACCTTTTGCACCGGATCGTGAACATGGCTTATATATTTTGTTGTTGTATAGCAAAATTTTTCAACACCTATTTAGAAATGCTATGATGCAAGACCTTTTGCACCGGATCGTGAACATGGCTAATTTGTTTTTGTAATTTGCAAAATTATTTGAAAATGTTTTTGAAATATCAATAGAATTTGTTTTTGTAATTTAAAATAATTTTGCATTTGCTATGACGCAACAAGATTGTGAATACGGCTAGTGTTTTTGTGGGTTTTTGTCATCGCACCATATTTTCACCATATCTGCGCCTAACCTTCGGTCGCATCTATGGCAGGTATCCATTCGAAAACTGATTCATGGATATATATGATATTTATCAAAAACCCTACAATAAATAGAGGTGATTGAAGCAAGGGGTGTTGCAACCCGCATACAAAAAAATCCGAACATTCAATAATTCTGCACCTATTGCAGTTATGATACTTGAAATATGAATGTATGTATATGGCTCAAAATCGCCAAGGTGGGAAGATTGATTTTTTGACGAAATATATCACAGGCAATAATCAAGGCTATTAGCTTATATTGTAGCTTAATCTGTGTTTAACCAACCCTGTAATGGAGCAAGCACAGAATCCACAATTTTCTATGATATATTGCTTTTCATTAAAGTTTTAACTGAAAATAGTCATTTTGGGAACGTTTTTGAAAAGTTCATGAAAGGGCCAAAAAATACCTAATTATGTTTTTTTTTTTTTTTTGCTTAATATTATGGCAAAGAATATAGAGTAGAACGGGGTAATATCGTGCATGGGGTAATGTCGTGCACTGGCTGTTTTAGCCCAAAGAATTGAATGATTTACCAACTGTTTGTAAGGTAGGGACCTGCTGACCTACTGAGCTTATGCATATAATACTAGAAATTTTCACCAGTTCGTCTCTACAGAGTCCCCTTTTTTTCAAAACGCACGCTTTCGGGACGATAAAAGTGTTTTTTCATCGGGTCAGAAAAATAATTTTCCTTGCGGGAAAATATAACAGGTAAGTGTTTTCTGAAACGAAATATCCTGCCAAAGAAAAGAAGTATTTGGTTTTCGAAAAAAATTTTGGGCTTCACCGAGTTATCGAAGTTGACATTTAAAACGACCATTGGGGTAATGTCGTGCACATTTTTTTTCTTCACTTACACAAACACAATTTCTCGCTACACAAATGTTGTTACACATGGATGTAACCAACGAAATTATCTTTCGATCGGATGCTTATGCGTCGTATTCGCTTGAGATGTACGGCTTTACGAGCATGTCAAAGTTGAGTGCACGACATTGCCCCGTTCTACTCTACTTATAGTAATAAATCAAAAAATAAAAAAAAATTTGCAAACAAACTCCTACACGCAGAAAAAAAAATTGTATTTCCAACAACTTTATGTTTAAATTCAAGAATTTTCGTTGGTTAAAATCTTCCCAACAACTTTTGCTCTTGTTTTAAGAACGAAATTGTTGTTGATTAATTACAACGAAAAATTTTTGAATCAAGTAAAAAGTTGTTGAAAGTTTAAGAACGAAAATTGTTGTTTCAAAAGCGAAACTGTCAATAATATTTAAGAATGAAATAGTTGGGCTTATTTTATTAGCTACCAACAATGAAAATACATTGATGGTTGGAGCTTACTGTTCAGTGTTTTTGAGTAAAACAACAATAAAAACACAAAAAACAAGGCAAAAATACACATAAATAAAAAAACAAAAAAATGTATCGGAAGGCTGGTTTGCGTTACTAGTTTCGGGACCCACCACAGGTCAAAATTGACTATAATAAGTCAATTCCTCATCAGACGCTTTGCCGACATCTTATAGAGTTTTGCAAGCATACTTTATTTAACTTTTAGCATAGATTAAATGAGAATCACAGCTACAAGAAAAACACAGCACATGCAAAAATTCCAATTTCTTTGTTTTTTCCCTTTATATGCATTGCCCTGCCGTTGTGAGTCATCGATATTATACTATTTTTGCATAGCGCTTCGTTTGCAAGGTTTTTTGCCGAGACAAAACGAAGTAGCAAGCGCATTCGTATGTGTATCAGTTGGCTCTCTGAGATTTTCTAATTTTTTGTTTTTTGGAACAGATGATGATTAGCATTATTAGCTACCAACAATGAAAATACATTGATGGTTGGAGCTCACTGTTCAGTGTTTTTGAGTAAAACAACAATAAAAACACAAAAAACAAGGCAAAAATACACATAAATAAAAAAACAAAAAAATGTATCGGAAGGCTGGTTTGCGTTACTAGTTTCGGGACCCACCACAGGTCAAAATTGACTATAATAAGTCAATTCCTCATCAGACGCTTTGCCGACATCTTATAGAGTTTTGCAAGCATACTTTATTTAACTTTTAGCATAGATTAAACGAGAATCACAGCTACAAGAAAAACACAGCACATGCAAAAATTCCAATTTCTTTGTTTTTTCCCTTTATATGCATTGCCCTGCCGTTGTGAGTCATCGATATTATACTATTTTTGCATAGCGCTTCGTTTGCAAGGTTTTTTGCCGAGACAAAACGAAGTAACAGTAAGCTCCAACCATCAATGTATTTTCATTGTTGGTAGCTAATAATGTTAATCATCATCTGTTCCAAAAAACAAAAAATTAGAAAATCTCAGAGAGCCAACTGATACACATACGAATGCGCTTGCTACTTAGTTTTGTCTCGGCAAAAAACCTTGCAAACGAAGCGCTATGCAAAAATAGTATAATATCGATGACTCACAACGGCAGGGCAATGCATATAAAGGGAAAAAACAAAGAAATTGGAATTTTTGCATGTGCTGTGTTTTTCTTGTAGCTGTGATTCTCGTTTAATCTATGCTAAAAGTTAAATAAAGTATGCTTGCAAAACTCTATAAGATGTCGGCAAAGCGTCTGATGAGGAATTGACTTATTATAGTCAATTTTGACCTGTGGTGGGTCCCGAAACTAGTAACGCAAACCAGCCTTCCGATACATTTTTTTGTTTTTTTATTTATGTGTATTTTTGCCTTGTTTTTTGTGTTTTTATGTTGTTTTACTCAAAAACACTGAACAGTAAGCTCCAACCATCAATGTATTTTCATTGTTGGTAGCTAATAATGTTAATCATCATCTGTTCCAAAAAACAAAAAATTAAAAAAAAAAAAAAAAAAAAAAAAAAAAGTTGGGCTTATTGTTTATTTTTATAAATAGTTGAAATTTTAAGAACGTAAATTGTTCTTTCGAGAAAAAAGTTGTTGCCACAATGATTCTTATGAGCTTATCAAATAAATGTTACCACATTTTTGGTTTTAAGCATTTTATTTAATGTTAATATACTACATATATAAATACAAATTGATTTTTTTTTTAAAAAAGAAGCGCTTTCTGTATTTTGAAGCAAGGATAACTCATAATCTTTGTATGATAGAAAAAAAACCAAATTCAGATTCGTAAAAAGAGGGTTTCTACCTATTACTAGCCACAAAAAACAGTAACACTTAAGAATAAAAAATTTTAAATTTTGTAGGGCTTTGATGGTTCAAAAATGATCAAAGTTGATTTTCCTGAGAAGCTATCCAGAGATGATATAAATTTTTCGTTTTCTATTGTCTGTGAGCTTTGGAAATTCAGAATCTGAAAAAATTTTAAAGTGTAAGAACACTGCATTTTTAGTTGATTCAAAAGCACCTCATATAAATGTTTCAAGGCTTCTGTTTTACAATCATATTGAACTACTAGAAACAGAAGAAACCGAAATATACAAAAATTTGCATGTAAGTTGAGGGTGTGCGTAAATCCAATCAAGTTTATACTATCTGGAAAACTTATGATTGTACGAAAATGCTTATAATTACGTCTCTTACATTCAGAAATAAAAAGACATGGGCCTGGTCATGAACATCTTCCGCAAATTGAAATATCCATAGTTCAAAGCTTTTCCCCAACATTCAGTGGGATCAACAGGGTGTAATTTATCATGAGCTATTCAACTGAACAAAATATGGTCTTCATCCGTTATATCCACCAAAACGAGAGTGCGCATTTTTGATTCGAATGTGAAATCGGTTTTGTTATATGGGTGCGAAACATGGCTTGTTACTGAGCAACTAACGAACAAGCTGCAAGTGTTCGTCAACAAATGCTTAAGGCGTATACTAAAGGTTTGGTGGCCTCGCACTATATCAAATGCCGAGCTACATCAAAAATGCAAACAGAAGGCTGTAGCAAACGAGATCAAGCTGCGCAACTGGGGATGGATTGGTCACACTCTCCGGAAACCACACAGCGAAGTTTGTCGCCAGGCCCTTGAGTGGAATCCACAAGGCAGTAGAGGACGTGGTAGACCCAAAACCAACTGGAAAAGGTCGTTGGAAAAGGAAATCCAAGAATCGGGAAAATCGTGGCAAGAGATCAAAGTCATCGCAAGGGATCGTGACAAATGGAGAGATTTCATATTGGCCCTATGCTCCTCCTAGGAGTTGAAGGAGAATACATACATACATTCAAAAAAAATGAGGCTATCACAGGACATCTCTATCGCCTTTAATTGATGTGTTTGAGATGAGCCCTAAGAGAAAAACGGCCATTATTTACATAGAGACATGAAAATGTGATTATGTTACATGACAATCAGTCCAAATCTATTTGGAAACGCTTAAATGTGTAGACTTGCGCCATTCGCCATATTTACCAAACAAAGCTGCATCCAATTATCACATACATACATTCGATGGGACATATTCTGGATGAACAGCGCTTCCCATTCATTAGTAAGTTATCTTCATATTGTGCTGCTAGAAAGATTGGAAAAATTAGTGTTGAGTGATGAGCAACACCTTGAATGAAATATTTCTTACCCTTATACTTTAAATAAATCATTTTCTAATAAAAAACAGCGAGAACTTATTCAATAAAATTAAATGAATTTATTTTAGACGGAAAAGAGTGGTTGAAGTTTTGCTTTTCAAAATTTTTCATCTTGACAAATTTAAAAAACAAATGTATTAAGAATAAAATTGTTGATTTAAGAATAAAATATTTATTTCAAAAACTTGAGAATAACAATTTTTTAAGAACGAAAAATTGTTGTTTTAACAATCTTTTTTTTCTGAGTGTACTGAAGTAAAATGCATATTTAAAAAAAAAATGCATTTTTTAAGTATGAAATTTAGGATATACAACTATATTAATGACTTTAATGCTCAAATTTATTATACATGCATAGAACTTAGGCTCTTTGATGTGACTACGGTATTTTTTAGGAAGATATCTTAAATTGTAAGGTTTTAAGCTGATTTAAGTAACGTTTCAATTCATGAAATATAACATATTTGATAAAGGGACATGAAATTATTTAATTGATTTGCTTTATTATGCAAATTATTTTTTCTTGAGGTGCATTTGAGCAAAGAAACACATAGTTAGTCATTGAAAAACTGTAAACCGTCATTCCGGGAACGACATCGTCATTTCGGGAACGTTTCATCATATCATATAAGCGTTCCCGGAATGATGATTTCAGCTAAAAGCGCGCTTTATTCTTACAGTTATAATTTGAGTCGTGGTTTGACATGATAAATGTAAAATATTTTATGGTAGTACATTAACTTTGTTACCTTAAAGGTATTTTTTCATCATTTCAAAAGAATATAGGCGTTCCCGGAATGACGCCCTATTGAAGTACGCTCTATAAATTATGAATTAAAACAGTAATTTCTAATGAAAAATAGCTTATTTGCCAAAAAGCACTTTGGCAGTGGGTTATATGACCTTTCTTCTTTCCACTGAGCAGTAGCGCATAGCGGATACGTTTACTTTAAATAGTTTTTGGCCAGTTATTACTGCGTTCCCTGAATTGATGCACAAACTCTCGGACAGCATATTTTAGCATATTTCTATTTGAAAACAATGTTTTTCTTTAAATAAAGTCCCCAAAATGTAATTCTCTGATAAAAACTGCTCTTAATAGGTTATTTGATCTGTTTAATATTGGTAAATTTATATGATTTTTTTAAGTTTGATTTTGAATTTCACACTTTGGGACGCGTTCCCGGAATGATTTTTCGTGTATATATTATCAAATAATATCGAATATAATTGAGTTTTAGCATATATAATGCGATGTACAATACCATTAAAACAAAACAATTATAATGTTCTGTCATATTCATTTACTCAATAAGATTATGGCTTTAGTAATTTATTTGCTTCCGAAGCAAATTTCTCACCTTGGTGATTTTGAGCCATATAGTTTTTACTAAAAACCAACCAGAAAATGGCGGATTGAACCAGGGGCGTTGTTCCCCTACACAAAAAATCATCGCGCCACCTTCAAGAAAGGGCAGAACAACGTGAGCTGAAAATTTGGCAGTTAGTATATTTCAGGTTTGGGAAGTTTTTTATGCTATACACAAAGTTTTCCGAAGGACAATACAAAGAATATCTATTTACATTAGAGAAAAAACACCTGTGGCGAACTATCCACAAGCCTTAATAGCCCAGGAAAATAAGACATTTTCTGCGAAAAAATTCCCAGTGAAAATTTTTCACCGGAATTGTCTTTATTTATGCATGATACACAAACTGTGAAAAGTCCATTGCAAAGTCGTGTGCGTATAAAAAGTTATTAAGGCTCAAAGGTCACTAAAATCAGTTTTTTGCAAATATCTCGCTAACGCTAACTTTTACAGAAAAATGTTGGTCTCCAATTTTGTAGCACAGGAAATTTCCTACAAAAGTACGTTAAAAGTATTTGCGTACGACTTTTAGTTTAGGAGATCACCCAATTTAAAAAGATGTTAACAGTTATGATATGAAATACTACCTATGAGTTCATATTAAAATATCTTACTTTTTAAATTGCAATAACTCTTCAATGAGAAGTTGTACAAACAAAATTAAAATGCCGTTTGAAAGATAATTTAATTTTCTATATACAGCAGAAAATTTTTTTTTCGAACGCCTCATGACCTTAAAAATATTCTTGAATAACCGTTAAGGCTTCGAAATAAGGATATCTCCGAATTGGTAAGTACTACGATAAAAAGTAATGGGACCAATTTTGTAAAGAATTACAAGATCTACAAAAAATAAGCGATATGTGTACACATAGAAATAACCGTTTAGAAGATATTCCAAAAAAAACGCTTAAAATGCCAAAAAACCGGATTCTATTGAATATCTTCTATACGGCTACTTCTATGTGTACACATATCGCTTATTTTTTGTAGATCTTGTAATTCTCTACAAATTTGGTCCCATTACTTTTTATCGTAGTACTTACCAATTCGCAGATATCCTTAAAAACCAGTAATTTCGAAGCCTTAACGGTTATTCAAGAATATTTTTAAGGTCATGAGGCGTTCGAAAAAAAAAAATTTCTATTGTATATAGAAAATTAAATTATCTTTCAAACGGCATTTTAATTTTGTTTCTACAACTTCTCATTGAAGAGTTATTGCAATTTAAAAAGTAAGATATTTTAATATGAACTCATCGGTAGTATTTCATATCATAACTGTTAACAACTTTTTAAATTGGGTGATCTCCTAAACTAGAAGTCGTACGCAAATACTTTTAACGTATTTTGTAGGAAATTTCCTGTGCTACAAAATTGGAGACCAACATTTTTCTGTAAAAGTTAGCATTAGCGAGATATTTGCAAAAAACTGATCTTAGCGACCTTTGAGCCTTAATAACTTTTTATGCGCACACGACTTTGCAATGGACACAGTTTGTGTATCATGCATAAATAAAGACAATTCCGGTGAAAAATTTCCACTGGGAATTTTTTCGCACAGAAGCTCTTTTTCCGTCTTATTTTCCTGGGCTATAATTGATATTTATTTTTTTTTTTGGAATACCCAAAGTTTTCCGAAGGTTACCCGATAGCTATATAGTCAAAACAAAGAATATCTAAGCATACTAGAGGGTAAACATGTATGGCGGACTATCAACAAGCCTTTATTGATGGTTTCCTCAGAAATGAAATTAACTTTCCCATAATACATTAGTTTTTATTGGTGTTATGGCAGAGGCGTAAATTAATGTTTTTATCTATATCTTCTAAGCTATTGGGATTGAAAAATAAAAAAAAAAAACATGCTTAGCGAAGCATGCAGGGAAGGCTAGAAGTATTTATAAAAACACAATATTTTGGATTTATGATGACCTTGTATGGTTCTGAAGATATAATAAAACTCTGATTGTCTGAGACATTTGAAAGTATATGCAGCCATTCCTTGCCTATCGTAACAAGATCTACCACACCTCTTCCGATTTCACTGACATTTGGTACATGGTTTCATTTCATGCCGATTCTTTTAAAAATGGAGGGGTGTCGAAAAATCGGTGAATTCTGACAAACTCTCCTCAAATAATTGTCAATAGCTTGAACATTTCTTAACCGATTTTCATGCTCAGACCACTTTTGAAAAGGTATTGAACAAGGCTATAAGCTCAAAATAAAATTTATTTGATAAAAGTATTAAATTTACTACTATTTTAATACTAAACTACAAAAAAAAAGTGCCCGGGTACACCTTTTTTACCTTCCAAAATATATTTTTTGGAAAGAAAAAAAATAGTCTTTCATATGAAAAAGAGGGAAAACTGGTATGTCTAAAGGCTTAAAAGTTATGATTTTTTGAAAATTGGAAAAAAAGGTCCGACCACAAAATGGCTATAACATTTCTTAACCCATTTTCATGTTTGGACCATTTTTAGAGAGTAATTGTATCACGCTATGAGCACAAACTAAATTAGAACTAAAGTACTAAATTTACTACTATTTTAGTACTAAACGACAAAAAATGCTATAGTACCTTTTTTCGACCTTCCAACATATTTTTCTAGAATAGAAGGCAAAACCACCTTTCACTTGAATCTAAAATTAAGACGGTATCTTTAATGGTATACAAGTAATGATTTTTTGAACATTTCAGAACATGCAATATTTCATATTATGTAAGTTTTTTTGTAATTTATGATCTTTTATGATCTTAATCAAGAGCTTCTAATGATGAAAGAATTTAGAAGAAAAAGCTGCTCTTTCCAGAGTCAGAGTGTTTTCGGATAGTTTTCAAGAGGTTTTTATTATTATTTTTTTTTTTTTCTTTGTATGGACCCGCTGCCGGTTGAAGAACACTGATTTACAGTAATCACAAGTTATGTAATCACACAGAAATATTAAAATCAGCTATTTTGTCTTCATTAAATGAATGTTTTAATTTTTTATTTTATTATATTAAATAATATTATGGGTGTATTAATACAATAAATACATAAATAAGCTATATCAATATAATAAATTGCTGGTAATCGCTAGTGTTTCACTTTAGCTGTTTATGTTTTATTTTATTTTTTTATGTGAGTGTGTATATGTGTGTAAATATGGATGTTTGTATGTACGTTTACACATTCATTAGTTAAATTCTCATTTTTTTATATAAGCGCCGCACAGCCGCCGCTGGAAGCATTTTCTTAAAAAAAAAAAATATTAAAAATTTATCTTTATATAAAAATAAAAAAAAAAAACAATTGTCTGACTCTGACTCAAACGCAGTGCAATTGAGTTTGCAATTTAAAATCAAAAAAAAAAAAAAAAAAAAACTAACACGAAAATTTAATAAATACTATTAATTTATAGTTGCTGAGGCTGTTCCCTCTGTATGAGTTCCTAATGACTGTGGTTGTTGTTGCTGCTGATGATGCAGCTGTTGTTGTAGTAGTTGTTGTTGAGGCTGTGGAGGATTTTGTGGATGCAACAACAATTGAGGCTGTTGTTGGAATTGCTGTGGTTGTGCCGTTGCATACACAACAACTCCCATTCCACCCACATCAGTACCACCAGGAGATGGTTGTTGCGCTTGCAGCTGCATTGGTATTGTAGCTGAAGTTGATTCTGAGTCTGCAACAGACCAATTACGCTCCATTGGATTATATGCCACTGACATAGTTGCTGCAGCTGTCTTCGTATTTGTAGTTGTTGTATTGTCACCACTTGTGGCAATTATTTGTAGTGGTTCATTTATGGTCGCACTAAATGTTAATGGCTGTGTTGATTGCTCGAGAGCACCGCCTGGAGCGAAGCTACCTCGTAGTGTTTCCTCCAGTAATGCCTGTATTTTTTCTTGATCGTCAATGTGTACAAAACCTAAGCGCACCAATTCACATGTTAGATCGGCAGCAGAATCTTCTTCGTTTACTTGGCATGTCAGTTGACGATTCATTTTATCATCCATACGCAATAGTATGGTCATAGAGATGTCTTTGCTATCTTCGTTGACCTTTTTCACACTGCACATCATATTGACAATTCGTCGGGATTCAATGTCCACAGGTTCGGGCGTTACAGATTTAACAGAATCGGCACGTTCAGGCGATGCGGCGCGTGACCGAAAGTGTGGTGGTTTCTTTCCAGAGAAAGCAGTCAATGGATAAACACCGAATTTAACATCTTCAACAAATTTCTCTAGTTTATCGGCCGAGGGCACATCAGAAAGGCGGTACTCCTGGTCCTCATCCGCGAAGGTAATTCTGGCCATTATTACCTCGGGGCGATTATAACGTTGCATCATCCCATCAATGACAGTTTCGGAAAACATTGTTCGATTTTTTGGAGAGAAAACTAAACAATGTGCGGCTAGAAGTTTTAGTGAATGCACCTGGAGGAAAATAGTAAAAATTATGAAAAGCAGCCTTATCATGCAAAAAAAAATTTTTGGGAGGTCAAAATTTTGCGGAAAGTAAGGTTATCGGCAATAATTTTTTAGGGAATATTAGAAGTGTTTCTTTTGACGCGTATATACAATTGTGGTTATTTTTAAATTGCGATAACTCATGAACAGTGAGTCGCACAACAAAAATTTTAAGGAACTTTTTATAGAGAATCACGGTCTCTACAAAAAATTTTCATTTTATTTTTGAAAAAATTTTCTTTTTAGGAGTTATTCTATAAAAACTGGCAAAGCGCCGATAAACGGCAAAAAATCACTTTTTTTAAATAACTTCTAAATAACTATTTTTTTTTTTACAAAAAATTAAAATTATTTGTAGAGCATGTGGTGCTCCCTGAAAAAGACCATTGGACTTTTTATCGTACTACTCAATGTTCGTAAGTTATCGCAATTTGAAAATTACCACAATTGTATATATGCGCCAAAAGAAACAAGGCTATTTTGACGTTTTTTGTAAGAGTTTATACTCCAAATTTTTAACGAGGAATTCGTAGCACGAATAATGTATGACAAGTTAGAACCCTGTATACAACAGTTTTATAGCTTATTAAAATACATTTTATATGACACCAATCTTTTTGATATTCAAATGCTTTACCCCGATTTTCTGATGGTTAAAAAAAAAGCTTCATAAAATAAACTAGGTTAAAAAAGGAATATGAGGTGTCACTAAAGTAAACTTGACACAAATTTTTATTTTCTTTATAAACGTTACTCCGTCAGCTTTTTAAGAAGTGTAAAGCTTTAGAGATTTTGCCGAACTCGTAGACCATCACCAAATTTTGTATTTTACTTTGTTTTGGTTGTTATTAATGAACTTTAGATGTTTATTTTGTTTTTATTTTTCTTAAGCTTAGCTGTCTAAATTAATTGAAAATATCAGAGCTGCATGTAGTTTATTGGCGAAATTGGAAAAATATTGGAATAAAAAGTTATCCCTGATGAAAATGGAATTTCCATCCTCAAAATGTTTACAATTACAAAATGATCCCTCTCGAAAAATTAATATATTCTCGAAATCGAATTTGCCCACATTTATGAAAAGGCCTATAATATTATAATTAAAAATTATGACAGCATAATACAACTAACCTAACACGGTTCTCCAGAACGGGGCTTAACTGATAGTATGCGGAAACTCCGATTTTCTTTTTTTATACAATACCTAATGGCGTTAGCAATAAAATTCAATAATTTTTCGAACCGCATGTAGGCGCCACGCCCTCAAAATAGGTATTCGTTAATAAAACACAGCAAACTAAAACAAAAATAGTAATTTTCTATGCATAGGTCGGTGCTGAACCCAGCTTCGGGATCGCTTAATCATGTGTGGTTTTTGAGATATCCTAACCTTAAAGTTCCAAAACACGATCTTGAGGTTATATCGCCGGTGCTTACGAAGAAAATCTTCCAACCGAAAGTTGCGGCGAAGAAAATTTTTTTTTTGAAATTGCGGCGAAAAAAATCTTTTTTGTAATATGCGGACAAGAAAATCCCTTTTTATAAAATGCGGCGAAAAAAATCACTTTTTACAAAATGCGGCGAAGAAAATCTCTTTATTTAGTGAATACTTTTCGACGAGTTACGAAAATAAACATTTCACTTAAAATCGCAGCGAATGAAGCGAGATTTTCTTCGCCGCATTTTGTAAAAAGTGATTTTCTTCGCCGCATTTTGTAATAAGTTATTTTCCTCGCCGCATTTTGTAAAAAGTGATTTTCTTGTCCACATTCGCACAAAAAAGATCTTTTTCGCCGCAGTAGGAAAAAAAGGATTTTCTTGTCCGCATTTAAAGAAGAGATAGTCTTCGTAAGCACCGGCGATATAGAGGACGCACCAAATTGATTTGCTCTTTACTACTTAATGCATTGCTAAGTACTATCAATTGGTCTTGCTTGATTTTTCTTTAAAAAGTTCTGAACATTTGAAAATTACGCCAAAGAGTGAAAACTTATATGAGAATCTACAGATTTTTAACTTTCATTTATCAATTAAAAGTGGTCATAACTTTTTAAGGAAAAATCATACAACCACAATTCATAGCTTATTTTGAAGACGAAGAATACTTCTGAGCGATGCTTTTAGTAGAAATGATAAAAACAATTTAGTGCATCTCCTGTACAACCTAAAAAATCGTGTTTTTTAACTTTTAGGTTAGAATAACTGAAAAGCCATATGGGCACGGCCACCGTTGGTAACGTTACGTTCACACGCACATTTTTGCAGATATCTCCTCGAAAAATAATCAAATATCATTATCAAGTGCATATAATAAGGCTCTCTGAGACTAATATTTCATAGGAACAAAGTCTTTGTCTATCACTTATGGCTTTGGAGTTATAAGAGTATAAGTGCCGTTGGTAACGTTATTTTTTTTATAAGCAATTTTCGAGGTCAGTGCACATTTTCTGAAAAGTCTACGAATCTAGTAATGTATTTTCCCAATCACCTTCTATAACTTGGAAATGAAGGATCAAGGTTACTATTGAATTTAAAATTGCACTGAGACGTTAAAGCAACGTTTTATGTTGAGCCCTCACTGGCGGCCGAACGGATTAAGCTAGATGCATGAAATTTGGTACATGTAACAACAATATTACAAGGCTGTCTGGGATGCTTCAAAAAGCTTGTAAGGAACGAAATATTTGTGATGTCCTTAGCACTTGGATAGATCTCAAAATAGCAATTAGCGTGATCTATGTCCGTAACTTCCTCTTCAATCCCCCAGCTCTTATTAGTTGATTTAAATTATTGTAAGGAATTTCTACCCCTTTCAACACAGCTCATCGCGTTGATACAAAAGAAATTTTAGTAGAAAACTAACTTATGATTTTTGATTAAAAAATGTTGGTAACGTTATACTACTATAACCATGGTAGATGCTTTATTTAGATTATATAAAAATGGATTCAGAAACTAGACTGACACTAACTTCCGCTACAAGAAACTTCTTAATATATTTCGTTGGTAACGTTGTTTTTTTTTTTTTGCGGTACAATTCATCGCCAACAAATATGCATAAGAAACTGATTTTCCTTCAAAATATCAATGTAAATCCTTAATTTCAAATATTTTCTCTCTGAGGGAATCAAAATTGCATTGATACAATAAAAATAAAGCAAATTTTTACCTTCTTTTCGGGACTTGTTTTTTTGGCAATTTTTTTTTTTTTCACAAGCAAGAGTAAGTTTTTATGAAAAAAGCATCCCTGAAATCAACTTATATACTTGAAAATGGTATTTTTTGACAGTATTAGATGTATACTTATGAAATATGGGCAAATGAGTGGGAGATTTAAAGAAAAAAAAAGTTGTATAGCTTCGTCTTACGTGGCCGTGCCCATATACGATAGAACAATTCCGAAATTCGGATTCAGCAGCGAAAAATACATCGAAATGATAATTTTTGTTTTGGGTTGCTGTTTTTTTTTTTTCAAAAATATCGTTTTTCGACCTATTTTGTGGGCATGGCACCTACTTACGATTTTAAAAATTATTGAATATTGTTACTAACATCATAAGGTATTGTATAAAAAAAGAAAATCGGAGTTTCCGCCAATACTATTATAATAGTAGCAACTTGGAGGATCACAACTCATCATCGATTTTTAACCCCCCTCCCCCCAACTGCTAAAAGGGCTTTACACTATGTAAACGTAAAATAAGAAATTACCTCAAAGAGTAGCGGGTGAAAAAGCAAATCGCCCGCACAAGGACGCTCTCCAGGATTTCTACGCAAACATTTAAATATTAAATCACGCTGCAGATCATGCTCCAAGCTATTAATTGTACGCAAAATAGTCTCTTCGTTGATGCTGCTCGTTTCGCCACTACTCGATTGTATCTCCAGTGCAGCCATTTCTAAAGCACACATACCAAATGCGTAAATATCAACAGCGGCAGTTAACTGTTCGGCAGCACCATATTCCGGCGCTATAAAATGATGCATACTCTCAGCCATATCGGCCTTATTTTGCTTGACATTATAATGTACAGCGTCGGGCACAACAGAGCCAATTTTCACTAGACCATTATGCTGTATAAATATTGTATCACAGGTAAGATTGCCATGTACAATGGGCGGCGTACAGGAATGCAAATAATTGAGTGCGGAGAGAATTTGTGTGCACCAGCGGCGCCATGCTTCCAGCGGCAGACGTTTGGCATTGCGTTTGGTACGTTTCAGGAACTGTTTTAACGATCCCGACGACATATACTCGGTGATGAAAATAACACGAGGACGTTCGCCATTCTGTTGTGTGTCCGTCCAATAGCGGTGAAATTTTACAATATTCGGATGATCCAGTTGCAACAGATTATCGAATACCTGTCGCATTTTCTCCTCCTGTGATTTGAGTTCCTGTAAATTCGCATATTGCACCTCGTTCCAGACGACTTCCACACCCTCCTCTGTGTCCATGGCCAGATGAACACAATCAATTCCGGGCACGTCACGCTGATCAACCTCTTCGCGTCGTTTCAGCCAACGCCCGCATGGCGATTCTTCAAGGATTTCACTTTCATCTTCTGAATCATCACCACTTTCACGTGGCGACGAATCGATATTCGTAGTTTCGCTTGCATTCGGGACCGATGTCGATGCAGCTATTGACGCAGGCGATACAGAACTAGTTGATTGTTGCATTGAGTTTCCAACGCCAATCATCTGGCTTTGAGTGGATCCGACAACGGCGCCGGCAACAGCACCAGCACCGGCATTCGCTTGACTATTTGACATTGGTTCTGAAGAGCCGTCTAATTGAACGACTAAACGACTGATTAATCAAACAACCAGCAGCGGCTTGACCTTCGTTCAAAGTTTCCTATTTTCTTTTATTTGCCCAAAAGCGGATTTATATTTACTTTGTTTTTTCTCTTTTTTTCGTTTTCTTGTTGTTTTAAGGCGTTAATTTTTTCTTTTAATCTTCGTTCGCTTCCAATATTCGTCTCCTATGCCCAGTTTATATACGTGTTTGTTGTTGTTGTATTTGAGTCTTCTTAAAATCACAATCTTTTTCAAGATTTTTACAATTATTAATTATGTAGTTTACTTCGTAGTCTTCCAGTTTGTGTATTCGAAATATGCTTAAAGTTTTGTGCAAATTAATTTTTGCACAATTTATTATGATTCTCGGAGTTTTATTTTACTTTTTCTTTCTCTGGATACTTGATCGAATTCGATGACTGTCGTAAAATGAATTCGTTTATCTTGAAAGTTTGTGTTTATCTGTCAGCATTTTAAGAGAATTTAATTGGTTTTCTGCAATTGTAACAATACGAGTAAAGTAATCACAAAGCCATAATTTGGAATAACTCTGGTTGTTGTGTAAGTCTTATACTATTGTTATATTTTACTAAAATACACAACACCAATAGATTTATTTAAAATTAATAAAATTACTAATTTTCTATCGAACTGAATTCACTTTCAGCTGACAGTTTGCTGCGTTCACGAAAAAAGGTTATTAAATTGCATTTATATTTTAGTGAGAAATTCATGCTAGGTCCTATTTACACAAATGTGCGACTAAGTAGTTGGGCGATAACAATTCGACAAGCAATTTTTCATATTATAATATAGTACCTGGAGACCGATCCCTGCTCGGTCAACAATCTGATTTTATTATTTTAGTCGATGTTTTTATTCATAGCTATTTCAAAATCCTGCAGGTGTAATGAAAGTTCAGCAATGGAGACGGATTCAGCGTCAAAAAGTACATAAAGCTGCATATAAGAATTAAAAAGTTCATTCTAATGTTTTTTTGTACCAGAGTTATTAACCAAAATTTTTATTTTGATAAAAAGTGGGCGTGGCAACTATTGAACAAAGCCTACTTTTCGTTATGCTTTAGATACTCCTGATCCAGATCCGCATACCAAATTTCATCGAAATATGTTGTATCTTTTGCTAGAAATAGCATTTAATGTGTTTTACTTGTATGGGAGGTTCCACGCACACCGGCGATATTTTGCCCACTTTCAGGTCATAGGTGGCTAATAGCAAGTAGACTTCCTACAGTTAAATTCAGAAAGATTGCTTTAGTAGTTTTGTTCTTATAGCGTATTATATTTTTTGTGGGCGGTGCCACGCCCTTCAACGTATTTTCCTAATATAACGTTATATCACATATTAATCCTTGTTTGCAGTGGTAACGTCTCCTAAATTATCATTAAAATTGTTGTAGTCGTTTTCGAGTAATATTAAATTAAAATTTTCAATGGTCAAAAAGAGGGCGTGGCACTTCTTCGATATCGCCCACTTTCCAGTTATTAAAAGGAATTGATAAGCAGTACCCACATACCAAATTTCATTAAAATATCTTGTAAAATTTGCGAGATATAGCATTTTACGTATTTTTCATGTATGGGAGGTTCCACGCGCAACTGCGATATTTTGCCCACTTTCAGATCAGAGATGCCCTATAGCAATTAGGCTCCTCACAGTTAATTTCAGAATGTTTGCTTTGTTAGTTTTTTTATACCGTTTTATATTTTTGTGGGCGGTGCCACGCCCTTCAACGAGTTTTCCCAATATAACGGTGTATCACATAATAATATTCGTTTGTAAAGGTTATACCTCCTAAATTTTCATTAAAATTGTTGGAGTGGTTTTTGAGTAATATTGAATTAAAATTTTCAAGGGCCGAAAAGTGGGCGTGGCACTTCTTCGATCCCGCCCACTTTTTGTCTGTTACAAGGTATAATTAAGCCGTACCCGTTCACCAAATTTAATCCAAATAACTTGAATAGTTTGCAGGTTATGACTAAATCAATTTTAAAATTTAGGGCAGTGCCACGCCCCCTGGTGAGCATTTACGAAGTTCAAACCTAGCTCATTCTTCATTGTATGCTAATCTCTGACACTGTTCCAAGTTTCATTAAAATCGATGCATCCGTTCTCGAGAAAAATTTGGGCACATATATATTTATAAATATATAAATTTATAAATTTATAAATAAACATACAATTTTATCTCGTATAAGAAGAGAAGATATTTTTGTCGTAAAGTCGTAATCATGATACAATTATAGAGGTGGCGCCAAATTGTCAAAACGAGCAAAGCTGAGACAAAAAAGTAGCAAGTTCTGTCAATTACAATATAATGGAAACAGCAAAATTGTTTTTGTTTTGTTAGTTAATTTTGACAGAACTTGCTACAAAATAAGAAAAACAAAAAAGGCCCTCTGACGCTGGCGCCACCTTGCTAAGGAGCCGTTCACATATTACGTAATGCGTCAGAGGAACGGGGCTTGACGATTTGTTACGAAGTGTAAGATGGGGGAGGGGTCATCAAATACGTTACGTAACGTCGATTTTATAATTTTATGCGACAAAAAAATTTCAAATTACCAAAATTCAGATTTGTTACATTACTAGAGGGAGGGGGTTGTTCGTTTTATTACTTTGCGTTGCGACCAAGGAAGGGGCAAAATTTGGTGAAATTTATGTTACGTAATTTGTTAACGGCCCCTTGTATCATGGTCGTATTATTTACAGTTTTTAAATTGAATTAAAGATGTTGTTGTTGGCACAAAGAAATAAACTACCCAGCAAATCCTGTAACTGTTACCAACCTTATTATATAACAGTTACACATCTTGTATTATACCAGTTACATTTATTCTAGCATTGGGAAAAAAATAACCACCTTTGCCCTATCAGTGTGATCGTGCATCCTTGTCTTATCAATGCGACTTTCTCATCAATGAAAATAATAGAAAACTATAGCTATCTCTTTCATTTTTTCCAATTCCTTTTGTAGACATTCTTTCAATTTATGTAAACAAATAAAAATCAAACTGAAATTTAAAAAAAATTATTTTAATGTCAAATTTATGATTGATTTTCAAACAATTTTTTAAATGGATGATGGGCTTAGCTGCATTAATATTATGAGGCTTTGTAATAATTTTGAGCTGCAGATGTTAGCCAACAAATTTAGCAACATTTGTATCGCATCGGGATGGCGGTCTTAAAGTGGTAGTGCAACCGATGCACTGCCCCCTGCTGGTATTATCGGCATAGATTTTGGCAACATGCGTGGTGCATTATTGCGATCACGCGCAACTTTTGCACGAAAATCTTCAGCTATTAATTGAATGGCGTCTTCTACGGCATGTTGCAATGTTCTGCAGGTTGACCAGGAACATCTTCATTGGGAAAAAGAACATCACGTAGCTTCAGACGATCCACAATTGATTCAGCATATTTCCTTCAAATTTTACAATAATGAGTTTAATTATACAAAGTAACAATACAAACGGAACTTACGTGTTTTTCCGATCAACAACAATAATTTGTTTATGTACTTCGATTGACGATAAATTAAAATTCAATTTTGTTCTCTGTCAACTTGATATTTTTGAGTAAGGAAGCAAGGCATCTTTCTGTTTATATCTTTCCCTTTTTAAATTTCATTGTGGTAGTAAATTTTGAAAAATGTATCGTTGTATGTGTTAAATGGGTCAGTCCATAATTCAATATGGTTACGTAGGATTTGCTGGGTAGCTGATGCGTTATGACAAAGAGTTGTAAAATCTTTGACTCATACTCGTGTGGAGGCCAACTATAACATTTTTAAACCAGTTTAAAAACGTAAAACAATACGACATGTTACACATCTTATGAGTTGTTCAATAATAAATTTTTTTTATGTCAAAATTTGATGTGATTTGATGTTATGAAAACTATTTCATAATATTTTGTGTTCCCACTAGATATTTTGCTGTTATAAACTGAACTATAGCACGCTTTATTGGTCGTTAGTCGGTGTGTTAAAGGGGGTACAGACTTCGATCAAGTTCGTCATTTTGCTCAAATTTTTATCTTGTTTGCGTATGTGGTCGCTATTTTTCATCAGTTATTAGTCAACCACAAAATGGTTGTGGTTGAGTGACAGTCTGCGGCCATATTTGACTGAAGAACATGATCGCTAGTATGTACCCCCAGTTAGAGCTGGTTCACACGACAGACAAAATAGTCTGACGATAGGTCTTCTCCAATGCGGCATATGAGAGCGCACACACGAGCGATTATGTAAACCAATGTTGACAACCAAAATGAACGTACGTAACAGATCGAAACTGAACGGAACATTGTGACGAGACGTGTTGTTCCGTAAGAACCGAACTTCAAACCGTCTCGTCATAACAGTTAAAGTTTTCTACTTTTTTTTCAATTTTCCGAAAAAAAAAATTTATTTTTGTAGCTATCCCATACGTTTCTAAGAATATACTTATACAAACACATCAAACATAGCTATTGCTGCACATACGATTGAACACATGGGCGATTCGCTATCGTCTGTATGTTTGCCATACAAACACAATTCATACAAGATAGTTGTCCGACTACTCTGTCTGCCATCATAAGTATCAGCGTTGGCATAAGTATCAAACATAATGTTACAATATTTTATTAAGATTGAAAACAAATTTTTTCCAGTGTAAAACAATCGGTAGTAGTAAACTAGGAGGGTTAAAGCAGAAATGCTTTCAATTACTAATATTTTCGAACGTATAGCAAAAAGAGCTGTCAATTATTTTATGAAAACTGAAAAAATAATTATTTACCACTTAATTGACGGTAGGAACTAAATCAGTAAATCAAAGAATGGAAGCGATACTTGGTCGTAGCCAATTTCTTGGTGAGACGTCTACACTATTCACTGATGAAAAAACCGCAAATGCTCGAGCTAAGGTAAGGATTCAGAATGTTGGAATGAATTTTTGGTTAAAAAATAATGTGTTTCAGGTCGTTGAATGGTTAAATGAAATAGTTGGTGCAGAGCCGCAAACGAAATGTGAGTTATTAGCAAAAGTCCAAGAAACAATTCTTGGATCATGTGTAGAGCTGCTGGAGGAATTTCTCGAACATATTCTTTCCTTAGGACATGATGCCAACATGGAAGTAAGGAAGCAGATTATTGGATTTATGGAGCAAATTTGGTATGTTGAATGTAGTTTCTAGTCAATAATTTTACACTAACAAAAAAATTTTAATGAAGTAGATCTGTTTCACTTTTTTATAAGAGGTTTCTATCCTCAAAAATATTTGTTATAACTAAAATTATCCTTAAATTCCATTTAAGACGTGGTTTCTTTCCTTGGTTTGTTCTTTATAAACCGCTTTGAAGCACAATTGTGTTTCGGCTGAGTTGGGTTCCAATAAAATAAACACTTCATTTTATTTATTTATTCAATCATATAAAAGGTACTGTGTAACATGTGAGCGATATATTTATAAACTAAGTTTATCCCTTCAGCATATAGCTGGTACCATCACTATTCATTTCTGTTGAATCGAAAACTAATGCTTTTTTACCTCTTACAGTCGTGTCAAAGTTGACACGCTTCCCCAGATCATCAATGTTGTGTCTATGTTATTGCGTGATCGATCGCCACAAGTTATAAAACGTGTTATACAAGCATGCGGCAGTATTTACAAGAATGGTTTACAATGGATTTGTCAACACACAGAAGATGTTGACAGCATCGAACAGGCTTGGAATGTGCTAAGTTTGATAAAAGCTCAAATACTTGATTTGATTGACAATGAAAATGATGGTATACGCACTAATGCAATCAAATTTTTGGAAGGTGTTGTTGTACTTCAATCTTATCCAGACGAAGATAGTCAGAAAAAAGATAACGACTTCTCATTGGAGAACATACCGGAAAGCCTTAAGTTTATAAAACGTCAAAAACTAGAAGAAGAAGCTCTTAATATTTTTGATATTTTGTTAAAGTTCCATGCAGCTACGCATATTTCTTCCGTTAACTTAATCGCCTGCACTGGCAGTCTATGCACAATTGCAAAATTGCGTCCTAGCCTCATGGGTCCAGTAGTAGATGCATTTAGAAGTCTAAATTCAAATTTGCCACCGACGCTTACAGACTCACAAGTTAGTTCTGTGCGTAAGAGTTTAAAAATGCAGCTTGTTGCTTTGATTAAAAATCGTGGTTCCTATGAATATCATACAACAATAAGACGTTTACTTGTTGATCTTGGCGCATCGCAAGGTGAAATTCAACGTTCTTTGCCAAAAATGGATAAACAAGAACAAATGCGTCGCCAGAAACGCATATTAGAAAATGCTGCATCTAGTTTGCAGAAGCGTATGAGAATTAGCACTGTCAATGAAAAAGTAAGCGCAAATCAGAAAAATATTCCTCAACCAATGGAGATTGATGAAGATGAGTTGGAAAAGCAACGTTTAAAGTCTATTAAAGTTAATGAAAAATTTATTTCTGAACATTTGCGTAGCACCGAAGTTGCGGTGAATTTAATTGTCGAATTTTTACCCAAGCTACCAGATGAGGTGCCTTCAGCATTTCTAACTGAATATACACCTCCAAAAGATATGTCAATACAACAACAAATTGCTGTAATATCAAAGAATTTAGGTGAACAAATGACAGCAGAAAAACTTGGACCGGGTGCTGCAGCATTTACAAAGGAGCCGCCAATGCGTCCAGCAAAAAACAAACAAACAGATATCGTACCTATGGATGTTGAGGAAAATGAGTAAGTGCACAATGAATTTGAAATTATTGAAGATTTTTATTTTTTGCATATGTCATTGTTATTCCCTTTTTTGCGTGGAAGTTGTGTATCAATCAAACCTTTAGCAGGCTTAAAGGCATGTAGTTGAATTGGTAGTATTCACCTTTTGAAACATTCCTCAAAATCGTAATTTTTGTTTTGTTATTTCAGAGAAAATACTTCTCGATGTCGACAAATTCGTCTGATGATGGATCTGTGGTAGGTCCTAAAACGAACGGCAAATCACCCATCCAATTTTTGGTATTGCTTTGTATATGCTTAGCCATTTTTTAGTTTTCTAAAAAGTAGCGAAAACCTCAAATTAATCAGGAACAAGTTAAAAATCAGTCAGTGAATGTCATATTTGACTCAAATTCTGCGATTCTGTAGTGAGTGTACGTTGAAGTGCTTCATATTGTACTCCTAAATATCGTATAGAATCCAAAGAGAGAAATGGCACCAGACCCATATCACACGCAGTAATTGGATGCCATTTATCCCTTTTGGTATCCGAAAACGAAATGACATTCAATTCTATTTGATTTGATATGTGCACCATAAAGCTGTATCAAATACTCACCGCTCTAATGCCTCTCGAATTATAAAAAAAACAGTCATTTACATTCCCAATATTTTTTTAAAAATCCCATACACAAGTAATTAATGCAACTACAGCTAAATGAACTACTCACCACGAAACTGTGCACCATAAAGCTGTATCAAATACTCACCGCTCTAATGCCTCTCGAATTATAAAAAAAAACAGTCATTTACATTCCCAATATTTTTTTAAAAATCCCATACACAAGTATTTAATGCAACTACAGCTAAATGAACTACTCACCACGAAACTGTGTCCATATTTCAATGCTATTAAAGCTGTAAGTATTGGAATTGAAGGGGTGCCATATCACCTTAGTCTGCCACCTCACCCGGGTTTACTCTAAATTATTCTCTGTGCCAAAAACAATTAAAAAGTCCAGGATTAGCTTCAGTGATGTCACTCATACAACAGTATATCAATGCAGGGCGATGATAAGTTAAACTTAAAACTTTGATGCATAATGTTCTCCTTTCCTTTCATTCCTTTACAATCTCGTTATTTTTGTTAAAAGCAATTATTTGAATTTCACAATTTGGCATTTTCTTTTTAATTATTCGCAGCGATATATCTATCACGACGCCTATTGATGAAGAACAATTACGCAAAGAAGAAGCAACCAAAAAACTTCGTGAGAATATGGAACGAGTCAAAGGTGAACAGGAACTAATTGAGCGCATGAAACAACGTGTTAAAACATTAAAACTACAAGAAGTTACTAAAGCTTTGACACGTCCAAATAAAGAAAAGTTCTTACTTGATGCGGTTAAACGTATATTAAATGCAGAACGGCAATGCACCATTGGCGGTGTCTCAGCAAAGAGACGCAAAATTCTCACAGTAATGGCGGCTACATTCCCTGATAATGTGCGTTACTATATTTTCGAATTTGTAATGTCAGATATCAAACAACGCATTGATCTTGCATTCTCATGGCTATATGAGGAATACTGTTTGCTACAAGGTTTTACACGGCATTCTTATGTTAAATCAGAGAATCGACCCGACTATGCATATAATGAGTTGTTGAGCCAAATAATCAGTGGCATTTCCGCAAATTGTGATTTCAAAGATAAAATCATTTTGTTGCGACGTATTTTTATAGAAGCACCACTCTTGTCCGATGATGCCGTCAGTAAATTAATAGCAATGTGCCGCGATGAAGAGCTTTCCATTCACTGTTTGGCTTTAGTTAAAGATTTAGCAATATTGCGACCACCACGTAAAAATCGTTTTGTGCGTATTTTATTAAACTTTTGTGTAAATGAAAAAGCCGAAATACGCGATGTTGCGTTGGAACACATTGTAACGTTGTATCATGATCGAAAGATAGTTCCAAATCGTATAGCAGAATTTTCTTTAGAATGGTTAAACCATTTGGAGAAAGAAATACCACCTGCTAGCATATTTTCTGTGGAACATGGTAGGCCAACCGCAGAGTTGGCTTGGAAAGAAGAAACAACAAAAATATGCTTAGTTTTATCTTTGACATTGTTACCATACAATCCAGAACGTAAGCGTTTTTAATTGGTTTAATTTTACTAAGATTTCACACCTTAACCGTTCTGTATATTTTTAGTGTTCCTGGATAAACTTTGCAAAATCTACACTTCAACTTCAGCAGATATTAAGCGCACAATATTGCGTTCCATAGATACAGCAATCAAAAAGCTTGGTGATGATAACACAATTTTGCTTAAACTGATAGAAGACTGTCCAAAAGGCACTGAAACTCTTATAATTCGTATAATTTATATTTTAACTGAACGTGTGAAAACACCGAATTTAGAACTCGTTAAACGGGTACGCGATTTATATGTCAGTAAAATTAAGGATGTACGTGTACTTATACCTGTCCTAAGTGGTCTAACGCGTTCCGAAATTCTTAATGCGCTGCCAAAACTAATTAAACTCAATCAAGTAGTAGTTAAAGAAGTTTTCAATCGCTTACTCGGCATTGGAGCTGAATTTGCTAATCAAACGATTGCCGCAACGCCCACCGATATTTTAGTCACGTTACACGTTATCGATTCAGCTGAATGTGACTTAAAATTTATTGTTAAAGCAACATCTTTATGTTTGGCTGAAAAAGATATTTTCACGCAAGAAATTTTAATTGGAGTTTTACAACAACTTGTTGAAGTTATACCCATTCCAACATTACTTATGCGCACAATTATCCAGAGTTTAACGCTTTATCCACGTTTATCGAATTTTGCATTAAATTTGTTACAACGCTTAATTTTAAAACAAGTTTGGCGTTATAAAGTCATTTGGGAGGGTTTCTTAAAATGCTGCCAACGTCTTAAGCCACAATCATTGCCCATTTTGCTGCAATTACCGGGACAACAACTGATCGATGCATTGGGACAGTGTCCAGATTTAAGGACACCTTTACTTGAGTATGCGCAAAGTATACTAGATGAGCCAATGAGTGGAATTACGACTCAAATAATGGACATTTTAACGGGAAAATCTGTTGATGTATTTGTTACGGTATGCTTTGAATGTTGGCCGTTTCATATATTTCATACCAATGATTTTTTATTTTTTTATCTTTTAGGATGATACGGGTGGTTATATAGCAATAGAAAATATTAAAAAAGAAAAAGAGGATATAAATGACATACTAGTAAAAGTGCTCGATCCTGGCCAGCCACTGCCTCCAGGCGAAGATTTGTAATTTATTTTCCACTAGCAAAGTTAAAAAGCCATTAAGCATTGACAAGTTTTTGTTTTTTTTATTGTTCAAATGGCGTTTCTCATTAAAGCACTTATAACGAAAGTAAAACAAACAATGTAAACATATTTTCTTTAAATATAAAAAATAAAAATTTAGAAACTTTATCTTGTTTAACCCTTTGCAACTGACATGGTCTAATTTTAGTAGTTTTATTGACGTGTAGTCTTGTGGACTACTTTTTTAAAATTAATTTTTTAGGCATTTCTATACTAATATTGTATTTCTTAGTTTTGTATTATATAAGTAGATAACCTTAGGTCGCCCTGAAATCGGCGTTTGAATTGCTGGCCGCGAAAACTGCTTCGGCTTTTGTTCCGTGCGAACGCCTTGGTTTTTTGTTATTATCTTGAAAACGAAAATTGTCCAAAATCAACCTTAGTACCAATTATAGGGCTAATTAAGAGCTATAAGTTAAGCCTATTGTCAAAATAAAAATTCCGTTTTTATGTGATTTTATTCACTTTGATTGTGTTCGACGGTCACGTTCGACACCATGCCCATATATGTATATTAGTGCTTTTTTGATTAAAAAACGCGTTTTTTAATCATTTTTGTGGATTTTGAAAATGAAACCTTCACGAAAAAAAAGTGACGAAGTCAAAAGAAGTTTAAGATAAACCGGTAGAGGTTGGAAACGCTTGGATAGATATCAAAAAAATGATTGTCATATGAAAGGCATTTGAATATGCTATCAAATTGTTTAAAAGTTTTTATTTTGCCAAACCTTATTTGTACATGCTTTTAATTTCCCAGTAAAAAGTTGGGAGGATAAATTTATCAAATAAACGTAAAAATACTATTTCCCAAATTATTGCCGATAACCTTATTTTTCCAGTGAATTTCACTATTCCAGATAATTTTATTTGCGATACTACGGAGTAAGAGAATAAATTTTCTAGAGTATTTATTTACCATAAGGCCCAATAAGTTTATAACAAAAGGATGCTGTTGAAATAAACTAAAGTTGCGATCAAGCACGTTCAATTATTTCGGCAGTTAGGCGCTATCCATAAATTACGTCACACTTTTATAATCGTTATTTGACCTTTGGTAAAAATTTCCTCAATGGAATTTTGGTTTACATCTTTTCAAGCAACATTGTCTTTATTCTGAAGCACACTTCTTTTAAAAATATTTTAAAAAAATACCTTTGCATTTATTATGAACTTAGCTTAGGTTTACTTTTGAAATTAAACTTAAATTTTTCTATAAACAATTATCATTTCGCGCTTATTATTAGACCTCAGCAACCATTTCCTTGTCATTTAATGCAGCCAATATATTTAAAGCGGTAATGCGTGACATTTCAATACGTGTATTTATATCGGCGCTTCCAATATGCGGTAATATTACAACATTATTCAAACCCAACAATGGATCGTCCAAGGGCAATGGCTCTGGTGTAGTCACATCTAAGCCTGCAGCTTGTATACGCTTATCTTTTAGTGCCTGATACAAGGCAGGCTGATCTACTATACCACCACGAGCAGTATTTATAAAAATCGCATTCGATTTCATTTTAGCAAATGCTTCAGCATTAAAAATTTCTTTTGTTTTCGGTGTTAAAGCGCAGCAAACTATTATAAAATCCGATTCACACAACATTTCATCAAAGCTAGCATATATTGCAGACACAAGCTCAGCTTCTTTTGGGTGCTGTGTTCGTGAAGTGTATGTAAGCATGGCAGGCTTAAAAGGTTTAATTCTTGACGCTATCTCTTGTCCTATACGTCCGAAGCCAAATAGACCAACTCGTGCACCTTTCAAACCTTGACCACACATCCAACTGGGTGCCCACGATTTCCAACCGCCATTATAAACTTCTTTGTTGGCCTCAAGAAGACGTCGATTTGTGGCCAATAGTAGTGCTAAAGTTAACTCTGCCGTTGCATCTGTTAATACGTCAGGTGTATAGCCAACACGTATTTTTCGATTTCGACACTCTGCTATGTCGATGTGTTCATATCCTACAGATATTGTGGATATGCATTTAAGCTTCGGCCCGGCTTGCTTAATTACTTCTGCGTCTATTTTATCTGTTAACGCACAGAAGATGGCGTCTTTCCCAACGATATTTTTTAGAAGTTCATTACGGGGCACAGGATTTTCTTGTGTCCAAGTAGTAACGTTGCACCTTTAAAGAATATGTACAAAGAAAAATTAAGCGCTTTGAAAGAAGTATTCTATTAGGCTTTATCATGAATAAATGTTCCTGAGAAAAAATTTATTCACGATAATTGAGAAAGCTAATCCAAATCGACACCTCAAACATACATATACATCTGCAACCAGATGTCTATAGCAAACGACATAAAACGTCTGCAAAAGGGGTGAATAAGACACACTCTCCGGAAAACACAAAATGAAGTTTTTCGCCAAGCACTTGGGTAGAATTCACAACGCAGTAGAAGACGTGGTAGACAAAAAGTCACCTGGAAAAGGTAGTTGGAAAAGGAAATGCAAAAAAAGGGAAGGTCGTGGAGAGAGCTAAAAATCTTTGCAAAAGATCGCATTCGATAGAGATGATTAATTTTGGTCAAATGCTTTCTCTATGAGTTACAGCAGAATATAATATAGCCATACAATATAGAATCCATAACTTGATAACTAACAAAGAAACAAGATCATCGCGAATCAAACGTTGAAATTGAACAGGGTCATTCGAATTTCCAATGAGGCCACGAACTTAAAGTACATACATACGTGCCAAATTTGGTTGACCTGTTTTTAATGAACCAAACTTACTCAGCCTTAAGTAAATCGAGTCCAATAGCCGCTACATCTGGGCGTGTAACGTATACATTGGGCTTTTCCATTGCCATTTTAGAAACGTTTTTATATTTAGTTAAATCAAATCGAAAATGTCCAAAAGTTGTTAGCAATTGAGAAAATCGTATCATTTCATTACTGTAATTTTTGTTTTTTAGGGCTTACTATGCAATTGGTTACTTTGTTTTGCTAAAAATTTTCTTAAGTGCTGCCATTTATTTCCTCCATGGAATTTGCAAAACAAAATCAAAAGCATAGAGTGGACATCAAACACTTAAAAAAATAAATTTCGGTTGTAAATAGGTATAGACTTAAATTTAAGCGGAAGGCCACGACGTTTATGGACAGCCCCAGAGTATGGCAATTATGTTCAGCACCCACCTAAGGTATTACAATTTCCAATAGTTCAAAAGTGGGCGTGGCACTAAACTGATTACGCCCACCTTTCGACCAGTGTATGATATTTGCATTTGGTATATAATTACCAAAATAACTTCTATGGTTTAAACCAACTGCGAGATATAACGGGATGTAATGAACATTGTCGCAAGTGTCGGAAAAATTCGTCGCGGCCTTGAAATTTACCCCAAAGCGCGGATTTCACTTTCTATTACTTTTTATTTTGGAAGCTTTTTGATAAAATTGGGGAGTCACACGATAAAAAATATTAGAATCTCTTTTGTGGAGAATTACAAATTCTACAAATTCTAATGTAAGATTGTATAGGGAGTGGAGTCGGTACTAAAAAATTTTACGATTTTTAAAGAGGCGGAGGGGGGCAAAAATATGCTTAAAACGTCTTACGTAATTAATGGACGGCCCCTTATGAAAAGATTCAGCGATGTATTTGGCCACACTCATTGAGTTAAAATGCCACCATCAGTTATTAAGATATTTTATTTTAGATAAATATTATAAATTTATAGGAAAATTCAGATATTTTCAAGGAATTCAGTATTTCAGTTTTTTTATCGTAGCAAATTATTTTAAGCGGTTCTAACGTTTTGTTTGAGATATAGTCGTAAGCGTGGCCATGATAAGCGCGTTCCCATCGGCCCAACTGATTCTGGAGGAAGCTCCAGGACATTTTGAGTCGCTGGCATTCTGCATCTTGACTACGAGGTGCATCGTATCCAATGCTTTGTGTACAACACCCGTTTGACTCATGGTAGCCTTTAGCGCGGCCACGATCAACGCGTTCCCATCGGCACAACTGATTCTGGAGGAAGCTCCAGGACATTTTGAGTCGGTGGCCTTCTGTATCGTGACTACGAGGTGCATCCCATCCAAAGCTCTGTCTACGGGAGTGAGTTGACGTGGACTCTGTGGAATCACTGTTATCTGAAGTCCCGATGGACTTTGCTCGGTAGTATTAAATGACACTCGGTCAATTTTCTCCTTTGACTTTAGTGTAGAGCAAAGATTACCAACCTTTGGTGTAGAGCTTATCCAACTACTTTTGGGATTTCGGTTCATTTTGAATTAGTTGTTTTAGGTTAATAATCACTTTTGGCTTAAATACAGTTTAGCCTCCAATCGAAATTGATTATAAACCAAATATTTTCTTATGTGCTTTTAAAATCTAAGGATAAATATGGAATCTAAAAGTGTCGCTCGGATCTGGTTTCGGAGATATAGACATCGGAAGTTCGGGATATAGCTTTTCTAAAAATCTATATAAGTTGAAAACGGCTGCATTGATTTCCAAAATATGGGTGTCATATGAAAGGTAATTTAATAAGCTACAATATTGATTCAGAAATTTTTGGAATCTGGCTCGTAGTTTTCGAGATATTACGACTTTTCTGAAATTTGGACTGATTTTTTAAAAAAAAATCGTTATTTCTTAAAAAAATCCGTTATTACTGTACAATTTTATTAACATATATATAAAGCTCAATTCGTCTCCTTTAAAATGATATAACATTTTAATAAAAATTTTTGATATTAACCCCTTATAACCGAAAAAATTAAAAATCATTTTGATGAATTTTGAAAAGTATTTTACATTTTTTTGATATGAAATGTTCTCTTTGACAATATGAGCATTAAAACATATTTTAAATGTTTATATTTATACTATATCAAGCATTGGTTTACAAATTTGGACCATTGGACATATAAATAAAAAAATTAAAATAAAGCAAAAGCGTTTTATTGATAAACCTCTACTCTTATTTAAAATTACTGTGGCTAGCAAACTAGGTGTTGGATATATTATAGACTGATCCGCGGCCGAAGGCCGCCGCGAAGCCGGTGTTGGATTTTTGGGAGTTTTAAATCCTTAGTTGCGGCCGCAGGCCGCCCACCTACCCCTACCCTTATGTAAAATTACTGTGGCTAGCAAGCTAGGTGTTGGATATATTATAGACTGATCCGCGGCCGAAGGCCGCAGCGAAGCCAGTGTTAGATTTTTGGGAGTTTTAAATCCTGAGTTGCGGCCGCAGGCCGCCCACTTACCCCTACTTTTATGTAAAATTACTGTGGCTAGCGAAGCCCGTGTTTGATATACTATGAGATATAATCGATTAAAATTCATTTTAATGTTCATATTGTCAAAGAGAACACATCATATCAAAAAAATTTAAAAAACTTCCCAAAATTCATTAAAATGATTTTTAACTTTTTCGGTTATAATGGATTAATATCAAAAATTTTTGTTTAAATTTTATATCATTTTGAAGGGGATGAATTACGCTTTATAAATATGTTAATAAAACTGTAGGTTAATAACGGATTTTTTGGAAAAAAACCGTTTTTTTTTTTTTTAAATCGGACTAAAATTCAGAAAATGCGTAATATCTCGAAAACTACGATCCAGATTTCAAAAATTTCTGAATCAATATTGTAGTTTATTAAATTACCTTTCATATGACACCCATATTTTGGAAATCAATGCAGCCGTTTTCAACTTATATAGATTTTTAGAAAAGCTATATCCCGAACTTCCGATGTCTATATCTCCGAAACCAGATCCGAGCGACACTTTTAGATTCCATATTTATCCTTAGATTTTAAAAGCACATAAGAAAATATTTGGTTTATAATCAATTTCGATTGGAGGCTAAACTGTATCTGTTCCTCACTTTTATTGTTATTTATTAATTTACATAATCACGATGAAAAAGAATACATATGTGTTTTGTAATGGAAGAATTTATCGTAGTATCGACAGAAAACTAGAAAGCAGTGCTGCCACTTTACTACCATCGCGTTCGCAGCAAATTTGCTACGTTCCTCATTCTTATCAAATAAGGCGATTTTGCTACGCTGCTGGATATAGTTAAGCCTGTTGACCCCAATTTAAAATTAGATTTTTAATGGTTTTATTCTTTATGTCATGAAATGCCCTACGTTCCCGTGCCCGTAGTGTGAGTTCGCACATAGCACACAAACTCGTTTTAGAAGAACAGCGTTATGTCCAAAGATTATTATCAAGATGCGAAACTGGGCGCTGCCGCAGTTCTGCACACACACGCATTGATTGCCAGAGAATAAGTGTGATTGTTGAAAACAATGTTGCCATTTAATGTAAAATATCATTTTAGGAAATTCATTCCTGATTGTGGGTGTTTTTAGGCGACTGGAAGATTTTCATGGGATTCACTTGGGAATTTAATATAACATAAAATTTGTTTATTTTTGATTGCTAATAATATAATATAATGCAAATTACTTGGAAATTAAGCTTGGACACAAGAAAAATAAATTGTGTAATCGCCACTGATGAATTTATTGGTAGAGCTATAATTATTTTGAATGATGTGTTAAACTCGGCAGATTAAAGTTTATTTAATTGTTTGCATTGTATTAAAGCTTTTGTAATATATTGCATGTGATCGCGAGCACACTCACGATATTCTACAAAAACATCTTTAACTATTGATAGTAGTCAAATTCGTATTGATTTTGAAAACTATTCCGAGTTTTTGAGTTTATCTCGCAAAAGTACATAAGCTTGGTTCTAATTGGTTCATATCATCGCGGTGGCACTATATGCATATTTGGAATCAATAAAGTCCTTCAACAAATACTTATATTGTGATCGAAAGAGAAAATTTTATACTATTGATCGGCTTATAATTTTATGTTCACTTAGTTTTTATAAATAGTTCGGCTCTCCACATATGTAAAATTTTTAAAAAGAGGTCAAAAAACGGTACACTTCAAAGAAAAACACAACAAACCACATCAAAAATAGTCTTTTTTGATGTAGTTGTCAGTGCTGAATGTAATTTTTAAATTTTCTATTACGTCTCGGAATTATTCAATCGCGTATGGTTTTTAAGATATCCTAACCTAAAAATTCGTGTTTTTGAACTTTTAGGTTCAAATTCAGATTTAGCGCCAACAACTGCATCAAAAATGAATATTTTTGTTTTGTTGTTCTTTCAAGTGTACCGTTTTTCGACCTCTTTTTGACCAAAAATTTTAAAAATAGTTTTACTTTGTTGTTTCTGCTCAAAAAAAGGGCCTACATTTAAGATGATTTGAATTGAGTTTTCGACCCCATGACTTGGCATAAGAGTGTATACGAAAAAAGTAATCGTTTAGGAGATATTCGATAAAAAGATTTTTTTTTGTTTTCATTTTAAGAATATTTCCTATTTCAATAATATTTCCAGAACCTGTGATTGGCCACTAGAGATTATGTTACTTTTTATCGTGCGACTCAACTTTTTCATTGAAAAGTTTTCGAAATAAAACGGGGTTGAAATCAAACGGATTATGGAACAAGCTTGGGTCAAACTTAATTTCCGACCATACTGGCAACTTCTGGCGACCGTGGTGAAACGCTGCAAGATTTTTGGTTTGACGTTAATAATCCTTTGGCGGGCACTAGGTCAGCGGGTGACGCTGCAATTGACGTTAATAATCCTTTGGCGGGCACTAGGCCAGCGGGTGGAACTGCAAATAAATTTGCAACCGTGCATTGGGTGAGTTTTTTTGTAGTTTGGTGAATAATTTAACAGCTGATAGTGACATTTATGACATTTATCAATAAAAACAAAACAGCAGCAAAGTAAGTTAATTCTTATAATTTTTTTTTTTGTTTATATCTAATTTATAATATATTTTTATATTTTTGCAAAACGGTAGGACCTCAAACCGACCAGCAATGTACGGATCCATTTACGAATGCTGATACACGTTCGCATCATGGCGATCATGGCAGTGAAAATGGTTTTGATGATGAGGAAATGAGTGCAACAGATAACAGATACGGTTTTCGAGATAAAACAGTTTTTTTAAAGGTAAAGACTCGATATTCCGAAAAAGAAGCGAGAAATCTAAATATTTTCGTAAATTTTTTGGACTTATTTTGGATTATTTTATGTGCTACACTCACAAAAAAATTGGCACCACCGCTTGTTACTTTGCTTTCATCTGAACCGGAGGTGCATTATTCTTAGTAAAATATAATGATCCAATTTATGTTAAATTAGAGAAACTGGATATTATGATACGATTAGCCAATCAAAGTAATATTGCACAAGTTTTAAGTGAATTAAAGGAATATGCAACAGAAGTAGATGTTGATTTTGTGCGTAAAGCTGTGCGTGCTATTGGACGATGTGCTATTAAGGTAATTAATGATTTTTTTAAAGTGATTTCAAGTTTTCTTGTAGGTCGAACCTTCAGATGAACGCTGTGTATCTACACTCCTAGATTTGGTTCAAACAAAAGTTAACTACGTCATCAAGGATATTTTCCGTAAATATCAGGCGCATCGCTCACTGCTGGTGTGACAATTCCTAATTCGTCGACTCATCAGCCAAAAACCTGAAAGAAGATAATTTTTCCAATTTTTTAGCGCGAAAAATGTAAATAAACGTGAGGTGAAATGAAATGTCAAATTTATTTTCTGACTATGTTGCCATATGTTATAATTTTAAGATAATAAAAAATAATCGAAAATAAAACCATTAGAAGTATCGCAAATTAATCAATTTTGTATTTTATTCAAAAATTTCTGAGATATTATGCAAAACATATCATACATTTGATAAAGTCAAAAAAATAATTTCTATAACTCCCTAATTTGGGTCAAAACACCCTAAGTGGTAGGGCCACAGTAGTAAAAAGTCACCATACCTGGGTGAGTTTCGAAGTTACTAACACAACCAAATAATTTTTTTGCGCTAGTAGTGGAGTTCTGCTCCCAGTTTCGCATCTTGATAATAATCTTTGGTTATGTCGTAGACAGACGGCAGCTTAAATCCGCATTTAAGACTTAAAAAGGCAAATGAAAATTTTAACCTGACAGACAGTTTCTGACAGCTTCTGCATTTAATAACCAGCTGATTTGTTTGTTTATTTGATTTTTTTACTGCACCTGCTGATAGTTCTAGAACCAGTTAAAGCGTTTTTTTTATTCTGGTTTTAAAATGAAAAAATTGCATTGGTTTTTTTTATGCATATTTTATATTTATTTTAAAACTCACTTTTGCTCACTATATTTCCCTTTTTTTCTTGTTGAAAATATTTCTTAATTGAAGTGACATTTATAAATTTAATAGAGTGAGACAACCAGATGTTTTTTTTGTCAAATTGTTACAATTTATTACAATTCGACAGAGTTGATATATTGAAATAATGAATTTCAGTACTAATCTCCTTTAATTTCATGCATTTATGTTGGAGTGAATGCAGTTTGTGTTGGGTATTATATCCAGCGAAATTCGCAACTAAACCCTATACTCACTTGCTTGGTTAACCAGCCTAAAATCAGAAAATCTTGATAATCACAGAACCACGTTCACACCTTTTACCTTTTTCAATGACACTATTTTGGCGTTTACCAAATCACGACACTATTTTCACTTTTTTGAAATATATTTTTATATATGTATAACGTTATTTAAAATTTTTTTTTTAACAAATTGCGACGATTTTAGCTTTAATTTGTATGTATTCGCTTTAATTTGCTTTTTATTAAAAATATTTTATTTGTTTACATTTTGCATTTATCATTTGGGATTTTTTGAATTTGGAGATGCCACCCTCCGATTTTTTGTGTTAAATGATCCAATTATTTAAAAACTAGCTAATCTTTTCCAAACATATCGAAAAGCTTTTTATATGGAAAACTATACTGGCTAGTGCTTAATCAGTGTTCATCTGGTTAACCAGGCAAGTGAGAATAGGGTATTAGACTGTTAATGAGGATTTGTGCCGTCGTCTGTCTAGGCTATTAACACCGTATTAACACGCTGCCGTCTAACTGCCATACCTAAATTGGAGCGTTAGCGTTATTTTACTGTCAAAAATTTCTCATGTACATACAATTTGTATGGCGCATACCGAAATTGCCAACGCTTAACGCTCAGCTATTCGAATTTCCAATTTTGACAAAGCGTTATGGAGTGAAGTTAGCTGCAGATAAGTAAAAAATGAAACAACAATACGAATTTGACAAACAAATTACTTCGACGCAACGCTCTTTATTTCGGTATGGCGCTTGACGCTTTTGTTTAACGATAAATAACGCAACGCCTGACGCTCCAATTTAGGTATAACAGTAAGACACAGCTTTTGTTGCGTGAAAAAGCATCTTGTGTCAAGATGTAGTTTAAAAAAACCTGGAGGGAAGTGGTGCTTTTCATTTTCCTACGTTTGCCTACAAACTCGAAGTGCCCTACGTGCCCCTCGTAGTGTGGTGTCACTTCGAGTCTACAGGAAACGGTGGGAAATGAAAAGCACCACTTCCCTCCGCTTGCCTACAAATTCGAAGTGCCCGTGCCCTTCGTGTGACTTCACTATACACGATTTTGCTACCGAAAATTTTTCTAAAGGCAGCAAGGCAGCGCTGCTGTTACTGCACTGCCCCATTGCATTCCCACACATTTCTCAGAATGTGCTTATATGCTTATACAAGCACAGATAATCTGTTGTTAAATACACAGCTATTGGGTGGTATTAATAAAAAATAGCAATTGCTTCAAGAAAAGTCTCGTGGCAAAGTAAATGCAAATAGCATTTGCTTAGAATTGGTATGAATAAAATTATGCTTGCTATAGCAAGTTCGAAATTTCAAAACAAGCAATTGCTTGAAATTTTAAACGTCAAATTTGAAATTTCAAAATAATAAAAATAAAATAAATAAATTAAAAAAAAAATTCCAAAAACTAATATTAAGGGCCGTCTACACGCACAGTCTTACCTCAAGACTTACCTGCGCAAACTAGTTTGTGCAGGTAAGTCTGTACGTGTGGACGGCAAAAGTCAAGTTTGCACAGTTAAAAAGTGCGGCCTGTGCTTTCTTCGAATTTCTAAAGATTTTTTTGTGCAAACTAAGTTTGCGCAGGCAAGTTGGAACGTGTGGACGGCGTACAGGTCGTGCCTTCAATCTGGCGCTTAAATTGCAGTCTTCAAATGCATTTATATTGCATGAGATAGCTCTGTCATGAAAATTTGGCGTTTTTTCATTGATTTATTTTGGAAAACATACAAAAGAAAAAACAATTCAAATGAAAATAAAATTTTTTCTAGACGTCATGTTGCTCTGAAATTGAAGTATAATAAAAACTGCACAGACTTGCCTGTGTCGTGTGGACGCGATAAGAAAAGTATGCGCAAACTCTCTAGTTTGCACGAACTAGGCTTGCGCAGGTAAGACTGTACGTGTGGACGGCCCTTTATTAGAGACACTGCTCGTAGAAATCGTAGACACATGCAATTTTAAAATTCTTTACGATAACCACTTGGCATGGCTAAAAAACCTGACTTCTAACAAGAGTACGTAGTGGCACAAATAGGCACAACACCACTTAAGAAGTTTAAGGTGTCAGTTGGCTGGAAAAAACATTGGCTACAGTCGTTTGAGACTCAGAAGTAATCTAGCTGATCAAAAACAAAGATGAAGGTGTCTCCATTACCGGAAAAAACTACTGTTCAATCTCAGTGCGGTTCACGGAAGCCGTTAGAGAAGAAAGATTAAAAAAATTGGCCAAAAGTGTTCTCCTTCTACACGAGAACGTGTCTGTTCACAAAAGCCGTGTTGCGATGGCCGCACTGCAAAAGGTGGGCTTTGGCTCACCCACCTTACAGCCCTGACCTGACTCCCAACAATTATTACCTATTCTCAAACTTGAAAAAAAAAATCTTCATGGGAATTTTCATTAACGAAAATGAAGTTAAGAGAAAGCAGAATATATTGAACAGAAAACATAAATATGTATTTTATTTCTGCTTCTTACCCCCCATTCCATGGACTTAAAACCTTCCTCTCGTAGTACGACTATTTTTTTGGAAAAACTTGAGTAAAAAAAAATAGTTGAATATGTGATATGTTCCAAGGTATAGCATAAATTTGAGCAGTTCCGAACTGTACTTTTGGAGAAAAATTTTGTTAGCTTAGGTTTATTTTAGCGTCATCTTATATAGTTTTTTAAGCCTTGTTGATATTACTACTGCTTTTTTATTACAATCAAAAAGTGTCTCACGAATATGGTTTTGGAGATTTGGACATGGGACTAGAAAAATACTGTAGCCATATGGATGGGAAAGTTTCAAAATTGGTGATTAGAAGTTTTTAATCTAAGGCACGGTTTTTCAGACATGACGATTTTTCGTAAGTTTGGACTTTGTTTTTGAAAGAACCGTTAATCTAAAATTCGCTAAAAATAGACCACATTGGGCATATGTGACGATAGCGTGAAGTAAAAAAAAATACACCGAAAGTGCCCAAACCCTCTTTTCCTCTCATGGACAAATCTGCAAATTTTTGACATCAGTAGTTTTGCTGTCGAATCGTAACTTGGCGACTTAAGCAGTTTTTTTCTTTAACAAAATTACGGAAACCAACAGAAAACAAGATAAAGATAAAGATCAGACTCAGAACATTGAAGCAAATGTTGCGTGTGTGGTTCGAAAAAAAAAAAAACAAAATTTATGAAAATGGATCAAAATGTTTTTAGCTGACCCTTGAAATAGTAGGTTAGTTTGTGTGTCCCTTTTGTCTACTTTCATAGGTACTTTCTGTGGAAAGCACCATGAAAAAATAGGGTATGATAGATGGCCATCTTCATTGGGAGCACGAAAATAGTGGGGGAGTTAAGCAGGACAATTCCTTTTTGGTGGGCAAAGTGCGGTGTAAATGTAATTTTTATTGGAATTTTGATGCAGCTTGTCGAACTTACGAAACGTGATTGCTTCTCTAGCTGCTATAAAATCTCCACTGCCGCATGGAATGTGTCAGGATTCTAGTTGGCCATTTCTTTGGCTGGTGGAAGCTTTTCGTCACAAGCTGGCGCATAAGCCACTTTCATGTTAATGATGTGACCTCCATCAAACAAATAATCATCCGTTTTCCAATTATTTAAAAAAAAAAAAGTATAGAACATTATTTTTGGCACATTGAGAAACAAATATCAGATGGCAAAAGTGTTCCCGGCCATCGTTCAGCAACATTTTGTGAACTGAACAATTCCAGGGATGGTATTGAAAGCTAACTTTTAGGACAGATCAAAATGTTGCGAAACGGTTGCGGAACCAAGAATGTAAGTGTATGAGTGCGTAGGAAATGTTGTCGGGTCCGAGTTTAAGTAGGTATGATGGGTGGGTGCATGGAGATGCAACATCTATGTCTCTCTCTGGTGTGATGGAGTTTTTTCGGGGATTTGTTGGGAATAAGGGGTGTTTTTATTTTTTGAGTTTTTTTTAGTTTTCTTTTTTAGATTTCATCTCCGGTTTCCGCCGGAAGTGAGATCTTATAGTTGCTCCCTCGGGCCAACGCGGCGGGTTGAGGACTGCCCTGATTCGCGAGCTAGCCGGTGCGGGCCGCGTTGGTAACGCTGACATGGGGTCACGTAACACAAATGCTACGATTTACGTGTTTTTATTCATATCAATTTAAGCAAAAGCTAATTTCGAACATAGCAAATGCTATAATTAATTTTTTCACATACGAATTGAAGTAAATGCTAAAAATTGAAGCAATTGCTTCGGATTTTAGCAAAGTAAAGTTTTATTAATACGACCCATTGTATCATGACTTTCACTGGGGATTTGATAGTGTCAATTTAACCGCGCCCCACCCCCACATTCAAGTGGGATAACTTCTGAACGCAACCAACGAACAGACAGGTCGAAGCCGACAGTAAAAAATTGCAAGGCGCCATGTTGTCGTGAAAAATAATAAAATCTTTAATGAAAATCTCGGTAAATTGTCATGATTTTCTAAGTTGAAAAATGCATAGAATTTTAGATTCTTGCAAATAATGACTAAAGTTCGTAAAATTAGTATAATTTTTATAGAGTCAACATAAACCATTTTAACTAATTATGGAGAACACGCCAATACATGTGCAACTGGCAACCCTAGTAGCCACATGACAAACGGGTATTGATTTCGCAGCCAATGGCTGGACCTTACCAAACAACAACAACAACAGGAGTCATGACGAAGTGAATGAGAACAAAAATCTCACTACATGCATATAGGCACTTTAGCTACCAATTTTTCTGAGGGTACATAGCGCAGTCCATTGATCAATGGGCTATGTAGAGAGATTGACTCCGAGGTTCATAGTTCAATCCTGGCCTCAGACAAAAAGTTCAAAAATTTTTCGATTGTTATTTCATTTAATTTAAAATAAATTAAATAAAACATTAATTGGTCTGACGATGGTTACGTGGCGGTAACCGAAACATATGTCACCATAGCCATGCTTAGTAGTTTTTTTTTTTCTCTAATCCTAATTGTCATGATTTTCTAAGTTGAAAAAAGCATAGAATTTTAGATTCTTGCAAATAATTACTAAAGTTCGTAAAATTAGTATAATATTATACACTACAATCCCTAACCTCAAGTATTCAAAAAAAAAACTTTTTTTTCCTGTTTTTATTTTTTTGCTGCCAACAAGCACGGATATGATGACATTGTTGGTTTGAACTAAGTGTTCAGGATGTTTTAGTAATGCATTAATGCTCTTTTTTCTTTTTTTAAAATGGGGATTTTTCAAATATTTTGAAGATTTTTTCTTTCTTTTTCCTTTTTTTACTATTTGTCTTTTAGCAATGGTTTTTTTTTTTTGCCCCCCTCTTTTCGAAAACGTTATAAATATGAATTATGTAAATTTGAAAAAATTAAATTTATTTTGAAATTAAATTTTATTTTTTTTTTAATTTTCTGACAATGTCAATTGTGACATAAGCGCCGCTTAAACCTCCCTAACTATTTATAGTGTCGATTGACTGGCGCTTAAGCGGCCCTTAAATTAAAATGACTGTGAAAATGAAATTTGAAGTTAAACTACACTCAACAGATAAACTACGCTTAAGCTCACACTGTGAAATTGGGCCTAAATCGTATTCTGATAAATATATATAATATATTCACATCAGAATTCATTCTGCATCCGTTTAAATTGTGCAAATAAAGTATCAATAAATTATAGTTTTAAATAAACTTAGAGATTTTTATTTTTAAATTAAGTTCACATTTCTAAGTTGCATTATTTTAGCATGTATATTATAAGTATTACATATTTAAAAAAGTAAAATAAAATCAGTACATATCACATATTTTTTTTAAATTTGGTTTCGTTTGAAATTCATTATACGAGTACATAGGTAATTAAAATTTATTATACGATTAGGTACTTCAATATAAATTTTCTTACTAAGATGATTTTTTTTTTTTTTTTAAATTATTTTGATTAAAATTCAGTTCAAATTTCTTAAGCTAAGTTTTTACTCAGTATATCACACTTTTTTTAATTCATTTTTCTTAATGTAAATATCACATATTTTTTTAAAATTTTTTTTTCGGTTTTTTCATTTTGATTTGCTTGAATTCAGTTTCATTTTCCTTAATTTTAATATCACTTTTTTTAAAATATTTTTGTTAACATTTTTTTATTTTGATTTTCTTAAATTCAGTTTAAGTTCTCTTAATTCAATTTCCTTTAATTTTAATTTATTTTTTTCTATTTTTTCACGCAGCATATTAGCGTTGTGTTTTTCTTTTGCCAAATTGTGCCTCTTCACTTCCTCGTTGCGTTTTTCTGAAAACTTCGCCAACTCTTCAGTTGCTCTGCACTGACGCTTTACGTACTCATTTACGCTTTCGGTGCTGCGAACAAGCTTCTCCAACAACTCATGTGTTCTCTTGGAAGCCTTAGGGATTTCGGAAATTTCCTTCGAAATTTTTTCCAAATGGCGAATTTCCGATGACATAAATCCTTGCATTCCTGTCTCCGTGCACTTTCTTCTTGGCGTGGACGGAATTGTTGTCGGGATAACTTCTTCAGCTAACTCTTCATCGCTAGTCACAAGAGTTTCGTAGGCAACTGTGTTCTCCATGATACTTTCATCAGCAGTGCAAAGTACTTCATATGAAAGTATATTTACCTCGTTTCTCACGGCAGATGGGGCAGGTATATTTTCATTTACACTTTCGTTTGTGCCAAATGGACGCTAGCTACCAATACCATTTACGATTGGGAATATACCGGAAATCCTCGCAACCGTTTCTTCGGTAGGAGTAAGCGGTTGCTGATTAAATGCACCTCCACCTGTAGCCATATTTTCCGCCTTATTAGCTGCCAATTTTTTCCGGATTAGCATCTTCCAGTCATTCCAAACCTAAACAAATTACAAGAAAGTTAGTAACGCTACGTTTATTTTGAATTGCATACTTTTACCTTCTTCCAGGCAGTTACATCTTTTTTAGGTGGCCCAGCACCATTTAATTGCGTTGCGAGATCGCTCCACATCTCGTCAACAACAACGCGATCCCCTTTCACGTAGCCCCGCGCAAAATCCAAATGCGCCTCCATAAATCTTACTAAAATCTTGTCTTGGCTGATGTTCTTGTGTTTTCCCCTGAACAAACAATAAATAAATATAAATTATGACAAAGAAATAGGATTTTACTTACATTTTTAATTTTCAATGTTCGCTTCAAATGTAACCGTGCAACCGCTTGCAATTTCGTTTGTTAAAGTTGGCTGTCTTACCTGCGATGCCCAATTATGTATTTTTTTCTGATTTAAGGGAATTTCAGAAAGATTTTGTTCATGCTCTGTGCATTTTATTGGGTTAATTGAATGTTCTACTACAATTTAAGAAATAAAATCAGGTGGCATCCAGTTTTCGAACTATTCTTACTAACACCATGATATAATGAAATGTCAAATAATTCACACCAACACTGACTTCGAAAATGACAAAACGCAGACTTTTTACTTGTCATCGGAAAAAATATTTTTTTAGTTAGAGTTTTTTATTTTAGCAATATTTACAATCAGACCCTGAAATAAACTTTTTTAAAAGTTTTTTTTTAAGTTTATTTAGACTAAAAACTTTTAAATCATCCAGATAAAAGTTTTTAAAAACTTTAAACTTTTTGAAATAAAAGTTTTAAAAAACTTAAAAAAAAAACTTTTAAAAATAAAAGTTTTTTTTAAAAGTTTTTTGAAAAAGTTTTTAAAAACTTTTATCCATAAAAGTTTTTATATAAAAGTTTTTTCAAAAACTTTTATATAAAAACTTCTAAGCAAGAAGTTTTTCATGAAAGTTTTTGATGAAATCTGTCACATAAGTTTTTTTTTGGGAAAAAAATACCTTGAAAAAAGCCCCTGTGGATAATTACGGCCTAAAAAAATTTTATTGCAACAATCGATGGGGAAAGGTCGAAAATACATTTTGGACATGACAAGAGGAGTCCCCGACCCCTCTAAGTGACCGATTTGGGCCCATTTTGGTGAAAAAATTTTATTACACCAATCGATGGGGAAAGGTTGAAAATACATTTTGGACATGACCAGAGGAGTCCCCGACCCCTCTAAGTGACCGATTTGGGCCCATTTTGGTGAAAAATTTTTTTTGTACCAATCGATGGGGAAAGGTTGAAAATACATTTTGGACATGACCAGGGGTGTCCCCGACCCCTCTAAGTGACCGATTTGGGCCCATTTTGGTGAAAAAATTTTATTGCTCCAATCGATGGGAAAGGTCGAAAATAGATTTTGGACATGACCAGGGGTGTCCCCGACCCCTCTAAGTGACTGATTTGAGCCCATTTTGGGTGAAAAAATTTTACTGCACCAATCGATGGGAAAAGGTTGAAAATACATTTTGGACATGACAAGAGGAGTCCCCGACCACTCTAAGTGACCGATTTGGGCCCATTTTGGTGAAAAAATTTTATTGCACTAATCGATGGGGAAAGGTCGAAAATAGATTTTGGACATGACCAGGGATGTCCCCGACCCCTCTAAGTGACCGATTTGGGCCCATTTTGGTGAAAAAATTTTATTGCACCAATCGATGGGAAAAGGTTGAAAATACATTTTGGACATGACAAGAGGAGTCCCCGACCCCTCTAAGTGACCGATTTGGGCCCATTTTGGTGGAAAATTTTTATTGCACCAATCGATGGGAAAAGGTCGAAAATAGATTTTGGACATGACCAGGGGTGTCCCCGACCCCTCTAAGTAACCGATTTGGGCCCAATTTGGTGAAAAAATTTTATTGCACCAATCGATGGGAAAAGGTTGAAAATACATTTTGGACATGACAAGAGGAGTCCCCGACCCCTCTAAATGACCGATTTGGGCCCATTTTGGTAAAAAAATTTTATTGCACTAACCGATGGGGAAAGGTCGAAAATAGATTTTGGACATGACCAGGGGTGTCCCCGACCCCTCTAAGTAACCGATTTGGGCCCATTTTGGTGAAAAAATTTTATTGCACCAATCGATCGGAAAATGTGGAACATATTTATTTCCATAACAGATGTATACTATAAATAACGCTACGTCAAAATGTATGCATCTAATACATACAATTCGAAATATTTTTGTCACAAATCAAAACAAAAGTTCCCACAGTGCAAGAATTTTCTCTCGTTTAAACAGATGCACAAAATTTTAAAAGAGTGCATGAAATGGATTATTGGTTAAACAACTATTGCATTATTTGAAGCCCTTAAAACCAAAATCATTTTTGTACTTAGGTAGAATGTAAAAAGCAAAAAAAAAATGCAATTTGGTGACAAATGCTAGTATACAATGTAAGCTATTTTATTGCGTATCTATTTGAGTGTCCCAAAATTTAAATTTTTGGATACACACTAACATATTGCCGTTTTTTACCTTAACCCTTAAATACAAACCTTTTTAAACTTTTTTTTTGCGAACAATAGTCAGGCAACTTCAAAAACGGTTAAACTAAATAATTTCGTACTAAATCTACAGGTCAGACATTAGACGCCAACCGACGCATGAATGTTTTTTTACGGCTTTTCCTTATAAATACTCACAACACAACACTCTATTTTTTGTCATTTGAATGTCCACTAACGAAATTTTAAAAATATGGCAATAAACGGTCACAAGAGTAGCCGGAGGTACATTAAGTCATGTCCACAATGTATGTTCCACAATTTCCCATAGATTGGTGCAATAAAATTTTTTTTATAAAAGGCGTCCAAAACGGTTATTTAGAGGGGTCGGGGACACCCTTGAGTCATGTCCAGAATCTATTTTCGACCTTTCTTCATCGATTGGTGCAATAAAACTTGTTCACCAAAATGGACCCAAATCGGTCACTTAGAGGGGTCGGACCCACCCTTGATCATGTCCAGAATCTATTTTCAACCTTTCCTCATCGATTGGTGCAATAAAAATTGTTCACCAAAATGGGCCCAAATCGGTCACTTAGAGGGGTCGGAGACACCCCTGGTCATGTCCAAAATCTATTTTCGACCTTTCCCCATCGATTGGTGCAATACAATTTTTTCGCCAAAACGGGCCCAAATCGGTCACTTAGAGGCGTCGGGGACACCTCTGGTCATGTCCAAAATGTATTTTCAACCTTTCCCCATCGATTGGTGCAATAAAATTTTTTCACCAAAATGGGCCCAAATCGGTCACTTAGAGGGGTCGGGGACACCCCTGGTCATGTCCAAAATCTATTTTCAACCTTTTCCCATCGATTGGTGCAATAAAATTTTTCACCAAAATGGGCCCAAATCGGTCACTTAGAGGGGTCGGAGACACCCCTGGTCATGTCCAAAATCTATTTTCGACCTTTCCCCATCGATTAGTGCAATAAAATTTTTCACCTAAATGGGCCCAAATCGGTCACTTAGAGGGGTCGGGGACACCCCTGGTCATGTCCAAAATCTATTTTCGACCTTTCCCCATCGATTGGTGCAATAAAATTTTTTCACCGAAATGGGCTCAAAACGGTCGCATTTTATCTTTCAGCTCTATATGTAGATAAGCGTGTAATTTGTAATACTTCAGTCACTGGATTTTTTTCAAGGTATTTCTTTTTTTGCCATGTATTTTTCCAAAAAAAAAACTTTTATATGAGAAGTTTTTTGAAAAACTTTTATAAAAAACTTTTAAAAATAAAAGTTTTTAAAAACTTTTTCAAAAAACTTTTATACAAAAACTTTTATGGATAAAAGTTTTTAAAAACTTTTATAAAAAACTTTTTTTTTAAAGTTTTTTGAAAAAGTTTTTAGAAAAAGTTTTTAAAAACTTTTAAAAATAAAAGTTTTTATAAACTTTCATACAATAAAAGTTTTCAAAAACTTGCATTTGCAAAACTTTTTGAATAAAAGTTTAAAAGTTTCAAGGTCTGTTTACAATATTACATATGCAATAAAAATTAGAATTGCTCGATAAAGTAGGGAAAAACTCTTGAGCTTATACGTGTGCATTTTTTTTTTCAATTTGATCGATAAAACAGCTTTAAAAAAGCAAAATTAATTGAAAAGTCGTAGCATAATGCCGACTTTTCAAAAAGTTTTGCAATCCACTTCATACCCACTTTCACGTGAAAGTGGAATTGGGAACAGGGCGGATAATTGTGCAATTAACCACAAAAATAAAATACTAAAAAATACCATTTCATGTGCATTTAAAATTTGTGCAAAATTTTTGAAATTTCTTTGTTTTTATTAATAATTGTAATAATTGTGTGTGCTGTGTCTTCATTCGCAATAAAGTAATTCTTGCAATCAACCATCAATTACAACTTCAAACGCACCTTTTGGTAGCGTCTGGTCAAACTTCTTCCGGGAAAACTACCCGAGGATTTAATAAAAATTAAATATTTATTTAACAATAAATAAAGTTCATCTCGATAATTTTTCAGTAATTAGAAATGATAAAGCGCAAGGTGTGGCCATTGTAATAAGGAATAGAATTAAATATGAATTAATTGGGACTCCATCAATGATTTTTCCTTGCCTCTTAATTTCTTTCAAACTAAAGTATAATAATGTTATAAAAAATTTCCTACTTGGGTCAATTTATATTCCCTCTAATTCTACTAACAATTTAATCTTCTCAGAGCTGAACAAAATTCATATCCTGTCAATATTAATTACAGTATATTCACTTTACCTTCTTTTTCGGATCACTATGCACTAGTATATCTTCTAATAGGAAATACAAGAACTTACCTGATAATATTTTGGATCTTTATAAAAATAAACATATTTGGCAAAAGAGACTTAAGCAAATTTTTCATGCAACTCTTAATAGAGTCAATGCGGCTTATAAAGAACTTTCTGGAAGACTATCTCTTCTGAATATTATTATTAAAGAAAAGGTCTCAATCTGGCTTGATGATAAATTGAATGAAAAACTCTCGAATGTTAAGCCAGGTCCGTTTGCGTTTAAAGAAATATTTAAACTTATCGGTAAAAATAAATCTTCCTCTTGTTCCAAGGTCAGAGTAAACAACTCAATTATATCTGATGAAAATAGAATTGCTTTGTCCTTCTGCAATTTTTTTGAAAGTACTTTTCAATATTCTGCTCCTAGATTTGATAACAATCTTGTTTTTAATATTGAAAACTGTGTTAACCTTTCTAGAAATAATCTTCCGCCTAGAGCATTTAACTTTGATGCAGATAATTCTGCACTTTCCCCGAACTACTCGGAGTTCTTTACTTCTACTGAAATGGTCAAAAATATTTTTAAAAATTTGAACACAAAAAAATCCTCTGGTCCTGATGGGCTTTCTAATTTCTTTCTTAAAAGGCTTCCTGAAGAAGCCATAAACTTCTTAACAATTATTTTTAATAATTGTTCAAATAATGGTTATTTTCCTTAAAGCTGGAAAATAGCTCAACTACATCCTATTCCAAAGAAAAGAGATTTGATTGATATTTCGAACTTTAGACCAATCTCTCTGTTATCAAATGTTGGAAAAATTCTTGAAAGGATAATTTATTTCAAAATTCAGGAATTTTCCAGCAATGGCATCAGTTGTATTTCTGATTTTCGATTTGGTTTTCAAAAGGGTCACTCAACGATGCACGCACTTCTGAAAATTCATAGCGATGTTACTTCTAAGCCTAGAGACAAAAATTGTACAATCGGATGTTCCACTGATGTTGAAAAAGCTTTTGTCAGTGTGTGCTGGAATGGTCTCCTCTTCAAATTTAATTCAAAACAATTTTCCACCGCTTATTTTTAAAATCATCGATAGCTTTTTATCAAACCGTTTTTTTTTTTAACTCAAATTCAGCAAGCTCAATCAGAACTTAAACAAATAGGTCGTGGAGTTCCCCAAGGTTCAATCTTAGGCCCTCTACTATTCAATATTTTTATGAGCGACTTTCCACACATGCATCCTAATGGATCTACTGCACTATTATATGCTGATGATACTTTTGTTTATGCACATAGTAGAAACCCTGTAGAAGCTTTATCAAAAGTTAGTTTACATATTCAAGATATCCATAAATTTTATAAGACTTGGGGCATTAAGATTAATTTTTCGAAAACAGAATGCATTTGCTTTAGGAATGCTGCTGATAAAGGTCCTTCTGGAATTGCGAAGGCCAGCAAATCGTTGATTCTTGAAATTGATGGAGCTAGAATTCCTTTTAATCAGCACATTAAATACCTTGGTGTAAATTTTAACTGTCTATTTAAGTTTAACTCACATGCGAGATTAGCCTTAAGTAAAGCCAAGAAAGCTGCCTGTCCCCTATACCACTATCTTAGGAAAAATAGCCTTTCAGTTGACACAAAGCTTCTTTTTTATAAAACCTTAATAAGACCGATTATTACTTATGCCTTCCCTTGCTGGTTTTCTATTTCTCCTACTGTAGCTAAAGAGTTAGAGATTTTTGAAAGAAACAATGTATTAATAAAAACTACCAAAGTATTAATAAGAAATATTCTAATGCTTTTATCTATAACAAGTCAAGAATAGAACCATTAATGAGATATTCTCTGACTTTAATGAAAAAAATTACTTCTAACTTGTGCTTTGTAGATAATGATTTAATTAAAAATATTGTTGACTCTTTAAGTAATTCGCCTTGGGATAATCAATATTACTTATCACCACTAAGTATCTATTTCTCTAGATGAGGTGTTGGCAGGTTCTCCTACCTCACCTCTGGTTCCAACTTTTTACCAAAAGGTACTTACTAGTAATAACCGCGGTTAACGTTCATGAATTTTTCATCACATTGAGATTAAATTATATGTCATTGGTAATATTTTCTTAATTTTTGTGAAAAGAAATTTGAATGAGTAACTGTTTCTAGCAATTTTCTCGAGCTAAGTTTTAGATGATCTATTACTTAAAAAAATAAGCTCGATTTTGTGTTATTAGTTTTAAGTTTAAAATGTTTTCTTCATTAATTTTAAGTAACTTTTTATAAGCTCCGGGAGCAAGAGCTTAATTTTAAATCTCAATTCCTGCAATCAATTTGCATTTTGCTAATATATTTAATTTTTGCATCGTAGCATGTTTCATATAATTTTATCGAGGGCCATACTTTTTACAGCCCTGAATATATCATTTATTGTTATTGTTCCATATTTGTATATATGAGTTAAATGTTAAAGTATCTTTTGTCTCAATAAATCATTTGAACTTGAACATATGGATGGAATTTTTAATATAACGGCATTTCCCCCAAAAGGTCCACCGTGAGACAAAAATTTAAATCATCATATCGCAAAAACTATTTAGCGTACAATTTGTAAAATTTACTTTTTGTCAGTTAAGTCTTTTTGGCGGTTAGGGCTCGATATGTCGGCAATCAAAATCCGAAAGGATATTTTGATAAGAAAAATAACATGAAAATATATTGTAGGGTAGAACGGGGTTAAATCGCCACGGGGTTAAACAACCGATTGCCTCTAATTTTTTTTAATAAAGTCGAATCGAACGACCGTTGGTGCAGTAGATAGTGATCGATACAACGCAACTTTGGCAAAAGGTTCTACTACCGCACGTGTGTTATAACCAGAGTTCTGACGAAAGAAAGATTTTACGCATCCTCGACGCAATATTTCCAGTCGACAAAAGTTCAAAATTCCACAAATCTGTGAAGTGCAGAAAGAAAGGTAAGTGTTTTCTAAGAGCAGCATTATATGCTGAATCCTAATCTGTAATTGGTTTTACAAAATTTAAATTTGTTAAAAAGTTATTCGCCTTAAAATAAACAAAAGCACATGGGGTTAAATAACCAGAAGGAGAAACAGGCATTGGCAACCACGGTAAGGTCGGAAAAAAAGATTCTAAAGAAATTTTCCGAGCAAAAACTAAGACACGGCAGCCAAAAACAATACTCGTCGCTCCAAAAGAGGTCATCCAAGAAAAGTAGTAATACGTTGAGGAAAGTGATGCCAGCGATTAATGAAGCTCAAGAAAAACTTTTTTAAGTTAATTTTGTTCTTTTGTAACGTTTTGTAAAATTCTGATAAAATAAAAACCCTTAAAATAAAAATGTTGGTTACATTTATTATAAAAAGGAAGTTTGGTTTTTTTACCCTACCTGGTGGGGTAAAACAACCATTTCACACTTTTTGTTCAAATGCAAATACCGGATAAACAATGAGTTTAAAAAAAAATGTTCGTATGAATTTTGTAACAAAGGGTTCAACAAACCAGGAACAATTGAAATTTTCAAATTATTATCATAAACAAAGATTTTACAAAGTGCCAAGCACAAAAGTGGTTGTTTAACCCCGTTCTACCCTACCATTTATAGGAAATAGCATTTAATGTATTTTATTTGTATGGAAGGTTCCAAGCGCACAGACAATTTTTTACCCACTTTCAGATCAGAGATCAATTACGCATCTCACAGTTAATTTCAGAATGTTTGCTTTATTAGTTTTCTTTTTATACCGTTCTATATTTTTGTGGGCGGTGCCACGCCCTTCAACGAGTTTTCCCAATATAAAGGCATATCACATATTAATGCTTGTTTTCAAGGATACAATCTCTTAAATTTTCATTAAAATTGTTGTAGTCGTTTTCGAGCATTATTGAATCAAAATTTTCAAGGGCTGAAAAGTGGGTGTGGCACTTCTTCGATCACGCTCACTGAAGGAAGTTAGGACAAGATCAAATTCAAAATTTAGGGCGGTGCCACGCCCCCTAGTCGGCAACTAATACCATATGACCCATTTATCTCTTAATTGACAAATTTAATGAATACGGATAATCATTACAGGAAACTTGCTTTACCATGCGATTAATAAACGCCGTGAAAAATTATCCGGCTATATACGACAGAGGAAGTCCGCTGTACCAGCAGTACAAGCGCAAAGAGTCAGCTTGGCACGAAATAGCGGCGAAAATTGGAAATGAAAGTAGGTATTTTGGTTGTGCAGCATAATAAAATAAATTATTATTTTTATTTTTTTTTTGTTACTGAAATCAGGAACCAAATGTATGAAAAAGTGGCAAACACTGCAAGACTCATGCAGTAAACAAATGGAGCGGGAGAGCTCAAACTGGTTCTTTTTAAAACATATGCAGTTTTTCGTAGATGCTAAACGGTAGGGGGAACGAATTCTAATATAAGTATACCACCCTACTTTTTAATTTATTACAGCCAATATCTTGCCAGGAAATACTTAGAAGCTAGCGATGATATTGATGTTGCTACTGCAGCAGCGCAGACTGTTGGTAGCGTTAACAGCGGTGTTGCCAATTCAGCAATTGCTGCCCCCTCACCAAGTAGTGATTCGAATGCTATGCCACAAGCTGCAGATAAAGTAATCGAAGCAGCTGCATCTGCTAGCAACAATGCGACGTCAAGCCTCAACGCCTTACTTGCAACAGCATCGCCGTCACCATCCGGCTCAGACCACTTGCAATCGTCGGCAATATCACAGTCGAATCAGGTGCTTCTCGAAAGACTTAGCAGTGGTACTAACATTGTTGGTGTTGCTACTGCAACAGCGCAGACTGCTGGTGGCGGTGGCAACACATTACCAAATATGCCACCGCATATGTTTAGGACTTAATAGGGAAAATGTATTTTCCCAGGATATTTACCGGATCAGCAAAACACCCGAAAATTCGATTTTTGTTCAAATTTTAGCATCCCTGTAAAGTTAATGTTTCGTTAAAAGTTAACGAAAATGCATAAAATAATTTGAAAATTTCAAACGAACGTCAAAAGCAAAACGAAAAAAAAACGCAAATGAAATCGGTGGTTCGCGTCCCTTTTTTTTTATTGAAGAAATCAAGTAAAATTCCACAGCAGCAATGATAGAAATTAATGAAAAATAGTGCAAAATTACAGAAAATTTGCGCATTATTGAAATAATTATAAATACAAAAGTGAATTTAAGTCTTTAAAACAAGAAATTGGATGGTGAAAGTGCAACACGAAAAGAAAAAAATTACAATTTGCGACATTTTGCTTGTGTAGAGAAACCTGATATTTTTGTGAAAAAGTGAAAATGTCTTTAGCCGGAGCAAAATTTATATGTCTGAACGAAAAAGGCGAAAAATGCAAGGTTATAGAAGCAAAAGGCCGAAAATTCACTATTGGTTACTACATGTCTTGTGACCATATTTTGGATGATAATCGTTCCAAGGGACTTCATTGCGAAATCAATTGTGATGCCTATGGAAGGGTGAGTAGTTCAGGTTACAGTACAAAAGGGGATAAAATGGGCGCAAGTGACGCCGCTATATTTTGCTTATTTGTTTTTTAATGTTGTTTTTATCGAATTTTATTCATTCCTTTGTTTTTTTTTTTTTTTCCGTCTAGGTCACAATACACAATATGTCTGAGGAGCATCCAGTGAGCATTAATGGAAAACCAATTGTAATTAAACGACCTCTGCTGAGCGGATATAAAATTACAATTTTAGGAAATAATTATATATGGGATTTTCCTAAAGTAACCAGCAGTGAATATGAAGATATTAACATGTCGACACCAGAAATGCAAGTCGGTATACCAGAACAGCCACCAAATTCATGTCCAGATTTGAAGGTTTGTCATTTAGAGTTTGCTTTATCACGGCAAGGTTTTAACTTTAAGAGGAATATTTTTTTTTTTAAATTTTCAATACTTAAGACTAAGTGCTTTGAGATTATAAAACCTAGTGATGCAGAGAAGGAAAAAGGTGTGGAGGATTTTTAGGGATTTGGTTGAGGAGGAAAAAGTGAGCGGATACGTTAATTTTAAACTTCTATTAATTATTGTTTGAGGGGAATACTGATGAACGAAAATTATTCCAAATTTATGTTGCTCGGTTAAGGAAAAATCTTCTGAGTTTTACTGTGCGCCCAGAAGCAAAGTGTTGAATCGAGTTACGGGAGGGATACAACTGTATATTTTGTCTGAACATTTATGGTGAAAGTAACAATAAAGGAGCGCAAGACACCCAACATGATACAATTCCTCATGAGAAGAGCAGATACAGAGGCTATTATTATCTTATTAGCATTGGCAATGCATTTTAAAATTAAATTTTGCGCAATTGGTATCGTACAAATATGATTATTTGCGTTTCGAAAAAAAGTCCATAAAGGACTTTTTGTTACTGTCATACTGGTGATATTGTTTAATATATAAGTAATGGTGGGACTACAGTTAAATGCTTGAATTCAAATTAAGAAAATGGTGGTTTTCTACCTATAAAGCATTGTAAATAAATTTGGATTTCGCGTGGCTTGGGTTTTGTACTTTTTTAATCGAGTATATGATAACACACGGGTACAATGATTTTGCAGCGTAGATTTTCTAAGTCGATTTCGAGTAATCATCACACTGAATTTAAAAATAAAAAAATCAAATTAACGGAATTGATTCTAATTCTCCTGATATCTTTGCTTAAAGTTGCAAAAATAGCTGTTTTGAGGCATATTGGAAGTTGTATCATACTTGCGATAAATCCGTAATTTATTTTTGCTTACGGTATCGCATAGCTATTATCTTCCTTATTAAACCTTACCTCTTCCAATTAGATCCTTGCTTTCCGAGTTATTTTTGTAACTTAACTTTAAGCAAAGATATCTGAAGTACTAGAGTCAGCTCAAAAATACTTACATACCATAAGTATTAGATAACCTTAGTCAATTCTAGATTAACTCAAAAAACTCAGACCGCAGAAAAAAGATTTTTTTTTTTTTTTGTCACCATATTTACTGTACTCACTACTTCGTAGTATTTGTATGATAACATGTATGTAAATATTCCTTTTTTTTTGCAATTACAGTTACACCGAGATATACAACGTCGTTTTACAGTTCACAAGTAAGTTCATTTGTGTATAAACTTTATTGAATAAGAAATAAGCTCTAGAGCTATTCAAATTGGCTATACTGTTGAAATTTACCAGCTTACTGTGGTTCCATGAATAAAATGGTTCGATGAACGTTCTGAGGTATTTTGAATCATCCAAAATAATTTTTAGGAAAAGACAGAGGTTAAATCAGAAGTAGGTATTGCAATTCGGAAAACCCGGTTACGGTACTCATTTGACGTTTACTGGATCCGGCATCAGTTTACCAAATCCGGTAAATTAAAAAAAAAAAAAAAAAAAAGAGCGATTTTATAAGGTTACAGTATGTATAGATAAGGCTTTGATTGATATGGGATCTGACACAGAATGATCTTAAAATAAAAGGCTTGATAAACAGTTTGAAGCCATTTATGTTGTCTATACAGGCATTATGCACAAGAGATTCAACCCTATTAATTGCTGAAACAACTAAAAAGTTAATTTTAGATAAGTTGCGAAGTCAAGGCGCAGTGCTAACTGCTGAATTATTTGAGGCACTGCGTGAGTGGATAAAAAAAAATGCCGCTCTATGGTAAAATGGATCATTTTCAATAATTTTTTTATCTATGAAAGTAAATGATAGCAGAAAGATTTTTAGTGCCTTATAATAATTTGATCTTTTGGGTGTTTGAAAATATTATTTTCTACTTCCCTACCCCCTCCATTAGTTTGAGGGGGATGGTTGAAAAATACCTTATTGATGGACCTTTTTTTTTTAAAATTATTAAAAATATAAAATAATCTCAATAAAAAAATTAATGATGAGGTTTTAAAGCCAGAACTATTATTTGAAATCCAAAAATCAACACCTGTCAATGCCTGATAGGTGTCGGTATGCGTCAAAATTAGTGTTCGATTAATCGAACGTTTTTATAGAAAAGGGGCTGCCCATAAGCCTCGTGACGTTAAAATTCGCAAAAATTTTTCCCATTCCCATCTCTTCCTCCTATGTGACCATGCCTTGGGGGAGAAAGAGGAAAACTGAAAAATTAGTGTTCGATTAATCGAACGTTTTTATAGAAAAGGGGCTGCCCATAAGCCTCGTGACGTTAAAATTCGCAAAAATTTTTCCCATTCCCATCTCTTCCTCCTATGTGACCATGCCTTGGCGGGAGAAAGAGGAAAACTGAAAAATTTTCCAAAAAAAAAAAATTCAAAAAAATTTTTTGATGACGGATTTGGAATCAGGGGTGCTAATTACACTAAAAATATACTTTATATCAAAAAATAAAATAATTTTTAAATCCTGGCCGAAAATGTATACACAGAATCCATAATAATATGACGACGATACAATGGGAGCTGATTTTACATTTACCATGCCGAAAAAAAGTTATTTATTTAAAAATGAAAAAAAATTTTAGAAAGAGTTATCTGATCCTGATCATGCTTACGAAAACGTTGTTAATATAGCAAAATACAGCTTAGATCCATCATCATTAAGAGTTAATTCGACACAACAAGAACAATTACAAATGCAGTTGATTTTGAGAAAATGATCAAATTGAAAATTATTGCAAGTGAAGCAGATCGGGGAAAATACTTGTCTTTTATTTATGAACATTTGTTAACAATAAAACCGACAAATGCATAAGCTTAAAGGGTCTTCTCGACCGCGGGCTACAATTTGTTTCCTACAATTTTTTTTTTCGAATCCGGCCGGATTGACAAAAATGAGTTTTTTACTACCAAAACGATATTTTCAACAATAAATTTCTCTTTAACATAGAGCACTTACTTTTCTTTTCTATATTTTATTTCATTTATTGTTTGTTGTTGTAAATTAAAGCATTTTCAAAACAGTGGCGCATTGCTCGCAATGTTATTGCAAGTCAGATTACCTATAGTGCAACTCTAGAAATCTAGATAGACATTCCTGGCAGCTCGAAGTTTGCCAAAAACCATGCAGAAATTATCAGTAGGACTTATGCCAATATGAAGGATTTCCTACCTTAAATTTATATAAGGATTATTGAATTTGCATTTGAAAGTTTGCTCAGTTTCAATCAGAAATATTTTATTTAATTTGGATCTAATGGAAATCATGTCAAAATAAAAAAAAAAAAAATATATATAAATTATTTTGAAAACTAAAAAAAAATATATATATTGTAATCTTTTGTAATTAATTTATATTTTATCCAAAAGTTTTGCATACTGCATACAATTCGACGACGAGGGCAACACTTCCATAGATTCCAATCAAGCTAATGAAACTACTGAACAACCTGAAAAAGTAGACACAGCAAGTGATAATGAAATAGAACTTATACCCATTATGGAAGAAACAGCAACTGAAGAAAGATGCGTAACGCCAGAAGCACAAATCGGTAGTTCATCGATAGTTAATGCCGAAGAGACACCGAAAATTAATCTAATAAATTGTACGCAAAATAAAGAAAACGCAAGCACTGAAAAGAAAATTAAACTTCTTTCATTATGCCATCAATCAGACATTGTTATAACGTCATTCTCTCCTCGCGAAACTGGCATTCGTATTGAGAAATCATTTACTAAGATTTTAAAACCAACAACGCCAAAAAGCGTTTATAGCACTCCTAAAAGTATACTTTCCGAAATGAATGATGAAGGTAGCAGAGATTTTATGGAATTTTCTACACCAGCCACATCCAAAAAGACACTAACGCGTGGAGTGCATAACTCCTCTATGCATCTAATTGATTTGACTACACCTAGCAAATTGCGACCGGCAAGCCCTTATCTAAAATCTGCGACAAAAAGTTCAACATCGAAAAGTGCATTGTTCACGAAATTCGATAAGAAGAATCAGCAATTTGAAAATGTCTTGGAAGAATGTGGTGTCAGTCTACTTGGTACGCCAAAGCAAACAATTGAAACTCCAGACTCAGTTATAAGTGTAGATTCCACAGATTCAACTGAAAGCGTAGTCGAAATATCAGTAGAAGAATCTCCTACTACCTCTTCATTTAGCAAAATCAAGACTCCAACTAAAGTTGCAGAAATATCAAAACTGTCAACACCGAAACGAACACCACAGTCGCTTATGAAGCGTGCACTATTGACAAGTGCTAAGAAACAATTAAGAACACCTGCCACACCGTCTTCTCACTCTTTATTGAAAACTACGCCCACCATTTCGCGTAAAATTGGTAGCAATTTATCACCTATAACTCCAAAAAGTGCGTCAAATAAATCAGAACTATTTGGACGACGACCAGACCTTACTACACCTTCGGGCAGACGTATACTCATCAAAGGATCACCTAATGTATCTGCTGCTTCGTCTAGTTCAATATCAGATTCAAGACGTTCTTCCTTGAGTTCCAACGTCAGTCGCCGAATACCAACATCAACATCAACTCCACTTCAACGTTCAACAATTGAATTACGTAAAGCAGCTAAAACGTCGCCTTTACGTAAAGTACGTAAATCAATCGGTGGTAACATACTTTCATCGCACATATCAAAACATCGAACTTCTTTAGCAATGCCAATAAGAGTGTCACCAACAGGTTCCTCAAGCGCAGCCATTGCATCCGCAAAGCTTAAGCGCAAATCATTGCTTTATGTGAGCCCTACAAATGTCAGAGCTCGAGCTATAGTTGCAGCAGCAGCAACACCAGCTAGCATACTTAAGGATCCACAGTCTAGTAAAAAACCATATGCGCGAAAAGTTGTGCTATTTTCGGAAAAGAAGAAGCTCAACTTGGAAACTGAAGATTTGAACAGTACGTTTACATTAGAAACGGATGATAAAACTGAATCAGGAGTAGTTGCGACAAATCTAAAGGATGCTGGTTTAAAGCCAGTAAATGTTTCAGACGAAGAGCTTAGTACTAATTTGTTATGCACACCAGTGAAATCACAGCTTTATAATGAAATGACAAATAAAGTAAAAGAAAGCGACAGTAATGATGAAACTGAAACCAACAGTAAAACTGCAAAGGATGCTACTTTTACGCCAGAAAAAACTGTAGATGAACAAATGAGTACTAATTTGGAATGCACACCAGTGAAATCACAGCTTCAAAATGAAGTGACAAATAAGGAAAAAGAGAACGATAGTATTGTAGATAAATCTGAAGCTGGCAATAATACAGAGTATGAGGAAACCAATGATAATGATAAGACGGAAATAGAGAAAATTGTGGACACCACCGCTAAGGATGCCACTTTCTCGCCTGTCAAGGCTAATGAACAAGATGAGGGTGAAAATTCAGTAAAAATTATTGTAGATAAAACTGAAACTGAGTATGAGGAATCCAATGATAACGATAACACGGAAATAGAGAAAATTGTGGACGTCACCACTAAGGATGCCACCTTCTCGCCAGTTAAGGCAAATGAACAAGATGAGGGTGAAAATTCAATAAAAATTATTCCAGTGATAAACGATGAAGACGCAATCGAAAATATTAAAAATGCTGATGAAAAAGGTAGCAATTCTAATGAAACAAAAGCTGAAGGCATAGAAGAGATTGCTAACTCGGTGCCTGACACATCTATAGAAGGCGGAACTAGTCCCAGCCGAAACTACTCACTAGAAAAAAAAGATAATAAAAATAATGAAGTTGATAGAATTAATGACAAAATTGAATTGAGCAAAACTGATGACATTAAAGGAAATACTGAAATCGAAAAAAATACCCTTTCACCAGTTACGTTTACAGAAAAAGTTATTAGTTCTGACCAGCAAATTTTATTGGATAACAATGATATTGAAGGTAAACAAATTGAAATTGCTGAGAATGAAAGTGAAGCCGAAGAATGTGGTATTGAAGAGAAAGAAACCGAAATTGTTGTGGGCTGCATTAAAATTGAGAAAAATGAAGATGATATAATCGATAACATATCAATAGTTGCAATAGAAGTATCAGACGAAATTGTTGACGAAAACTTTGAAGTAGCAAATGAACTCAAAAGTACTAATAATCAGAACACGGAATATAAAAATGATTTATGCACTGATGTGAAAGAACTTGTCAATGATTCGCCAAGTGCCATTCAAAATACTTATAACGCAAATCTTGTGCAAGACAACGATGAAAATAATGATGATCTTTTGGACCAAATTGAAGAAGTGCTAAATAAGTCCGACGAATTACAAAAACACTTGGAATTGGTTGTTGAAAATGCAAATATTTCATTGCCTGCTCCTATTGAGAATGAAATTTGTGCCATAGAAGAATCAATAGTATCACTGATGCCGGAACTTGAAGTTGAAAATCAAATCTTAAATTCAGAAGCAGAAGAAGTCTTTGAAACAACTCAGAACGTTGTTGATGAAACAGTTATAAACACGAATTCTGCTGTTGCTTTACAAATAAACGATACAAAACAAAATGTTTCAGACGTAAGTAAAATGGATGAAACAATAGTAAAAGATGCAGTAGCGTCAACATCTAAAATAAAAGAAGAAAACTCAAACGAAATAATAGAAAAAACGACTGAAGAGTTTGATTTGTTATCATCAAAACTTGCAGTAATAGATGACAACAGTCAAGAAGCAAAAACACCTAATCTAAAGGGTTTAAAAGAATTGTTAAAGACACCTAAACGTCAGAAAATATTGAAAACGCCGAATTTCATTGGCGTTAGAAATTTAATGCGTACACCGAAAACCACAAAATCAAATGAATCTGAAGATCTTTTTGGTGTTGACGTACTGCTGAAAACACCTGGTGTCACTAAAGTTGGTGTGGACGAAGAAAACAAAGATGTACTAAAGACAGCTGACCAAGCTTTATTGTTCACCCCACGTCGTAGTGCACGACGCGCGTCTGCAGATACACCTAGCACTCCGTTGACACCAAAACGTATAACAAAACGAAGATCTTCGATTTCAGTCGATACTGAAATTGCAGTTATAACGCCAAAACAAAGGAAGACAACGCCACGAGGTAATCGGAAACCCATTATTGAAGATAGTATTATAGACGATATGGGTGTTATAGTCGAGGAGATGTCAACCATGCCGACGGAAATAGAAGAAAACAAAATTCTAAATGCACATGAAGGTTTGAATACACATTTGTTTTTAATATGACTTCAAATTCATTTTCTATTTACTATTTTTGAACAGTTCTTGAAGAACCTGAAACTAATAAATCAATTTTGAAAAATATTTTTTCTATTGTCAATGAAGGTATCGCAGTTGTTGATGGTAAGTTTTTACATCCATCCTATTTTAGTGTTAATAATTTTAAGCAATATCTTCTGAATTAAAATAGATGACGTGCCACAAGCAGTTGTCTTGATTGGAGAAGATATCTGTGAAATTCTAGAAATTTCAAAATGTCAAGATACATCTTTAAAAAAGGATGTTGTTTGTATTAAAGAAGATGAGAAAACAAATCCTGATGGTAATATGCACTAATTCACTCTTTTTATATTTATTAATTTTTTTTTTTTGTAATTTTTTATGTTTTAGTCTCGTCAGAATCTGCAACAAAAACAATTTCGAACCAGTGTCCAACCAATGTATACGAAACATTGGGTGAAGTAATGGATCATTCTGATTATGATTATGGCAAAGAGGTCAAAGATAATATTGGTTAGTACCTTTTTTTTTTAATTAACAGCCTGATTCTGTCAAGATATTTCATCAAAATTTTTAAACGGTCAAGTTGTCTAAATTTTAATTGTATACGTTTTTATAATAACAAAATTTAGAAAATCAATTTTCAACAGAGCGTTTAGCTCAGATAGTAGGATCGTCAACAAGCAACGCAGAGGTCGTAGGTTCAATTCCGCAGCGAACTTGAACATTTTTTTATTGTTTTTTCATGTTATTTCTTTTTTGTTTTTTTTCCTTGGTTTCTTTTTTTTTGAAATTTTTTTCAGTTCGGAAACATTATTCCAAAAAATTTCACCTTATTAATGCTGTTCTACCGCATGCACGGAACGTGATACAGACGACTGGCTCATAGGAAGCTTGCACTTATTTCCGAAACAATTTTGACAAGATCCATGTCCAATTTAACGTTCCCAAAAAACAAGCAGGCAATGGTAGCGACATTTTCCGAATATCATGCGGCGTTAAATCATCCACAAGACTACGACACAAGGTTGCAGGAAGTCTACAATTTTGTATAAACTCCTTTTGTGGAAAGGAACATAGATCGCTATTAACGCGAAGGAGTCGCATTTGATATCTTGTTATTTTGTTTTCAGGGTTTTCTTCTTCGTCGTGTATCAAAATTGCAAACATCTACAGTTCTTCCATTTGTGCAGTTGTTAATTCAAATAAAAAGATGAAAATATAAAAATAAAATGATTTGTCAAAGGCAAAAGCCGTATTGAATATAAACAAGACCGCTGCGGAATTGAACCTACGACCTCTGCGTTCCTAGTTGACGATCCTACTATCTGAGCTAAGCGCTAAGTTGAAAATTGATTTTCTAAATTTTATTATTATAAAAGCGTATACAATTCAAATTTAGCCAACTTGACCGTTTAAAAATCGTGATAAAAATTACTTGACAAAAATTTTATCAAGGAATCACAGAATCAGGCTGTAACTCAGTTCCCAAAATGGGTCCCATTTTTACAACTGAACTTTTTTTTCACCATCTCAAGAAACACTAATGCTTCATAATCCCACTGTTCCCCTCCTAAATGCGACCTTCAGTAAAGTGAAAGTTGTACTAGGCATCAGACTTCGAGGTTTTGCATTAAATTTTATTTTTCACTTAATTTAATGCTAGTGCAAAAATGTAAAATATCAAGAAATTTGTTTAGTGTTAGTGGGAAAAATGTAAAATATCAAGAAATTTATTTAGTTTAAGTGAAAAATCTTTCACTATCAGAAAATGCTTAACTGGTAGTGGAATTTTTTCATTATCACAAAATTTATATAACAATTTTCAATAAAGATTTCACTAAATTTAAAAACGTTGTTCCATATTTTTCTGATAAAAAAAAGATTTGCACTAAATTTAGTGGAGAAAATAAACACTATCAAAAAATTTATTTTGTGATAGTGATATCTGATAGATATCCAGTAAATCATAGCAAAATTTAAAATTTTATTTGCTGTCACCTAAACGTTAAAACAGACCTAAAATAATATGTTTATCACATTTACTATAATCAAAAATGTTTCATACATTTCAGACGACTGCACAATAAATGAAACAATTGAAGCAACTACACCAAAAACTAGTAAAAAAGAAAAATCTGCTTTTAAGGCAGCAAGAACGTTGGAGCGAAATAAAGTTGATGTAAAGGTGTACGTACATAAAACACCAAAATCAATTAGATTTGAAGATGTGTTAGAGGAGAACTTGGAGAAACCAAGTACATCTGCTGACTCAAAGAGCAAACTAATTGCCTTACAACTTAAAACTCCTATAGGTTGTAGCACTCCTCATACCAAAATGTCGGCTTCAATGTTAATTTTAGACGATGCCGAAGATGCAATGGGCACAAGCGGCAAAGATTTGCTGCCAGAAGCGGAAACATTGAGCTTTACTCACGATAATACGGATGTTAATCAAACCGAAGATAAAAGTTTAGATAAATTCTTTAGAACCCCACGAGCTAAAAATATAATGGTACTTACATCACCGAAAAGTGTTAATATAGAGAAAAGTATCGACTCGGTAGAGTTAATACATTCTACCGAATATGATTTAAATACAACGAATGTGGAAAATTTGGAAGATATATTTAAAACTCCGGTGGCTGCAGCTCTTTTTAATGATGATGATGATGCAATTGTTAACTTGGTTGAAGATTCCAATGCAGATATTTCTGCTGAAAACCCTGAAGTTGAGGAAATTAACGAAAAGGAGTTGTCTGCTGAAGAAGCATTTGATGAGTTGATTGGGCAACCTTCAAATATTCAAACACCTGCACGTAAAATTTATAAACGAAAATCAATTCAGAACTCACCATTTACTGCATCAGAGATTCTTTCCGATTTGCCGAAGAGTGACATTCAAGAATGGGTTGACAGCCTAGAAAATGTCGAAGTTCCAACTGACACTGAATTGGAAATTACAGATATTCAAGTGCAGGAACAGCAGGTGGAAGGCGAACAAGAAATAACAATGATTGAAAATGATAATGAAATTTCACGGGACCCACTTACTGCGTCTATAGTTAAGCCCATTTCGTCAAGTGCAAAATACATTGCTCAGGACTCGCGCAAGGATAATACTGCAACCACCGAAAGTATGATAAATATGAGCACAAATTCTTCAATGATTGATCCATTATCATGCAGTGCAGTTTTAGTTGAAGATAAAAATTTGTCATCACTTCATCGGTTAAGCCCTGTCGATGAAAATGTGGCATCTCCCAGAGTAACAGATATAAGTGGCATTAATATGCTTGATCAAACCGATGAATGTGAATCTATATTTTCAGAGCCACTTTTAGTTTCAGACGACAATGAGTCAAAAGTCAGTAATAAGTCTGAAGATGATAATATTGCCAATGAATTTGAAAATTTCGTTGAAAAGCCGCAGCTCACACTTGGTCAAAGGTCTGCGACTCCAAATACTATTAAGTTGCAATCAAAATCACTAAGGAGGTCTTTAGATACAAAAGATAATGTCAAGATTACTATTAGTTTTGAATCTGAAAAGTTAAAGGCAATTGAAGAGAAGAGCGAGCAAAATCTACAGGAAAAAGCTTGTGATATGAAACAAATTATTGAAGACAAGAATATTCAACATAATGAAGAAATTATATCAAGCGTTAAAGAAATACAGGAGGAAATAATGGAGATTGATGACCTTAAAGAAGGTACAATAGGCGAGAATAATGAAGAAGTCGCAACTTTGGAACCTCAAAATGTGCCGACACCGACTACAACTACAACTGAACAGACTAAATGTATAAAAAATTCTTGTACGGCAGATGAACCACAAATTGCGATGCCTACATCCGAGTCTGTTGAATTACATAAAATCGACGAACCAGTTAATATTAATTTAGAAAATAAGGACGGCTTAGAGATATCTATAAAATATTCTACAGATGTCAATGAATGTGATGATAATGAATCGCCTAAAAACTTTACTGATGAAATCGCTAACGAAGATAAGCAAACAAATAAGACCGAAAATTTTACAACAAACGAAATTGACTCCGAAAAAGAAAAGGAAGGAAATTCAGACGTGAATGAAACAACAATAGAAACTCTTTTAATTTGTAAGCCGGAAACAAGTTGTATTACTTTAGCAATTTCCAATGAAATGACGCATGATGAATCTACAAATATTACTGAAGACAACGTCAATGCTAATGAATATAAAGATGAAACATGTAAGTCTGAGGAGCAAGAAATGCTTGAAGTCGAAGCAACTGACAATCTTGAAATAACAAATTTAGCTGAAGAATCAACAAAAAAGAGTACTGACCAAAAAGAAAATGCTTTTGAGGAAAAATCACTTACTGAAAATGAACATTTAAAAACCAATCAAAATTCATTGTGTGATAATGTTGAACCAGCTACTTTAATTAGAGCAAATATTCCCGAAAATGTACAAAATCAATCTTGTGATAAAGACACTATTTTACCTGTGGAGGATATTTCAGTAATAGAGGAAGTCAAACCAAATTCTAACGATAAAGAGGAACAGAATAAAATAACGTCATTCATCGAAACCTCATCATCTGTTGTTACAGAGCAAAATTTAAATAGCTCAATAGTAAGGACTTCTTCTCCAAATGAGTCGACAGCAAACATAACTAATATTTCCGACGAAATACAGCAAAATATAGAAATCACATTTGCTGAAAATGAAACTTCAAAGACTATTTCTGTAATGATTCCACATGAGAGTGGCCAAGCAGTGGTTGAAGAAATAAAACCTGAAGAGTCACACTCCAAAATAGAAACTAAAGAACTAATTCCTTGTATAAACTCAGAAGTAATGAACAAAAATGAGGAACCAAGTTCTAAATATACAATTTTGAAGGAAGATAACGACTTAACTGAAAATGAGCTGACAAAAGTTACTGAACCTGTAGAAAGCGGCTTAAGTTTCAGCGCAAATAAAAATACCGAAAATTATACCGAACTGAAATCTAGCGATGACGAAGTTCCACATAAAAATATTGAAGAAAAAGTGCTAAATAAACGTAGGCTACGAAAAGGTTCAAAAGATAGTCAACAATCATTGAAAGATGAAGAACCTCCTTCTAAACTAAGAGGTCGCAAAGCCTCAAAAGATAGTCAACATTCAGTTAAAGATGATTATGAAGAACCACTAAAACGTAGAGGACGTAAGGGTTCGAAAGATAGTCAACATTCAGGGAAAGATGAGGAAATTTCAAAACAGAGGTGTACTGCTAAGAAAGTGCAACCAACCATTAGGGAAGAAATAAATGAAGAAAGCACAAATTCAACGAATAACCAGAGTTCTGAAAAAATTAGTAGTCCGGGTAATCACGACCCTGCTGCTACAAAACAATCTGAAACATTGGATTGTACAAATAATGCGGTAGAACTTCAGGATACGAAAGAAGTAGAATCGTCTGAAAGGCAATCTAACAGTCAACAAAACATTGATTCTGTCGTTGAGCCAGTGATGGAAACAGAACTTGTTGAGCAAAACATTAATCAAGAACTAGAAAATAATAGTCCCTCAAGTAGCATTACACAAATAGTTGCTCAACCAATGGAAAACAAGGAGGAAACTAGTCAAGAACTAATAGACAGTAATGAAACATCTGAAACTGCGTTGACAACAACACGTCTTGGTGGTCGCAAGAAAATTGCAGAAGAAAAGTTAAAGACTAAAGAAACGGTAAGTAGACCTAATCGAAGAGGCCATAAAGATAAATCTGAGGAAAATACCAAAAGTTCTGAAGTGAGTGAAACTGTTGATTCATCCATTACCGCTGATCATCATAATGAGGAAGAAACACATGCAAACGTTCTCGAAAACAAAGTTGCAAGTGAAGAAGTTATTCCAAAATTCGATAAGACAGATGAAGAAGTGCTGAGTAGTAAGGACTCCTCAAGCAGCAGTGCTATTCAACAGTCAGTTTTATCTGAGGAAAATGAAAGCAATGCCAATGAAATTATAAATAATGCAAATGATGAAAAAGAGGAATCTCATGAAATTGTTAAAGTAGAACCACCACGTAGAGGAGGCAGACAAAGAAAACAAGAAGTTGCCAAAAATGTAAAAGAAAAAAAGGTAACTATTAAAACACAAATGGACGAAAGTGATGAAACCGCAACTATAGCAGAACAAGAAACTGAGATAGAACCTACTGAGACAACTAATCTCAAAGCGAAAGTTGATCCAAAGACAGAAAATCCTAACTGTAGTGAAGCTGTTGATTCATTGACTGTCACAAAACATCATAATGAAGAAGAAGAAAGTGCTAACGTTCTCCAAAACAAAGATGGAACTGAGGAGGTTTGTCGTCATTTAAATGAAACAGATAAAGAAGTGTCAGATGGTAAAGATTCAGTCAACACTGCAAATGCTGAAAACACCGAAAAACAGGATTCTAGTAAAAGTGTGAAAGTAGCACCACGTAGAGGCAGGCAAAAAAAGCAAGAGGCTAACACATACAACAGCAAAATAAAAGAAACAAAAGAAACTATTCAAACAGAAACAGATGAAAATGTCGAAACCCCAGTTGAAAAAGCAATAATAGCAGAACAAGAAATTGAAATTAGCTCTATCGAAACAGAAATTTTAATTGCCACCGATACAATTGATAAAATAGAGCCAACAAAGATTGAACCGGTTAAAAACACTAAAACGAGACAAAGGGGTCGAAAACGTAAAGAATCTTTCAGTCAGGAAGAAACAAAAGGTAAAAGTGAAGATCACGATGCAGAAGTGGAAAATGATAGTGAAACTGTTAAAAAAACTAATAGCTCAAGAGGAAGAAGGCGCAAAGTATCACAAACTGATCATAAAGCAGAAATAAAACCCGAAGACCACGACACCGAAGCACATACTGACGAAGATAGTGAAACTGTTAAAAAAACTAATAGCTCAAGAGGAAGAAGGCGCAAAGTATCACAAACTGATCATAGAGCAGAAATAAAACCCGAAGACCACGACACCGAAGCACATACTGACAAAGAAACATCTGCTGACGCCGTTAAATCAAGAGGCAGAAAACCAAAAGTTTTGCGCACTAAACCAACAACAACAACCGAAGATCACGACACCGAAGCACATTCTGACGAAGAACCATCTGTTGACGCCGTTAAATCAAGAGGCAGAAAACCAAGAGTTTTGCGCACTAAAACAGAAGCAAAAACCGAAGATCACGAAGCCGAAGCACATGCTGACGATGAACCATCTGTCGAGACCGTTAAGTCCAGAGGCAGAAAACCAAAAGTTTTAAACACTGGTCATAAAATAGAAACGCAAACAAAGGATCTTGAAATAATTCCAGACACAGAAATTGAACAAAAAGGTTCAGACGATGTTGACGAAAATAAACAAGTCAAAATACCTAAAACAAGAGGAAGAAATCGTAAAGCCTCTCACCCAGAAGGTGAACCTCTTTCAAACGCTGATGATAATGAAGCAGAAATCCTTAATAAAGACGAGGCAGTTAAATCTGGCAGAAGGAAAAATAATGTTCAAAAAACAGAAGATGTTGACCACGAAGCTGAAGTTGTAACGGTTGAAATTCCAAAAACATCAAAATCAAGAGAAAGAAAGGCTTCGAAATCCGAATTGGGATCTATGGGAAAAGAAGAAAAACAGACAGAAAGCAAAACTTCTAGGCAAGGTGCCAGAAAACGGAATAATTCACATGCAGGATCTGAAAAAGACGTTGAAACTATTAACAAGAAGGTGGGAAAAAAAAATATTGCAAGCGCACAAAAATCTACTGCAGATGAAATTGAACAAGCGCCAACACCCACAGTTAAACCGACTCGGAGTACTGGACGACAAGCCGCAAACTTTGCTAATGCAAAGATTATTGCTCAAAATGAATCCATGAACGAAGATATTCCATATCAAGCTGTTGCGTTGAGACGTACACGTAAAGCTTCAACTGTTGATGAACAAGCGATAGCTACACCGAAAACGACTCGGGGTCGAGGTACCCGCAAAGAAATACCAATAAGTCTGTCAATAAATGAAGATACAAATCAAAAGGCTGATTTACATGTTAGCTCCCCTCTCCCTGAAAATATAAGCGCTACAAAGACTGATGTGGAAGCATTAACAACAAGTCGAGGTCGTATGCGAAAACCAACTGCAAGAGCACAACAATTTCTAGAAGAAGAAAGATCAAAGGCTTCTACGCCTAAGAAACGATTGCTAGTGCAGACCACTGGAACTGATTCACCAACACCACAAAAACTGCCAGCACGTCGTGGGCGCAAACCTTCAACAATTGAGAGTGAAACTGTAAGCACTCCACAACAAGTTTCAAAGCGCAAAGCTACCATCATTGAATCGACATCTGAACAAACACATTCTGAACTTGAGCATTCTGGCGATCTTGCTAATATTTTGAAAGAAAAAGAAACCAGTACTAAGGTTCGTGGTCGTGGCCGCAAAGCTGGTACAAAATCGCAACATATTGATAAAGATGAAGAAGAGCCAGTCGAGAAAATAATAGCAAAGGAAATTACTGCTACCGAACCATCAAAGCCCACAACAGGTAGGCGTGGTCGTGTTGCTGAAGCAAAAAAATTAAACTTAAATGATGATGATGATGACACTGAAGAGAAAGTGGACGTTAAGTCGACACGAACGCGTGGGCGTCCTAAAGCACAAACAGTTGTTGAGAAGCTTTCAAAGCGAGAGCAAAGATTAGAATCAGCAACAACAATCGATGGTGAAAGTGATGAAGATGAAAAAACAATTGCTGTACAAAAGGTTGATACTCCTACATCAACAGCTGCTTCAGCTAAGAAAAGGAATGCTGCAGGCCAGGGAGATAACTCTCCTACAGTTAAACGTAGTAAGCGAAAGGCCTTAATAGAAGAAGATGTAATAGAAGTTTCCTCGACGTCAACGAAAGCTCGTGGCCGAGGTCGCAAAGTGGAGGCACTGACTATACCTGTCAGCCAAGTTGAGGTTAAAGAGCAACAAGAGGATGCTCCCAAACGTACCATGCGTGCAACTCGAAAGAAATAATATTATAATCCGAGCTAAATATGTAGCATTAATGTTTTTTTTTTTTTACTAATACATTATGGTTTTAAAATACTGGACAATTTTCGATTAATTGTTTCTAATATTTTAAACTCTTATATCTTTATGTTATATTCTTACTTTTCTATTGGTTTTAGTTGAAGATAATTTTTTTCTTTCATTACTTTAGTAATTCATAAAAAGACTAATTTTGTATTTAGTATATATTCTTCAAGTTTACATGTCCAAAAATATATAAAATAATAAATAATAAAAAAAATTTGTAAGCCCAAAGTTTTTATACTGATTCATTTTACAACGCATTTCTCACAAAGTATATTAATTTTGTTATTCTGTTTATCAAGTAATTTGCACAAACATCACCTTAGTCTTTATCTAGACAACCAAAGTAGTTTTGTTTGTATTCTCCTGCTAAGGCCAAAATAAAACATCTCCATGACTTATTTCTTTCACGATCCTTAGATTTCCCTATCAACAACCTTTTTCCCAAGGTGATTCGTAATCTACCACCTATACTGCCTTGTAGCTTTCACTCAAGGGATTGGCGGCAGACTTTGCTATGTGGTTACTGGATATTATGAACAATCCATTCCCGCCGTTTGGGATTGCGCGAAGCTACCAAACCTTTCGTATGCGCCTTCATTGGTTAATCGGTAACAAGTCACGTTTCGCACCCATACAACAACGATTTTACATTTGAATCTAAAATGTGCACTTTTGTTTTCGCTTTCGAGATTCTTTAGTTAATATCTCCTTTTGGCCCATTAATGTAGTTTTTGAATATAGAAAATGTGCTTTAGTCTTCTTTCCTAGAATACTTAAGTCATTGAAATCGATGAGACACGTATTTTTTCCTTTTGCTTGATTTTGAGTTCTTTCGTCGTGGGAAATTTTTTAAAATTCGTCCACAGACTCGATTTTGCGCTATTGTCGCATGTCAATTTTCACGGAAAATGTGATAACTTTGCGAAAAAACGTCCGATCTTCGTAATTTTTGGTATGTTTGTAGCTAAGAGGTTCTTCTAAAAGAAAACAATATGATACAGGGTATATTTCAAAAAATTAATTTTTATATCGTCATTTGAAAAAAAAAAATCAAAAAATTTTTGACTTGAAAAATTTCCAATTGCATCAATTTTTTTTTTCTTCATATTTTTTTTTTAAATAGCCATACATATAAACAATATTATGTAACAGCCTCTATTAGCCCAAATTCGTTGTTTGGGAATTATGATTTTTTGAAAAAACAGTCCCAATTATTTAGTAATTTTGGGCTTCATTCATGATATATGTTATTATTTCGTCAAAAGTAGCTCAATCGTTATGATATTTTGTCTGTCAACAGTCAAAGGTCCGTTCTAGAAGAAAAAATCATGAAGTGTAGTACATTTTTGGATATTTTTTTTATAACCTTCTTTAAAATAGAAAAAAAATCGAATGAATTTTAGCGCAAAAATTTTAGCATTGCTACGATTTGTCCATTCTTTATTACTGTTTTTGTACATCAATTTGTAAGTAGACAATTTTCAGAAGTTTTATTCATACCTTAATTTCGTTTTTTATTCAATATTATTTTTCAAACTCCATGCAAGTAGGTACATTTATTCGAGTAATTTGATTATTGCTGCAACATTGTTCCACTGGGTCTTCTTGGTATTTCTGAACTTTTGTACGTCACGAGCTTCAAGTAATTTGACAGCCACATTTGTAGTATGCTTCTGAAAATTGTCTACTTACAAATTGATTTACAAAAACAGTAATAAAGAATGGAAAAACCGTAGCAATGCTAACAGTTTTGGGCTAAAAGTCATTTGATTTTTTTTCTATTTTAAAGACGGTTTTAAAAAAAATATCCAAAAATGTACTACACTTCATGATTTTTTCTTCTAGAACGGACCTTTGACTGTTGACAGACAAAATATCATAACGATTGAGCTACTTTTGACTAAATGATAACATATATCATGAATGAAGCCCAAAATTACTAAATAATTGGAACTGTTTTTTCAAAAAATCATAATTCCCAAACAACGAATTTGGGATAATAGAGGCTGTTACATAATATTGTTTATATGTATGGCTATTTAAAAAAAAAATATGAAGAAAAAAAAAATTGATGCAATTGGAAATTTTTCAAGTCAAAAATTTTTTGATTTTTTTTTTCAAATGACGATATAAAAATTAATTTTTTGAAATATATCCTGTATCATATTGTTTTCTTTTAGAGGAACCTCTTAGCTACAAACATACCAAAAATTACGAAGATCGGACGTTTTTTTGCAAAGTTATCACATTTTCCGTGAAAATTGACATGCGACAATGGCGCAAAATCGAGTTTGTAGACGAATTTTAAAAAATTCCCCACGACAAAAGAACTCAAAATCAAGCAAAAGGAAAAAATACGTGTCTCATCGATTTCAATGTAGAAACTATTAAAAGCATAATATGCAAAAAAAAAATTCTGCCTGGACGATTTGAGATGAAATGACCCCTATATTATAGTTACTTCGAAGTCTTGGAAATTAAAATGTTTTGATCAGGCCTGTTTGTTAATTTGTCCAGAGTTGGAAAATAAGAAAATTTAATCGAAACAATTCCGTATTGCGAATAAACCGAGCTTTAGCGCCTTTTTTCTTGGTATTTTTAAATTATTAATATTAAATCGACCTCTAAATGTTGGCACTGAAAATTTTTGATAAGGTTTTGTTTGTTAGCTTTTTGTGAGTGGGATAAGGTGAAGAAGTGAATCAAAACAACTCATTCTTGCGAATAATCCGGCTTTAAGCCCCTTTTTTGAATAAAACATATAACTTTCAACTCGCAATAACTAAGCTCACAGTTGTTTATTTTCGGGTAAGTATGTATATAGAGAAGTGCTCATGAAACATACATATATGTATTTTGACTAAACATTTTAGAAAACCATTGCTTTGTTGATTGATAAATCAGCGCAAATATTATTTTCTGTCAGAATAATTTTTATGTTTTTCATATGAAATTCATAAATATACTAGCTATTATACACAATGTGGAGGAGCGCGGCTCTATAGATTTTTAATTTTTACATACATATTCAAAATGGGCCAGGGCGTAAAAGGTCATACTCAAATCTTAACTCATAATTTATAAGTATTAATCTGATTCGAACCTATGCTGCGCAACACTCATACTTATTAGACCTATCATGTGTTATACGGCAAAAATTCAAAATGGGTAATACCTTGCTCCCAAGGGCTAAAAAGTTTCCTGTCGGTGTAAGTATCAAGCATCGGAAAATATTTGACCGTTTCTCCAGGCCGTTGAAGGTCGGAAAAACGCTATTTATAAAGAAATATGTGAAGTTAATCGCAAGAATTAGTTAATACGTTAATATTATTATAAAAATCACAATTTGGACACATTTAAGCTCTTTTATTGACTTTATCCCATACAAATAATCTCAACGTAATATTTTTTTTTTTTTTTTTTAAACTTCAATGTTTTTGTGGCAGTACAAAACATTAAAATGTCAAAAATTACCATATTAAATTTTTTATTAAGAATATTATGGAGCATCTTTTCGGATGTGAGCCATTTCGCAAATCGCAAAAAACAAATTTCGCTCCACCCTATTGTATATGTTATATATTAATTCCTACTTGTGTAAATTTATATCAGATTTTCTTTATTCAAACATTTTTTATTGCCAAAATAGATTTATAAGATTTTCAGTTTCAAATAATTTTCATCTTCAAAAGCACAATCAATATACGAGTTCTTTTGCTCTTGGTTCGTATAATTTTTGTTTAAATCAGAGTCAGGATTAATTTCTACAGTCTATTTTTCTCTCTAAAAAAAAAAAAAAAAATGAGTAGCATTTCCATTGTTACTTCCAATAAAGGAAAGGAAAAACTTATAATTGACTCTTATCACCTTGATAGAAAAGCTGATAACACTAGTTTACAAATGATTAAAATTTTTTTTCCCAACGAATGCCGTTACTCATTTTATATGGAAAATGGGCTGCTGATTCCGAAAATCGAATTTTTTTTTTTATTTCGTGTCGTTTTCGAGATATCGGTTATTTTCGGTTTTTGGACCAAAAAAAAAGATAGTTCCACTTAAATACAAATATCTCAAGAACCAATGTTTGTATTCAAACAAATAATATGTCATATTAAAGGTAATTAAATTACCTACAAATGATACTCACGTCACTTTTTGGCTGGTTTGTTAGTTTCGATGAAATAAATTGATGTCTGAAAAAAAGAGTATAATTTTCCGAAAAAATTACAAAAATGTCTAAATCAACTGCAGATTTTTATAAGAAAAAAAAATTTTAAAAATCATTTTGTATTTTTATATCATAGTCTATAAATTTGTTAGGCAAATAAAATACTATTTAAGAAAATCGATGGAAAAATGCAAAAGTTGTATACAATTCATTGATAAGTTACCAAAATGCGTTTTTCCCTATTTTTCCGTTTTTTTGTAATAAACTGTTCGAAAATTTGAATCTTTTTGTAAAAGAAATTAGAAAATCCAAAAAATTCTTAAAGAAGGCATTAAAAGGAAATACCCGTGCCTCGCCGTTTTTCTCTAGCACGTCAGATTTTTTTTTAATCGATTTTTGAAGTTTTTTAATATACTGTACATGAAAAAACAGAAATAACGCATTCTTGTGTTAAATCGATGAATTTAACTATATGATCCTTACATCTGAGGTGTATCATGTCTTCAGCAAACTTATGCAGGATACTACGCGGAATATTTTTGTAGACAATTTTAACCCTCTCAAACCCCCACATGTAGGTCAAAATGACCTTCATGTGGGGGTCAAAATGACCCACATGTGAGGGTTTTAGAGGGTTGAAATTTTCTACAAAAATATTCCTCGCAGTATCCTGCATAAGTTTACTGAACACATAGTACACCTCAGATGTAAGGATCATATAGTTAAATTCATCGATTTAACACAAGAATGCGTTATTTCTGTTTTTTCATGTACAGTGGATTAAAAAACTTCAAAAATCGATTAAAAAAAAATCTGACGTGCTAGAGAAAAACGGCGAGGCACGGGTATTTCCTTTTAATGCCTTCTTTAAGAATTTTTTGGATTTTCTAATTTCTTTTACAAAAAGTTTCAAATTTTCGAACAGTTTATTACAAAAAAACGGAAAAATAGGGAAAAACGCATTTCGGTAACTTATCAATGAATTGTATACAACTTTTGCATTTTTCCATCGATTTTCTTAAATGATATCTTATTTTCTTCACAAATACATAGTCTATGATACAAAAAAAAAAATATTATAAAAAAGTTATGTCTTCTTGTATAAATTTGAAGTTGAATTTGATTTTTTCTTAATTTTTTCGAAAAAAAAAATTTTTTTTTTTAGAAATCAAATTATTTCACCGAAACTAACGCACCAAGCAAAAAGTGATGTGGATATCATTTGTAGGTAATTTAATTACCTTTAATATGACATATTATTTGTTTAAATACAAACATTGGTTTTTGAGATATTTGTATTTTAATGGAACTATCTTTTTTTTTTGGTCCAAAAACCGAAAATGACCGATATCTCGAAAACGACACGAAATAAAAAAAAAAAAAAATGCGATTTTCGGAATCAGCAGCCCATTTTCCATATAAAATGAGTAACGGCATTCGCTGGGAATTTTGGCTGTAAACTAGTGTAATTATAGATGGGCATGCGCCAATAGAAAGGACTGTTTTTGTAAAGGACGGGTAGTAACGGCATTAATAAATGATAAACATGAAATTTGCAAAGGACCATCCACGCATTCACATGGTCCTTTCAGTCTTGAAAAATCAATTTTTAAAGCAAACGCAACAATTAAAGCAAATGCTATAGCTTCCGGATTTCGCCCATCTCAATTAATAAGAGATAGTGTTGTTGCTTGTCCATCCGATTGTCGGGTATACCTACTTACCGAATTATTTGTACTTTCTGAGAAGTCGTATGGTAATGATGGTAAAATAATTCTTTTCGGAACTCGTTTTAGTTTAGAAATGTTATCTGCATCGAATTGTTGGTTAATTGATGGAACGTTTGAAGTTGTGCCGACAATTATGCGCCAGCTCTTTTCCATCCATGGTCAAATACAAAATGAAATAGTACCCCCAATTTTTTGCCTAATGAGTAGCAAAACAAAAGAAGCATACTCGGAATTTTTTTACGAGCTTTGTTTGGCCGCTTGTAATTTTAACATTATCTTAAGCCCAAAACGAGTAATAGCAGACTTTGAAAAGGGTAATGTTGCAGCAGCAAAAATGTTTTTTCCCTCGGCACGGGTATTTCCTTTTAATGCCTTCTTTAAGAATTTTTTGGATTTTCTAATTTCTTTTACAAAAAGTTTCAAATTTTCGAACAGTTTATTACAAAAAAACGGAAAAATAGGGAAAAACGCATTTCGGTAACTTATCAATGAATTGTATACAACTTTTGCATTTTTCCATCGATTTTCTTAAATGATATCTTATTTTCTTCACAAATACATAGTCTATGATACAAAAAAAAAATATTATAAAAAAGTTATGTCTTCTTGTATAAATTTGAAGTTGAATTTGATTTTTTCTTAATTTTTTCGAAAAAAAAAATTTTTTTTTTTAGAAATCAAATTATTTCACCGAAACTAACGCACCAAGCAAAAAGTGATGTGGATATCATTTGTAGGTAATTTAATTACCTTTAATATGACATATTATTTGTTTAAATACAAACATTGGTTTTTGAGATATTTGTATTTTAATGGAACTATCTTTTTTTTTTGGTCCAAAAACCGAAAATGACCGATATCTCGAAAACGACACGAAATAAAAAAAAAAAAAAATGCGATTTTCGGAATCAGCAGCCCATTTTCCATATAAAATGAGTAACGGCATTCGCTGGGAATTTTGGCTGTAAACTAGTGTAATTATAGATGGGCATGCGCCAATAGAAAGGACTGTTTTTGTAAAGGACGGGTAGTAACGGCATTAATAAATGATAAACATGAAATTTGCAAAGGACCATCCACGCATTCACGTGGTCCTTTCAGTCTTGAAAAATCAATTTTTAAAGCAAACGCAACAATTAAAGCAAATGCTATAGCTTCCGGATTTCGCCCATCTCAATTAATAAGAGATAGTGTTGTTGCTTGTCCATCCGATTGTCGGGTATACCTACTTACCGAATTATTTGTACTTTCTGAGAAGTCGTATGGTAATGATGGTAAAATAATTCTTTTCGGAACTCGTTTTAGTTTAGAAATGTTATCTGCATCGAATTGTTGGTTAATTGATGGAACGTTTGAAGTTGTGCCGACAATTATGCGCCAGCTCTTTTCCATCCATGGTCAAATACAAAATGAAATAGTACCCCCAATTTTTTGCCTAATGAGTAGCAAAACAAAAGAAGCATACTCGGAATTTTTTTACGAGCTTTGTTTGGCCGCTTGTAATTTTAACATTATCTTAAGCCCAAAACGAGTAATAGCAGACTTTGAAAAGGGTAATGTTGCAGCAGCAAAAATGTTTTTTCCCTCGGCACGGGTATTTCCTTTTAATGCCTTCTTTAAGAATTTTTTGGATTTTCTAATTTCTTTTACAAAAAGTTTCAAATTTTCGAACAGTTTATTACAAAAAAACGGAAAAATAGGGAAAAACGCATTTCGGTAACTTATCAATGAATTGTATACAACTTTTGCATTTTTCCATCGATTTTCTTAAATGATATCTTATTTTCTTCACAAATACATAGTCTATGATACAAAAAAAAAATATTATAAAAAAGTTATGTCTTCTTGTATAAATTTGAAGTTGAATTTGATTTTTTCTTAATTTTTTCGAAAAAAAAAATTTTTTTTTTTAGAAATCAAATTATTTCACCGAAACTAACGCACCAAGCAAAAAGTGATGTGGATATCATTTGTAGGTAATTTAATTACCTTTAATATGACATATTATTTGTTTAAATACAAACATTGGTTTTTGAGATATTTGTATTTTAATGGAACTATCTTTTTTTTTTGGTCCAAAAACCGAAAATGACCGATATCTCGAAAACGACACGAAATAAAAAAAAAAAAAAATGCGATTTTCGGAATCAGCAGCCCATTTTCCATATAAAATGAGTAACGGCATTCGCTGGGAATTTTGGCTGTAAACTAGTGTAATTATAGATGGGCATGCGCCAATAGAAAGGACTGTTTTTGTAAAGGACGGGTAGTAACGGCATTAATAAATGATAAACATGAAATTTGCAAAGGACCATCCACGCATTCACATGGTCCTTTCAGTCTTGAAAAATCAATTTTTAAAGCAAACGCAACAATTAAAGCAAATGCTATAGCTTCCGGATTTCGCCCATCTCAATTAATAAGAGATAGTGTTGTTGCTTGTCCATCCGATTGTCGGGTATAGGGAAACTGATGCTATTGTGGTATAGTTTTTCAATGTGGTATGGTCATATATCTCCGAATTGGGAAAGAACCTGCGAACGTCACTGCTTTTATCCCATCAGAAAACATGAAAAACCAGGGATGTGTTGCTGTCATGCACCAAACAAAATTTTTCCGGTGTCAGTTGAACGAAACTTAAGTCGCGTGTGGTTTATTTTTTTTTCCGGATTTTTTGCAAAAAAATTTTGTTAAGAAAAAGTTGCTTTTTGGTGAAATTCAATTTACATTCAATAAAGGTAAATGTTAAGTATTGTGAAATAAGTGTTTAACTGTGTAAATTCACAAAGTTTCCCATTTTATTTTTAGAATTTTGTAATTTCTAAAAATTGGCCAGTGTGGTATAGTCAGGGTTTGCTAATGTGGTATATGAATATTTCTTGTTATTCTTAACATTATTAGATTGCTATTTATTTTTTTATAAAAACTATGAGTTTGAGAACCAATGTAAATGTTATTATGAACTTATTTCATGCCTTTCAAACTCTATATTTGGTTGTATGGTTAAGTATACCACATTACCCTACTTATATGTACCACATTACCAGTCCACATTACAAGTACTGATCAGTGTATACACCACATTGTGCCACCATATATACCACATTACCTCCCAACTTTTTGAAAACAGCTTTTTTGACTTCTTTCAGATTTTGCTCCATAACTTTTTTTTATGAAATTGCACACATTTTATTGAAATATATTCTGTAGCCAATACTTCAATGATTAGCATAAAAAAATTTGGCTGAAATTGATCTAACGGTTCCTCTCAATATTTCACCTAAACATTAGCTATACCACAATAGCATCAGTTCCCCTACTTACCGAATTATTTGTACTTTCTGAGAAGTCGTATGGTAATGATGGTAAAATAATTCTTTTCGGAACTCGTTTTAGTTTAGAAATGTTATCTGCATCGAATTGTTGGTTAATTGATGGAACGTTTGAAGTTGTGCCGACAATTATGCGCCAGCTCTTTTCCATCCATGGTCAAATACAAAATGAAATAGTACCCCCAATTTTTTGCCTAATGAGTAGCAAAACAAAAGAAGCATACTCGGAATTTTTTTACGAGCTTTGTTTGGCCGCTTGTAATTTTAACATTATCTTAAGCCCAAAACGAGTAATAGCAGACTTTGAAAAGGGTAATGTTGCAGCAGCAAAAATGTTTTTTCCCTCGGCGGAATATAAAGGCTGTTTATTCCATTTTGGACAGATCCTTTGAAGAAGAGTACAATCGATGGGACTAGCGGCAAAGTATGGAAACTGTCTTCAAGTGCGAATGTTGAAGAGTTTGGCCTCGGTACCCCACGAAGAGGTACCAATCTATTTTTCAGAATTAGAAAAAAAGTTGGAAAAAGACGCCAAAAAAATAGCCAAATGGTTCAAAACAAATTATATTGGGACCCAAGAAAAATGTCGCGGTACAAATAAGCAACGAGCTCCGATGTACTCGCCGAAATTCTGGTCTGTTGCTGATGCTCATGAGAGTAACTTCCCAAGAACCCAAAATTCTTTAGAAGCATGGCACAGGCGCCTACAAGTGCTAATTGGAAAGCCTCATGTCGGTGTTAACACACTAATTTCGGAATTGGCAAAAGAAATGATAATTTCAAAACTAAGAATTTCTAAAATACAAGCAGGGGAACGTCGAGCCATAGTAAAGAAGCAAGCTGAAAAAAATAATCGCATTAAGGCTGCCATTGCATAAAAAGATAACATCGAAAAGTTAGATTATTTAAAAAATATTGCATTTAATTTGCTTCTTTAAAAATCTTTTTAATTTAAAAAAAAATGTCATCTTTATTTATTGTAGAAAACTGAATTTAATGGCCGTGTTCACGATCCGGAGCATTTAGTCTTGCAAAGTAGCAAAATAGCAATAATTTCCACTTGATTGTGAGCAATATTAAAAGTATAAGCATTGCAAGATACGAAAAAATTTATTTCTCTGAGAAAATCGTATGAGCAAAGAGAACGAGAGCATAAACAAAAAATTTTTATTTGAAAAATGACGTGATATTTTTATGCTATAGGTTTTTAGTATAGAAAATGTAAATGTAAATGCAAATTCAATCCTATATATTTTGTTGTTGTGTAGCAAAATTTTTCAAACAGAATAACGTACCCAACGGGTTGGGGTCTTTTGACAGAATCGGATGTCTGAAGGGTTTAAATCCTAAACAGCGGCCGTAGGCCGCCCACTTACCCCTACTATTATGTTAAATTACTGCGGCAATTTTGATGTTTTTTTCAAGATTTTTTTTTTTCAAGATTTTACTTTTCAAGATTTTGATTTTTCAAGATTTTGTTTTTCAAGATTTTGATTTTCAAGATTTTGACTTCAAGATTTTGGTTTTCTAGATTTTAAAATTCTGTCAAAAGACCCCAACCCTAATTTAACATAATAGTAGGGGTAAGTGGGCGGCCTACGGCCGCTGTTTAGGATTTAAACCCTTCAGACATCCGACACCGGCTTCGCGGGATTTCTCAAGAACAGCATTATGGATTAATTTTTTTATTTTTTTTTTTTTTTTCTCAGTGTTCATTATACCCTTAGCACGCATGTTTATTATTGCGAATAAAGTATCGCAAACATGTTAGAATATTCTCGTATTTTACAATCGCACAGAGCTCACCAAACACTAAACTAAGCTAGATTTTCGCCGAGTTTTCGTGAATGATTGTATTCTTTCTCTCTAAAGCTCCACAACTCGCGCCATAATCTCGACAGAGTTGACATTTAATATTGCTTGAATCACTCATATTAAATGTAGTGTTCGAATAAGCAAATGTTAGTTAGCTTCTTCTGAAGCGCATAACCTGGAGAAACAATATCTTCTCGGTGCTTTTCTTCATGGTATAGTTATTGAATTAGTTACTTTCAAACGGACGGAAAGTCGTTGAATATAAATTTTTATCTAAATTAAAGCGCGCGCGCTATTTTTAATATACCGTAGTTTACTACAAAACAGAGTCATTGCCATATGTCGCACAATAAGCTAGAACATATGATGACAATCTAGCTGCAAATACGAAATATAACTAAAATATTACACAAAAATTTAAATACGCATTTGTGTGAAGAAAATAACAGGGCTCTCACGTACCGAATTCGCTGACCCTACTTGAGTGATATGCATTGTAACTACTAGACATGTCGCTCGCGCGGTCATAAAAATGATTTGCTCTAATGCACAACAACGAAAATGGACGGGGTCAACAAAACAATCACCTTCGCAAACATGACTTCAAACAGAGTGGCAATAAGTCGCAATATATAAATGTGGAGGGAATTTCCATGTTGATATCATTACAAAGAAATTAACGAAATTCTTAGCGTTAAGGAAAAAAAAAATGCATAAGTAAATTTGAGTAGTATCCGTGGAGTGGAGTTGGAAAAAATACACCTGACACCGGTAACTCATTACAAATGTTGCGGTAGTGCCATCGCTTTCACCAACACAAATATCCAAAAAGTCAAAATACGGGGTCACAGCGCGTGCTCTAACTGCTACATAGCGATATTGGTCATGGGTTACTCGAGAAAATCAACGAAGCGCAGCATAGCACACAACCCATGAAACTTCATAGAAACAACAGTGATTATGTTAATATCAATCTATTATATAACATACAGGGTGGAAACTTCATGTAGGTACAAGAGCGATTACCACAACTTTTGCTTTTGCTTAAAAATTGATCTCCTAACATGTTTTACAAAAAAAAAAAATAAAAATTCTTGGGTCACCCTAACGTTTTAGAGAAAACTTTTTTATGGAAAACTTTTTGCTTATTGTATGAGTTTTCTGAGATAGTATGTATTTGATTTATAGGATTTCGCAAAGCTCTTAACTTTTAAAGTTGATATTTTCATTTTTATTCCCTACTTTTGACTTTGGCGGCCATTTTAGTATGAAAAAAGACCCATCAACATCCCCTTTTATGATTTTTTTGGAATTCTCGTTAAATTTCCTTTAATTCGGAAGCACACTTGACACATACATTTTTGATTTGGGTTCAGAAAAATATACTTTTATGTAACAACACACGCGTTACTCGCATGCGTTGCACATTATCTACCGGAGCCTTCATACGGATTGTTCTTGAAAAGTATTTTTTTCTTACCTTAAATCAAAAAATCAGCATGGTAAATGCACTATTAAATCAAAGAAAATTTAACAAGAATTTAAAAAAAAATTATAAAAGGATATGTTAATAGGACTTTTTTCGTACTAAAATGGCCACCAAAATCAAAAAGTAGGGAATAAAATTTCAAGTATCAATTTTAAAGGTCCATAACTTATCGAAATCCTCTTTCAACCCTATAAACCAAATACACTCTTCGAAAGCTCATACAAATAGCTAAATGTTTCTCACAAAAAAGTTTCCTATGAAATGTTAGGGTGACCCAAGATATTTTATTTTTATTTTTTTAAAAAAAAGTCAAAAACATTTTTTTCTATATATGTAACTCCTCAGGGGTACATTTTCGCCGACAGGTGCAATTTTTTGTTAATCTTTGCCTGCTCTATCACCTCCCAGAAGCTTCGTAACCCGTAACACTCAATATAATGAAACAAATCTATGAGCTTTGTTGCTCTACTTTCTTGAAGCACCCAGTATATACGCAAAGTGGAGCTTGAAGGAAACTAACCGCATGAAAAGATTTCAGGAGCAACTTATAAAACATATTGAATAAATTAACAAAGCTAACATGCACGCGCGATTTTACGCTTTAAATATCATAATTTAAAGAAATCGAAGGGATCGGAATTTACTATACGGACAAAAACAAATTTACTATGGTATTTTTTTAAGGGCACTAATTGCTGTTATTTTTATTATACTATGTTAATATTATTATACTTTTATCATATTATTTTGTTATTATTCTACTTTTATTATAACTAGTATCGCCCAGTGGTCAAAATTCGGCCACAAATAAATAAAATACTTTTGATACTTTTTGGACACTTTTAGTACTTCTTTTGCTTTTAAGTAACAAATAGAAAAGCTCATTTATCAACCCTGGTATAATGTTTAGTGAAACATAAGTAAAACAAAAATCAGGTCACCGCTGCTTTACTTTTTGTGTTTCCCTTTCCCTTCAGCTGTGTGACCACGTATTTTGTTGTTGTTAAAAAATTTGAATTTATTTTACCTGGCTTAGAAGCAACGTATTGAAATAATTTTAACTGTGTACAAATCTACGCATAAATACCTTTCTAATGATATATAACTAAAAGTCGTACTCCATTTTTAACATAGTAAAAAAAGAAGGACAAGTTTTTTGTCTTGTCTAGATATTCCTGTGGTAAGGCATGCATGTCGAAAAAGTCATTATGACTTCATTTAGCCTCGGTTAAGGGGCCAAGTCCGGATTTAATGCCCGCTTTTTTTTCTAAGATGACGCTACAACGTATTGATTTGCTATTGTCTGCGATTATCGAGCAAATGTTTCGTGCTCAGCATACCTCGAATAATTTCAGACGAACTAACACACCAAAACTGAGCCCTTCGGCCGCGGATCAGTATAGAATAAATCCAAT